>CM038142.1:113736844-114336844 GCA_021437245.1 Aegilops speltoides
CCGTTTTGCCGTACGCCAGACCCCTCCCGATGAACATGATCCCGTTTCAAACTTGGCTGGTAGAACACAAGGCCATTTCCTCCGTTCTGCAGTACGCCAGGCCTCGTTTCCCTCACCTGTTCCATCCAAGCCGGTTGGCTCCCACGCGTTCCGTTGCCTCCCGATGAACACGACGCATTCTGTTGCCTCCCGATGAACACAACGCATTCCGTTGCCTCCCCATGAACACAAGGACGACGCAGTTTCTCTGTTCCGACCCATCCTTGTACACGAGCCCTGGCTGTACGTATGCGCGAGTAGGCATTCGAGACCCCGCCCGTATGTACACATACGTGGTCGTATTTTCTTTCTTGCACACTAGCCGATGTACCTACGTGTACATGCTACGTGCGCGCCTCTACTACGACACGTGCATGCCTCTACTATGACACGTGCGCGCCTCTACATCGACCAGTATGTACTTACACGTTCGCGACCAGAATGACAATGCTACGTACGCTTCGACCAGGTGGGTCCCGACTTTCAGGCACTTCCTTGCGTGCGAAGATGTAGCTGGTGGGCCCTAGGAGTCAGGGGGCGAATCGTTTTTTTGGATGCACTTCCTTGCGCGCGAAGATGTAGCTGGTGGGTCCCGGCAGTCAGGGGGGAACATTTTTTTCGTGAAATACAGTGGCCCGTCCGGTGGGTCCCAGCTGTCAGGTGGAGGAATCATTATTTTCTGCGTAATAAGGATGCACTTCCTTGCAGCGGCTGTGGACCCACCTATTAGCCTCTCGACGTACAGTCCACGTCCGATGGAAGCCGTTCCTTGATCATGTTGACCACGCCGCGCCGAGAGCACCACGGTGGTGGACGACGGCGAGGCCTAGGAAGGTTACGACGCAGAGCCGGGGAAGACGTGGCAGTGGAAGCCCGCGCGGAGAGGAGTACGTGGGTTCACTGGTTCAGCTATGGTGTGAGGCTACCGTTGCCGCAGAATAACATGTGGTGTGGGTGAGTGGAGGGATGGCCTGGCCAGCGGTGGGAGTAGTAGGGGTGGTGAGGCCTCCACGACATCACAGCCGGCCACGGGAGGCAGGAGCACGCGGCACTACCGACGCTAGTTTGGGCAGCTGGAGCAAGAAGACCAGAGGTTGAAGAAGCACTACGGCCATTGGATGAACATCGTAGTAATAGGAGCTAGAATTGTTCATATTGACTAAGTTGACAAAGCCCTCCGTCCCCGTCAACATGGTAGGCCCACAAGTCAACCTCCCACTATGTTGGGTTCCAGCTGGCAGGGGGAGTATTCATTTTTTTGGTAGTAATAAGGAGGCACTTCCTTGCGTGCGAAGATAGCTGGTGGAGTCGACTGTCGTGAGGACACATTTTTCGTGAAATCTGAGAGGCCCTTCCGGTGGGTCCCAGATGTCAGGTGGAGGAATCATTATTTTGCGTGTAATGAGGCATTTCCTGGTGTGTGGCCTTGGACCCAGCTATCAGCCTCTCCACACACGGTCTACTTCCGATGGTGTCGTGCATTGACGGTGTTGACCACGCCGTGCCGAGCGCATCCAAGGTGGTGGACGATGGCGAGGCCCCGAGCAACAACGAGCCGGAGATGGGAAGATCTTGGGGAGTAGAGTCATTGCCGAACATGTGTCTGAGGTTAAGCTTGGTTCTAGTCTTGTTGTGGTTCGGTAGTCGGTGGAGAAAAACGAAGGTGTGGAGGGATGGAGGATGGCTTGGCCAGCGATGGAGTGGCGCTTCATAGCGAAGCATGCTAAGCGAGCTGCTAGCGGCGGGGAGGCGGGAGGTGGTCGGTGGCGTTGGAGGAAGATGAGAGATTGAAGATGGATATCGGTCGTTGGATGTAAATCCAATGGCTAACATGTCAGAATCATTTGTTGACTAAATTGACAACAACTTGCGTTGGCTTCGACCTATTGGCCCACATTTCAGCCTCCAAAAATGTGTACGTATTTAACCCATTTTTCAGAATTCTGATCTTTTTTTTGCGGTAGAATTTCTGATCAATTTGATTTTTTTGAATTACAGTCCATTAGCTGGGCTGGGTGAACAAATAATGTAGCGTCTAGGCGGCCCATTTATTTTATTTCCTAAAAAATTACAGGCCATTTGCACTTTCTCGAAATACACGATTTTGCTGGGCTGATTCTAATTATAATGTTGGGTTGGGCCAGCAATGTTATCAAAAATAAAAAGGGGCTGAAATTTTTATTATAAATACATTTAAATAATAAGTGATATTATTACATTCGTCCTTAAATCTTACCAAGCTTTTGTACACAATCACTAGGATTTTCTTGCCAAAACAATTCAGGATTTTATTGTTAAGAAATTATTTTTATAAGTTAATAAGATGTGGGATATTGTTTTCTTACATATGTAAGTATCTGTTAAATATATGATGACAATAAAAATAATATATAATATCATATAAAATAATTTAAATACATACAATATAGTTAGAAGGGAAGCATAAGTTGGACCTGGCGTTCCTATTCTTATATAGAAAAATAGAACAGACCTCTGCGTTTTCTTCAAAAAAATACATAAATTGGGCTGCCGATGTTTCAGGAAAAATAAAACCTCGGATGGGAAGGTCCATAGGCCGGTCGATACATGACGGCCCTCAAGAAAATACAAACAGGCCTATGGACCTCCCATCCGAGGCCGTGGGCTGCGCATGTTAAAAATGAAAGCCTAGACGAGGCAGCCCAAAACCCAACTGATACTTGCTGCCCCAGTGATAATAAATGATACCTGCTAGCTCCCCGGCTTCGTTGTGAATTTATCTCCTATAGTAACAACGTTGAAGCACCTGAAAAAATGTAACTATGTTGACAAACCCGTGGGCCCCAATGTCAGTATGGCATTAGAAGGAAGTATTTTTTCGATGAGGCACTTGCTTGCGTACGGCCATAGACGTGGTGGGTCCCGACTGTCCGCCTCTCCATGTACAGTCCTCTCCAGATTCCTCTCGTTTGTTCAGCATGTTCATAACGGCAGACAGCGGCGTCGCTGCGAGCGCACAAAGGCGCAGGAGGGGATCCGACCACCTGAGGAAGTGCCTTATTATTAATGAAACTACTGAACTAGCCTAGTGGCCAAGTGACACTACCCGACAGCGGTTCCGCCCGGGTTCGATTCCACCTATGGAGGGAAAATATCTCCAAATTTTTTGCCTCTAGCTTTATTGACATGTGGGTCCCCATTGTCATCTACGCACACCACGTCCAACACTAGCCACAACTTTGTCCCTCGTTTTCTCTGTGTTTCGCACACTCGACATTGTGTGGGCATTTTGACTGTGCATCATATGAAGATGCACTATGCATGAATGTTGATTAGATTGATGTTAACTGGCTGGTAGTTCCATTTTCAACCATGCATAAAACTTGCAACATGATGTTAACCCTGTTTGAAAAGGCCGTGTTAATATAAATGCTCTGCCTCTGAAAGTTGTAGTTTCTTATCTGAAACTGAATTTGCAGTTTCTTATCTGAAACTGAAACTTGCAGTTTCTTCTCTGAGAATCACATTGTCTGCACTTTTATACTCCTATGAAACTACATTTTTTGAAGTGCTAAAAATAGATCTCTAGAATTCATAAAATACTTCATATGCTCAATACTGCCAATCTGAAATTCAAAAGACATTCATATCTGAAAGTAATCTCAAAATACACAACACAAAACACAATTCACAACCTGCAAATACTGACAACCCTAAGCTCCTCCTAACAATTCACAACCTGCCCGACTATTGGGCTGGGGGGGGGGGGCAGTCCCCTCCTATTCCTCGATGGCAGACAACCGCCCCGTGAGACGATGTGAACGGCGAGGGAGAGGATGGCCGGGAAGCATCGTCAGGCCAACTACTTTTCTCCTCTTGCAGTTGGGTTCGGTCGACGAAGACTCCACCGGCTCGCTTTGGCAGGACACCCTCACAAATGGCACCCTGTAGATGCTCGATCCTTCAATCTCTGGTGGATGCTCCATCTGGGATCGATACTCCCACCACCGCTCCCTCATGATCGGATTCGGTGAATCTGTTTGCTGCATGGCCCAGAGGAGCAGCTCTATGTACTCCCACGCGACTCCTTCCGGGAGTATCGCCGCCTTTCGCTCTGTTGCAGATATTTGGCCATGGATGTTGCCGTCGCCGCTAGTTGGTCCTTGTTGTCAAACCAAGACTGTATCTCCAACATCCTAGCTAGCTTCACAGGGTCGCCGTCTGCGATCCTCACGTATTGGTTGTACTCCTCCATCGATCTACTTCTCCACAGCACCTTCACTCGCCGGCGGTGTTTTTTGAATGGAAGAGGAGAGGAGCAGCGCTAGTTTTGGATTAGAACGGGAGAGGAGCGATGTTGGTTTTGGACTGGAACAGGAGAGGAGGGGCAGTGGTTTGGAAATGGAAGAGGAGAGGAGCGACGCTGGATTTAGATTGGAATAGGAGAGGAGCGACGGCGGTTTAAGAGGAGAAGAGCGGAAGAGTGGCGCTGGTCTTGGAAGTATTTTTTTGTTGTTTTGCGTATTTTGGGTCAAAGTTTGACCACGTACTGTATTTGACAAGCAAAATGTGAATGCATGTCACCAAAAATTGTATCGTTTGGTTCGTATCTGAATGTACTTTCAAATTATATTATTTTTGCAACGTATAACATATATTTTATGTGCGAAATCATGGTCAATTATGACCCGAGAATAAAGGGAGACTAGTTAATGTGGGGCGCTTTCTTAATTGAAGGGTAAATTGATTTTGATTTTGATCCGATCCTGTGCTTGACCCTCTCGTCCAATCCTAAATCGCTGCCGCACGCTCCTCTCCCTCTTCTTCATTGCAAAACCACCTCCTCTCCTCTCCATCATCTCCGTTCCAAAACCACCGTCTCGCCTCTCCCTCTTCTGATCTTCTCCATTGCAAAACCACCTCCTCTCCTCTCCATCATCTCAATTCCAAAACCACCGTCTCGCCTCTCCCTCTTCTCTATTGCAAGACCATTGTCTCTCCTCCCATCTTCCAAAGCTAGCACCGGACCACTCAGAAGGACATCTATGGAGAGGATGCAGCAGCGAATCAGGCAGATCACCGGCGGCGACCAGGCAAAGTTAGCCAGGTTGAAGGAGATCCTTACTTGGTTTGACAATGAGTGGGAGATTTCGAGGATGGTGCGGGCCATGTGGCAATGTATGCGAAAGAGCAATACGACGGTGATGAGGGTGGTGATGTACATGTACTCCTTGGCGGCCTTCATGGCACAGTCCTCCGAGTTCATCGAGTATCTCCTCTGGGCGATGGAGCGAACAGATTCGCTCGAGGCAACAGTCATGCGGAGGTGGTGGGCATACAGGTTGAAGGTCGAGCACCCAGAGGATAACGAATCGATCGAGTATGGTGTGCCATTCGTGAGGTCTGAGAGCCAGCGAACCCACAGGAGTATTCGTTCTCCCACCGCAAGAGGAGGCGGATGGCGCAACATCGCTTCCCCGCCGTTCTTCACGGTTCCCTCGACACTCGCCTCATTTCAGCGGCGGTAGGGTTTAAGGTAAGCCAGCACTAACCTAATCTTCCACTGCTCATGCTTACAATCAGTGTGACAGCTAATGAAAATCATGCTTACAATCAGTCTCAGTACTCGCCAATCACCCTAAAATAGCTCTGGACCTTTGGGTCAAAGTTGTGACAGAGTGTACAAATAAAGAAAAATAGATTGGTGCTTCTTTTGGAAAAGAGTACTCCCTAGAAAACTGCCAATATAAGCTACTAGTATTTTGTTAGAGGATTTCTCTTTGAGAAAGATCCGTCCAGAGGCGCCACACATCCCTTGGTGGTGGTGGATGCCAATCGTGCATGCAACATGGTCGGTGTCGGTAATTTTACTTGGCACACCTACTTTCTGCATATATGCGGTTCCATACGTACATTTGTGCAATTCCACCAAAATGCAGCTGAATAACCTGTTTGCACGAGATAATGAAAAAGCGTGATTACATTATAGTGGCACTAGTTGATGAAACACACAAAATAAATAGAAGAAAATATTGCGATAGTATCATAGTATGCCATGCCATGCGAGGCGAGATGGGCCTGCGGCACCTCATCTGATGCGCCTCATACTAGAAATCGTCCCAAGTCTCCCAGATACACCTACGCGGTGATGAACATCAGTGTACAATGGTAGTACAAGGGCGCCTTGAGACATTCAAATCTCTATTTTTGTACAGATCAACTAAAATTAAGCACCCCAGTTTGCGAAGCGGCAAACAATAACAATGGGACTAGTTGATGAAACATACATTAACAAAGAAGCACTTTCTTTATCTACATTGGAAATGAAATGATAGAGAGGACACTAGCTCTATTTTAAGCTGTATTATTACTTCATTTTATCGGTGACACTAGGGTTGACGCGGTGGCAAGCGAGGTGTACCGCAGTGTGTCGCAAGGATGGAGGTCGGGATGCTTAGACTAGGATGCTGAAGCTGGCTCTTTCAGTCACCAACATGGATGATTCAATTCATGGGACCTTTTGGTGCAGTTCACCTAAAATGAAGCAATGTCCCTTGAGCTAGCAGCTTCTTCTTCAACTTTTTAAGAAAAGGGCTCCAGCCCCGGTTCCATTTCCATCAGAAAATGAAACCCACAGAGCTTCTTCTTCATTAGTTGCAATAGAATTGAGCAACATCAAGGTTGGCTGTGAAGCTCCTGGAATGTTCAACTATAATTTGGATATCATTTGCGTAGTTCAACTAAGATCGAGCGTGAAATTTATATCTCTCTTTGAACAAAAAAGGTGGAAATGAGGGTGACTAACTAGTGATGAAACATGCATCAAATGAAAAGAAGCATGTTCCTTATCTGAATGGCAATCCTACAAGGACAGTAGCAATTTCCATTTCTAAAGCAGTGGCATTGATAGATATTAGTGTGGGCATTAGGATTAACTATGACAACCGTTAAATACGACATTACTTTGGGCACGGGAGAGTAGGCGGACCAGGATAGTTGCATTTCTAACGAAAAGAACCAACTTATCTTAATGGGAAATTTAGCAGGACATGTCAAAAAGTGCCATTGATTCATATTACTGGAGGCATTACATTGAAAGAAACATTGGTTTAACATGTCCTTACTTTTAACAGTGCGACTGCTACATTTTACCAGTGGCATTACATAAGAGTGGCTCGGGCGAACAAACATTAGAACAGGATATCTGGGTTGGTCCCATTTTTGTTCGGTATAGCCACCTTATACTGTGTGAGGCTAGCAAATCTAGTGCTGGACTTACTTTGTTGACTTGTCCCCCAGTCCCCATTTTCTTTCCTTTTTCAACCAATAGATCAGGTTTATATTGAGTTTTACTGCGTTTCCCTTTCTTTCCTTATTAGACCTAGAGACTAGTTGGATAGCCAGTCTCTGCTACTTTTCGCCCCCATTATTTCCTCTTTCGACCAAGTCCTAGATTCAGGTAACAAATCCTCCCCCACACCCACCCCCTTTGTTCCTTGTTTGAACCAAGTAGTACTAGATTCGAGTGCATGAACTAGTTTTACCTCTTAAACGTAAAAAAATAGGTGGTTTTCGAACAACCGATCGATCCTATCTACGAGAGGGCCTGAGAAATAGTAAAAGATACAAATGCAGCAACGTCAGGAGCTCGGGAAGTAGAACAAGGCGGTTTCAAAGGAAGTGATACGATGGTCGCGGGATGTTGTTACGCATGCAAGGGAGTGGTCGGCGGGAGGCGGATCTGCCCACAAGGCTGATCGGCGAGGAAGAAGGGGCATCACAGAGGCCCTCCCTTGGTGATGCTTGAGAGAGAGAGAGAACAACAAGAGAGAGAGCTGATCGAGGAGAGAGAGTGATGAGTAGAAACTATCGCCGAGGGCGACCAGCGTGAACATTGCACCTTCTCACCTTCGGCCGAGAGAGAGGATCCGGCTGGATTTGTGACCAGCGAGAGAGAGAGAGAGAGTGCCCACCGCTGTCGTGTTTAGATCTGGAGAGGACGAGACAATGTGAAGAGAGCAACACTAGCAAGCAATCGTGGAGGCTCCTGCCTATATAGTGGAGTACTAGTTTTCTTTTGTCTCTCTGAGCCGGCTTGACCTCGTCAATATTTGTCGAGAAGTCTTCATGCACGTGGCTTGGAGGCGCGGTTGTCGTCATTTTGATCTGAAGCACGGATTATAACATATAACACGAAAAAATGCCACATGACAAGAAATCATAACCTCCTTGCCCAAAGGAGACAACATGAATCGACGAACAAACTAGGCGAGGAACAAAGCTCGATTAAAGATAAACTTCGAGAAAAGGGGTCCATCGATAGATGTCCTAATTAACATAGCGGCTTGACCTAGATGGCGGTCGAGTAGTCTTCGTGCATGTTCCCCAATGACTAGCCCAACTCGGTTGTCATTTGTTTAACGCTTCATGATGATCCGAAGCACATGACACCTAATTTTGCGAGATGACAAGAAACCTTTTTTTAGATTTCTCACAACAACTACAGCCATGTACAACACAGCCTCCATGATATGTAGACGATAGCCAATCCAGGCGTTTCTGCTGGAGTCTGGTCACCTGCATGGACGAACTGATCTTCTGTGTGTTGCAGGGATCGTCCAGGTACCAACGTAGTACAACACTTCTCTAGTAGTATCACTCGTCTCCCTCTTCTATTAAGTCACCCAACTTGCAGGGCGGGGGAGTGTGCCTATGGTCGGTTCTCAATTGTGATCCCACATGTGTGTGCAAACGCAATATGATGCGCATTCCATTCGGAGAGCAGCGTGCCAGACTGACCGACCGTCTGGGGTGCGACGCGAACACGACGGGCGTGCTGTATACTCCGTGCATGTGTACCGCCGTTTTCTAGAGGCTTTGCTCCATGGCGCAATCCATGGATACAAAATTACTAGTATACTGTACTACTATTTAAAAGTCGAGGGCTGGGCTTTTCCTGTGTGGTAGGCGGGGCAGTTCCGCCTAGTCGGTTCGACAGAGATGCAAGAAGATGAGGGAGTAGGCTGCTACAAACTGATTTGACAACGAGTTAATGCTGGACAGGTGGGGCCCCGTGATTTGACTTGTCATTATCATTTTAACTGCGGCGCTACGACCGTTGTTAGTCTCCCGATTCCTGGCCACCTCCATACAGGTGCCTCTCCCAATGCTCCACCATGTAGTAGAGGCTGGTTCTTGCATGAGAGCCCACTTCTCCACTTTTTCCTTGCCTCTCTTTCCTCCACACATGCAAAAATGCCATGTAAAGTGCACTATTGTACTTACTTGCTCCTACAGGTGCTAAGCTTGCCACATAGGCATAAAGTCTAATGTGGCAAGTTAATCAAGAAGAGAGAGACTAGTTTGGTGACCCAAGAAAGAAACGGTGCTAAGTGCGTGTGCCTAGGTGAAAAGACAGTTTTGAGTCTATAGCTAATTAAATGATGCAAACTTAGCAACAAAAAACTAATAAGCACACCATTTCATTGGAAGAGGTCACTCCTTGGCAAATGCAATAAATACTACTCCCTGTGTCCCATAATATAAGAACGTTTTTGGCACTACACTAGTGTTAAAAACGTTCTTATATTATGGGACGGAGGAAGTACGAAGAAAGAGATAGAGAGAAGTAAAAAAATACACTTATAGCCAACCTTATAGCTAACCTTGTTGTAGTATGAGTGACTAAGTGATGACATGCCAACATTAGATAGCCTAACGCACCGTGTTAAATCTCCAAGGGCGCGACCGCGTGAGCGACGCGACGGTCGTGGTAGGCGCGACCATGATACGGGCTGCTGGTAGCCCTTGGATCTAAGATCAAACGGTCGCATGCTAAGTTGCTGAAAATTTGCAGAATAACCCTCCAGGATAGGATATTCACCCATAGGCCTAGAATCACACCATGCAATCGTTCGATCTCAGATCCAAGGGCTCTCGGAAGCCCGTATCATGGGAGAATGGAAAGCCACTACCCTGCCGTTCGCACGCTGGCAGTTTGCTCCTACTCGTCCGCGCACGTCCTTTAATACTACGGCGGTTCGCTCCTAGTCGTCCTGTCCTTTCACATTACGACAGTTCCACTAATCCTAACCCTCCTCCCAAATCCATGGCGTCCCAAATCTCCATGATCGGCGGTAAGTAAAAGGTTAGAACCATCACCAGCGATGAGTTCGACGTCATCTACACCCATTCTTCCGCGACGGTGAAAGGATGCCTTTCTCGCTTCAGACGCATGTTCGAAAACTCAGATGATGAGTGGGTCATTGGGCTAGATGTTGAGTACACCACAGTCCTGGGATGAGAGAAGGATCTAAAGGACGAAGAGGGGAAGAAGCCCGCCGTGATCCAGGTTTGCGTGCATGATTTATGCTTGGTCTACCACATATGCCATGCCGATGTTGAATTCCTGGATTTTAAGAACTTCCTCGAGAGCAACCTAGTCAAATTTGTTACTGTAGACTTTACGAACGATGAAGAAGTCCTGGGTCGGATAGGCCTCGTTGTAGGCAACCCCTTCGACCTACAGAAGAATTGGCTGCTTCCCTTCGGTGGCCAGCCTTCAATGCTGACCCTGGTAGGAGCCATGGTTCATCCTTCGTATGGTAAACTATAGAAACCTCCATACACGTTTCGTCGTTATGCATGGCCGCAGAATGTACTAGATATAGACCACATCCACTATGCTGCAATGGATGGCTACCTTTGTTTCAATATCTACAAGGGTTGGATGAAGAGCAGGAGCCAAGTGTGCGGTCCAAGCAAAGAAGTATCGACCAAGAGGAAGAGGAACAAGGACGAAGTCGAGGACGTGGACGAGGACTCCGAGTAAGGTGGCAGTGTCGTTGCTCATGGTGGTTCTAATGCAGTGTCTACCGGAATAGTTGCAAAGTTTAATTTCAGGTGTGCTTAATTTAATTTGAGGGGTGTGTTGTGCTGAGCCCCCAACAGAACTATTATGTTTCTTCTCGTTACTTTAACTCTTCAGTATGTACATACTAGTATTTCTTACATTTCATCTTTTAGTTGGTATAGTACTACCACTCGTTTCTTCACATTATATACGTACAATATATATGGCCAATATCATATAGCCAGCAGTTTAGTTGTCAAAGAATTTCAGGGTGCTTAGTTTTGTCAAAGAATTCTAGGATGCTTAGTTTTATTTGAGGGGTGGGTTGTGCTGGACACCATTATTGTGACTAGCCTTTTTAATAGTACTATATGCATAATTTGGCGACGAGCGCTCTCTATATATACCACTTTTTTTTAATTTCAAGTTTTGCTCCATGGCGCAATCCATCGATACTACTATTGTACAAAAGTATATTTTTTTAAATGATAGAGGGCGGGGCAGTCTAGCTTGGTCGGTTTCACGAGAGGCGAGGGCCTTTGTGATTTGATGGCTCATTACTGCTATAAGGCGGGGCCTTGTGATTTGACTGCTCGTATAAATGCGCCGATGACCTGAGGAGGAGCAAAGAACCATGCAGTATACTCAAATTTTCCACTGGAGTAGTACTACGACGGAGGAGCACGGAACACGATAGCCTTGTGCCATATGGCGAAAAAAATTGATCTAATTTGCTAGTCATCTCATTGTTAGCATTGTTCTATTCATTCCCTCAAAAAAAGCATTGTTCTATTCATGCCTCGCAGAGAACGTGACACGTGCGGTGAAACACCCGAAGGAAAAGATGAAACACAGGAGCAAAATAAGAAGGAAGATTATCACCCCAAATGATCTAATTTGCCACGGAGTCGTAACTGCTTCTTCATCGCCTCCACGACCTCCATCTCCTTGTGTGTCACCTTCGCCATCTTCTTCATTCTATCCATGACGCGGGATATCTCGACGCGAGCCTTCATCATCTGTTCCACGGCCGCATTACGTACCTTGACAGCAGTCGGGTGCTCGACGCGGAGCTTCGCCAACTCCTCCTTCTGTTCCATGACGAGGGCCTGCAGCATCTTCATCAAGGAACTACTATTCTCATGCAGCTTCTTCCAGCCGGCGTTCTTCTCCTTCAATAGGTCGAGCTCGTGTCAGAGCTTCGCCTTGTCCTCCTGAAGTTGTCGGATTTCACCGGTCGCCTTCTTCTCCGAGGCAATGCTCTTCTTCAGCAGCACCACCAAGACGGCGGTCAACTCCCCCTGCTTATTGAGCTCAGCGGGCATGTCATTGAGGCTCTCCTTCAGCAGCTCCACCAAGCCTTGAATGAACTCCTTCTGCTTATTGAGGTGCTTATTGAGCTGATCGGGCACACCGTCGAGGGATAACGACTCCAGCACCACCGACTCGGCATGTTCGCCTCCGCGGCTTGGGCGCTCCTGGGAGCCATTGCCTGCCCGTGAGAGATCTTTTGAGGTCTCTGCGTGGTGGCGAGCCCTGTTTTTTTCGCAGCCTTGGTTGCCGCTCCCTTGTTACGAGTAGTTCTAGACCTAGAGCTCTGCTCACCGGCCATGGCAAGGACGGACGAAGAAGAATCACTTATGTGGAGGAAAGGTAGAGTAATTTTCGGTTAGCTAGTTCCCCTTTTATAACCTAAGTACTAGCACTAGTACTAATACCTGCATAGTGGGAACACGTTCAGGTTTGGTACGTACTAGTAGGTGTGAGTAGGCTTTCGAATGGGATGGGAACAAGGTAAAGATTAATTGATGGTTTTGGTTTCGAGGCCAGAAACGGCGCCCGATGAGTTTAGTGGAACATAAATTTCAAGTAGACTACACTGCTCAAATGTGTAAATATTATGTTACTGTCAAAAATTGGCACAAAATACGAAGGAGACCAATGGAAGTACTACTAGCAACACATGATTTAACTACTCGCATGCGCACAGTGGAGTAGTAATGTCTTTCTTCCACCCTCACGTCCACTCAATTTGCATGCGCTGTATTAATTGACCATCAATGAAGTGAACGACTTTACACGCGTCAAATTATCACATGGGTGGATCTTGGTACAAAATTGCGTCCGCCCGTGTACCCGCGTGTGCGTGCGAGGGAATGAGTGCGTGTGTGGCGTGCGTGCACATCTTCGCTTCGTGCATGCACCTACAGTATGGCTCAGGGAGGACGAGTACATTCTTCTGGAACCAGCAACATGTCAATGTGATCAATCCACAAAAGGAGGTCGCGACAATGACTCCACATGTGCCACGTGGCTTCATGAATGTAGCATGCCATTGGAATTCTAATTTACGTGCTTTGCACATACTCGAAGTACTAGTAAGGTACACATGCATTGCACGCATCAGATTTTGCAACCAAATTATGAATAGATACCACACTATAGCTTGTAAGCTCTGAGTCATATATGTCTGATGTAGACCTTCTTTTAATTCTTATAGTTCATCTCATTCAAAATCAATTAGTTTTCATAAAAAAGCTAGGGCCTCTTGGATTCGTAGGATTTCCAAAAGGCGGGAATAGGAAAACATGGGATTATAGTGGAATGTCGTCTTGAATCCTACAGGATTGTACGAGTGTTTGATTGTGCATAAAAAACGCATAATTCTTTCAAAGAGGTTTGACTGGATGGGATGTTTCCTATGAAATCTAATGCAAATGAATCATATGGAAAAATTCCTATGGTTTACAATCCTACGAATCAAACAACCAAGATAGGAAAAATTCCTAAGGATTAGAATCCTCCAATATTCCTTTGAGAATCCATTGGATCAAAGAAGCCCTTAATCTATTTCATGATTCATGGAACTGTGCATTGTAAAGCATGAAGTAGAAACAAATAATGTCAATTCAACTAGAAAAAAAGTTTGGGCAGTTATGATACGGAAGATTCTAGAACAAAAGAGAACCATTGTTGTTTTGAGGTTTGTGCATTATGCTTAAGTTCAATCATGGAGTCTGCTAGATTGTACATGTGGCAAAATCCGGTGGGGGGCTAGAAGATGGTGCGAGGGGCCGAGTGGAGGGAGACTATGAAGGAGTGCACAAGTGCGAGATCGATATTTAGAGAGAGGCGAGAAGCGTCTTGTTGTTGCAAGGGCGAGCCATGAAAAATAAATGAGCTAGGGGGCCAAGCATTGCTAATACTTTATGAGGAGGGTCAATTCATGAACTTAAACCATTTTTAGCAGCAACTGTCTAATGATCACATTCATATTAGCCTCGATATATAGTGATGTTAGGGGGGGCTTGCTGCCCCCTTGTCTTCGCCATTGTGCGCGTGTCTGAGAGATGAAGCGGAAGGCATGGATGATGAGAGGGGGACCTTGGATATATAATTAATGTGGGTGTATTAGCTATATATGTTAATCCTATATAGAGAGGTATAGATTGATCGATGTGGACGTGGGAAAGAGGGTGAGACCTCACTGGATATATCAATTGATCGGTTTGTGTAGAAAACTATGAAAGACCTAGCTATATACACACATACATAGAGGAACATCGATCATTGCGCATGCACGCGTGAGAGATAAAGAATGCCCGATATGATGGAGAGGGGGATGTGTGCGGGTGTGTGCCTTCATGGGAGACCGACCTGAAGAAAAAGATTGCATGTGTGCGGTGGATAATGCCGACTGGTAGTGTGTGTGCATGCATGCACGAGAGGAAGTTAGTGGTACAATTATAAAGAGAAGACGACTGTGTGGGTGTAAAAGACTAGGTGAGGTCATAATCAATGTAAAGTTGAATTCAAATATTTGAATAAGAGATCCTGATGTTTGAAACCCATGCATGCATGAATATAACGGAGATCAGCGCGGTGTGGTTTGGAAACGAGCATGTTGTAATGTATACACATTGAACAAGGTCAGACTGATTTGAATTTGAGATACCGATGGCAGACATCATTTGGCCACGTCGCATCCGTGCATGGACACACTATTCCAATTGGAGATGATGGGTGGCTTTCACATCACATATCTATATCTATACCCCTATATATATATATATATATATATATATATATTATTTTATATTTTTTTATATTGTGTGCGGGTAACTTTAACTTTGAAAGATGGTCGTTGGATGAGGTGAATCCGATGGTCCAAAGATGGCAAATTTGAGCACTACTGGCAGTTGGATATCATCTAGATTCCACCAGATTTCGCCACATGTATATTCTAGAAGACTCCATGGTTGAACTTAAGCATAATGCACAAACATCAAAACACAAGCATTTCTTTGTTGTTCTAGAATCTTCTGTATCAGAATTGCCCAAATGTTTTTCTATATGATTTGCCATTATTTGTTTTTACTTTATGTCTTACAACGCACAATTCCATGAATCTTAAAATAGATTAGATTTCTTATAAAAACTAGATGATTTTGAATGAAATGAACTATAAGAATTAAACGAACATCTACATCATGCATATATGACTAAAAGCTTACATGCTATAATGTGGTATTTATTCATAATTTGGTTTCGCAGCACGTGTACCTTACTCTAGTCTAAATGGTGTTTGTGTTTGTTTTGTGTCTTGAGGTGCAAATTGTCTTTTTTTGGGTACACGTTAAGCTTATTCTCCCGAAATTTCAAGCCGCCTCTTGTTATGCCGAAAATTCAAGCTAGCGTCTCTGTCTATCGTGCTGCGAAACTCCCGCCTTTCAACTCGCGCCTTGTTAGCCCGAAATATTTAAGATATATCTTTGTCTCGTTGTGCTCCGATAACTCCCTCCATCTCAACCTGTGTGTCGGTGTCAAAATCGGCGGATCTCGGGTAGGGGGTCCCGAACTGTGCGTCTAGGCGGATGGTAACAGGAGACGAGGGACACGATGTTTTACCCAGGTTCGGGCCCTCTCGATGGAGGTAAAACCCTACGTCCTGCTTGATTAATATTGATGATATGGGTAGTACAAGAGTGGATCTACCACGAGATCAAGGAGGCTAAACCCTAAAGCTAGCCTATGGTATGATTGTTGTAATGTATATGTTGTCCTACGGACTAAAGCCCTCCGGTTTATATAGACACCGGAGAAGGCTAGGGTTACACAGAGTCGGTTACAATGGTAGGAGATCTACATATCTGTATCGCCAAGCTTGCCTTCCACGCCAAGGAAAGTCCCATCCAGACACGGGACAGAGTCTTCAATCTTGTATCTTCGTAGTCTTGGAGTCCGGTGGACGATGATAGTCCGGCTGTCCGGACACCCCCTAGTCCAGGACTCCCTTAGTAGCCCCTGAACCAGGCTTCAATGATGATAAGTCCGGCGCGCATAATGTTCGGCATTGCAAGGCGGGTTCCTCCCTTGAATAATCCAGAGAAGATCATGAACACCAGGATAGTGTCCGGCTCTGCAAAATAAATTCCACATTCCACCGTAGAGAGAATAAAATTTACACCAGTCCAATCTGCTGACGTATTATGCGGCGTGACATCACACCGCTACCGAGCCTTTGTTTGAATCGTTTTTTACTATATCACCTCAGCACGTTTAGCGAAGCGGTTTCCTTGGCACGTCTTGTCGAAGCAGAGATCGTGTTCCCCTTATTCCGGGATTCTCATCAATACGGACGTGGGTAACCCAACCGCGCCATTGATGGTGGCGCTTGTAAGATAAGCGAGTTTTATCAGGCCGGTGGGGACGCATAGTTTTTGTCCGCCTATATATAAGGCATAAGGATTTACCTTCTCACCTACGCCTTCTTCCTCCTTTTCTTATCCATCTCCGCGTACTCAAGCTCCAACGCCCAAGCTCGCGCATCTCGCCCCGACCTTCTCCGAATATGTCCGGAGCGGGAGGCAAATGGTTGGCCTCCACCGTTAAGGAGGAGCACATCACCAAACTGCGCAGCACCGGATACCTTTCTGGCGATATTGTGCATCGGCTGCCCGACGAGGGGCAGCTCATCCCTACCCCTGGGCCCCATGAGAGGGTCGTCTTCCTCCCCCACTTCCTCCGCGGACTGGGCTTTCCACTGCACCCATTCGTCCGGGGGATCATGTTTTACTACGACCTGGATTTCCACGATCTGGCGCCAAACTTCATCCTCAACATCTCGGCGTTTATCGTCGTGTGCGAGGCCTTCCTCTGCATCCGGCCCCACTTCGGCCTGTGGCTCAAGACCGTCAACGTCAAGCCGAAGGTTGTGAAGAACGCATAAGCGGAATCTTGAGGCGCCATGTTGGGTAAGTTGCCCAACGTCCTTTGGCTCGAAGGGGCCTTCGTGGACTCCATCAAGGGGTGGCAATCGGGGTGGTTCTACATCACCGAGCCGCGCAAGCCCACATGGGCAGCGGCCCCTGAGTTTAGATCTGGCGTCCCCACGCAGCTCACCTCCTGGAAAGAGAAGGGCTTGCAGTGGGGCAATCCGAAGGAGGTGACGGGACTCCGAGCCTGCATCCAGAAGCTGGTGAGCAATAAGCTCAGGCTCGTCGACGTGGTCCAAGTCATGCCTATCCGCCGGATTCTCCCATGCCAAGAATGGGCATTCAATCTGTGGGAGTTCAATCTGGAACAACACCAGGCGCTGAGCGGGCTCTTCCATACGACATACGAAGGCGCCTGGAGGGTGCTGTTCAAGGGTGCCGAAGCCCCCGTATCCGCGACGGAAGATCGCGGATTTCGCTCGCAGCATCCAACTGACGAGGTAAGTGATTCAACCCTGTTACGGGACACTTGTGGTAATTAAACTGATTCTAAGAGGGTTTCAATCTCTCTTTTCCTTTGACAGGAATGGATGGAGAAGGCCAAGCAGCTCATCAGCCCGGCTCCCATGCAAAAAGACCCGGAGAATGCCCGTTTAACAGGGCTGCTGGTTCTGGCACCGCACGTGGTGCCGGAGAAGAAGGCCAAGAAGGTGGCCGCGGGGACTCGAAAGAGTTCCCGTAATCAGGCGTCCGACGAAGAGGCGGACTCCTCCCCCGAAGACGAGGAGGAGGAGGAGGACTCTCTCCCGGAGGAGGGAGAGAAGAAAAGGAAGGCTTCCCCAATAGGGGAGGCCGAAGGGTCAAGAGGGGAGGACTATCCCCGGGACAGTTCGCCAACACCACCGTTGGCGAGGATGAGTTGCCTCCAAGGGCCAGGCGTCTCGCAAGATCGTAAGTATCCGGATCCTTGATGTGCAATTTCTTTCGTGTCGCGCAGTGTCCTTCTAATGCCGCGTTCTGTCCGTAGCCCGACCGATGATGATCTCCCCGCTTCATCGAGCGGGCCGTTGGCCCCGTCGGATGTGGATTCACTTCCAACCGCCTCTACCCCCTACGCCAACGAGGACGCCGAGGTGGGATCCCAGAGAAGGACCCATCAGGAGGAGGCTCTGGAGGCGCCGTCAGGCTGCCTCCCGGACTTTGTGCCGGACTATACATCGGAACCCGATGGTTCCGAGTCAGCGGCGGCGGCCCCTTCAAAGAAGGGCAAGACCGTGACACCGGCGACCTCCGTCCAACCGGAGGCGCCGGATAACTTGCTGGAGGCGCTTAAAGGCGCTTCCATCGAGGAAGAACACCACACTATCATGAGTGCGGTGATTCAAAAGGTTTAGCTCGCCAAAAGCGGGCTGACCGAAGCCTGCAGTAGCCTTCTAATAGGCTTTGAGGTAAGAAGTTAAAATTATGTAATGTAATACCGCATACACAGTAGCCCCTGATGCTCAGTTTGCTGTTCGGAAAGAAAAGCCGGACTGAGGATCTAAGAAGATATACACAGGGTTGCTTAAAATATGTCAATATGGGTTTGCAGGTTGCGCTGCTGACCTCTACCGCACTACTGGCGGAGGTCGATGTGTTGAAGAAGGATCTCGAGCGGTCCGAGCAAGAGCTCGGCCATGCCAAGAAGCAGCTCGAGGACAAAGAAGGTGAGTCACACCACTTTGAATAGTTACCTTATAGAAAATGATTTAGGTTGCAATAAAGTTAACAAGGATAATATGGGTTGCAGGGGCCACGAACGAGGTGGCAGCCCTGAAGGAGGCTGTGTCCATGTTGAGCGCTTGATCTTGGCATGAGCGGGAAGAGTGAGAGAAGCAGGAGGCACAGGTGGCGGAAGTGCGGCAAGAGCTCCAGGCTCTCATGGAGAAGCATGAGAGTTTGGAGCGTGACTCCAAGACTCGAGAGTCCGAGCTTGCCTCGGCTCTCGAAAGTGCCAAGTCTGCCAAGGCCGAGGCCCATAAGGCCCTTCGGGAGGTTGAAGATGTGAAGAAGATAGCGGCGGGTAAGGCATTTTTCATGCAAAGCAAGCATGTTAATGTAAAATACCTGACACTTACCCGCATTCGGGGCTCTCCAGGGGCGTTTGCAGATCTGCCACGTAGTGCGTCCGATGCCGCCGCATTCTATCGTGGTGAGGTGGGGAGCTCGACGGAGAAAGTCTTACGGTCTCGATCTGTTGAGGCGGACACCGGTGCCCCCAAGCGACCGGTGAAGCAGCTGGTCGAACTCCCTAAGGTGGTGAGGAGGTCATGAAGGGCACGATAGTCCGGTGTGGCTGGACGAGAGCCATGCCTGGGAGCTACTTTGGCCTCGTGTGGCGGCTGGTGGATGCATGCCCCTGGGTGGAGGTCGTCAAGCGCTCCGCCTGTATTGAAGGTGCTCGTCGGGCCCTTGCCCGCACAAAGGTGCATTGGGGCAAGTTGGATGCGGAGAAGCTTCTCACGGACCGACCGCCACAGGGCAAGGAGTATCGCACGCCTGAAATGTATTATAAAACTGTCCTGAAGGGAGCCCGCGATATTGCGGATGAGTGCCCCAGAAATGTAATCTTTGAGTAGACTTGTTATGTATTATCCTTTGCGCTGAAACTGTGTTCATGTGCGCATTAAGCAACGCTTGTTTAATCTAAAATATTACCTTCTGTGCGGCCGTGTATAAAATCTAAGAGATGGCAAGTCGTTGGCTTCAGCCCCCAAGCCACGAGTGCTGGGGTGTTCGGGATAACCTTGAGCGCTCTTGTTCCCATTCTTGGGTCCATCTAGGGAGGCGCTCAACACAGCAAACAAGGCAACCGGACTTATAATGCTTGAACACTCTCACTTAGCCATAGAATTCTATAATTTTAAATTTTGGCGAAGCCCCTGGTATTCGGAAGGCCGAATCCGGGGCGCTATCCACGCCTTCATCGGACATTGTCCGAACTTCTTTCAAGCAGCGTGAGTCTTTAAGGACCGAAAAACCTCTCGAACAGCGACCAGTCTCTCGCCTTATCATGCCGATCGGTTTAGCTTTCTCCATCGAGGCGCCGCCGGCTCAGCGGGCGCAATCGCAATGGTTCTCCCAGTGCCACCTTAGCCGGCGAGCGGGCGTAAGGCACCAAAGCGTGGGGCCAGGCAAACCCAACTATTGACCCAAGACATGATTGGAGCCGATTCATATAATGCTATAAGTTGAGGGTGCCGCACTTGTGAAAGTGTTGGACTTATCACACCATAATGCGGGAACACAAGCCCTGGTGTATTCGGCCGTACCAAAATATCTGGTGCAAGATGTCGTGTAATGAACATATATATATATATATATATATATATATATATATATATAAGGTAATGTAATTGTAGTCGAAAAGTGCTGCATTATTTATTAAAGGAAGTCTGCTATGAGTGCGGATGATACAAATAGTCTTGATAAGCAAGGGATTTGGACTAAGTAAACATGTCCCCCTCGAGGGTGAGCAGCGGACTTGGTGTATATAATGGAATTTAATGCTCGTAATTGAGACCACACGAGTGTTAAATGCAGCCTTCTTTAGTCCATTTGTTGCATCACGAGTTCGGCGGGTTCGCCGACGGACAGGGCCTCTGGTTACGGAGTCCTGTGTACACAAAGAAGGAAAATAATAATAAAAAGGGGGCACACTTGCGAGCCCCTGGTGTGGTCGAACCGCACTCTGGGTCCATTGCGATCGTGCCCCTTTCCCTGCGCCCATGGTATCTCCAAAGCGTAATGATGTACGCGGAGTGTTATTCTTGCGATCATCTTGTGAGGCGGGGTTGGGGCGCATTACTCTGGCGATGCTCGATCGCGCCAGTGGTCTTGGTTGGTATTGCTTGGTAGCGTTTTCTGTATCCGGCCGTTTAACGGCGGACTCGAGAAATGCCTTAAGAGGCTGCTCTGTATTTCGCCGCGAGAGCATTGTATGTTCCTCCGTTCGGAGGGCGTTCCGTATTCCGTTGACCGTGATGACTCCACGAGGGCCTGGCATCTTGAGCTTGAGGTATGCATAATGCGGCACCGCGTTGAATTTTGCAAACGCGGTTCGTCCGAGCAGAGCGTGATAGCCGCTGCGAAACGGAACTATGTCGAAGATTAACTCCTCGCTCCGGAAATTGTCCGGGGATCCGAAGACCACTTCTAGTGTTACTGAGCCTGTACAGTTGGCTTCCACACCTGGTATGACACCTTTAAAGGTTGTCTTTGTAGGTTTAATCCCTGAGGAGTCTATGCCCATTTTGCGCACTGTATCCTGATAAAGCAGGTTCAGGCTACTACCGCCGTCCATCAGGACTCTCGTGAGGTGAAATCCATCGACGATCGGGTCTAAAACCAATGCGGCAAATACGCCATGGCGTATGCTGGTCGGATGGTCTCTTCGATCGAAAGTGATCGGACAAGAGGACCATGGATTGAACTTCGGGGCGACTGGCTCCATCGCATAGACGTCCCTTAGTGCGCGCTTCCTCTCCCTCTTGGGTATATGGGTCGCGTAAATCATGTTCACCGTCCGCACTTGTGGGGAAAACCCTTCATCCTCTATTGTTCGTGGTCGGGTCTCCTCCTCGTCGTCGCTGTTTAGCCCCTTGTCGTTGTTTTCGGCAATTAACTTGCCTGCCTGCTTGAACACCCAACAATCTCTATTGGTGTGATTGGCTGGCTTTTCAGGGGTGCCATGTATCTGGCATAAGTGGTCGAGTATTCGGTCCAAATTGGACGGACCCGGAGTGGTTCTTTTGAATGGCTTCTTCTGTTGACCGGGTTTAGAGCCTTGGAATCCGGCATTGACTGCCGTATCCTCCTTGTCGTCGCCGTTAATGCGGCGTTTGTTTTTGTTTCGACGTGACCTGCCGTTGTTGTCCTTAGTATCCGGACTGCCAGAATTTTTACGAAGATTGTTGCTGCGAGCTAGCCAGCTATCCTCTCCTGCGCAGAAGCGGGTCATTAATGATGTGAGGGCTGCCATAGATTTCGGCTTTTCCTGTCCGAGGTGCCGGGCTAGCCATTAAATCGCGATGTTATGCTTGAAGGCTACAAGGGCCTCTGCATCCGGACGATCGGCGATTTGATTTTCTTCGTCAAGAACCGTGTCGAATTTTACGGCGATTCGTCAGCTCTTTGAAGGATGTGGCTTAGGTCATCGGCCGGTGGTCGCTTATACGTGCCACGGAAGTTATCGAGAATCGGCTTCCAGGTCTTCCCAACACCCAATTGACTCTGCGGGCAAGCTGTTAAGCCAATGCCGAGCTGGTCCTTTAAGCTTGAGTGGGAGATACTTGATGCCGTGGAGATCGTTGCCGCGGGCCATATGGATGTGGAGAAGATAATCTTCGATCCAAACCGCGGGGTTTGTTGTGCCATCGTAGGATTCGATGTTTACGGGTTTAAACCCTTCAGGGATTTGATGATCCATTACTTCGTCAGTGAAGCATAGCGGGTGTGCGGCTCCTCTGTATTGAGCAATATCACGACGCAGCTCGAGAGAGCGCTATCTGCCGTGTTCGGCCCGGCCGGGGTTATTATATCCGGTGCGACGGTATTCGTCATGGGTCATGGGGCGCCCATGTGATCCGTAGATGGATCTGGATTGCCTTGCTTTGTCCTCCAATATATCTCGCAAGTCCGGCGCGTTCCCTCTTGGCTTCGTACTTTTGGAGCGATAGCGGGGTACGGTCTTTGTTGGGGGCTTGGATGCCTCTCTGTCACGACTGCGGGGTGGTCGGTCACCGTATCGTCTTGTTGGTGATGGAGGTATATATGCTTCCTCCTCTAGTCGGGGGAGCAGCTTGCGTCTTGGATAGCTTTGGAGGCGTTCGAGTTTATACTCTTGACGCGAGGACCTCGGTCCATCGATCGGCCAGCAGGTCCTGATCAGCTTGAAGCTGTTGCTGCTTTTTCTTTAGGCTGTTTGCCGTGGCGATAAGCATGCGTTTAAAACGCTCTTGTTCGACGGGATCCTCGGGCACGACAATTCGTCATCGTTGAGGCTTGCCTCGTCTTGGAGGAGGCATATAGTTGTAATCCTCAACCTCTTCGTGCGCCGCCTCTCGTGAGGGCTTGCTTCGCATCCTCCTGCGCTGCCGAGTCTTCTTTGGAGGGGGTTGTCTTCGGCACTTTCTGGGGTATTATTATCTCCTGTGCCGAAATCTCCATTCTTGCTGTGGCGGGATTTAGAGCGGCGCCGCTGACGTCGGCGCTTGGGCTGTTTCTTTAAAGAATCTGCCTCCTCTATTTCTTCGCCATCCCTGTCTTTTGGGGTATCCACCATGTATATGTCATATGACGAGGTGGTCTTCCAGTGCCCTGTAGGCGCTGGTTCCTGTTCGTCTCCGGCATCGTCGTCCATAGCGTCGATGTCTTCGGAGTCGTTGTCGGTGTCAAAACCGGCGGATCTCGGGTAGGGGGTCCCGAACTGTGCGTCTAGGCGGATGGTAACAGGAGACGAGGGACACAATGTTTTTACCCAGGTTCGGGCCCTCTTGATGGAGGTAATACCCTACGTCCTGCTTGATTAATATTGATGATATGGGTAGTACAAGAGTAGATCTACCATGAGATCAAGGAGGCTAAACCCTAGAAGCTAGCCTATGGTATGATTGTTGAGATGTAATGTTAGTCCTATGGACTAAGGCCCTCCGGTTTATATAGACACCGGGAGGCTAGGGTTACTGAGTCGGTTACAATGGTAGGAGATCTACATATCCGTATCGCCAAGCTTGCCTTCCACGCCAAGGAAAGTACCTTGGGACACGAGCGAGTCTTCAATCTTCTATCTTCGTAGTCTTGGAGTCCGGCGGATATTGATAGTCGGCTGTCCGGACACCCCTAGTCGAGGACTCCTCGGTAGCCCTGAACCAGTCTTCAATGACGATAAGTCCGGCGTGCATAATGTTCGGCATTGCAAGGCGGGTTCCTCCTTGAATAATCTGGAGGATAATGAACACCAGGATAGTGTCCGGCTCTGCAAAATAATTTCCACATTCCAAACGTAGAGAGAATAAAACATATACACCGATCCAATCTGCTGACGTATTATGCGGCGTGACATCACACCGGCACCAAGCCTTTGTTTGAATTACTGTACCACTTCAGCACGTTTAGCGAAGCGGTTTCCTTGGCACGTCCTGTCGAAGCAGAGATCGTGTTCCCCTTATTCCGGGATTCTCATCAATACGTGCGTGGGTAACCCAACCGCGCCATTGATGGTGGCGCTTGGGGACGCATAGTTTTGTCCGCCTATATATAAGGGATAAGGATTTACCTTCTCACCTACGCCTTCTTCCTCCTTTGCTTATCCATCCCTGCGAACTCAAGCTCCAACGCCCAAGCTCGCGCATCTCACCTCAACCCTTCTCCGAATATGTCCGGAGGGGGAGGCAAATGGATGGCCTCCACCGCTAAGGAGGAGGACATCACCAAGCTGCGCGGCGCGGATACCTTTCGGCGACATCGCGCATCGGCTGCCCGGCGCGGGCAGCTCATCCCCACCCCAGGGCCTCATGAGAGGGTCGTCTTCCTTCCCCACTTCCTCCGCGGACTGGGCTTTCCGCTCCATCCATTCGTCCGGGGGCTCATGTTTTACTACGGCCTGGATTTCCATGATCTGGCGCCGAACTTCGTCCTCAACATCTCGATGTTTATCGTTGTGTGCGAGGCCTTTCTCTGCATCCGGCCCCACTTCGGCCTATGGCTCAAGACCTTCAACGTCAAGCCGAAGATTGTGAAGGGGACGCAAGCGGAATGCGGAGGCGCCATGCTGGGCAAGCTGCCCAACGTCCCTTGGCTGGAAGGGACCTTCGTGGACTCCGTCAAGGGGTGGCAGTCGGGGTGGTTCTACATCACCGAGCCGCGCAAGCCCACATGGGCGGCGGCCCCCGAATTTAGATCTGGAATCCCTACGCAGCTCACCTCCTGGAAAGAGAAGGGCTTGCAGTGGGGTGATCCGGTGGAGGTGACGGGACTTCGAGCCTGCATCAAGAAGCTGGTGAGCAATAGGCTCCGGCTCGTCGACATGGTCCAGGTCATGCTCCTCCGGCGGATTCTCCCATGCCAAGGAAGGGCATTTAATCTGTGGGAGTTTAATCCGGAACAGCACCGGGCGTTGGCGGGCTCTTGATACAACGTCTGAAGGTGCCGGAGGTGCTTGTTCAAGAGCTGATGCGCCGCATCCGCGACCGAAGACCATGATTCAGCTTGCGATCTCGGCCGACAAGGTAAGTGATTCAACCCCATTACGGGACACTTGTAGTAATTAGATTGACTCTAGCGAGGTTTTTAATCTGCCTCTTCCTTTGACAGGAATGGATGGACAAGGCTGAGCAGCTCATCAGCCCGGCTCCCATGCCAGAAGAACCAGTGGACGCCTGCTTAGCAAGGCTGCTGGTTCCGGCACCGTACGTGGTGCCGGAGAAGAAGGCCAAGAAGGTGGCGCGGGACTCGCAAGAGTTCCGTGTCGAGCGTCGACAGCGGCGACAAGGACTCCTCCCGAAGGCGAGGAGGAGGAGGAGGAGTACTCTCCCGGAGGAGGAGAGAGGAAGAGGAAGGCCTCCCCAACCGGGCGGCGAAGGGTCAAGAGGGGAGAACTATCCCCGGACAGTTTGCCAACATCAATGTTGGCGAGGACGAGTGGCCTCAAGGGCTCGGCGTCCGGCAGGATCATAAGTATCCGGATCATTCATATGCCGTATATTGTATGTCACGTAGTGTCCTTCTAATGCCGCATTGTTCCTTTAGTCCGGCCGTTGGCGACTTTCCCGACTTCGATGGCGGGTCGTTGGCGCCGTCGGATGTAAATTCCATCCCGACCGCCTCTACCCCATGCGCCGAGGACGGCGGCGGAATCCTGTGGGGACACGCCAGGAGGAGGCTCGGGCGCCGTCGGGCAGCCCCGGACTTTGTGCGGACTCTACTCCGGAACCCGTGGCGGTTCAGAGTCCGACAAGCAGCCCCTCGTAAGAGGGGTAGGACCGTGTGACGGGCGGCCTCCGCCCAACGGAGGCACGGATAACCTGCTGGAGGCGCTCAAAGCGCCTCCATCGAAGAACACCGCACTCTCATGAGTGCGGTGATTGAAAGTCCGGCTCGCCAAGGCGGGCTGACCGAAGCTGCAACAGCCTTCTAACAGGCTTTGAGGTAAGAAGGTTAAAATTAAGTAATACAATACCGCATAGGCGGTAGCCTCGATGCTTAGTCGGTGTTGGAAAGAAAAGCGGACTAAGGATCTAACAAGATATCTGCAGGTTGTTAAAAATATGTCGATATGGGTTTGCAGGCTGCTGTTGACCTCTGCCGCTTTTGGCGGAGGTCGGCGCTGAAGAAAGATCTTGGCGGTCGGAGCAAGAGCTCGGCCATGCCAAGAGGCATCTCAAGTAAAAAGAAGGTGAATAACACCACTTTAAATAGGTACCTTACTGAGAAAAGGGTTTTGGTTGCAAACAAGATTAACAAGGATAATATATGTAATGCAGGGGCCACTAACGAGGTGGCAGCCACGAAGGATGCCGTGTCCGTGGCGAGCATAATCGCCGGAGAAGCGGACTGGCGAGAAAAGCAAGCAGCGCTGGTGGCGGAAGTTCGGCAAGAGCTCCGAGGCTCTCATGGAAAAACATGAGAGTTTGGGCGTGACTCAAGACTCGAGTCAAGCTTGCCTCGGCTCTCGATAGGGCCGAATCCGCCAAGGCCGAGGCCCGAAGGCCCATATGGAAATAGAGGACATGAAGAAGATAGCGGCGGGTAAGGCGTTTTTCATGCGAGCAAGCATGTTAATGTAAATTACGGATACTTACCCAATTCGAGCTCTCGGGGGCATTTGCAGATCTGCCGCGTAGTGCGTCGATGCGCTGCATTCTATCGTGGCGAGGAGGGAGCTCAGCGGAGAAGGTCTTACGGTCTCGATCTGTTGAGGCGGCCATCCGATGCCCCTAGCGACCGGTGAAGCGGTGGTCGAACTCCTAAGGTAGCCGAGGAGGCCATGAAGGGCCTCCACAGTCCGGTGTGGCTGGGCGAGCCGTGTGCAGCAGCTACTTTGGCCTAGTCGGCGGCTAATGGATGCATGCCCAGGCTGGATGTGATCAAGCGCTCACTTTGCATTGAAGGCGCTCGTCGGGCTCTTGCCCGCATAAAGGTGCAATGGGGCAAGCTGGATGCGGAGAAGCTTCTCACGGATCCGCCGCCGGGCAAGGAAAACCTTCAGACGCGCGGGCGATATTATAAAGTTGTCTGAAGGGAGCCAGCGATATTGCGGATGAGTGCCCCATAATGTAACCCTTGAGTGAGCTTCGCTGTGTGTTTATCACGTAATGAAGACTTCGTTTATATGCGCCATGAGCAATGCTTTGTTGAATTTAAAATATTACCTTACATGCGGCTGTTTGTTAAATCGAGAGATGGCAAGTCGTTGGCTTCAGCCCCCAAGCCCACAGTCTTTGGGGTGTTCGATGATAAACTTGAGCACTCTTGTTCCCATCATTGGGTCCATCTAGGAGGCGCTCAACACGACGAACAAAGCGACCGGACTTATAATGCTTGAACACTCTCACTTAGCCATAGAATTCTATAATTTTAAATTTGGCGAAGCCCCGGTATTGGAAGACCGAATCCGGCGCTATCCACGCCTTCGTCGGACATCATCCGAACTTCGCTCAAGCGGCATGAGTCTTTAGGGACCGAAAAGACCTCTCGAACAGCGACCAGTCTCTCGCCTTATCATGCCGATCGGTTTAGCTTTCTCCATCGAGGCGTTAACTGGCTCAACCGGGCGCAATCGCGATGGTTCTCCAGTGCTACCTTAGCCGACGAGCGGGCGTAAGGTACCAAAACATGGGAGCCGGGCAAACCCAACTATTGACCCAAGACATGATTCGAGCTGATTCATATAATGCTATAAGTTCGGGTGCCGCACTTGTGAAAGTGTTGGACTTAATCACACCATAATATGGGGAGCGAAGCCCTGGTGTATTCGGCCGTACCAAAGTATCTGGTGCAGGATGTCATATAATGAACATATGTAAAGATAGCATAATTGCAATGAAAAGGTAATGTACTTGCAAGAAGGAAATGCTGCGTTATTTATGAAAGAAGATGCGCTAATAGAGCGGATTGATACAAATAGTCGGTAAGCAAGGGATTAGGACTAAATTAACATGTCCCCCTCGAGGATAAGCTGCAGACTTGGTGTATGTAATCGAATTTAATGCTCGTAACGGAGACCACTGAGTGTTAAATCGCAGCCTTCTTTAATCCCCGACTGTTGTATCATGAATTCGCAAGTTCGCCGTCGGACAGGCTTCGGTTAATGGAGTCTGTGTATGCAAAAGAAGAAAAGATAAAAAACAAAGCCAAGGGGCGTCGCATGAGCCTTGTGTGGTCGAGCCGCACTCTTTGGTCCTTGTGATTAAGCCCCTCCCTGCGCCCATGGTATCTCCAAAGCGTAATGATGTCGCGAGTGTTATTCTAGTGATCATCTTGCGCTGGCGGGGTTGGGGCCGCATTACTCTGGCGATGCTCGATCGCGCCAGGTGGTCTTGGTTGTTGTTGCTCGGCGCGTTTTAATGTGTCGGCTTTTTAATTGCGGACTAGAGAATTGCCGTGAAGGCTGCTCTATACTTCGCGCGAGAGCCGTGTATGTTCCTCTGTTCGGAGGGCGTTCCATATTCCCATTGACCGTAATGACTCCACGAGGGCTGGCATCTTGAGTTTTAGGTATGCATAATGCGGTACGCGTTGAATTTGGCAACGCGGTTCGTCCGAAAGCGAGGGCATGGTAGCCGCTTCTGAGCGGGACTATATCGAAGATTAACTCTTCGCCGGAAATTATCCGGGATCCGAAGACCACTTCGGTGTGTGTGAGCTGTATGATTGGCTTCCACTGGGATGACACCTTTAAAGGTTGTCTTAGTAGGCTTGATCTGGATGGGTCTATGCCCATTTTGCGCCGTGTCCCGATAAAGCAGGTTAGAGGCTTTGCCGCCGTCCATTAGGACTCTTGTGAGGTGAAATCCATCGGCGATTGGGTCTAAGACCAATGCGGCGAATCCGCCATGGCGTATGCTGGTCGGATGGTCTCGTCGATCGAAAGTGATCGGACGGGAGGACCATGGAATGAACTTGGCGGCGATGGCTCCATCGCGTAGGCGTCCGTGGTCGCGCTTCCTCTCCCTCTTGGGTATATGGGTTGCGTAAATCATATTCACCGTCCGCACTTGTGGGGAAACCTTACATCCTCTCTTGTTCGTGGCTGGGTCTCCTCCTCGTCGTCGCTATTTAGCCCCTTGTCATTGTGTTCGGCAATTAACTTGCCGGCCTGCTTAAACACCCAACAATCTCTATTGGTGTGATTAGCTGGCTTTTTGGGGGTGCCATGTATCTGGCATGAGCGGTCGAGTATTCGGTCCAGATTGGACGGACCCGGAGTTGTTCTTTTAAATGGCTTCTTCCGTTGACCGAGTTTGGAGCCTTGGAATCCGGCATTGACTGCCGTGTCCTCTTTGTCGTTGCCGTTAATGCGGCGTTTGTTTTTGATTCGACGTGACCTACCGTGGTTGTCCTTAGTGTCCGGACTGCCAGAATTTTTGCGGAGATTGTTCTTTGCGGGCTAGCGGTTGTCCTCTCCCGCAAAAGCGGGTCATTAACGATGTGAGGGCTGCCATGGATTTCGGCTTCTCCTGCCCCAGGTGTCGGGCTAGCCATTCGTCCCGGATGTTATGTTTGAAGGCTGCAAGGGCCTCCGCATCCGGACAGTCGACGATTTGATTTTTCTTCGTCAAGAACTGTGTCCAGAATTGTCTGGCCGATTCATCTGGCTGCTGAATAATGTGGCTTAGGTCATCGGCATCTGGTGGTCGCACGTATGTACCTTGAAAGTTATCAAGGAACGCGGCCTCCAGGTCTTCCCAACACCCAATCGACTCTGCGGGTAGGCTGTTAAGCCAATGCCGAGCTGGTCCTTTAAGCTTGAGTGGGAGATATTTGATGGCGTGGAGATCGTCGCCGCGGGCCATATGAATGTGGAGAAGATAATCTTCGATCCACACCGCGGGGTCTGTTGTGCCATCGTAAGATTCGATATTCACGAGTTTGAACCCTTCCGGGATCTGATGATCCGTTACTTCATCAGTGAAGCATAACGGGTGTGCGGCGCCCCTGTATTGAGCAATATCACGACGCAGCTCGAGGGAGCACTGTCTGCTATGTTCGGCCCGGCCGGCGTTATGTCCGGCGCGACGGTATTTGTCGTGGGTCGTAGGGCGCCCACGTGATCCATAGATGGATCTGGATTTTCTTGCTTTGTCCTCCAAGATGTCTCTTAAGTCCGTAGCGTTCCTTTTGGCCGTACTCTTGGATCGATGTCGGGTACGGTTTTGGCTGGGGTGCGAATGCTCTCTGTCACGACCACGGGGTGGTCGGTTAGCCATGTCGTCTTGCTGGTGATAAAGGTATGTATGCTTCCTCCTCTAATCGGGGAGCAGCTTGCGTCTTAGGTAACTTTTGGAGGGAGTTCGAGTTTATACTCTTTGGCGCGAGGACCTCGGTCCATCGATCGGCTAGCAGATCTTGATCAGCTTGGAGCTGTTGCTGCTTTTTCTTTAGGCTATTTGCGTGGCTATGAGCCTGCGCTGAAGCGCTCTTGTTCGACGGGATCCTCGGGTATGGCGAATTCATCATCGTTGAGGCTCGCCGTCTTGGAGGAGGCATATAGTTATCGTCCTCAACCCCTTCGCCCGCGCCCTATCGTGAGGGCTTGCCTGCGTCCTCTGCGCTGAGTCTTGCGGGGAGGATCGTCTTCGGCACTCTCCGGTGTTATTGTCTCCCGTGCCGGATTCTCCATTCTTGTTGTGGCGGGATTTAGAGCGGCGCCGCTGACGCCGGCGTTTAGGTTGCTTCTTCAAAGAATCTTCCTCCGCTGCTTTTTTGCCATCCCCTTCTTTTGGGGTATCCACCATGTAGACGTCGTATGACGAGGTGGCCTTCCAGTGTCCCGTGGGCGCTGGGTCCTGATCGTCTCCGGCATCATCGTCCATAGCGTCGATGTCATCGGAGTCGTAGTCTAGCATGTCGGTTAAGTCCTCGACAGTGGCTACAAAGTGGGTGGTGGGTGGGCTCTGAATTTCTTCATCGTCCGTACCCCAACCGTCCTGGTCATAGTCCGGCCAGGATTCTCCGGATAGCGAGAGATGCTTTAGAGAATTCAGGACATCGCCAAAAGGCGAGTGCTGAAAGATGTCCACGACGGTGAATTCCATAACCGGCGCTCAATCTGGTTTAATTGGCAGGGGCGCGGGAGGCTCGGAGTCCGGCGAGGAGTCCGGCGTCTCGGTATCACGAGTTTCGCAGGGGACGAGATTGGTATTCGGCTCCATCGCCGTAGATGTTGAAGCCCCCAGGGCGGCGTCTATCCACCGGCCCCCGTCATGGGCAATCGGCTCCGGGCTAGTAGCCGGAGCAGGTTCGGTTCAGGGGTATATGGGTAGTACAAGAGTGGATCTACCACGAGATCAAGGAGGCTAAACCCTAAAGCTAGCCTATGGTATGATTGTTGTAATGTATATGTTGTCCTACGGACTAAAGCCCTCCGGTTTATATAGACACCGGAGAAGGCTAGGGTTACACAGAGTCGGTTACAATGGTAGGAGATCTACATATCCGTATCGCCAAGCTTGCCTTCCACGCCAAGGAAAGTCCCATCCGGACACGGGACGGAGTCTTCAATCTTGTATCTTCGTAGTCTTGGAGTCCGGCGGACGATGATAGTCCGGCTGTCCGGACACCCCCTAGTCCAGGACTCTCTCACCGTGCCTTGCTATTCCGAAATTACAATGCGTGCGAAAACTTCCACCTCCTGTGAAATCCCGACACGCGAAATGCCCGTGGTACCCCTGAACCAAAAGAACCGCCTCAAATCGGTGGGGGTACTTTTGTAACTTTCCCCACATTTCGGACAAGCGCGTCCCTAAGCCATGGTTCCCCGCTGCCATCCCATCCGCCCACCCATTCATACACCGAGGCCGCGAAAACCTGCAACGAAGCCCCACACCCTGCTCCATCCGCCACCCAGCCGGAGCCTCTTCCCCAACAATATCGTACACAGCAATACCTCGACGTCCCTCATCCACCGTACCCGATGAGGATCCGTCGTCGATCTCGTCGTCCCGCCGGTTCAGCCACCCCGTCCTCCACCTCCAAGGAGCTGCCTCGATGTTCCCCTCGTCTTTCGCGCCACCTCCATTCCCACACTACCGTCTTCACCTACACCACCTGGAGAGCATCATCATCACCGTTTCCTCGGATGAAGCTGCGGCCTAATCGGCGCCACCAAAGAGGTTGTACACTAATCACTGCATTTTCTTCTTGATTCGATCTGACGGTGCTGCCAGAGCTCGGTCCCGAGTCGACACGGCGCGGCTCCATCCACGGCGGCGTCGACGACCACTTCCTCCACGGCATCGCTCCCTCAGCAGCGACGTCCACATCAGTAGGAGCTGCTGCTGCTTTAGCTCTCGCTCGCGCTGCTGCTCTACTCTTGCTCTCGGTTCCCTGCCTTGTCTGCTCTTGCTATTGCTCTTGCTCGCGCTGCTGCTCTCGCTCTTGCTCTTGCTTGCGATGCTGCTCGATTAGCTACACTTGATCATTGAATCAACTTTTGGGTCGATCGATTTGAGGGGTGGGGGGCTCGCGGGTGAAGGAAGAACCAGCCGCAATGGGAGGAGGGCTCACGAGAGGTACCCCACTATCTATCTTAGGGTTCGTGGTGGGGGCGGTGGTCACCGGTGGTGGCGGGGTGGTGGCGTGGGGATCGCCAAGAAAATGCTAGGCACGGGGTCTAGAGGATGGCAGGCGGCAGACCGGCGGTGGGGAGTGTTTTTCAAGGCGGTAGGCGGCGCGCCGCCACATGGCAGCGAGGGCTGCTGTTTGGCTGGTGGTGGCTGGCGGCTCAGCGGGGTGGAGGTTGAAGATGAACTGTAGGCCCTTGATTTCGTATCCAACGACTGGAAAATTGATTGACTAGAGATGAAAAAGTCAGTCGACCAACATGTAGTCTCACCTTGCTATTGCGTTTAGTTTCGACAACAACAGTTTCAACAGCAAAATTCAGTTTGAACAGTTAAGTTCAGTTTCGACAGTTAAGTTCAGTTTCGACAGTTAAATTCAGTTTCGACAGTTAAGTTCAGAGATGAGCGGCTGATGTATTTTACATCTAGCACTTTGTGGTTATGTATTTTACATCATGTACTAGAGATGCTATTAGAATTCCACTCAGGTTAACATTGTCTCTCTTGTCCTGCTTCAGCCTCGACGTTGTACAACTCACCGGAGCTGCTCCAACGACGAAACCCTTCATCACAGTGGAGCTATACCTCGGGCTCCGTCTCCAGACGCCTAACATCTTCTTCCCCTCCTCCGACAGCCAAGTCAGTCGGAGCATCCTCACCGGCCAACCCAATCACGCTGAGATCGACATGGCTTTGCCAAAGAGGTTGTACACTTGTTGCATCTCTTTTTTACTCTACATGTTATATGTATTGTCCACTGAGCACACGTAGTAACGTGAAATACGATTATTTTATCCTACTATTTTACAAGCAGTGAGATACCAGGCAACTGAGCTATACGTGATGGACTCTCTTGAACGACATCATTATTTATTTCTGCGCGTTTGAGCTAAGCATTTGTCGATGGGCCTGGGAGTTGAGCTAGTATGGCAGTGGCCTGGGTCCAAAGTAATAGAAGTAGCACAAAAACATTTTTTTAGTGTAGGATTTTCCTTGCTCAAGCCTGCCTACTAGAATCGCCAGTGCTTGAAGGAAAAGTGAATGAAAAACATAGGAATTGGAAAGTTTCCTATGGTACTACTTTTCATGAATTTGGTGCAAAGGAATGGAGCAAAGGAAAACTGCAGGATTTGATCCTTTAGTGTCTCCTTGAAACAAAAACCGTAGGTATTCTAATTTCCACTTGTCCTCCTTTTCATATTCCTATTCATCAAGCACAAGACTAAGAGATAGCAGCATAATAGCATTATAACCGTACATTTTCTTGTGGTTTGACTTAATCTCACCATGCTTTTTTGCATCTTGTGTTCTTCCAATTGTTGTGAATCAAACACCCAGATTGGCAGAAATCCTGTGTTTTTAAATTCTCTGTTTTGCATGTGCATTCCTATCATATTCCTGTCTATTTCCTATCCCTACATTGTTAGAATCCTCAAATTCAAACAAGCCCTTACTCAATTACTTTTGTTACAGATATGTGTCAAAGAAAACCTTGTGTGGTTTGTCCTGCTCCTGCGGCGCTGTGTTCCACCCCAGCTCAGCTGCTCCAACGATGGAAGGGTTCACCACAGCAGGGATCCGCTCTCCAGACTGTCTTTCGCCGCCTCAGATCTTCTTCCCCACTGCTGTCAACCATAACAACTGCATTACCATCATCAACTGAGCAGATGACCTTGAGGACTACACGGGTCCGCACGAGAGGTCGCACTCTTCCATGTCTGCTTACGTTATGCATCGCTTAATATGATGACATGCTACATTATCGTCGTGTTCACCTATTAGACTCCGAGTCAGGTCCAAACTAATGCTGAAACTTGAGTTTTAAATGGTTGTGGGGTACATATTGGGGCAGCAATCAGTACTATTTGTCTACTATCTGGTTAATCTCGAGTGTCTACTATGAGTTTCATGTTGGGTGCAAACAAACATTAAAGGAGCCATTATCTGTATTTTTTAACTAAAGCTATTATCTGCCTGATGTCATTGGTTTTGGGTCTATCCACAGTTTGCTACCATCACTCTGGATTTGTGCATGCACTCCTTAGATAATCTCACTATGTTTTATTCCTATGCATCCCAGTTATTGTACACAATGGAACTGATCATGTTGAGAAAAAGAGACGAGCCTTGCGTGGCAATAAAATTTCATGCAGACGTCGCTCCATGGTGGGTGCAAAGGCAGCCCCCCTCCACCCATTTCGGATCGTAATCAAGAGGAAGATAACTATTCTGAGGGGGATTCAGAAGGAGAAGACCACTCCTATTTACCCCATGAGGTCTTCGCTCTAACTTGGCATGCTTATGTTGGTAGTATCATGCATATGGTGTCATGCATTGCTTATTGTATACATTAAAGATGTCATCTGCTTAGTTTAGACATGCTTTGTGTCAATGCCATCTGTTTAGTTTCTTTATCGTATATGTGAATCATGCAATGCCATCTTGTTTAGCCAGGCATCATATATGTGAATTTTGCAATGCCACCCTAGTTAGCCAGTCATCTTATATGTGAATTATATCATGACATCATTTTTTTATTACATGTTAAATTTGTCAACAATTTTAGTACATTCAATTACTCTTCCTGTGCATCAGCCATTCAGCACGGTCATGGAAAAATATGGAGTGGAAACAAGGTCTTCAGAGCAGACAATGCTATCTGACAAAGCGCATGTCTTGCTGGTTACCGATAGCTCCTCAGAGGAGGATTCAGAGACAGATGACCAGTCATATTTCCCCCCGAGGTGCATGCTCTAACTTGGCAGGGTTATGTTGCTCATATCATGCGTATGGTATCTTGCATTTCTATGTCATTTTCTTAGTTTAGACATGCTTTGTGTGAATGCCACCTGTTTAGTGTCTAATTACCATATATGTGAATTATGCAATGCCATCTTGTTGCAAGACATTATATATGTGAATTATGCAATGTTATCCTGTTGCAAGGCATTATGTATGTGAATTATGCAACACCATGCTGTTTAGGCAAGCGTCATATATGTGAATTATTTTATGCCGTCCTTTTTTTTGTATTTCTCATTGCTTTTGTCGAGAATGTTTGTATACTCAACTGCTCTTCCTGTGCATCAGCCATTTGAATTGGTGATGGAGAAATCTAGAGTGAAAACAAGGTCTTCAGAGCAGACAATGCAACCTGCTGAAGTAGATATCTTGCTGGTTACAGATAGCTCTTCAGAGGAGGATTCAGAGGAAAATGACCAGTCCTATTATCCCCTTGAGGTGTATGCTCAAACTTGGCAGGGTTATATTACTCATATCATGCATATTTTGTATTGCAATACTTAGTTTTTACATCATATTCACAATATTGAATGCCATCTCCTTAGTTGACACATCATATATGAGATTGCCCTCTGCTCACTTCCTTAGTATATAAATCATATATTTGAATTATGTCATGCCATGATGTTTACATAGACATCATGTATCTGAATTATGGCATGCCAACCCATTTTCTAAAGACATAATATAGTTGTATCATCTCATCCTGTTTACATAGTCATCATATTTTAAATTATGTCATTCTATCCGTGAATTATATCATGCCATCATGTTTCCATCGACGGCAATTTTGTGATTTATGGCATGCCAACCACTTTAATAAACACATCGTATAGTTATATCATGTCATCCTATTTACATAGTCATCATATTTTGAAGTATGTCATTCTATCCTGTTTAGTTTGCCATCATACATGTGAAATTGTGTCATGCTATCCTGTTTAATTAGCCATCATATATGTGAAATTATGTCATGCTATTCTGTTTGGTTAGACAATATAAATGTGAATTATTTCATGCCCTGTTTTCTTCCCTACTATCCATTGCACCTGTCTATCTTACAATGTATGTACATTCAATTACTTTTCTTATTTATCAGCCATTTCAATTGGAGGGGGTGATGGCAGTATCTGTGGCAGTAAAAACACGGTCTTCAGAAAAGATCGTGCTACCTGTCGATGCAGATAGAACCATGGTTGTACTTGCCTAAGAACCAGCCCCACCACACATAACCTAGACTCATGCAGATTGTACCCCTACCCAGTTGGAAAGAGAACTAGCTACACCCCTTCTAACCCCAACCCCAACAGATAGTAACCCAGTTCCCGTTGACACATCACCGTCTCCACCAAAGAGCACCCAAACACGAGCATTTAGTAAGGCAACTGCAGTGCCCAAAGCACGAGGACCACCACTCCGAATCCCAAGTCAACGCTTAAAGCAGACGAAGAATTGTTCTCAGGTCAGGTTCCGTAGCTATGGTTCATACTACTTTGCTCTTGCATCACTGTATTTACTCATACCAACTAATTTCAAATTTGAGGGATGCAATTGAAACTCCAATCGCAACAGGTATGTTTTGAACCTGTTTCTTTAACATGTTTGGCTGTTTGCTGTTGTAACTTGCTCTATGTTGATTTCAGTTTCAATTGAATAAACAGTTATGTTCTCATGCCATGCACATTACAAGTGTTGTTGTTGCTGTGTAGTTTCCCACACATATTCTGTCTATGCTGCTTTGTCTTAAATAGATATGGTTCAAACTGTATCTATCTTGATTTGGCAACAGAATCTAGAATGATATAGACCATACAGTGACCATACTACATAGATCTATGTTTGTTTCATGCTGTTATCATGTCCACCTTACTACTGAACTGGTTTACCAAAATGAGTTTCATATACTACATTGTAAACCTGTGATGTGTTTGTTTGTTTCTCTTTTAGAACGCGGATAAAATATTGGAGAAGAGTACCCCGTTATGCAATGGTAAAGGTGAAGGAAATATGCCCTAGAGGCAATAATAAAGTTATTATTTATTTCCTTATTTCATGATAAATGTTTATCATTCATGCTAGAATTGTATTAACCGGAAACATGATACATGTGTGAATGCATAGACAAAACAACATGTCACTAGTATGCCTCTACTAGACTAGCTTGTTAATCAAAGATGATTATGTTTCCTAACCATGAACAAGGAGTTGTTATTTGATTAACGAGGTCACATCATTAGTAGAATGATCTGATTGACATGACCCATTCCACTAGCTTAGCACACGATCGTTTAGTATGTTGCTACTGCTTTTATCCATGACTTATACATGTTCTGTAACTATGAGATTATGCAACTCCGTTTGCGGAGGAACACTTTGGGTGCTACCAAGCGTCTAGCGAATCGGGTGATTATAAAGGAGTACTACAGGTGTCTCCAAAGGCGGATGTTGGGTTGGCGTATTTGAGATTAGGTTTTGTCACTCCGATTGTCGGAGAGGTATCTCTGGGCCCTCTCGGTAATGCACATCTTTGAAGCCTTGCAAGCACTACAACTAATGAGTTAGTTGTGAGATGATGTATTACTGAGCGAGTAAAGAGACTTACCGGTAGCGAGATTGAACTAGGTATTGGATACCGGCGATCGAATCTCGGGCAAGTAACATACCGATGACAAAGGGAACAACGTATGTTGTTATGCGGTCGACCGATAAAGATCTTCGTAGAATATGTAGGAACCAATATGGGCATCCAGGTCCGCTGTTGGTTATTGACCGTGAATAGTTCTAGGTCATGTCTACTTTGTTCTCGAACCGTAGGGTCCGCACGCTTAAGGTTTGATGGCGGTTATTATGAGTTTATGTATTTTGATGTACCGAAGAAGTTGAGTCCCGGATGTGATCACGGACATGACGAGGAGTCTCGAAATGGTCGAGACATAAAGATTGATATATTGGAAGCCTATGTTTGGAGTTGAATGGTTCGGTAAAACAGAATTTAGAGTACCGGAGGTTCTGGAACCCCGGGAGGTAAATGGGCCATAGTGGGCCTTAGTGGAAAGGAGAAGGGCCAGCCCTAGGTGGCGCGCCCCCCTTCCCTAGTCCTACTAGGACTAGGAAAGGGGCCGCCCCCTCTCTCTCTTCCCCCTCAGGAATCCTAGTCCAACTAGGATTGGGGAATCCTACTCCGGAGGAGTAGGACTCCTTGCGCGCCACCCTTGGCGGCCAGCCCCTCCCCTTGCTCCTTTATATCACGGGGGGGGGGGCACCCTAGAACACACAAGTTAGATCTACGGATCGTTCCTTAGCCGTGTCGGTGCCCCCTCCACCATATTCCACCTCGGTTATACCGTCATGAAGCTTAAGCGAAGCCTGCGCCGTGAAACATCAAGATCGTCACCACGCCGTCGTCTTGATGAAACTCTCCCTCGACACTCGGCTGGATCGAGTCTGAGGGCGTCATCGAGCTGTACGTGTGTCAAGAACTTCGGGCGTCGAATGCTTGGCGCGGGATCGGTCGGATCGCGAGGAGAGCGTCGACTACTTCCTCTACATTGTGATCGCTTCGCCGGGTCTACAAGGGTATGTAGACAACACTCTCCCCTCTCGTTGCTATACATCACCATGATCTTGCGTGTGCGTAGGAAATTTTTGAAATTACTCGTTCCCCAACGATGGCATCCGAGCCTAGGTTTTTTATATGGTTTGATGTTTTGCGAGTAGAACACAAGTGAGTTGTGGGCGATACAAGTCATACTACCTACCAGCATGTCATACTTTGGTTCAGCGGTATTGTGAGATGAAGCGGCCCAGACCGACATTACGCGTGACGCTTACGCGAGACTGGTTTCAGCGCTCGAGCACTCGTTGCTTAAAGGTGACTGGTGGGTGCTGTCTCTCTCATTTTAGTTGAACCGAAAAGTGTGGCTCGCCGGTCCTTGAGAAGGTTAAGCGAGTCTATTTGACGAAATATCGTTGTGGTTTTGATCGTAGGTGAGACTGGTTCTTGCTTAAGCCCGTAGCAGCCACGTAAAATTTGCAACAACAAAGTAGAGGGCGTCTAACTTGTTTTTGCAGGGCATGTTGTGATGTGATATGGTCAAGGCGTGATGCTATATTTTATTGTATGAGATGATCATGTTTTGTAACGAAGTTATCGGCAATGGCAGGAGCCATATGGTTGTCGCTTTATTATATGCAATGCAATCGCCTGTAATGCTTTACTTTATCACTAAGCGGTAGCAATAGTCGTAGTAGCATAAGTTTGGCGAGGCGACAACGATGCTGCGATGGAGATCAAGGTGTCGCGCGGTGGCGATGGTGATCATGGTGGTGCTGCAAGATGGAGATCATGAAGCACAAGATGATGATGACCATATCATATCACTTATATTGATTTGCATGTGATGTTTATCCTTTTATGCATCTTATCTTGCTTTGATTGGCGGTAGCATTATAAGATGATCTCTCACTAAATTATCAAGAAGTGTTCTCCCGAGTATGCACCGTTGCCAAAGTTAAATCGTGCCCGGACACCACGTGATGATCGGGTGTGATAAGCTCTCGTCCATCTACAGCGGGTGCAAGCCAGTTTTGCACACGCAGAATACTCGGGTTATACTTGGCGAGCCTAGCATATGCAGATATGGCCTCGGAACTCGGAGACCGAAAGGTCGGCGTGAATCATATAGTAGATATGATCAACATAAGATGTTCACCATTGAAAACTACTCCATTTCACGTGATGATCGGTTATGGTTTAGTTGATTTGGATCACGTGATCACTTAGATGACTAGAGAGATGTTTTTCTAAGTGGGAGTTCTTAAGTAATATGATTAATTGAACTTAAATTTATCATGAACTTAGTACTGATAGTATCTTGCTTGTTTATGTTTGATTGTAGATAGATGGCTCGTCTTTGTTGTTCCGTTGAATTTTAATGCGTTCCTTGAGAAAGCAAAGTTGAAAGATGATGGTAGCAATTACGGATGGGTCCAGAATTTGAGGATCATCCTCATTGCTGCCTGTAAGAGTTACGTCTGGATGCACCGCTAGGTGACAGCCCGATGCGATCAATCGGCGGCGTTAAGAATGTCAGCGAGCAAAGCTGATGACTACTCTATAGTTCGATGTGCCATGCTTTACGGCTTAGAACCGGGACTTCAACGGCGTTTTGAGCGTCATGGAGCATATGAGATGTTCCAGGAGTTGAAGTTGATATTCCAACAGAATGCCCGGATTGAGAGATATGAAGTCTCCAATAAGTTCTATAGCTGCAAGATGGAGGAGAACAGTTACATTAGTGAGCATATACTCAGAATGTCCGGGTACTACAATCACTTGACACAATTGGGAGTTAATCTTCCGGATGATTGTGTCATTGATGAATTCTTCAATCAACGCCACCAAGCTACAAAAGCTTCGTGATGAACTATAATATGCAAGGGTTAGTAAAGACTATGCTCGAGCTCTTCGCAATGCTAAAGGCTGCGGAGGTAGAAATCAAGAAGGAGCATCAAGTGTTGATGGTCAATAAGACCACTAGTTTCAAGAAGAAAGGCAAAGGGAAGAAGAAGGGAACTTCAAGAAGAACAGCAATCAAGTTCTGCTCGGAGAAAAACCCAAGTCCGGACCTAAGCACTGGCCGAGTGCTTCTCCGCAAGCGGACTGGTCCTTTGGAAGTGGAACTGCCCCAAGTATTTGGCGGATAAGAAGGATGGCAAGGTGAACAAAGGTATATGTGATATACATGTTATTGATGTGTACCTTACTAGAGCTCGCAGATAGCACTGGTATTTGATCTGGTTACATTGCTAATATTTGCAACTCGAAGCAGGGACTACGGATTAGCGAACAACGGCAAAGGGCGAGGTGACGATGCGCGTGGGAAATGGTTCCAAAGTCGATGTGATCGCGGTCGGCACGCTACCTCTACATCTACCTTGGGATTAGTTTTAGACCTAAATAATTGTTATTTGGTGCTGCGTTGAGCATGAACATTATATCTGGATCTTGTTTGATGCGAGGCGGTTATTCATTTAAATCGAGAGAATAATGGTTGTTCTATTTATATGAGTAATATCTTTTATGGTCATGCACCCTTGAGGAGTGGTCTATTTTTGATGAATCTCGATAGTAGTGATACACATATTCATAATGTTGAAACCAAAAGATGCAGAGTTGATAATGATAGTGCAACTTATTTGTGGCGCCGTTTGGGTCATATCGGTATAAAGCGCATGAAGAAACTCCATACTGATGGACTTTTGGAGTCACTTGATTATGAATCACTTGGCACTTGCGAACCGTGCCTCATGGGCAAGATGACTAGAACACCGTTCTCCGGTACTATGGAGAGAGCAACAGATTTGTTAGAAATCATACATACAGATGTATGTGGTCCGATGAATGTTGAGGCTCGTGGCGGATATCGTTATTTTCTCACCTTCACAGATGACTTAAGCAGATATGGGTATATCTACTTAATGAAACATAAGTCTGAAACATTTGAAAAGTTCAAAGAATTTCAGAGTGAAGTTGAAAATCATCGTAACAAGAAAATTAAATTTCTACGATCGATCGTGGAGGTGAATATTTGAGTTCTGAGTTTGGTCTACATTTGAAACAATGCGGAATAGTTTAGCAACTCCGCCACCGGAACACCACAACGTAATGGTGTGTCGAGCGTCATGTCGCACTTTACTAGATATGGTGCGATCTATGATGTCTCTTACAGATTTACCGCTATCATTTTGGGGTTATGCTCTAGAGGCGGCCGCATTCACCTGAATAGAACACCGTCAAAATCCGTTGAGGCGACACCTTATGAACTGTGGTTTGGCAAGAAACCAAAGTTGTCGTTTCTTAAAGTTTGGGGATGCGATGCTTATGTGAAAAAGCTTCAACCTGATAAGCTCGAACCCAAATCGAATGTCTCTTCATAGGATACCCAAAGGAGACAGTTGGGTACACCTTCTATCACAGATCCGAAGGCAAGACATTCGTTGCTAAGAATGGATCCTTTCTAGAGAAGGAGTTTCTCTCGAAAGAAGTGAGTGGGAGGAAAGTGGAACTTGATGAGGTAATAGTACCTTCTCCCTTACTTGAAAGTAGTTAAATCGCAGAAACGGTTTACGAGACACCTACACCAAGTAGTGAGGAAGTTGATGATGTTGATCATGAAACTTGAGATCAAGTTACTCTGAGAACCTCGTAGATCAACGAGTAAGATCCGCACTGAGTGGTACGGCAATCCTGTTCGGAAATCATGCTACTAGATCATGATGAACCTACGAACTATGAAGAAGCGATGGTGAGCCCAGATTCCACAAAATGGCTTGAGGCCATGAAATCGAGATGGGATCCATGTATGAAAACAAAGTATGGACTTTGGTTGACTTGCCCGAGGGTAGGCAAGCAATAGAAAACAAGTGGATCTTCAAGAAGAAGACCGACGCCGACGGTAATGTTCTTGTCTATAAAGCTCGACTTATGCAAAAGGTTTCGACAAGTTCAAGGGATTGACTACGATGAGACCTTCTCACCGTAGCGATGCTTAAGTCCGTCCGAATCATGTTAGCGATTGCCGCATTTTATGATTATGAAATTTGGCAAATGGATGTAAAGACTGCATTCTGAATGGATTTACGGAAGAAGAGTTGTATATGATGCAACGAAGGTTTTATCGATCCAAAGGAGCTAACAAAGTATGCAAGCTCGGCGATCCATCTATGGACTGGTGCAAGCATCTCGGAGTTGGAATAAGCGCTTTGATAGTGTGATCAAAGCATTTGGGTTTATCTGAGACTTTTGGAGAAGCTTTGTATTTACAAGAAAGTGAGTGGGAGCTCTGTAGCATTTACGATATTATATGTAGATGACATATTGCTGATCGGAAATGATATAGAATTCTGGACAGCATAAAGGGATACTTGAATAAGAGTTTTCAATGAAAGACCTCGGTGAAGCTGCTTACATATTGGGCATTAAGATCTATAGAGATAGATCAAGGCGCTTGATTGGACTTTCACAAAGCACATACCTTGACAAAATTTTGAAGAAGTTCAAAATGGATCAAGCAAAGAAAGGGTTCTTGCACGTGTTACAAGGTGTGAAGTTGAGTCGGACTCAATGCCCGACCACTGCAGAAGATAGAGAAAATGAAAGATGTTCCTATGCTTCAGCCATAGGCTCTATCATGTATGCAATCTTGTGTACTGGACTGATGTGTGCCTTGCTATAAGCCTAGCAGGAGGTACCAAAGTAATCCAGAATGGATCTTTGGACAGCGGTCAAGAACATCTGAAATACGAAAAGGACTAAGGATATGTTTCTCGTATATGGAGGTGACAAAGAGCTCATAAATGGCGGTTACATTGATGCAAGCTTTGACACTGATCCGGACGATTCTAAATCGCAGACCGGATACGTATTTACACTAAGCGGAGGAGCTGTCGGTTGGTGCAGTTCCAAACAAAGCGTCGTGGCGGGATCTACATGTGAAGCGGAGTACATAGCAGCCGGAAGCAGCTAATGAAGGAGTGCGGATGAAGGAGTTCATATCCGATCTAGGTGTCATACCTAGTGCATCGGGTCCAATGAAAATCTTCGTGACAATCTTGGAGCAATTGCCTTAGCAAAGGAATCCAGATTTCAGAAGAGGACCAAGCACATCAAGAGGCGCTTCAATTCCATCCGGGACTTAGTCGGTGGGAGACATAGAGATTTGCAAGATACACACGGATCTGAATGTTGCGGACCGTTGACTAAGCCTCTTCCACGAGCAAAACATGATCAGCACCAAGACTCCATGGGTGTTAAAATCATTACTATGTAATCTAGATTATTGACTCTAGTGCAAGTGGGAGATGAAGGAAATATGCCCTAGAGGCAATAATAAAGTTATTATTTATTTCCTTATTTCATGATAAATGTTTATCATTCATGCTAGAATTGTATTAACCGGAAACATGATACATGTGTGAATGCATAGACAAAACAACATGTCACTAGTATGCCTCTACTAGACTAGCTTGTTAATCAAAGATGATTATGTTTCCTAACCATGAACAAGGAGTTGTTATTTGATTAACGAGGTCACATCATTAGTAGAATGATCTGATTGACATGACCCATTCCACTAGCTTAGCACACGATCGTTTAGTATGTTGCTACTGCTTTTATCCATGACTTATACATGTTCCTGTAACTATGAGATTATGCAACTCCCGCTTGCGGAGGAACACTTTGGGTGCTACCAAGCGTCACAACGAATCGGGTGATTATAAAGGAGTACTACAGGTGTCTCCAAAGGCGGATGTTGGGTTGGCGTATTTGAGATTAGGTTTTGTCACTCCGATTGTCGGAGAGGTATCTCTGGGCCCTCTCGGTAATGCACATCATGAAGCCTTGCAAGCACTACAACTAATGAGTTAGTTGTGAGATGATGTATTACTGAGCGAGTAAAGAGACTTGCGTAGCGAGATTGAACTAGGTATTGGATACCGGCGATCGAATCTCGGGCAAGTAACATACCGATGACAAAGGGAACAACGTATGTTGTTATCTTGTCCGACCGATAAAGATCTTCAGTAGAATATGTAGGAACCAATATGGGCATCCAGGTCCGCTGTTGGTTATTGACCGTGAATAGTTCTAGGTCATGTCTACTTTGTTCTCGAACCGTAGGGTCCGCACGCTTAAGGTTTCGATGGCGGTTATTATGAGTTTATGTATTTTGATGTACGAAGAAGTTCGAGTCCCGGATGTGATCACGGACATGATGAGGAGTCTCGAAATGGTCGAGACATAAAGATTGATATATTGGAAGCCTATGTTTGGAGTTGGAATGGTTCGGAGTAAAACAGGAATTCTGGAGTACCGGAGGTTACGGAACCCCGGGAGGTAAATGGGCCATAGGGGCCTTAGTGGAAAGGAGAAGGGCCAGCCCTAGGTGGCGCGCCTCCCCTTCCCTAGTCCTACTAGGACTAGGAAAGGGGCCGCCCCCCTCTCTCTTTCCCCTCAGGAATCCTAGTCCAACTAGGATTGGGGGAATCCTACCCAGAGGAGTAGGACTCCTGGCGCGCCACCCTTGGCCGGCCAGCCCCTCCCCTTGCTCCTTTATATACGGGGCAGGGGGCACCCTAGAACACACAAGTTAGATCTACGGATCGTTCCTTAGCCGTGTCGGTGCCCCCTCCACCATATTCCACCTCGGTTATACTGTCGCTGAAGCTTAAGCGAAGCCCCGCGCCCGTGAAACATCAAGATCGTCACCACGCCGTCGTCTTGTGAAACTCTCCCTCGACACTCGGCTGGATCGAGTCTGAGGGGCGTCATCGAGCTGTCGTGTGTCAAGAACTCGGGGCGTCAGAGTAACGGCGCCGGGATCGGTCGGATCGCGAGGAGAACGTACGACTACTTCCTCTACATTGTGATCGCTTCCGCTTCGGGTCTACAAGGGTATGTAGACAACACTCTCCCCTGTCGTTGCTATACATCACCATGATCTTGCGTGTGCGTAGGAAAATTTTTGAAATTACTACGTTCCCCAACAAAAGGAAGTAATGCAGATAAGGTTCAAGATAGTGAGACATCCCTGTTGGTCTCCAAGAAAGCTGATAAAAACTATATTGAAGACACTGAGACAACCCCAAAGTCCTGTCTTGATGTAGTGTTCGAGTTACTGGCTACTACTGCTGGCACCAGCTTTTCGAACTCGTTGCCTGAATCAGTTCGGCTTCTTGAGTCTCAACTTCAAGTTGAAAGACATCGATCGGATGTTATCGACAGAAGTCAAGGGTGAGGAAGTCCCTGCAGAATTCAGATGCATACTTTGTGGTGCAACAGCAAGTGCTGGAGGACTTAAGCGCCAAACAAGAGAAAGTTAATAAGCTTGCTAAGCATCTTGCTAGCATTATGGGTACCAAGGATATTGTTTCTTGAGCTCTTCTGAAGTGGTTTCAGTTCTGGACTTGTTTTGCTGCGGCGTTTGTATGCTGCTGTGTTCCCTATATTTGCACTGGTGGCGAACTTTGATGCCGAGTGGATGTAATATGTGTAATAGCCGTGATAGCCTAGCGTAAGTTGCTTGCTTATTTATTTCCTTATTGTCTTGTTTATTTCTTTGCTTGTAGTCAGTGCAGTTCTTTTTCCGCGGTTTGCTAGTGGCCGCAATAACCTATATTTTAAAACTAGGCCACAATAACCATGAGCTACATATTTACTATAGTTACCATTTCGCTCCTACGGGCCGTACAATGGGCCTTCTACGTGTCGTAGAAACAATGGGCCTTATACGGGTCGTAGACACAATGAACCTTCTACGGGCCATATCATCAATGGGCCTTGTACGGGCCGTATGATTGGTTGGCCAAACATGGGCCAATAACAGACAGCATTATGGTCGTAAACGGGCTAGAGTTGGAATCGTCTGTTCATGGGCCGACCATAACGGGCCCTCGTTAATCGGCCGTATTTGATGACGCTATGAAAACGGCCCAACATATTAACGGGCCACAAAACGGGCCGACTGTAACCTCGGGCTGAATTTAGCCCACAAGTAGAAAATGATAGTGACGGACCGTAAGTAAACGAATGCTGGAAATGAGCCCAAGAATAAATGGGCTCTGAGAAGGCCGAAAGATAACATGGGCTGGAAACGGCCCGACGGAATAACAGGCCGTTAATGGGTATAAAGTGATACACTATTCATTACAGGCCAGTTTCACCACGGGCCGTTAATGGGTGTAAAGTGATACACTGTTCACTACGGGCCAGTTTCACCACGGCCCGTTAATGGGCCAAGAGTTACAAACGGCCTCATATGGCCAAAAGACGTCATGGGCCAGAAGTGAAAACGGGCTGGAATCATATTGGATGGCCCAGATGACGCTACTTGGCCTAATTCGGATAGGGCGTAACGGGCCTTGGGTTAGCGGGCTGTAAATGGGCTATATACGAACAGGCCATTAACAGGCTTTCCATGGGCCGACCCGCCACCTTTTGACCAAGTCAAACAGGCCGGCCTTTTCACAGGAATGGGCCTCTGTTGGGCCGTGCCACGTGTCGACGTTTCATAGGCGCCCTCTGTCCAATGAGTGGATGACATCTGTCCCAACGATGAGCCGACACGTGTTTCCTCCAGCCAATGATGATTTTACACGTGGAAAATCCCCATTGGTCCGGGCTATTAACGGGTTATCGGATCCAAAACCCGACCCGATAGCTTAACGGCGTTCCGTTACGGTGGATGCCACATGTCGGTCACCCTTGACGAAAGCACTTCTGTGACGCGTGATTTATCGTCATGGAAGTCAACATTTCCGTGATGATAATTTTGGTAATGTCATGGAACACTTCTACGACAGCACATGTATGACTATCTTGATTCTGTCATAAAGTCGTCATGGATATACATGCATGACAGAAAACGCGACCTACTGTGACAAACACATATCATCACGGAAGTGTATTTTTTTGGTAGTGCAAGCCGCACCTCGAAATACGGAGTGGTAGGCTAAGAAATGGTTCGAATAATGTCCGGGCGGTGGCGTGATGTCATGCTACGAAAAGTTGTCAGCGGATTGGACTCATGGAATATTATACTCTCTACGATTGTGTGTGGTATTTGTTTTGCAGAGCCGGACATGTTTTTGGTCCGAAGACTATTGTGGAGTAATCGGAGAAGGAACCAACCTGCAATGTCGAAGACAATCTGCACGCCGGACTCATCGTCATTGAAGCCTAGTTCAGGGGCTACTGAGGGAGTCTTGGACTAAGGGGTCCTCGGACAGCTGAACTATATACATGGGCCAGACTATTGGGCTATGAAGATACAAGATAGAAGACTTCTTCCCGTGTCCGGATGGGGCTTTCCTTTGCGTGGAAGGCAAGCTTGGCGATTCGGATATGTAGATTCCTTTCTATGTAACCGACTTTGTGTAACCCTAGCCCCCTCCGGTGTCTATATGAACCGGGGGGTTTAGTCCGTAGAGACAACTACAATCATAATCATAGGCTAGCTTCGAGGGTTTAGCCATTACGATCTCGTGGTAGATCAACTCTTGTAATACTCATATTCATCAAGATCAATCAAGTAGGAAGTAGGGTATTACCTCCATAGAGAGGGCCCGAACCTGGGTAAACATTGTGTCCCCCGCCTCCTGTTACCATTAGCCTTGGACGCACAGTTCGGGACCCCCTACCTGAGATCCGCCGGTTTTGACACTGACACCTACCATCTCCTTTGTACCTGGACCTGGTAGAACCAAACTACCGATAGTGATCAGATGTTACTAGAACAGTAACATTAAACACACATTATTCTAACATCCACATCTTCTATTTATCATCTCAAATTTACATAATTTTTCTGAGAATGGGGAGAGCTATGCCCATGGTAACCTATCAACATGCCTCTGAAACTGTAGGAAAAATAAACATCTCCACAATCAGACATGTCTGTGTTAGTTTCTCTACTCTCTAACAAATCTTAAGACCATAAATGGGAGGAAAATTTGCCTTCATATGAACAATCCCATGCCCTCATTCACCTTTATATGACCAAGCATCTTGTAAAAAAGGCCCACATGTGGGGCTTCATCAGTACATGCATCCATGAACCGGTGCATATACTACTCAATATAGATGACTAAAACACGCTCTTTACACGTAAAGTTTAGCATGGTTTAGTGAAGATGCATGTAATTTCATTTTTTAAAATTTACCCATGAAGGACTTAATATTTTAATGACTTTAAATAATAATAAATGATGGGGAGGCAATGAAAATTCTTCTAAAGAATTAGGCGGATGAAGGTGATCACACAAGAGGTAAATTCATTCCACTAATTACTTGCAGCAACTCAGCACCAGTCGCCACCAGTGTCAAAAGGTGTGTCATCGGGACGGTGGGAGGAAGAAGACAGCAACAAGCATGGAATTTAGAAGAGTGAAGGGGGTAGAGGGATGGTCAGGGGAAACAGTGGACCTACAAATAAGGCGGCTCGGGCAGGGTGACTCACGACATCGGCACTGGTTGTGATAGTGTTGGAAGATGGGCCGTGCCGGAAGGAGTAAGACGGAGAGGGGGAAGAAGATGATGATCATAGAAATTTTCCATGAAAAAGAGATCCGTTCATCTATAGAAATTGATTAAAAGTGATATATAGTCTTCACTCATATCACTTAATCATCAGTTTGATTTACGTTCCTGTATTTTGCCCATAGCAACACACGGGCTTTTCTATAGAATTTCATGGACCAAAAATATGACCTCCCTTTATTAGTAGGATAGATATCATATTATTGATTATTGTTGGTTCGGTGAAATTTCCTAATACTTGATTGTTGTGTTTCTAATTAGAGCACCCCAGGATGAGGGGATGATAAATGAAACATACCGATTATAAATTTTGAAGAGCCCGTGGCAACGCACGGGCATTCTACTAGTATCTACTATATGACTCACGTTCGACCTTTTGGTCTCCAGTATTTCGATACCATGTCTGTACGTACATGTAGGCTCGTCAAGTTTAACCCAAGTATTTTGCATGTGCAAAACTGTCTTACACCCGTTGTATGTGAACGTAGAGTCCATGACACTCGATCATCACAAGGTGCTTCGAAACGACGAACTTTGGTAACGGTGCATACTCAGGGAGCACATTTTTTATCTTGAAATTAAGTGAAGGTATCATCTTATAATGCTACCGTCGTTGTTGTAAGCAAAATAAGATGCATAAAGGATAAACATCACATGCAATGAAAATATGTGACATGATATGGCCATCATCATCTTGTGCTTTTCATCTCCATCTCCAAAGCATCCACATGATCTCCATCGTCATCGGTACGACACCTAGATCACCATCGTAGCGTCAGGGTCATCTCACCAACTGTTGCTTCTAAAACTATTGCTAATGCATAGCGATAAAGTAAATCAATTACATGGCGCTTAGTGATTGACACGCAGGTCATACAATAATTAAAGACAACCCTAAGGCTCCTGCCGGTTGTTGTACTCATCGACATGCAAGTCGTGAACTTATTACAAAACATGATCATCTCATACATCAACATATATCACATCATATCTTGACCATATCACATCACAACATGCCCTACAAAAACAAGTTAGACGTCCTCTACTTTGTTGTTGCAGGTTTACGTGGCTGCTACGGGCAACTAGCAAGAACCGTTCTTACCTACACAAAACCACAACGGTGATTATCAAGTTTGCTATTTTAACCTTCCGCAAGGACCGACCGTAGTGAAATTCGACTAAACTAAAGTAGGAGAAACAAACACCCGCCAGCCACCTTTATAAAACAAGTTGCATGTCAGTCGGTGGAACCGGTCTCATGTGCATGGACATGTAAGGTTGGTCCGGGCCGCTTCGTCCCACAATGCCGCTGAATCAAAATAAGACGTTGGTGGTAAGCAGTATGACCATCACCGCCCACAACTCCTTTGTGTTCTACTTGTGCATATCATCTATGCATAAACCTGGCTCTAATACCACTATTGGGGAATGTTGCATGGAAAACAAAAAAATTCTACACACATGCAAGATCTATCCATGGATATGTATATCTATGAAAGGGGAAGAACATTTATATACCCTTGTAGATTGCTAAGCGAAAGCGTTTATCAACGCTGTTGATGTAGTCGTACACCTTCACGATCCAGTCCGATAAAGTACCGAACATACAACACCTCCGCGTTCAGCATACTTTAGCTCGATGACATCCTCGCCTTCTCGATCCAGCAAGAGAGGCAAACTAGTAGATGAGTTCCGGCAGCATGACGGCATGGTGACGGTGGTAGTGAAACTATCTATAGTGATTCACCAAGCACAACGGACGTAGACAGAGGAGGAACTAGAACTAGAGGGAGATGGGGCACCGCACATGGCTTGGGGATCGTGGTGTGTGTTGCCCCTCTCCCTCCTCCCATATATATAGGTGGAGGGGGGAGAGGAGGCAGCCCTAGGGCGCGCCCCAAGTGGCTGGCGATTGCCCTAGGCGCCTGCCTAGCCGCACCCCTCCCCTTCCATATATGGACATGGGGGGAAGGAAAAGGGGGCTGGCTGCCTTAGGGCGCCTCCACCTTCCTTCCCTCCTTCCTTGGCACGTGGGCAGGGGTGGTAGGGTGCGCCAGCCCCCTTTGTGGGCTGGCGTGCTCCCCCCTTTGGCTCATAAGGCCCACCACTTATCGGTGGCCTTCCGGAACCCCTTTCGGCACTCGGATAAATACCCGATACTTCATGAAAAGTTTCTGGTGACCAAATATTATCATCATATATATCAATCTTTACCTCCGGATCATACGGAAATCCTCATCAGGTGTGTGATCTCATCTGGGACTCCGAAAAACATTCAGTCACCAATTCACATAACTCATATAATACTATATCGTCAACGAGCGTTAATCGTGCGGACCCTATGGATTTGATAATGATGTAGACATGACCGAAACGCTTCTCGGATCAATAACCAATAGCGGGACCTGGATGCCCATATTGGTTCCTACATATTCTATGAAGATCTTTATCAGTCGAACCTTTATGACAACATACATAATTCCCTTTGTCTGTCGGTATGTTACTTGCCCGAGATTCGATTGTCGGTATCTCCATACCTAGTTCAATCTCGTTACCGACAAGTCTCTTTATTCGTTCTGTAGTACATCATTTTATAACTAACTCCTTAGTCACTTTGCTTGCAAGCTTCTTGTGATGTTATATTACCAAGTGGGCCCAGAGACACCTCTCTATCACACGAAGTGACAAATCCCGATCTCGATCCATGCTAACTCAACAGACACCTTCAGAGATACTTGTAGAGCATCTTTATGATCACCTAGTTATGCTGTGATGTTTGATAGCACACAAGGTATTCCTACAGTATTCTGGAGTTGCATGATCTCATGGTCAAAGGATTATGTATTTGACATTAAGAAAGCAGTAGCAATAAACTTGAATGATCATATGCTAAGCTAACAGATGGGTCTTGTCCATCACATCATTCTCCTAATGATGTGATCCCGTTATCAAGTGGCAACACATGTCTATAGTTAGGAAACCTTAACCATCATTTGATCAACGAGCTAGTCTAGTAGAGGCTCACTAGGGACATTGCATTTGTTTATGTATCCACACATGTATTTAAGTTTCCGGTCAACACAATTCTAGCATGACTAATAAACCTTTATCATGAATAAGGAATATAATAATAACCACTTTATTATTGCCTTTAGGGCATATTTCTAATACACCTGTTGAAGTGAATTGATTCAGATGAATGGGGAAACAAGATACAGTGTGCAGTCAGATGAAACAACTAACCTCCCAAGGCCTTCTTATCCTTCTCAAGGCGGTCGCTCTTGTGCTTCTCAATGTCGAGGTCCACTCGGAGTTGCAGCACCTCGTTCTCTAGGGTGGCGTAGTGGGATCCCAGCTCACATGCCCTCTATTATAGAAAAGTAAGACAGTCAGTCAGACAGAGAAAGCAAAAACACTTCCTCTGGGAAGGAACAAGCTCGATCAGTACCACTGAATCGACAATGAAGAAGATCCTCTAATACCACTTACCGCTGAGTCAGGAACGAAGAAGATCCTCTAATACCCACTTACCACTGAGTCGGCAATGAAGAAGATCGAGGACAACAACACACTGGTCTTCATCGTTGACCTCAAGGCACACAAGCCTTCATACTACCAAGCCACCCACTCAGTCTGCCGAGTGGGGAGATGTACCCCGAGTGCTATGTACTAAATGCAATTCTAAAGACTATCACCAATTGCCCGCAATCAATGGAAGTCTTGGGACTACACCCAGTGGGTGCACTCAGCGTGCCCGCATTGGAACGAAACACCCAGTGGGTGTGCCTGATACGTCTCCAACGTATCTATAATTTTTGATTGTTCCATGCGATTATATTATCCATCTTGGATGTTTTATATGCATTTATATGCTATTTTATATGATTTTTGGGACCTACCTATTAACCTAGAGCCCAGTGCCAGTTTCTGTTTTTTCCTTGTTTTTGAGTTTTACAGAAAATGAATACCAAACAGAGTCCAATTGACCTGCCAATTTATGATGATTTTTTATCGACCAGAAGAAGCCCCCGAAGCAAAAGAGTTGGGCGAGAAGAGTCCCGAGTCATCCATGAGGGTGGAGTGCACGCCCTTCCCCCTAGGCATGCCCCCTACCTCATGGCTAACTCAGAGACCCCCCCCCCAACGTGAAACCGATGCAAAAAATTCCTATAAATACATAAACCCCCGAAAAGAAACCTAGTTTGGGAGTTCCGCCGCTGCAAGCCTCTGTAGCCACCAAAAACCAATTGGGACCCTGTTCCGGCACCCTGCCAGAGGGGGGAATCATCACCGGTGGCCATCTTCATCATCCCGACGCTCTCCATGACGAGGAGGGAGTAGTTCACCCTCGGGGCTAAGGGTATGTACCAGTAACTATGTGTTTCATCTCTCTCTCTCTCTCTCGTGTTCTTGATATGGCACGATCTTGATGTACCGCGAGCTTTGCTATTATAGTTGGATCTTATGATGTTTCTCCCCCTCTACTTTCTTGTAATGGATTGATTTTTCCCTTTGAAGTTATCTTACCGGATTGAGTCTTTAAGGATTTTAGAACACTTGATGTATGTCTTGCATGTGCTTATCTGTGGTGACAATAGGATATTCAAGTGATCTACTTGATGTATGTTTTGGTGATCAACTCGCTGGTTCAGTGACCTTGTGAACTTATGCATAGGGGTTGGCACACGTTTTCGTCTTGACTCTCTGGTATAAACTTCGGGGCACTCTTTGAAGTTCTTTGTGTTGGTTTGAATAGATGAATCTGAGATTGTGTGATGCATGTTGTATAATCAAACCCACGGATACATGAGGTGACATTGAAGTATCTAGGTGATCTTAGGGTTTTTGTTGATGTGTGTCTTAAGGTGTTATTTTACTACAAACTCTAGGGATGTTTGTGACACTTATTGGAATAGCCCAATGGATTGATCGGAAAGAATAACTTTGAGGTGGTTTCGTACCCTACAATAATCTCTTCGTTTGTTCTCCGCTATTAGTGACTTTGGAGTGACTCTTTGTTGCATGTTGAGGGATTGTTATATGATCTAGTTATGTTATTATTGTTGATAGAACTTGCACTAGTGAAAGTTTGAACCCTAGGCCTTGTTTCGAAGCATTGAAATACCGTCTTCGCTCACTTTTGTTACTTGCTACCTTGCTGTTTTTATATTTTCAGATTATAAAAACCTATATCAACCATCCATATTACGCCTGTATCACCATCTCTTCGCCGAACTAGTGCACCTATAAAATTTACAATTGTATTGGATGTGTTGGGGACACAAGAGACTCTTTGTTATTGAATTTTTAGTTTACTTCTTTGCGCTCCGACTGGATGGTAGACTGTTTCTGTCAGTGGATTTGCACGGGGCACTGATGTCTACTACACAACTTTATTCTTGTAGACACGTGTTGGGCCTCCAAGCGCAGAGTTTTGTAGTGCAGTAGATATTTTCCCTCAAGTGGATGACCTAAGGTTTGTCAATCCGTGAGAGGTGTAGGATTAAGATGGTCTCTCTCAAATGAGCCTGCAACCAAATACAAGAAATCTCTTGTGTCCCCAACACACCCAATACAATGGCAAATTGTATAGGTGCACTAGTTCGGCGAAGAGATGGTGATAAAATTGTAATATGGATGGTAGAAATATATTTTTATAATCTGAATAAATAAAAACAGCAAGGTAACAAATAGTAAATGGGCACAAAAACGGTATTGCAATCCTTGAAAATGAGGCCGAGGGTGCATACTTTCACTAGTGCAATCTCTCAACAATGCTAACATAGTTGGATCATATGATTATCCCTCAAAGTGCGATGAAAACTCACTCCAAAGTTCCTATCTAGCGGAGAACATAAGAATAAATTGTTTGTAGGGTACGAAACCACCTCAAAGCTATTCTTTCCGTTCGGTCTATTCAAGAGTTAGTACTAAAATAACACAAAGCTATTCTTTCTGTTCAATCTATCCTAGAGTTCGTACTAAAATAACACCAAAGCAAATTCATATTCATAATAATCAATCCAACATAAAGAACTTCAAAGAGTTCCCCAAGATTTCTACTAGAGAAACAAAGACAAGAACATGCATCAACCCCTATGCATAGATTACCCTAATGTCACCTCGGGAATCCATGAGTTGAGTGCCAAAACATATATCAAGTGAATCAATACGATACCCCATTGTCACCATGAATATTCAATTGCAAGACATATATCAAGTGTTCTCAAATCCATAAAAGTATTCAATCCGATAACAACGAAATATCACAAGGAAAAACTCCTTCATCACAACAAGATAGAGAGGGGAAAACACCATATGATCTGATTATATTAACAAAGCCTGCGATACGTCAAGATCGTGAAATCTCAAGGACACGAGATAGAGAGAGTGATTAACAGATATCTACTGGTACAAACCCTCAGCCCCGAGGGTGGACTACTCCCTCCTCATCGTGGTGGCCGCTGGGATGATGAAAATGGCCACCAGTGATGATTACCCCCTCCAACAGGGTGCCGGAATGGGGTCTAGATTGGGTCTCGTGGATACAGAGGCCTTGCGGCAACAGAACTTCTGATCTAGGGCTACCCCGAAGTGTTTTGGAATATTTTAGAATTTATAAGGCGAAGATGTTGGGGAACGTTGCAGAAAATTAAAATTTTTCCTACGGTTTCACCAAGATCCATCTATGAGTTCATCTAAGCAACGAGTAACGGGAGAGAGTTTGCATCTACATACCACTTGTAGATCGCGTGCGGAAGCTTGCAAGGTGACGATGGAGTCGTACTCGACGTGATTCGAATCACCGATGACCAAGTGCTGAGCGGACAGCACCTCCGCGTTCAACACACGTGCAGTGCGGGTGGCGTCTCCTCCATCTTGATCCAGCAAGGAGGAAGGAGAGGTTGAGGAAGACAGCTCCACCGGCAGCACGACGACGTGGTGATGGTGGAGAAGCATACTCTCGGCAGTGGCCGCCCGCGCACAACGGAGGAGGAGAGGTGTTGGGAGGGAGGGCTGCGCCTTGGCTTGTGGTGCGGCTGCCTCCCTCACCCCTCTATTTATAGGGGAAGGAGAAGGGGCGGCCCTCTAGATCCATCTAGAGGGGGCGGCGGCCAAGGGGGGGGACTTGCCCCCCAAGCAGGCGCCCCTCTAGGGTTCCCTCAACCCTAGGCGCAAGGGCCCAAGGGAGGTGCGCCCAGCCCACCAGGCTGGCCAACTCCCCACGCAGCCCAAGTGGCCCCGGGGGGTGGCCCCTCAGTGGACCCGGAACCCTTAGGTGGCCCGTACAATACCGTATGCCCTCAAACTTTCGGTGTCCTTTTAACAACTTCCCATATATAAATCTTTACCTCCGGACCCTTCCGGAACTCCTCGTGATGTCCGGGATCTCATCTGGGACTCCGAACAACATTCGGTAGTCACATACTAGTCTTCCTAATAACCCTAGCGTCACCGAACCTTAAGTGTGTACACCTTACGGGTTTGGGAGACACGCAGACATGACCGAGACGACTCTCGGGCAATAACCAACAGCGGGGTCTGGATACCCATGTTGTCTCCCACATGCTCCTCGATGATTTCATCGGTTGAACCACGATGTCGAGGATTTGATCAAACCCTGTATGCAATTCCCTCTGTCAATCGGTACATTACTTGCCCGAGACTCGATCGTCGGTATCCCAATACCTTGTTCGGTCTCGTTACGCAAGTCACTTTACTCGCATCAGTAATGCATGATCCGTGGCCAACACCTTGGTCACCTTGAGCTCATTATGATGATGCATTACCGAGTGGGCCCAGAGATACCTCTCCGTCATACACGGAGTGACAAATCCGAGTCTCGATCCGTGTCAACCCAACAGATACTTTCGGAGACACCTGTAATGCACCTTTATAGTCACCCGATTCGTTGTGACGTTTGATACACCCAAGGCACTCCTACGGTATCCGGAGTTACACGATCTCATGGTGAAGGAAGAGATACTTGACATTTGGAAAGCTCTAGCAAGCGAACTACACGATCTTTTATGCTATGCTTAGGATTGGGTCTTGTCCATCACATCATTCTCCTAATGATGTGATCCCGTTATCAATGACATCCAATGTCCATAGTCAGGAAACCATGACTATCTGTTGATCACAACGAGCTAGTCAACTAGAGGCTCACTAGGGACATATTGGGGTCTAAGTGTTCACGTGTATTACGATTTCGGATAATACAGCTTATAGCATGAACAAAAGACAATTATCATGAACATTGAAATATAATAATACTTTTATTATTGCCTCTAGGGCATATTTCCAACAGTCTCCCACTTGCACTAGAGTCACCAATCTAGTTACATTGTGATGAATTGAACACCCATAGAGTTCTGGTGTTGATCATGTTTTGCACGCGAGAGAGGTTTAGTCAATGGATCTGCGACATTCAGATCCGTGTGCACTTTGCAAATCTCTATGTCTCCATCTTGAACATTTTCACGGATGGAGTTGAAACGACGCTTGATGTGCCTGGTCTTCTTGTGAAACCTGGGCTCCTTGGCAAGGGCAATAGCTCCAGTGTTGTCACAGAAGAGTTTGATCGGCCCCGACGCATTGGGTATGACTCCTAGGTCGATGATGAACTCCTTCACCCAAATCGCTTCATGCGCTGCCTCCGAGGCCGCCATGTACTCCGCTTCACACGTAGATCCCGCCACGACGCTCGCTTGCAAATGCTGCAGCCATCTCTTGCTCCACCATTCAACATATACATGTATCCGGTTTGTGACTTAGAGTCATCGGATCTGAGTCGAAGCTAAGCGTCGACGTAACCTTTACGACAAGCTCTTCGTCTCCTCCATAAGCGAAACATGTCCTTCGTCCCTTTCGGTACCGGGATATTCTTGACCGCTGTCCGGTGTTCCTTGCGGGATTACTTTGGTATCTAGCTACCAAACTTACGGCAAGGTTTACATCAGTCGGTACACAGCATGGCATACATAATAGATCCTATGGCTGAAGCATAGGGATGACACTCATCTCTTCTTTTTCGTTTGTCGTGGTGGGTGATCGAGCTGAGCTCAATCTCACACCTTGTAACATAGGCAAGAACCCTTCTTGGACTGATCCATTTTGAACCTCTTCAAAATCTTATCAAGGTATGTGCTTTGTGAAATACCTATGAGGCGCCTCGATCTATCTCTATAGATCTTGATGCCTAATATATAAGCAGCTTCTCCAAGGTCCTTCATTGAAAAACACTTATTCAAGTAGGCCTTAATGCTGTCCGAAGTTTTGTATCATTTCCCATCAAGAGTATGTCATCTACATATAATAGGAGAAATGCTACAGATCTCCCACTCACTTTCTTGTAAACGCAGGCTTCTCCATAAGTCTCAAGATAAACCCAAACGCTTTGATCATCTCATCAAAGCGAATGTTCCAACTCCGAGATGCTTGCACCAGTCCATAAATGGATCGCTGGAGCTTGCATACTTTGTTAGCATTCGAGGATCGACAAAACCTTCGGCTGCATCATATACAGCTCTTCCTTAAGATGTCCGTTAAGGAATGTCGTTTTGACGTCCATCGCCATATCTCATAGTCATAATATGCGGCAATTGCTAACATGATTCGGACGGACTTCAGCTTCGCCACGGAGAGAATGTCTCGTCAGTAGTCAATCCCTTGAACTTGTCGATAACCCTTAGCGACAAGTCGAGCTTTATAGATGGTAACATTACCATCCGCGTCCGTCTTCTTCTTAAAAATCCATTTGTTTTCTATCGCTCGCCGATCATCGGGCAAGTCTGTCAAAGTCCATAATTTGTTTTCATACATGGATTCTATCTCGGATTTCATGGCTTCAAGCCATTTGTTGGAATCCGGGCCCGCCATTGCTTCTTCATAGTTCGAAGGTTCACCGTTGTCTAACAACATGATTTCCAGGACGGGGTTGCCGTACCACTCTGGTGAAGAACGTGTCCTTGTGGACCTTCGAAGTTCAGTAGCAACTTGATCCGAAGTACCTTGATCATCATCATTGATTTCCTCTTCAGTTGGTGTGGGCATCACAGAACGGTTTCTGCGCTGCACCACTTTCCCGTTCGAGAGGTAGTACTTCATCGAGTTCTACTTTCCTCCCACTTACTTCTTTCGAGAGAAACTCTTTTCCGAAAGCATCCGTTCTTGGCAACAAAGATCTTGCCTTCGGATCTTAAGTAGAAGGTATACCCGACAGTTTCCTTAGGGTATCCTATGAATATGCATTTTTCCGACTTGGGTTCGAGCTTTTCAGGTTGAAGTTTCTTGACATAAGCATTGCATCCCCAAACTTTTAGAAACGACAGCTTAGGTTTCTTCCCAAACCATAATTCATACGGTGTCGTATCAACGGATTTAGACGGTGCCCTATTTAAAGTGAATGTAGCTGTCTCTAGAGCGTATCCCCAAAATGATAACGGTAAATCGGTAAGAGACATCATAGACCGCACCATATCCAGTAGAGTGCGATTACGATGTTCGGACACACCGTTTCGCTGAGGTGTTCCAGGCAGCGTGAGTTGTGAAACGATTCCACATTTCCTTAAGTGTGTACCAAATTCGTGACTTAAGTATTCTCCTCCACGATCTGATCGTAGGAACTTTATCTTTTGGTCACGTTGATTCTCCACCTCACTCTGAAATTCCTTGAACTTTTCAAAGGTCTCAGACTTGTGTTTCATTAAGTAGACATACCCATATCTACTCAAGTCATCAGTGAGAGTGAGAACATAACGATATCCTCCGCGAGCCTCAACGCTCATTGGACCGCACACATCGGTATGTATGATTTCCAACAAGTTGGTTGCTCGCTCCATTGTTCCGGAGAACGGAGTCTTGGTCATCTTGCCTAAGAGGCATGGTTCGCATGTGTCAAACGATTCATAATCAAGAGACTCTAAAAGTCCATCAGCATGGAGCTTCTTCATGCGCTTGACACCAATGTGACCAAGGCGGCAGTGCCACATGTATGTGGGACTATCGTTATCAACTTTACATCTTTTGGCATCCACACTATGAACATGTGTAATATTACGCTCGAGATTCATTAAGAATAAACCATTGACCATCGGAGCATGACCATAAAACATATCTCTCATATAAATCGAACAACCATTATTCTCAGACTTAAATGAGTAGCCATCTCAGATTAAACGAGATCCGGATACAATGTTCATGCTCAAACATGGCACTAAATAACAATTATTAAGGTTCAAAACTAATCCCGTGGGTAAATGTAGAGGCAGCGTGTCGACGGCGATCACATCTACTCTGGAACCATTCCCGACGCAAGATCGTCACCTCGCCCTTCGCCAGTCTCCGTTTATTCCGCAGCTCTGCTGTGAGTTTCAAATATGACCAACGGCACCGTATCAAATACCGGGAGTTACTACGAGTCTTGGTAAGGTACACATCAATTACTTGTATATCAAATATACCTTTGGTGTTGCCGGCCTTCTTATCCGCTAAGTATTTTGGGCAGTTCCGCCCAAAGGACCCTTCCCTTGCAATAAAAGCACTCGGTCTCGTGCTTGGGTCCATTCTTTGACTTCTTCCGGCAGCAAAGCTTACGGCGCGACAACATCTTTGCCGTCCTTCTTGAAGTTCTTCTTACCCTTGCCCTTCTTGAACTTAGTGGTCTTATTGACCATCAACACTTGATGTTCTTTCTTGATTTCAGCCTCTGCTGACTTCAGCATCGAGAACACTTCAGAATGGTCTTTACCATCCCCTCGCATGTTGTAGTTCATCACAAAGCTCTTGTAGCTTGGTGGGAGCGATGGAGGATTCTGTCAATGACCGCCTCATCCGGGAGGTTAATGTTCAATCTGGGTCATACGGTTGTGCAACCTGGACATCTTTAGGATGTGCTCACCGTGTAACTGTTTTCCTCCATCTTACAAGCTGTAGAACTTGTCGGAGACATCATATCTCTCGACCGGGCATGAGCTTGGAAAACTAGTTTCAGCTCTTGAACATCTCATATGCTCCGTGATGCTCAAAACGCTTTTGGAGCCCCGGTTCTAAGCTGTAAAGCATGCCGCACCGAACGAGGGAGTAATCATCAAGACGAGCTTGCCAAGCGTTCATAACGTCTTGGTTCTGCAGAGACGGAGCGTCACCTAGCGGTCCTTCTAGGACATATTGCTTCTGGCAGCTATGAGGATGATCCTCGGGTTAGGACCCGATCCGTATAGTTGCTGCCATCATCTTTCAGCTTGGTTTTCTAGCAACACGTTGAAGTTCATGTTGACATTAGCGTTGGCCATTTGATCTACAAGACATATTTGCAAAGGTTTTAGACTAAGTTCATGATAATAAAGTTCTAATCAAATTATGAACTCCCACTTAGATTAGACATCCTCTAGTCATCTAAGTGCTACACGATCCGAGTCGACTAGCCCGTGTCCGATCATCACGTGAGACGGACTAGTCATCGTCGGTGAACATCTTCATGTTGATCGTATCTTCCATACGACTCGTGTTCGACCTTTCGGTCTCCGTGTTCCGAGGCCATGTGCGTACATGCTAGGCTCGTCAAGTTAACCCTAAGTGTTTTCGCTGTAAAACTGTCTTACACCCGTTCTATGTGAGCGTAAGAATCCATCACACCCGATCATCACGTGGTGCTTAGAAGCGACTTAACTGTAGCAACGGTGCACGATTAGGGAGAACACTTCTTGAAATTTTGTAAGGATCATCTTTTTACTACCATCGTCCTAAGTAAACAAGATGCATAAACATAATAAACATCACATGCAATTATATAGGTGTGACATGATATGGCCAATATCATAAAGCTCCATTGATCTCCATCTTCGGGGCTCCATGATCATCCTGTCACCGGCTTGACACCATGATCTCCATCATCATGATCTCCATCATCGTGTCTTCATGAAGTTGTCACGCCAACGACTACTTCTACTTCTATGACTAACGCGTTTAGCAATGAAGTAAAGTAGTTTACATGGCGTTCTTCAATGACACGTAGGTCATACAAAAAATAAAGACAACTCCTATGGCTCCTGCCGGTTGTCATACTCATCGACATGCAAGTTGTGAATCCTATTACAAGAACATGATCTCATACATCACAATTCATCATTCATCACAACTTCGGCCATATCACATCACATGATCAATCGCTGCAAAAACAAGTTAGGCGTCCTCTAATTGTTGTTGCATCTTTTACGTGATTGCGATTGGGTTCTAGCAAGAACGTTTTCTTACCTCGAATAACCACAACGTGATTTTGTCAACTTCTATTTACCCTTCATAAGGGCCCTGTTCATCGAATCCGCTCCAACTAAAGTGGGAGAGCGAAACCCTCCAGCCACCTTATGCAACTAGTGCATGTCAATCGGTGGAACCGGTCTCACGTAAGCGCACGTGTAAGGTTGGTCCGGCCGCTTCATCCCACAATACCGTTGAAGCAAGAAAAGAGTAGTAGAGGCAAGTAAGTTGACAAGATCCACGCCCACAACAAATTGTGTTCTACTCGTGCATTAGAGAACTACGCATAGACCTAGCTCATGATGCCTTTGTTGGGGACGCGTTGCAGAAAATTAAAAATTTTCCTACGGTTTCACCAAGATCCATCTATGAGTTCATCTAAGCAACGAGTAACGGAGAGAGTTTGCATCTACATACCACTTGTAGATCGCGTGCGGAAGCTTGCAAGGTGATGATGGAGTCGTACTCGGCGTGATTGAATCACCGATGACCAAGTGCTGAGCGGACAGCACCTCCGCGTTCAACACACACGTACAGTACGGGTGACGTCTCCTCCGTCTTGATCCAGCAAGGAGGAAGGAGAGGTTGAGGAAGACAGCTCCACCGGCAGCACGACGGCGTGGTGATGGTGGAGAAGCAGTACTCCGACAGGGCTTCGCCGAGCGCACAACGGAGGAGGAGAGGTGTTGGGGAGGGGAGGGCTGCGCCTTGGCTTGGGTGCGGCTGCCCTCCCCTCACCCCTCTATTTATAGGGGGAAGGGAGAAGGGGGGCCGGCCCCTCTAGATCCATCTAGAGGGGGCGGCGGCCAAGGGAGGGGGACTTGCCCCCAAGCAAGGCGCGCCTCTAGGGTTCCCCCTCAACCCTAGGCGCAAGGGCCCAAGGGAGGGTGCCCCAGCCCACCAGGCTGGCCAACTCCCCACGCAGCCCAGTGGCCCCGGGAGGTGGCCCCTCCAGTGGACCCGGAACCCTTCCGGTGGCCCCAGATAATACCGTATGCCCTCAAACTTTCCGGTGTCCTTTAACAACTTCCCATATATAAATCTTTACCTCCGGACCCTTAGGAACACCTCGTGACGTCAGGGATCTCATCCGGACTCGAACAACATTTCGTAGTCACATACTAGTCTTCCTAATAACCCTAGCGCCACCGAACCTTAAGTGTGTAGACCCTACGGGTTCGGGAGACACGCAGACATGACCGAGGCGACTCTCGGGCAATAACCAACAGCGGGTCGGATACCCATGTTGGCTCCCACATGCTCCTCGATGATTTCATCGGTTGAACCACGATGTCGAGGATTCGATCAAACCCTGTATGCAATTCCCTTTGTCAATCGGTACATTACTTGCCCGAGACTCGATCGTCGGTATCCCAATACCTTGTTCAGTCTCGTTACCGGCAAGTCACTTTACTTGTACCGTAATGCATGATCCCGTGGCCAACACCTTGGTCACCTTGAGCTCATTATGATGATGCATTACCGAGTGGGCCCAGAGATACCTCTCCGTCATACGGAGTGACAAATAACAGTCTCGATCCGTGTCAACCCAACAGATACTTTCAGAGACACCTGTAATGCACCTTTATAGTCACCCAGTTACGTTGTGACGTTTGATACACCCAAGGCACTCCTACGGTATCCGGGAGTTACACGATCTCATGGTCGAAGGAAGAGATACTTGACATTTGCAAAGCTCTAGCAAACGAACTACACGATCTTTTTATGCTATGCTTAGGATTGGGTCATGTCCATCACATCATTCTCCTAATGATGTGATCCCGTTATCAATGACATCCAATGTCCATAGTCAGGAAACCATGACTATCTGTTGATCTGTGAGCTAGTCAACTAGAGGCTCACTAGGGACATATTGGGGTCTAAGTGTTCACACGTGTATTACGATTTCAGGATAATACAGTTATAGCATGAACAAAAGACAATTATCATGAACATTGAAATATAATAATACTTTTATTATTGCCTCTAGGGCATATTTCCAATGAAGAGGCGGTTTAGGGCGCGAGGGGTGAGAAGGCACCAACCGAGGCACGCCTGGGCCTCTGGCGCATACAGTAGAGTCTTTGATCGTCTCCAACGTATCTATAATTTTTATTGTTCCATGCTATTATATTACCCTTTTGGATGTTTATGGGCTTTATTTTACACATTTATATCATTTTTGGGACTAACCTACTAACCGGAGGCCCAGCCCATATTGCTGTTTTTTTTTCCTATTTTAGTATTTCGAAGAAAAGGAATATCAAACGGAGTCCAAACGGAATGAAACCTTCGGGAGCGTGATTTTTGGAACGAACATGATCTAGAGAGCTTGGAGTGCAAGTCAAGAAGCTCCCAAGGGCCCCACGAGATAGGGGGCCGCGCCCCCTGTAGGGTGCGCCCCCTGTCTCGTGGGCCCCTCGGGCGGCCACCGACGTACTTCTTCCTCCTATATATACCTACGTACCCCGAAAACATCCAGGGGCACCATGAAACACAATTTCCGCCACCGTAACCTTCTGTATCCGTGAGATCCCATCTTGGAGCCTTCGCCGGCACTCTGCCGGAGGGGGAATCAACCACTGAGGGCTTCTACATCAACATCCTTGCCCCTCCAATGAGTTGTGAGTAGTTTACCACAGACCTACGGGTCCATAGTTATTAGCTAGATGGCTTCTTCTCTCTTTTTGGATCTCAATACAATGTTCTCCCCCTCTCTTGTGGAGACCTATTCGATGTAAACTCTTTTTGCGGTGTGTTTGTCGAGATCCGATGAATTGTGGGTTTATGATAAAGTTTATCTATGAATAATATTTGAATCTTCTCTGAATTCTTTTATGTATGATTGAGTTATCTTTGCAAGTCTCTTCGAATTATCAGTTTGGTTTGGCCTACTAGATTGGTCTTTCTTGCCATGGCAGAAGTGCTTAGCTTTGGGTTCAATCTTGCGGTGTTCTTAGCCAGTGACAGAAAGGGTTGCAAGACACGTATTGTATTGTTGCCATCGAGGATAACAAGATGGGGTTTATATCATATTGCATGTGTTTATCCCTCTACATCATGTCATCTTGCTTAATGCGTTACTTTGTTATGAACTTAATACTCTAGATGCAGGCAGGAGTCGGTCGATGTGTGGAGTAATAGTAGTATATGCAGGAAGGAGTCTGTCTACTTGTTATGGACGTGATTCCTATATACATGATCATGCCTAGATAATCTCATAACTATGCGCTTTTCTATCAATTGCTCGACAGTAATTTGTTCACCCACCGTAATACTTTTGCTATCTTGAGAGAAGCCTCTAGTGAAACCAATGGCCCCCGGGTCTATCTCTTATCATATTTGCTTTCAATCTACCTTTATTTGCATCTTTACTTTTTGCATCTATCTTATAAAATACCAAAAATATATTTATCTTTATTAGATCTCACTTTCGCAAGTGGCCGTGAAGGGATTGACAACCCCTTTATTGCGTTGGTTGTGAGTTCTCAGTTTGTTTGTGTAGGTGCGTGGGACTTTTGAGGAGCCTCCTACTGGATTGATACCTTGGTTCTCAAAACTGAGGGAGATACTTACGCTACACTTTGCTTCATCACCCTCTCCTCTTCGAGGAAAACCAACACAAGCTCAAGACATAGCAAGAAGGATTTCTGGCGCCGTTGCCTGGGAGGTCTTCGCTCAAGTCAAGACATACCAAGTACCCATGACAAACCCATCTCCCTCGCATTTACATTATTTGCCATTTGCCTCTCGTTTTCCTCTCCCCCACTTCACCCTTGCCGTTTTATTCGCCCTCTCTTTCCCAATCTCCCTCTCTCCTTTCCGCTTGCCTTCCCGTTGCCATGGCCGAATCAAAAAGAACTAAGGGTTTTCTCCCGAGCTCTAGTGCCTTGGACAATCCCTCTATCCTCTCTAAGCTCATGAATAATGATGCTATGGAAAGACCCACCGGGGTCACCAATGGGAGCTTAAATAATTTTGATGAGGATGACTCTGGAACTTTTTGCTATTTACTTGATGAGTCTTTAAAAGATGCTTGGGATAGGTTATTAAGGATTCGTGTTAGCTATGTGCCTCAATATCAAATTGAAGATTACTTAAAGAGTTTTTATATTGGCTTGCCCGCTTCTTTTAAACAAGTTTTAGATTCCATTTTTGAAGGAAGTTTTCTTGAAAGGGATGCTATAGATACTTATGAAAAAATGAAAACCATATTTGGGCACCCTATGAATGATAAGGTTGAATCTACTACTCTCTTGTGCTTTTATCAAAATGAAATTATTAAAGAGATGAAGTCTAGTATAGAGGCAAACTTCCGTAACGTGCTTAATCTTACCTATTCCATTAATGGCCATGTGCTTACCTTAAATAGAAAAATGAATGCCATAGAGAGGAGATCATCCTCTCCTAGTGCCAAAGATGGCACTCGCTAGATCTATCCTTGCTTTTATGCCTAGCTACGGGCGTTAAACAATAGCGCTAGTTGGGAGGCATCCCAATTTTTATTTATGTTTTTTTTTGCTCCTGTTTAGTAATAAATCTTGCATCTACCTTCTGGTTAGATGTGTTTTTATCTTTTAATTAGTGTCTGTGCCAAGTAGAACCTATAGGATAACCTACGATGATAGTTGATTTGATTCTGCTGAAAAACAGAAACTTTGCGCGCACGAATATAATTTTGTTAAATCACAGGAACATGCTTTTGCGTTGATTCTTTTTGCTGCTGTTCAATAAACAAATTTTCCAGGACTTCCTATTTTGGTAGGAGTTTTAGAGTTCCATAAGTTTGGGTTAGTTACAGATTGCTACAGACTGTTCTATTTTTGACAGATTCTGTTTTTCGTGTGTTATTTGCTTATTTCAATGCATCTATGGCTAGTAAATTACTTTATACACCATAAGAAAGTTGGAATACAGTAGGTTTAACACCAAATTAAATAAAGAATGAGTTCATGGAAGTACCTTATGTGGTGGTTTTGTTTTCTTTCACTAACGGAGCTTATACGATTTCCTGTTGAGTTTTGTGTTGTGAAGATTTCAAGTTTTGGGTAAAGCTTTTATGGACTATGGAATAAGGAATGGCAAGAGCCTAATCTTGGGGATGCCCATGGCACCCCAAGATATTCAAGAATAGCCAAAAGCCTAAGCTTGGGGATGCCCCGGGAAGGCATCTCCTCTTTCGTCTTCGTTCATGGGTAACTTTACTTGGAGCTATATTTTTATTCGCCACATGATATGTGTTTTGCTTGGAGCATCGTGTATTATATTAGTCTTTGCTTTTTAGTTTACCACAATCATCCTTGCTGTACACACCTTTTGGGAGAAGCCTATTTGATTAGAATTTGCTAGAATACTCTATTTTCTTCACTTATATCTTTTGAGCTTGATAGTTTTTGCTCTAGTGCTTCACTTATATCTTTTAGAGCACGGTGGTGTCTTAATTTTGAAGAAATTGCTAGTCTCTCATGCTTCACTTATATTATTTTGAGAGTCTTTTAGAACAGCATGGTATTTGCTATTATCATAAAGTTGGTCCTAGAATGATGAGCATCCAAGTTGGGTATAATAAAAACTATCATAGAAAGTGAATTGGATGCTATGATCAATTTGATGCTTGATAATTATTTTGAGATATGGGGGTAGTGATATTAGAGTCATGCTAGTTGGGTGATTATGAATTTAAAGAATGCTTGTGTTGAAGTTTGTGATTCCCGTAACATGCACGTATGGTGAACCGCTTTGTGATGAAGTTGGAGCACAATTTTATTTATTGATTTTCTTCCTTATGAGTGGCGGTCGGGGACGAGCGATGGTCTTTTCCTACCAATCTATCCCCCTAGGAGCATGCACATAGTGCTTTGGTTTCTGATGACTTCTGAATTTTTGCAACAAGTATATGAGTTCTTTTGATTAATGTTGAGTCCATGAATTATACGCACTCTTTCACCCTTCCACCATTGCTAGCCTCTCTTGTATCGTGCAATTCTCGCCGGTACTTTACACCCACCATACTCCTTCATCAAAACAGCCACCATACCTACCTATTATGGCATTTCCATAGCCATTCCAAGATATATTGCCATGCAACTTTCTACCGTTCCGTTCATATGACACGCATTACTTTTGTCATATTGCTTTTTGCATGATCATGTAGTTGACATCGTATTTATGGCAAGGCCACCTTCATAATTTTCATACATGTCGCTCTTGATTCTTTGCATATCCCGGTACACCTCCGGAGGGATTCATATAGAGTCATCTCTTGTTCTAGCATTGAGTTGTAAATCCATAAGTGTGATGATCTTCATTATTAGAGCACTGTCCTAGTGAGGAAAGGATGATGAAGACTATGATTCCCCTACAAGTCGGGATGAGACTTCGGACTTTACAAAAAGAAAAAAAAAAGGAGAAAAAAAAGAAAGGCCAAAGAAAAAAACAAAAAAAAGAAAAAAGAAAAAATAAAATGAGAGAAAAAGAGAGAAGGGACAATGCTACTATCTCTTTTTCCACACTTGTGCTTCAAAATAGCACCATGACCTTCATGATAGAGAGTCTCATATGTTGTCACTTTCATATACTAGTGGGAATTTTTCATTATAGAACTTGGCTTGTATATTCCAATGGTGGGCTTTCTCAAAGTGCCCTAGGTCTTTGTGAGGAAGCAAGTTGGATGTACCACACTTAGTTTCTTTTATTGAGCTTTCATATATTTATAGCTCTAGTGCATTCGTTGCATGGCAATCCCTACTCACTCACATTGATATCTATTAATGGGCATCTCCATAGCCCGTTGATACGCCTAGTTGATGTGAGACTATCTTCTCCTTTTTTGTCTTCTCCACAACCACCATTCTATTCCACATATAGTGCTATGTCCATAACTCACGCTCATGTATTGCGTGAAAGTTGAAAAAGTTTGAGATTATTAAAGTATGAAACAATTGCTTGGCTTGTCATCGGGGTTGTGCATGATTAAATACTTTGTGTGATGAAGATAGAGCATAGCCAGACTATATGATTTTGTAGGGATAACTTTCTTTAGCCATGTTATTTTGAGAAGACATGATTACTTTGATTAGTATGATTGAAGTATTACTATTTCTTATGTCAATATGAACTTTTATTTTGTATTCATTTGGATCTGAACATTCATGCCACAATAAAGAAAATTACTTTGAGAAATATGCTCGGTAGCATTCCGCATCAAAAATTTCTTTTTTATCATTTACCAACTTGAGGACGAGCAGGAATTAAGCTTGGGGATGCTTGATACGTCTCCAACGTATCTATAATTTTTGATTGTTCCATGCTATTATGTTACCCCTATTGGATATTTATGGGCTTTATTTTACACATTTATATCATTTTTGGGACTAACCTACTAACCGGAGGCCCAACCCATATTGTTGTTTTTTGCCTATTTCAGTATTTCGAGGAAAAGGAATAATAAAAGGAGTCCAAACGGAATGAAACCTTCGGGAGCGTGATTTTTGGAACGAACATGATCCGGAGAGCTTGGAGTGCAAGTCAAGAAGCTCCCGAGGGCCCCACGAGATAGGGGGCCGCGCCCCCTATAGGGCGTGCCCCCTGTCTCGTGGGCCCCTCGGGCGGCCACCTACGTACTTCTTCCTCCTATATATACCTACTTACCCCGAAAACATCTAGGGGCACCACGAAACACAATTTCCACCGCCGTAACCTTCTGTATCCGCGAGATCCCATCTTGGGCCTTCGCCGGCACTTTGCCGGAGGGGGAATCAACCACGGAGGGCCTCTACATCAACATCCTTGCCCCTCCGATGAGTTGTGAGTAGTTTACCACAGACCTACGGGTCCATAGTTATTAGCTAGATGGCTTCTTCTCTCTTTTTGGATCTCAATACAATGTTCTCCCCCTCTCTTGTGGAGACCTATTCGACGTAAACTCTTTTTGCGGTGTGTTTGTCGAGATCCGATGAATTGTGGGTTTATGATAAAGTTTATCTATGAATAATATTTGAATCTTCTCTGAATTCTTTTATGTATGATTGAGTTATCTTTGCAAGTCTCTTCGAATTATCAGTTTGGTTTGGCCTACTAGATTGGTCTTTCTTGCCATGGCGAAGTGCTTAGCTTTGGGTTCAATCTTGCGGTGTTCTTAGCCGATGTGTAAAGGGTTGCAAGACACGTATTGTATTGTTGCCATCGAGGATAACAAGATGGGGTTTATATCATATTGCATGTGTTTATCCCTCTACATCATGTCATCTTGCTTAATCGTTACTTTGTTATGAACTTAATACTCTAGATGCAAAGGTGAGTCGGTCGATGTGTGGAGTAATAGTAGTAGATGCAGGCAGGAGTCGGTCTACTTGTTATGGATGTGATGCCTATATACATGATCATGCCTAGATAATCTCATAACTATGCGCATTTCTATCAATTGCTCGACAGTAATTTGTTCACCCACCTTAATACTTATGCTATCTTGAGAGAAGACTCTAGTGAAACCTATGGCCCCCGGGTCTATCTCTTATCATATTTGCTTTCAATCTACCTTTATTTGCATCTTTACTTTTTGCATCTATCTTATAAAATGCCAAAAATATATTTATCTTATCATATTATATTTATTAGATCTCACTTTCGCAAGTGGCCGTGAAGGGATTGACAACCCCTTTATTGCGTTGGTTGCGAGTTCTCAGTTTGTTTGTGTAGGTGCGTGGGACTTTTGGGGAGCCTCCTTCTAGATTGATACCTTGGTTCTCAAAACTGAGGGAAATACTTACGCTATACTTTGCTGCATCACCCTCTCCTCTTCGAGGAAAACCAACGCAAGCTCAAGACGTAGCACTGCTCCCCTCGAGCAGCCCCCCAGGTGCTTCCTTGGCCCACTGGCTTTCTTCTGGCCTAAAAAAATCTCCAGAAAGTTACACGGTGTTTGGACTCCGTTTGATATTGATTTCCTACGATGTAAAAAACAAGCAAAAAATAGCAACTAGCACTGGGCACTGGGTCAATAGGTTAGTCCCCAAAAATGATATAAAGTTGCTATAAAATGATTGTAAAACTTCCAACAATGATAATATATTAGCATGAATACTTCATAAATTATGGATATGTTGGAGACGTATCAGCATCCCCAAGCTTGATTCCTATTCGTCCTTGAGTAGGGAAATGATAAAAGAAATAATTTATGAAGTGTGAATGCTGGCAAAGTGCATAAGTTTGATCAATGACAATTTCAGTCACTTTCCTTGGTATCATAACTACATTTTTTTCTTATAAAACTTCTCATGTTATAGTAGCAACCAATTCACATGTTAAGGTTCAAACAATGAATTCTCTTGAAACTCAACAACCTATGTTCTCAGTCACCAAGCAATTTCAATTCAACTTATTCAACAGAGTCTAAGTAAGAGCTCCACATACTCAACCATCATATAGTCTTCTATGATTGCTAACACTCACCGCATACAATGAGCAAAACGTTTCGACCGGACACATAGAAAGATAGGGGCTTATATTTTTGCCTCCCAACGTATTCACCTTTGGGTGATGTCAACAATAATAACTCATGCTACCCATATTCAACTGGATATATGTGCCTAGATCTTTCCTCACCACATGATGCTTGCCAAAGGAGAAAAATAAAATTAAAGGAATAGAGAGAAAAACTTTGACACTTTGCATAAAAGTAAATACTAAAAAGTAAAAGATAGGCCCTTCACAGAGGGGAGTAGAAATTGCCATGCGCTTATTTGTTTGTATGCTCAACCCCTTAGTGCAAAAGAACGTCACCTTATATCACCCCTTGTGATAGCAACCTTTATTATGTAGTCTGTCGCTTTTACTCTTCACCATCACAAGTTCATACAACGCTCAATTTTCTCTTACACTAAATGATCTAACACTTTTGGAAGCAATTTTTATTGCCTTATTGCACCGATGACAACTTACTTGAAGGATCTTGCTCAATCCATAGGTAGGTATGGTGGACTCTCAAAACAAGATTTGGGTTTAAGGGTTTTTGGATGCACAAGTAGTATCTCTATGACACGTCTCCAACGTATCTATAATTTTTTATTGTTCCATGTTATTATATTACATGTTTTGGATCTTTATGGGCTTTACTAAACACTTTTGTATAATTTTTGGGACTAACCTATTAACCGGAGGCCCAGCCCAAATTGTTGTTTTTTCGCCTATTTCAGTGTTTCACAGAAAAGGAATATCAAACGGAGTCCAAACGGAATGAAACCTTTAGGAGAGTTATTTTTGGAATGGAAGCAATCTAGGAGACTTGGAGTAGACGTCAGGCAAGCAACGAGGAAGCCACGAGGCAGGGAGGCGTGCCCTACCCCCTGGGTGTGCCCCCCACCCTCGTGGGCCCCTCGTGGCTCCCCTGACCGACTTCTTTCGCCTATATATGTCCATATATGCCGAAAACATTCGGGAGCACAATAGATTGGGAGTTCCACCGCCAGAAGCCTTTGTAGCCACCAAAAACCAATCGGGACCCTGTTCCGGCACCCTGTCGGAGGAGGGATCCCTCATCGGTGGCCATCTTCATCATCCCGACGCTCTCCATGACAAGGAGGGAGTAGTTCACCCTCGGGGCTGAGGGTATGTACCAGTAGCTATGTGTTTGATCTCTCTCTCTCTCTCTCTCTCTCTCGTGTTCTTGATTTGGAATGATCTTGATGTATTATGAGCTTTGCTATTATAGTTGGATCTTATGATGTTTCTCCCCCTCTACTCTCTTGTAATGGATTGAGTTTTCCCTTTGAAGTTTTCTTATCTGATTGAGTCTTTAAAGATTTGAGAACACTTGATGTATTTATTGCATGTGCTTATCTATGGTGACAATGGGATATCACATGATCTACTTGATGTATGTTTTGGTGATCAACTTGCGGGTTCCGTGACCTTGGGGTTGGCACACGTTTTCGTCTTGACTCTCTAGTAGAAACTTTGGGGCACTCTTTGAAGTTCTTTGTGTTGGTTGAATAGATCAATTTGATATTGTGTGATGCATATCGTATAATCATACCCACATATACTTGAGGTGACATTGGAGTATCTAGGTGACATTAGGGTTTTGGTTGATTTGTGTCTTAAGGTGTTATTCTAGTACGAACTCTATGATAGATCGAACGGAAAGAATAGCTTTGTGTTATTTTACTACGGACTCTCGAATAGATCGATCAGAAAGGATAACTTTGAGGTGGTTTCGTACCCTGCAATAATCTCTTCGTTTGTTCTCCGATTAGTGACTTTGGAGTGACTCTTTGTTGCATGTTAAGGGATAGTTATATGATCCAATTATGTTATTATTGTTGAGAGAACTTGCACTAGTGAAAGTATGAACCCTAGGCCTTGTTTCCTAGCATTTCAATACCGTTTACGCTCACTTTTATCCTTAGTTACCTTGCTGTTTTTATATTTTCAGATTACAAAAACCTTTATCTACCATCCATATTGCACTTGTATCACCATCTCTTCGCCGAACTAGTGCACCTATTCAATTTACCATTGTATTGGGTATGTTGAGGACACAAGGGACTCTTTGTTATTTGGTTGGAGGGTTCTTTGAGAGAGACCATCTCCATCCTACGCCTCCCACAGATTGATAAACCTTAGGTCATCCACTCGAGGGAAATTCGCTACTGTCCTACAAACCTCTGCACCTAGAGGCCCAACAACGTCTACAAGAAGAAGGTTGTGTAGTAGACGTCAAGCTCTTTTCTGGCGCCGTTGCCGGGGAGGTGAGTGCTTGAAGGTATATCTTTAGATCTTGCAATCGAATATTTTAGTTTGTTGTTGTATCACTAGTTTAGTCTATAAAATAAAACTAAAAATGGAATTGAGGGTGCCTCATATGCTTCATCTTTTTAATGTCTTCTGTGAAAATAAGGATTCCGATAATTGTGCTCAATTGCTAGAGGAAGAATGCATTAACATGTTTGGCACTAAATCTTTGCATGATGAGCATGATTGCAATGTTATTAGTATGAATTCTTTGAATACCCATCATGCTAATGATATGCAAAGCCACAAGCTTGGGGAAGCTATGTTTGATAAAGATGATATTTTTTGTCCCCCAAGTTTTGATGAGCAAATTTATTATGATGAAAGCATGCCTCCTATTTATGATGATTATTGTGATGACACGTATGCTAGAGAATAAAGATAACCATGAAACTTGTCATCTTGATTTTAATTTTCAATTGGATTATGCTTCACATGATAGTTATTTTGTTGAGTTTGCTCCCACTACTATTGATGAGAATAAATTTGCTTATGTGGAGAGTACTAAAATTCCTATGCAAGTAGATCATGAAAAGAATGCTTTATGTGCTGGTTATATTTTTGAATTCATTCATGATGCTTGTCGTGGTGGGTGCACGGCAGATGCCAAGGGATGGCTAAAGAGAGGAGGAGGCTCGAGGGCGCTGGTGGGATCCAGAGGCGGGGTTGGTATGAGCGTGCGCGGGACCCCGGACATACCCAGGTTCGGGGCTCTTCGGAGAGATAACACCCCTAGTCCTGCCGAGTGTAGTTTGATTTTTGATAGTACAATGTCGCTCCTGGAGTTGTATGGGGGAGGAAGGAAGCTGGCCAAGGCCTAGGCTGCTCCTTCTCTTTGGGGTTGCTGTTTCGGTGGCTAGTTCTGCGCTTACTTGCTTTCATGCCCGTATACGTGAGGGCTCCTGAGGGGTTTTATAGACCCACCCCCAGGGGTACAATGGTAATGTTACAAGTCGGTGGGTCCGGGTTGTCAGTGTCCGGGGACCCGAGCTGGGACCCGCTAGGGGCCTGTGGTTCTCCGGGTTCCCCTAGGTGCGGGCCCCGCATGCCTAGGGGAACTGCGCGCCGTCTTGTCGATCATCAGGGCGTGGCCGAGTCGAGTCGTGTACAGTGGCGCTCCATCAGGTTGCCGCTTCTTTGTCATCCGTGAGTGAGGGGTATCTGCAGCCATGCCGGCTCGGTCACGGGTAGGTTAGGGGCACCTTGTTACTCGCTCGGTGACTGAGGCATGGGCAGGGCATTGTTGCCTCGGTCATCGATGATTGAAGACTCGTCCCATCGTACGGCCTTGATGGGACGGGAGCTGACCCGTGGCTGGATTGCGTAGCACGCCACGGGTGGAGCTGGCTTGTTCAGGAAGCTTCGGTTGTGCCGGGTTCGGCTGTGTTGTGCTAGTCATTGAGGCCGAGTCGGCGCGTCTTGCCGGGTTGGAGAGTTTGGCCGGGTTACGGGCCCTGGCTGGGTCGAGCGACCCGGCCAAGCGCGTGCCGGCTTGAGGGGCGATGGTGGCCCCGTTGTTTTTGAAAAGGATCCAGGTTCCGTTGCCTGCCCGGGGTTCATCCCCCGACAGTAGTCCCCGAAGCTGTGAAGGTCCGCCGTCTTCGGATGAGTGGGCCTTCGCAGTTTCCCCCTTAAGCAAGGCCGATTCTGCGAGCGCCGGGTCCGGCAACACCCACTTTGTGCCGGTTTTCTCGAAACTGGATCGCGGCATCCCGGTGATGGCGGGAACCGAGGAGTCCGTCGGATCTTGGGGCAATACTTCGGGCTTTGCACGGGCTCCACGTGGTGCCCGAAAGTCGGAGGGGCCTGACAGGCCACGCGCGTGACGGGATTGGGTGACGGGCTGGGGCCCACTGCCGCGCGCCCTTGGCCCACACACACGGATTTATTGCAGTCTTCGGGGGTCGGTTGCTCTTCCCCGGGCAGTTACTGCATGTGTGCATGCACACTTATTGCGGGGTAGTGGGAAGGGCACGTGCAAAAGATCCCACTTTCCCACGTTCAAACCGAGGGTTATAAATCAGGGGGGCAGGGGGGGCGGCGGACATCATTCTCGCTCGCGCCCTCCTGCCCCTTTGCTCTTGCCCTGCTCTTTGCAACCAACGCACTGCGACGGCCACTGCTCCGAGCAGAACTTCTCCATCGTTCATCTTCTTTCTCCTTCCGTCGTTCATGGCACTGCCGTCGGGCTCTTAGATGGGCTCGAATGTCACCATTGAGGACATCACCCATCTTCGGGCGTTGCGGCACCTGCCAAGGAAGATGGATGTCGCCGTCTGTCTACCGCGCGGCGAGCAGAGGCCGCAGCCCGAGGAGTTGGAGCGCGTGGTCTTCCTCACAAACTTCGAGCGCGGATTTGGGCTGCCGGCGAGCACCTTCTTCCGCACGTTCCCGGAGTTCTTCGGGCTCCAGCCGCATCATCTTGGCGCTGGCGCCATCGTCCAGCTTTACTACTTCGTCACCCTCTGCGAGGGGTACCTAGGGGTTGAACCCACGATCGACCTCTGGGCACGCTTCTTCTTCCTGAAGCAGCAGGGCCCGTCGGCCGGAGAGTTCACCGACTGCGGCACCGCCGTCATCTTGAAGCGGTCGGGGGCGGACTTCCCCAATATCATGCTGGAGGATTCTGCCAAGAAATGGTAGAACTCCTTCTTCTATGTTCACAACTTGGGTGCGGACTGCATCAACCTTTCAGCCTTCGCCATCGCGCTGCCACGGGCGAAGACGAACTGGGGCTACTCGCCCAGGCGCCCGTCGCAGGAGATTCTCAATCTCTGCGAGCGGGTGACGGTGATGAGGACGCGGGAGGGGCTCACCAGCAACATCTTGATCGCCGCATTCATCATGCGCTGGGTCCTCCCGCTGTAGAGGCGCTCCTGCCTCAATGGCGCGATGGCCAGCCTTCAAGATCCCAACCACATGGGGTCGACGCGGCTGACGGCTGAGCAGAGCGTGCGCCGAGTGAATGACATCTCCAAGGCCAACCTTGGGAAGGACTGGCAGTTCGGCAAGGTGTCGTACAGCGAGTCGAACCCGACGCCACAGGTGAGTGTCTGGTCAACTTACTTTGCTGTTGCGCACCTCCTCGTCCGCCCTGACGCGACGCGGGAGGTGCTCTTGAACGCGATCCGGCATCCTTACGCCCGAGCTCCATCGCAGGTGGCGCCGGTGGCGCCAGAGGAGCCTGCAGCCCACGGCGAGGAGGAGGAGGCCCAGGCCGACGCCGGCGCTGGGCATCGTGCGGGTAAGTATTGTATTTTTCTTTGTGTATTTCGAGTTGTTGACCGCGGCATGGCGCGGGCGATGCTGACGCCAGTTGTTGGTGTAGTGGCATTGGGCGGGGGAGGCGGCGACGCGGGCGGAGATGGGTCGTCGCGCAGGGCGACACCGAGTCAACCGCATGGGAAGGATAGCATCACGCCACGGCCCCGAGCCCCGAAGCGCACGACGGACCCGGCCGGAACCGGGAGGCCGGCCAAGAGGAAGCGCGGCGCCGAGCATGGGAGGCCAACCCCGGTCCTAGTCTTGTTGGGGTAAGCTCTATCTCATGTACGCGTCCGGGCTGTCAAGCCAGCCTTGTCTTTTGCTCATTCTGTCTTCTTCTTCTTCAGGTCGCCAATCGCGTTGGCGAGGGCAGCGGCAGCCGCCGCGGCCGCCAAAGGGACCGCGTTCCGCAGGAGCCGGTCCGACCTCGTTGACCAGGTCGAGGAGGAGGGACGGGCCGACTCAGACCTCGGCCTGGACCCGAATGACACCGAGGGCTTGGCCTAGCGGGACAGGAACAGGGCCGAGGCGGAGATGGAGGCGGCATTGGTCCGGGCTTGGACCAATGCGGCGGCGGCATGGGCGCGAGCCGGCGGGGAGCCGGCCTGGCGCGAGATGCCGGAGGGCACGATGGTGGCGGCGACGGTCTTCGAGCCATCGTCGGTGAGGGAGCGCGGCCGCGATGGCCGGGCTGAGGTGGTGATCCTCGACCGGGAGGTCGTGGAGGTGGAAGGTGATCCCCCTCCGCGGGCGGACGTTGTCGAGCGGGCGGGGGCTGATGGCGGTGGAGGCGGCACCGTCTTGGAGGAGGCGCTGTGGGCGGTGGTGCGCGAGGCGCCGCCGGTGTTGGAGGAGGCACCGCGGGCGGCGGTGCCGGAGGACACCCTGGCGGCTGGGCCGGTGGTGATGCAGCAGGCCGTCCCGGCGTCCGGACCGGAGGTGGCGATGCAGGGCGTCCCGACGTCCGGGTCGTCGATGGCGCCAAAGAGGGCGTCGGAGGAGGTGCCGGCCGTGTCGGGAGCGGCCAGCGGGGAGCACGCCTTGGTGCCCAGGCAGGGAGGACGCCGGGCTGCTGCGCCGCAGCCGGTGCGGAGCGGGGGCGCCATGGTCTTCGGGCCTCAGACCCAGGAGGAGGAGGCGATGGACGCCGTCAGCCGCCGCCTGCGCGGCCGGCCGGACCGGCTAGAGGCCTTTGCCCAGGCCGAGGTGGAGCGGACACGTGACCTGGAGCGTGCCGTTCTGGTAAGCTTCTTATTTTTCACAATTTCTTCTTTGTGGGGGCGCACCAGTGCACCCACTGGGTGTAGCCCCCGAGATTCGGGCCAACTACGTAGTAGTTGGGTCGAATCTTTAGAGCGTTGTCCTTGTTCTGATTTATGCCTTCTTCAGCAACTTGACGCCTACCGAGTCGGCACCTTCAACCGTCTCCTGGGCAAGTACGGGAGCTCAAGGAGCAGATCGCCGCCAAGGAGGAGGAGCTTCACCTCGCTGCAGGTATCTTCGTGCTCTTCTAATGGGGGCGCGTTAGCGCACCCACTGGGTGTACCCCCGAGATTTGGGCCAACTATGTAGTAGTTGGGCCAAATCTTAAGTCTTGCTTTCTCATTTGATGAATCCTTCTTTTTTGCAGCCGAGGTGCTGTCCTGGCGGACTCGTCTGCTCCGGGCTGGTCACCACTATGACCGGCTCGTTGTCGACACCGGCCGCCTTGGCGTCGAGGCGGCGCAGGCGAGGGCGGAGGCGGCCGCAGCCCGGCGCTCTCTCGATGAGGCCAGCCAGCTACATGAGCAGCTGGCAGGTCACAATAGCCGCCTTGAGGCCGAGGTGGAGCTTCTTAAGGTGGAAGCCGCCAAGGTGGTGGAGGCGCAGCAGGCCCTGGTCGAGGCAGACCAGCAGCGTGGCCGGCTCGCCGACGACAAGGGCTGGCTCCAGGCCGAGGTGGATCGCCTGCGGGGGTAGGTTACCACGGCTTAGGGGGCCCAGCAGGACGAGGCCCGTCGTCGCGAGGCAGCCGAGAAGGCGGTCGACAACAAGGACGCCGAGCTGAAGGCAGCCCTTGCCAAGGCGGCCGATCTGGAGAAGGCGCTCTAGGAGCGCGACCGCGCCATTGAACGGGAGCGGCATGGTACGTTTCTCTAGTAAGTGCTTTTCTTGTGTTTTGCCGGGTCGGGATCCAGCCTTTCGTCCTTGTTGTCCTTCTTCTGACATGCTTCGCCTTTTTGTGGCAGGAGCCTTCCCGGAGACACAACTGCTAGCGGAGGAAGCCGTCCGCTTTCAGTGCGACCCGACCGGAGTCGTTGGATCCGGAAAGGACCCGCGGGTGGCGTGGACCTTCCCAGAAATTATCGCCTCCGCTGAGGCCCGCCTGCGAGTCTTGGGGACGCAGATGGGGTGGCTGTCCCGGGCTGGCACCACGATGACGGCGGCCCTTTGGCCGGACTCCATCGAGCCGAGCAGCTTCACGCGCCTGGCGCGTTGGTTGGAGATGGGGTCGGACCGGCTTCACGGGTGGCGTGTCTCCGCCGCTCATGCCGGTGCTGAGATGGCGCTCCGATTCGCGCTGTCTTGGCATCCGGACCAGCAGCTGGACGCGCTGATGGGCCAGCGGGCCGGCTCGGAGCAGCTGTTGCAGGAGCAAGCCGGCCGGATTGCCTCCTGGGCCAGCTACATCACCGAGTTCGCCTTTCACGACGAGTTCCACCCGGAGCGGACGGAAGACGGCAGGGTCGTGGATGGAGACGACTACGGCCTGCTTCTCCATGATCCGGAGGGGAGCTCCGAGGAGACGGGCGTCTACCGCGATGGGGGTGCCGAGGAGGACACCGGTGCCTCGCTGGACCCGGAGGCCGCCAGGGGAGAGCCGTCGACGTCGTGACACGGCGCTGGAGATGCCTGAGACATTCTTAGTAGAATTTGTTAGGTAGCAGGTCCACCCACCCACTGGGGTTTTTTAGGGTGTAATGAACTCAGGCCGTGGGCCTTTTAAATATTCATGTGTAAATGTTGTGAGTGTTTTTGCTTTTGCCTTGCGTTTTTTGGACCGATTTCTTGTGCTTTTCCTTTCTCAAACCTCCCCCCCCCCCCCCCGCGCGAGTCAGACAGCCGAGGCTCCGGTCTGTGACAAGGAGTTCGGTTCTTTGAGAGGAGCGTGTAGGACTTGGGCTCTTCAAAACGTTGAGCGCGAGGGAAACACCCACTGGGCCGACTAGCGGCAACCCGGTGAAGCCGGTTGGCGAGCAGCCGGTCGTGCGGCTGTTTATTTTCTGAGCGGCGGGCCGGGTTGATCGACCCGGCGGCCTTTGACTTGGCGTTTGAGCGTGAAGGAGCTTTGTCCCGTTGTGCTTGCCAGCCGACAGCCGAAGCCGGATCTGTGGCTTTAGGGCGAAGTGGGGGACCACGACATCCTTACTGTATCAGGAATCACCAAGTAAGGCGGCTGAGTAGCGATCGAGCCGGCCAGCCCCCGGGTCGAGCGGGTCGGACCGGTGGCCGAGTTCAGTGTCATAGTGATGCAAGAAAGTAGGGACACAATCAATTGGTCAACAAAAGGCAGCCCGCGAGTCTCGTTCGGGAACCCCATAGTTTCATGCATTTACAAAAGGCGACGATACGTACACTCGTTCGGCTAATTGTAAAACGGGCGGAGGAGTTCCGCGTTCCACGGCCGAGTCGTTTCTCTGCCGGCGGTGTCTCTCTTGCGCTTCTTTGACTTGCGTGCGTTGATGAGGTAGTAGGCGTTGTGATCGTGCAAGGCGCTGCTCACGGTGAACGGGCCCTCCCATTGAGGGGACAGCTTGTGCTGGCCTGCTTGCTCTTGGAGGAGTCGGAGGACGAGGTCGCCCTTGCGAAACGCGAGGGGCTTGATCCTCTTGTTGTGGTAGTGCCTCAGGCCTTGCTGGTAGATGGTCGAACGACTGAGCGCTAGGAGGCGTGCTTCTTCGAGCAGGTCGACACCGTCTTCGCGGGCTTCTCTGGCTTCGGCTTCAGTGTACATCGTGATGCGGGGCGAGTCGAACTCGACGTCGGTCGGGATGACAGCTTCGGCTCCATAGACAAGGAAGAACGGGGTGAACCCGGTCGACCGATTCGGCGTGGTGCGGAGACTCCAGAGAACGGCCGGCACCTCATCAAGCCAGCTGTCGGGTGAGCGGATGAGTGGCTCAATGAGACGCGGCTTGACACCGGACAGGATGAGTTTGTTCGCCCACTCGACCTGCCCGTTGGACTGCGGATGTGCAACAGAGGCCAGGTGGAGGCGGATGCCGGAAACGGATTGTGCTTGAGGAGGGTGCTTTCTCGGCACCCGCTGACGAAGTACTGGATCGCCTGGACTTCATGGACGCCCCCGCAGCTATCCTAGAGCTCGGTTCAGCGTGCGAGGTACTCGCGACCGGTCTCTGTTGGCCCCTGTACGCACATGGCAAGCTGGCTAGGGCGGCCAGGTCGCTTGTAGGTCCCCGTGAAGTTAGGGACGAAGGCTTGCTCGAAATTGACCCATGTGTTGATGCTGCCCATTGGCAGACTGTTCAACCACATGCGGGCCGACCCCTGGAGCATGAGCGATGCGTAGCGCACGGCGAGACGGCGATTGGCACTGGTGATGCCAATGACCGTGGTGTAGTCGGTGAGCCAGTCTTCTCTCTTCACGGTCCCGTTGTACTTGGGGGTGTCGCGGGGGAGCATGAACCCTTTGGGAAAGGGCTCTTCCCGGATGCATGGGCCGAAGAACGCTGGCCCGATAGCGCCACTCTCCTCCACCTCCAGGGAGCGAGCGATCTGATCGAGGCGGTGGCGAGCATCGGCGCCGTCGATGGCACGCGGGCCGAGTCGGTTGGAGCCGGACGCCGGCCATGCTGGCCGGGTCACACTGGGTCTCCGGGACGGGCTCGTCACCCAGGCCGCCGGCGGCTGTGGCGGCCGGGTCGCGCCGAGTCCGGGCTCGACCGGAGTGCACCTCACAGGGTGGCGAGGAAGCCGTGTGCAGAAGTTTGCCGGGTCCGCCAAGGCGGGTGGAGCCGGATCTCGCCGGCTTGGCGAGCTGGTTGAGGTGGTCCTGCTGGGTGTTGCCCGTGTTGAGGAGTTCGCGCATCCGCCCGATGCGCTCCTTCAGCTCCTCACCCGTGAGCTGGTCTAGGCCAACTACGGCTGCCTGGGCAGCGCGCATGTTCTCCGCTGGGGTCTCATAGACGGTCTGGACGGTGCCGTACCCGGCCGATTGCTCCTTCCCGGGCACGCACATCGGCGACCCGGCTTTGCTCGGCCGAATCCATAGGCGGCATTGCGATCCAGCTGAGCGGCGTCCAGGCAACGCTGGGTGGCGGCGAGCGTCTCGGACAGGTCCAGCATCTGCTGGCGCCTTTCCTCGAGCTGGGTTCGGGCCTCAGCAAGGTTGGTGGCATCGACGTCGGTGCCAATGGGGATGCAGAGGCTCTGCATCGCGGCGCGCAACGGATCGGATGGCTCGGTCCGTTCTGCTGCGGCCCTGGCTTCGGCATCCTTCCTCATCTTGCTCGACGAGGAGGAGGCGCCATCGCCGGTGATGAAGACCTCCACATGGACGTCCATCGCCCTGGCGGAAATGCCGCCGCTGAGGGAGAGGGGGGAGTCGGAGTAGCTGAGCACCTCGCTGGGGTACTTGTCGGCCATGAATGCATCAGAGATGTGCAGTGCGGTGAAGGAGGCGGCGAGCGCGCTGACGACATTGTCCGCCAGCACGACGGACTCGTCGGAGTAGGAGAAGGGGCCCATCTGAAGCATGCTCCCGGCCAGCTCCTCGAGCTGCCCCACGGTGGGCGCCAACTATCGCGGTGGGCGCACGACAGATGCCAAGGGATGCTAAAGAGAGGAGGAGGCTCGAGGGCGCTGGTGGGCTCCAGAGGCAAGGTTGGTATGAGTGGGCACGGGACGCCGGACATAACCAGGTTCGGGGATCCCAGGAGAGATAACACCCCTAGTCCTGCCGAGTGTAGTTTGATGTTCGATAGTACAATGTCGCTCTTGGAGCTGTGTGGGGGAGGAAGGAAGCTGGCCAAGGCCTAGGCTGCTCCTTCTCTCTGGGGTTGCTGTTTCGGTGGCTAGTTCTGCGCTTACTTGCTTTCATGCCCGTATACGTGAGGGCTCCTGGGAGGTTTCATAGACCAACCCCCCAGGGGTACAATGGTAATGTTACAAGTCGGTGGGTCTGGGTTGTCGGCGTCCAGGGACGCGGGCTGGGACCCGTTGGGGGCCTGTGGTTCGCCGGGTTCCCCTAGGTGCGGGTCATGCATGCCTAGGGGAACTATGCGCCGTCTTGTTGATCGACAGGTCAGTCGTGGCGTGGCTGAGTCGAGTCGTGTATAGTGGCGCTCCGTCAGGTCGCCGCTTGTTGTCGTCAGCGGTGAGGGCGGGGGTACTTTAGCCACGCCAGCCCTGGTCAGCGCGTAGGTGAGGGGCACTGTTGCTACGCTCCGGCTGACTAGAGGCATGGGCGGGGCACTGTTGCCTCGGTCATCGGTGATTAAAGACTCGTCCTGTTGTATGGCCTGGATGGGACGGGAGCTGACCCGTGGCTGGATTGCGGAGCACGCCACGGGTGGAGCTGGCTTGTTGGGTAAGCTTCGGTTGTGCCGGGTTCAGCTGTCTTGTGCTAGTCGTTGAGGCCGAGTCGGCGCGTCTTGCCGGGTTGGAGAGTTTGGCCGGGTTGCGGGGCCTGGTCGGGTCGAGCGACCCGGCTAAGCGCGTGCCGGCATGAGGGGAGATGCTGGCCCCGTTGTTTTTGAAAAGGATCCGGGTTCCGTTGCCAGCCCAGGGTTCATCCCCCCGACAATGCTACTGAAAATTATTATGAGGGAGGAATATATGCTTGTAGGAGTTGCAATGATATCAAGTTTCCTCTCTATGTGCTTAATGTCTTAAAGTTATGCCTGTTTTTCCTTCCTATGCTAGTTGATTATTGTTTCCATAAGTTGTTTGCTCACAAAATCTCTATGCATAGGAAGTGGGTTAGGCTTAAATTTTCTAGTCATATGCTTCATGATGCTCCCGTTATGTTTCAATTGTTATCTTTTATGTGAGCATCATTGTCATCATCATGCCTAGCTAGAAAGGTGTTAAAGAAAAGCGCTTGTTGGGAGACAACCCAATATTTACCTTTACTGTTTTTGTATGTTCACATGATTATGCTACTGTAGTAATCATGTTTTATAGCTTTTGTTTCAATAAAGTGCCAAGTAAGACCTTGAGGATAGCTTACGGTGATTGTTGTGTTGATCCTGCTGAAAATCAGAAACTTTTGCGCTCAGTAAATTAGTTTGGATAATTCAAAAAACGTGATTTTGTTCTGATTCTTTTTGCTCTGGATTTTTACACAAATTACTCAGGTTTTCCTAATTTGGTAGGATTTTTGGATTTACAGAAGTATTCGAGAGTTACAGATTACTACAGATTGTTCTGTTTTTGACGGATTATGTTTTCTATGTGTTGTTTGCTTATTTTGATGAATCTATGAGTAGTATCAGAGGGTATGAACCATAGAGAAGTTTGAATACAGTAAATATTACACCAATATGAATTTAGAATGAGTTCACAATAGTACCAAAAGTGGTGATTTATTTTCTTATACTAACGGAGCTTACGAGTTTTCTGTTGAATTTTGTGTTGTGAAGTTTTCAAGTTTTGGGTTAAGATTCAATGGACTATGGAATAAGGAGTGGCAAGAGCCTAAGATTGGGGATGCCCAAGGCACCCCAAGGTAATATTCAAGGACAACCAAGAGCCTAAGCTTGGGGATGCCCCGGAAGGCATCCCCTCTTTCGTCTTCATCTATCGGTAACTTTACTTGGAGCTATATTTTTATTCACCACATGATATGCGTTTTGCTTGGAGCGTCTTGTATGATATGAGTCTTTGCTTTTTAGTTTACCACAATCATCCTTGCTGTACACACCTTTTGGGAGAGACACACACATAATTCGGAATTTATTAGAATACTCTATGTGCTTCACTTATATCTTTTGAGCTAGACAATTTTGCTCTAGTGCTTCACTTATATCTTTTAGAGCACGGCGGTGGTTTTATTTTGTAGAAATTATTGATCTTTCATGCTTCACTTATATTATTTCGAGAGTCTTTTAGAACATCATGGTATTTGCTTTGGTTATAAAATTGGTCCTAATATGATGGGCATCCAAGTTGGGTATAATAAAAACTATCATATAGAGTGCATTGAATGCTATGATCAATTTGATGCTTGATGATTGTTTTGAGATATGAAGGTGGTAATGTTAGAGTCATGCTAGTTGGGTAACTATGAAATTGAGAAATACTTGTGTTAAAGTTGGCAAGTCCCGTAGCATGCACGTATGGTAAAAGTTGTGTAACAAATTTGTAGCATGGGGTGCTCTTTTGATTGCCTTCCTTATGAGTGGAGGTCTAGATCGCGCGATGATTAACTCCTACCAACCCTTCCCCTAGGAGCATACGTAGTAGTACTTTGCTTTGAGGGCTAATTAAAATTTTGCAATAGGTATATGAGTTCTTTATGACTAATGTGAGACCATGGATTATACGCACTCTTACCCTTCCATCATTGCTAGCCTCTACGGTACCGTGCATTGCCCTTTCTCACCTTGAGAGTTGGTGCAAACTTTGCCGGTGCATCCAAACCCCATGATACGATACACTCTATCACACATAAACCTCCTTATATCTGCCTCAAAACAGCCACCATACCTACCTATTATGGCATTTCCATAGCCATTCTGAGATATATTGCCATGCAACTTTCCACCGTTCCGTTTATTATGGCACGTTCCATCATTGTCATATTGCCTTGCATGATCATGTAGTTGAGATCGTATTTGTGGCAAAGCCACCATGCATAATTTTTCATACGTGTCACTCTTGATTCATTGCCCATCCCGGTACACTGCTGGAGGCACTCATATAGAGTCATATTTTGTTCTAGTATCGAGTTGTAATCCATGAGTTGTAAATAGAAGTGTGATGATCATCATTATTAGAGCATTGTCCCTTGAAAAGAAAGGCCAAATAAAAAAAGAGAGAGGCCAAAAAAAGGGAAGGTCCAAAAAAAGGGGGGGCAATGTTACTATCCTTTTCCACAGTTGTGCTTCAAAGTAGCACCATGATCTTTATGATAGAGAGTCTCTTATTTTGTCACTTTCATATACTAGTGGGAATTTTTCAATATAGAACTTGGCTTGTATATTCCAATGATGGGCTTCCTCAAAGTACCCTAGGTCTTCGTGAGCAAGCAAGTTGGATGCACACCCACTTAGTTTCTTTTGTTGAGATTTCATACATTTATAGCTCTAGTGCATTCGTTGCATGGCAATACCTACTCCTCATGTTGACATCAATTGATGGGCATCTCCATAGCCCGTTGATTAGCCTCGTCAATGTGAGACTTTCTCCTATTTTGTATTCTGCACACAACCTCCATCATCATATTCTATTCCATCCATAGTGTTATATCCATGGCTTACGCTCATGTATTGCGTGAGAGTTGAAAAAAGTTGAAGCGCATTAAAAAGTATGAACCAATTGCTTGGCTGAAACCGGGGTTGTGCATGATGGGAGTATTATGAACCAATTGCTTGGCTGAAACCGGGGTTGTGCATGATGGGAGTATTCTGTGTGACGAAAAGGAAACATAGCCTGAGTATATGATTTTGTAGGGATAAGCTTTCTTTGGCCATGTTAATTTGATAAGACATGATTACTTGTTAGTACGCTTGAAGTATTATTACTCTTATGTCAATATTAAACTTTTATCTTGAATCATTTGGATCTGAACATTCATGCCACAATAAAGAAAGTTACATTGAGAAATATGCTAGGTAGCATTCCACATCAAAAATTCTGTTTTTATCATTTACCTACTCGAGGACGAGCAGGAATTAAGCTTGGGGATGCTTGATACGTCTCCAACGTATCTGTAATTTTTGATTGTTCCATGTTATTATATTACCTGTTTTGGATATTTATGGGCTTTACTAAACACTTTTATATCATTTTGGGGACTAACCTATTAACCGGAGGCCCAGCCCAAATTGCTGTTTTTTCGCCTATTTCAATGTTTCACACAAAAGGAATATCAAACGGAGTCCAAACGGAATGAAACCTTTAGGAGAGTTATTTTTGGAACGGAAGCAATCTAGGAGACTTGGAGTAGACGTCGGGGAAGCAACGAGGAAGCCGCGAGGCAGGGAGGCGCGCCCTACCCCCTGGGTGCGCCCCCACCCTCGTGGGCCCCTCGTGGCTCCCTTGACCGACTTCTTTCGCCTATATATTTCCATATACCCCGAAAACATTTGGGAGCACAATAGATCGGGAGTTCCACCGCCGCAAGCCTCTGTAGCCACCAAAAACCAATCGAGACCCTGTTCCGGCATCCTGCCAGAGGGGGGGATCCCTCACCGGTGGCCATCTTCATCATCCCGGCTACCATTACCTGTAACTGCCAGTTGTGGCTATTAACACTTGTAACTGTTGTAGCTATACCTATTAAATCACCCTTGTAACGTGGGAGTGAAGGGGCTGCGGTGCACTCTATATAAGCCACCCTCCTCCTCCTTGGCAAGGGTTGAGCATCCATTGTAATCATACCCCCAAGAGAAAACAAGCCTCCAGGCACGAGACATAGGGTTGTTACCTTCTTTGAGAGGGGCCCGAACTCATAAGAACCGAGTGCCACACCTGCGCCGTAGCTAGGCCCTGCTCCTTGTTTGTATCCCTAGTACTCATTGTCAGGATCGTTGCCTCAACAGGTTGGTTAGAAGTGGGGGTGGGAGCGGTCCGGACTTCCGCGAAGCCTGCCACGTTCATCTCCGGTTTGCGGGAGAAAGGGCCGCGCCGCGGAGCGATACATTACTGTGTTGGATGGTTTTCACGGTCCGGACAGATGCGGAAGGTTTGATGGTCGGCATTGGAGATGCCCTAAGTCTCAGGAAACCACACTATTGTACATAGAACATATGCCATGAAAAAACACCGCGAATATGAAGCAAAATGAAACATTTTTTTAACACGATATAATCGGAGATGCTCACGTACAGGCATATACACGGTACAATCATAATTATAGGACTGAAATGGAGAAGAAAAAAAGCGAAAAAAGCGGGAGATGGGCTCAGATCGCAAAGAGGCCCCTTTCTGCTGAACGAGGTGCAATGGGCTGCGCACCGGCAAATGCTGCTATTCTTCCTTGTATGGCTTGCCAATATGCACAACACTCTACAGCATGCATGTTACACGATAATGATCGATACAGGTTACGAGAAGAGGGAAATGATCAGGCATAATCCATCTTCACAAATAGGTCGACCTCGTAGACGATGGAGTCAGGCGTGGGGTTGCCCGCGGCCATCATGACGCAGTACCCACGCGCCATCCTGAACGCGCCGGTGCCGCCCACCACGGCGCGTTCGATGGCACCCGTGAAGCTGAGAACAGGCCCCAGCATGGCCAGCGTGCTCCCGCTGTGCTCCCCGGCCGTGAAGACGAAGTTGATCGCCGACTGCATGCCCGGCGGGCTCACGAGCCCGGCCCCGGCGAACACGCCCTGGTACCGGCCCACGAGCGACGAGCTCTTCGGGTCCGGGCCGTCGCGCAGCTCGTCGTCGAGCACGCCGACCACCCCGAACGTCGCGTTGGCGCCCAGTGGTGACGGCACCGTCACGATCGCCGTGGCGTTGGGGCCGGCGAAGGTCTCGTGCATGTACAGGTGGATGTGCTTGAGCCCTTGGTCGCCGGCGCCGGCGCCGGCGCGCGCCAGGAGGAAGGCTGGTGCTGACCAGGCCAGCATGAGAGCGAGCAAGAGCAGCGGCAAGGAGGAAGTCATGGCGATCAGAAAGCGTTGCGGTATCGACTCGCAACCGCTGGAATACAATGCAACGCGGTCGATGGATTGATAGGGCTCATAATATATAGCTCAATCACTCCGTTGACCTGCGTGCATGATCGATCGGCAGCGCTCAACCGACGTGCAATCCCCTATGTAGCTCTCGCAAGTCGCAGCTAGCTAGTTTTTTTTTTAAGCTTACAGAACCAAATTCTCTGTCTTTTTCATCGCCAGCTGCATGATCTCAACTATTAGTAGCTACCAACTGCAACTGCCGACGCTCCCGCTAGTTGGGCTGCAAACTAATGTCAACGATATGGATGTGCAACACATAAACCATTAAGAAAACATATCCTACATTCCTACTAGCAAATTACATTATTTTGTACAGTTTGGGCATGCTGGTTGTCTTGTGGTTTTGGAAAGCACACCCAATACAAAAAGAAAGACATTTTGAACATGTCTTATAAGTCGACGCTCAAAACTTTCGGAACCAGTATGTGCTTGGATCTTTGAGCATGTCCGGCAGATCCCTTTTCTCCAATAAACTATTGTTATTGGGGGAGTTGGGGAGGGGAACGTATAGTCTATAAGTGTATACTAGCACATATGCCCGTGCGTTGCAACGGGAGAGATTTTTTTACGAGAAGCATCGGAGAGATAATTGATGTGTCCATCAAAACGATCTCTGCAGTGGTGGGGCTACAGAGCGAGGAGCTGCAATGTTTTCACGGGTCATGTTTGGCCCACGAGATCTTAATAGTGATAGGGTTGGTCGAAGTGGTGGCCACCACCCAACTTGTGCCTTTTTTTTTCTTCGGATCCGCCTCCGTGTCTAGGTTGTGGTTGCTTCCTCATTTTGTGGCAGCACGGCTACCTTCAGGGCATAGTTGCTTCAACCACTATGATGGCGTAACAGATATAGTACGAATTGCAGCGAATCCCGTTTCATTGGTATAATCAACACATAACCAGGTAGTCCCTACTTTACCAGGGTTTATTCTCTGTAATTATTTCAGCGATTACTTGCCCACATATTTTTAGGCAGAGCCAAACCAACATATCCTCTTTTATTGTCATGTGCCCATAATTTCTTTTCATTATAGTTAACTAACATATTCTCTTTTATTGTCAAATAGCACGCCGAATGCACAACAGTTCAAGTCTGGCCAGGCAAGTGGCAGGCACCAAAACGACATGTGTTTGTAAGGCACTAACAAAAATCCAAAACAATCACTGAGTTGAAGTATCAAACTCATGATCTCAAAAACTTGACCACGTGCTGCTAGTCACTTGGACAAACAGCTCATGCTAACAAATGGAATGTTTAATAATATACTGTAGCGTACCATTCAAAACATTTTTTCTCGAACTTATCAAAAAATAAATTAATAATTATGATATCTCGAATCTTCTTCGAAACATGAAAATTTATTTAAACTCACAAAAAAAATTAAAAACATGAACCTTTTATAAGAAAACGAACATTTTTTTGAATATGTGAACAATTTTTGAAAATTAAATATGTTTTGAACATTGAAACAATTTTCAAAAACATGTTTTCTAACACAAGCATTACTTTGAATTTGTGAACGTTTCAATAAAAATGAACAATTTTAAATTTGCATCATTTTCAAAATGCAATTTATTTTGAAAATATCGAAAATTTTGAAAAACATAAAAAAATGCGAAAATTTTCTATAGTTTTCAATAAATTCCAGAATGGGAAGAAAAATTTGAAGTTTGGAAAAACATTCAAAATGGTAAAAATATAATAAATTCTGGAGATTTTAAGAAAATTTAATCAAAAACTAAAATTCTGAAAAATTGAATTTATGAAACAAGGAAAAAACAAAAATAAACTTGGAATAGAAAAAAGAAAAAGGAAAGAGAAAAGAAAACAGGAAAGAAAAGAAAATGAAAAAGAAGCAGAATGGAGAAAAAAAATAAAAACGGGCCGTCCCAATATAGGCGCCAAATGCGAAACTTTGTCTATTTTTCGCCCTGTGCGGTTAATAAAGGTTCGCAACTGCATGGACAGGAAATAAATGGGCTGGGCCTCAGCGCGCGCGGCCACGTACGAAATTTTAGATAAAACTGTTTCTTTTATGGCAGATGGACACACAAAAAATTAGTATCACCTTGGATAGAACAGACAAATCATTGGTGAACGGATAAAAAAATAGAAGAAACGCACCTTGCTTTATTAGTAGGAAAAAACATGAACCTTTTATAAGAAAACGAACATATTTTTTGAATATGTGAACAATTTTTGAAAATTAAATATGTTTTGAACATTGAAACAATTTTCAAAAACATGTTTTCTAACACAAGCATTACTTTGAATTTGTGAACGTTTCAACAAAATGAATAATTTTATATTTGTATTATTTAAAAATAAAATTTATTTTGTAAATATCGAAAAAATTTGAAAAACATTAAAAACAATTAAAATGCGAAAATTTTCTATAGTTTTCAATAAATTCCGGAATGGGTAAGAGAAATTTGAAGTTTGGAAAAAAATTCAAAATGGTAAAAATGTAATAAATTCTGGAGTTTTTACAAAAATTTAATCAAAAAATAAAATTCTGAAAAATTCAATTTATGACAAAAAGGAAAAAACAAAAAGAAACTTGGAATATAAAAAAGAAAAAGGAAAGAGAAAAAGAAAGCAGGAAAGAAAAGAAAAGGGAAAAGAAGCAGAACAGAGAAAAAAATTAAAAACGGGCCGTCCCAATACTGGGCGCCACATGCGAAATTTCATCTATTTTCCGCCCCGTGCGGTAATTAAATGTTCTCAACTGCATGGACAGGAAATAAATGGGCTGGGCCTCAGCGCCCGCGGCCGTAGTGTATACACACCCTATATGAAAAAATGGTAACAAAAAAATCAAAAAATTCTGAAAATATTTTTGAAATAAACTTTAACTTCTTGTAAAAATAATTCCACAAAGAGGAAAAACCCCGTTGAATATTTAGGAGTAGTGATCCTATTAGTATACCCGTTGTACTTTTTTACTTTGGAAATATCTTTGTTGCTACTTATAGAGAAATCTGTTACCTTTGTTGCAGATGTGTCCAAGAACCCCGAGTTGTTGAAGAAGCTTGCCTCATTGGTTGCTGATGGAGGGGACTTCGACTGTGCAATTTGCTTGTCTCCTCCATCTACAACTGTTATAACAAGCTGCACTCACATATATTGCCAAACCTGTATCCTAAAAATCCTGAAGAGCTCTAGTTCCCGTTGTCCGATATGTCGGCGCTCCCTATCAAAAGAAGACCTCTTTATTGCTCCGGCGGTACAACATCCTGATGACGATTACTCGGGCAGTCTAGACTCTGACAAAGGTGCAAGCCCTGCTGGAGCTATTGAAGTGCTCGCGGAAGGAAGACCCAACATCAAAGTATGTCGTGTTTTCCCAGTTCCAAAAGATGTTGATTCTGCTCGAAGGGCCACTGAAAAGAGCAGGCTTCAAAATACTACGTCTTGACGGCACCATGAGCGTGAAAAAGAGGTCAGACGTTATAAAGCAATTTGTGGTCGTCGGCCCCGATGCCCCAACCGTACTGCTGGAGCTGGTGTGAACCTAATAGCGGCTTCGATGGTGTACCTATTTGACCCCTGGTCAGGGGCGGAGCCAGAAAATTTGGCCATTGGGTTCACTCCATGACTCGTTGTGAGAACATACTACTAGTATGTGAAGTGTAAGGTCTTATTTTAAATTATCTTACAACAAAATTATAGCACCCAAAAACAACATAATGAGTAGAAATATGGTATCATATATCACACATTGTGTTGCACTAAAAACTGAACAGTGCAAGACATACCCGTTCAATAAAATTATAAAATCACGTGTTTACATATTATAAATGAGTAGTATCGGATAACTTTGTAGCTTCAGGTGTAGCTTCTCATCTTCCTTGAACACTGAAAAAAATGACAAGTTAGTTTGACAAGTTTAGAATAAGTACTAACAAGAGAAATAATCTTGTAAAGGCACTCACATGAGTGTCCCCTTTCGATCTTTCATCGCCTTAAAAAAAATAAACACTACATCATTGGTAATGGTAAAAATATATCTTTCTCCACATAGTAGATTAGGCAATCACTCATGAATTGATCACTCACTACAGGAATAAGAGAATTTGCCATTAGTCTGTGTTTTGCCATCTGCTGGCGGACGACAAAGATGGTCTTTGCCGTCTACTTCCAGAAAGCAGGCGGCAAAGAGCACACTGATGGCCAATTCTCTAATTGCCGTCAGTTCACTCTTTGTCGTCTGCTGGCTGGCGGCAAAGATCCAGAAAGTAGAAGGCAAAGAGTAGGCGCGGGGCCCACTGGAGCACTGCGCTGGGTAGTACGTGATGTCTACTACACAACCTTCTTCTTGTAGACGTTGTTGGACCTCCAAGTGCAGAGGTTTGTAGGACAGTAGCAAATTTCCCTCAAGTGGATGACCTAAGATTTATCAATCCGTAGGAGGCGTAGGATGAAGATGGTCTCTCTCAAGCAACCCTGCAACCAAATAACAAAGAGTCTCTTGTGTCCCCAACACACACAATACAATGGCAAATTGTATAGGTGCACTAGTTCAGTGAAGAGATGGTGATACAAGTGCAATATGGATGGTAGATATAGGATTTTGTAATCTGAAAATATAAAAACAGCAAGGTAACTAATGATAAAAGTGAGCGTAAACGGTATTGCAATGGTAGGAAACAAGGCCTAAGGTTCATACTTTCACTAGTGCAAGTTCTCTCAACAATAATAACATAGGTAGATCATATAACAATCCCTCAACATGCAACAAAGAGTCACTCCAAAGCCACTAATAGCGGAGAACAAACAAAGAGATTATGGTAGGGTACGAAACCACCTCAAAGTTATCCTTTCTGTTCTATCTATTCAAGAGTTCATACTAGAATAACACCTTAAGACAGAAATCAACCAAAACATGTCACCTAGATACTCCATTGTCACCTCAAGTATCCGTGGGCATGATTATACGATATGCATCACACAATCTCAGATTCATCTATTCAACCAACAGAAAGTACTTCAAAGAGTGCCCCAAAGTTTCTACCGGAGAGTCAAGATGAAAACGTGTGCCAACCCCTATGCATAGGTTCCTGGGCGGAACCCGCAAGTTGATCACCAAAACATACATCAAGTGGATCACGTGATATCCCATTGTCACCACAGATAAGCACGACAAGGCATACATCAAGTGTTCTCAAATCCTTACAGACTCAATCCGATAAGATAACATTAAGAGGAAAACTCAATTCATCACAAGAGAGTAGAGGGGGAGAAACATCATAAGATCCAACTATAATAGCAAAGCTCGCGATACATCAAGATCGTGCCATAGAGAGAACACACGAGAGAGAGAGAGAGAGAGAGAGAGAGAGAGAGAGAGATCAAACACATAGCTACTGGTACATACCCTCAGCCCCGAGGGTGAACTACTCCCTCCTCGTCATGGATAGCGCCAGGATGATGAAGATGGCCACCGGTGATGGATTCCCCCTCCGGCAGGGTGCCGAAACGGGCTCCCGAGGGGCTTTGGTGGCTACAGAGGCTTGCGGCAGCGGAACTCCCAATCTATCTTGTCCTTCGATGTTTTTAGGATATATGGGAATATATAGGCGAAAGAAGTCGGTCGGGGGAGCCTCGAGGGGCCCACGATACAGGGGCGCGCCCAGGGGGGTGGGCGCGCCCCCCACCCTCATGGCCACCTCGAAGCTTCCTTTACTTCAACTCCAAGTCTCCTGGATCATGTTCATTCCGAAAATCACGCTCCCGAAGGTTTCATTCCATTTGGACTCCGTTTGATATTCCTTTTCTTCGAAATACTGAAATAGGCAATAAAACAACAATATGGACTGGGCCTCCTGTTAATAGGTTAGTCCCAAAAGTAATATAAAAGTGTATAATAAAGCCCGTAATCATTCAAAATAGATAATAAAATAGAATGAATGCTTCATAAATTATAGATACGTTGGAGACGTATCAGCATCCCCAAGCTTAATTCCTACTCGTCCTCGAGTAGGTGAATGATAAAGAAAGAATTTATGAAGTGTGAATGCTAGAAGGTGCACAAGTTTGATCAATGATAATTTCAATCACCTTTTCTAGCATAATTATATGTCATAACAGTAGTTCATCTCATAAGACATTTCACGATCAAGTAACAAGCAATTTACATGTTAAAGCATAGATCATAAACTTTCTTGAAAACTAGCCAACTTCATTCTCAGTCATCAAACAATTACAATTCATCCTATTTTTAGGAAGGGCCTATGTCAGAGCTTTGATTTAGCAAAATCCACATACTCAACTATCATATAGTCTTCTACAATTGCTAACACTCACGCAATACTTATGGTTATGGAGTTTTAATCGGACACTGAGAAAGATAGGGGCTTATAGTGTTGCCTCCCGACGTATTCACCTTTGGGTGATGTCAACAATAATAGTTCATGCTAACTTACATCCAATTGGATATATATATCACGATCTTTCCAACACGAGGTGCTTGCCAAAGGATAAAATGAAAAGGGGAAAGGTGAAGATCACCTTGACTCTTGCATAAAGTAAAAGACATAAAGTAAAAGATAGGCCCTTCGCAGAGGGAAGCAGAGGTTGTCATGCGCTTTTAGGGTTGGATGCACAAAATCTTAGTGCAAAAAAATGTCACTTTATATTGCCACTTGTATATGGACCTTTATTATGTAGTCCGTCGCTTTTATTGCTTCCATAACAAGATCGTATAAAGCTTATTTTCTTCACACTAATAGATCATACATATTTAGAGAGCAATTTTTATTTCTTGCACTGATGACAACTTACTTGAAGGATCTTACTCAATCCATAGGTAGGTATGGTGGACTGTCATGGCAAAACTGGGTTTAAGGATATTTGGAAGCACAAGTAGTATCTCTACTTGGTGCAAGGAATTTTGGCTAGCATGAGGGGGGAAGGCAAGCTCAACATGTTTGAATGATCCATGACAATATACTTTAACTGAGATGTGAGAAAACATAACCCATTACGTTGTCTTCCTTGTCCAACATCAACTCTTTAGCATGTCATACTTAATGAGTGCTCACAGTTATAAAAGATGTCCAGGATAGTATATTTTTATGTGAAATCTCTCTTCCTTAAATATTCTTTCATGAATTGTTCAAATGACCAATACAATGCTTGCTAACCTTCAATAAATTTACAACCTCTACTTGTTAGATGTGAAGTCATTACTCCCCATGGGATAAGCAAATGAGACATATATAATTTCAGATTTATGACATTCAACTCATTCAACCATTTACTCATAGGATAAAAGTGAAGCACACGAGTAAATGACAAACTACTTCAAAAAGATATAAGTGAAGATCAATGAGTAGTTAAATAATTATGTAGCTATGTGAAGACTCTCTCTCGTTTAAGAATTTCATATCTTGGTATTGTATTCAAACAGCAAGCAAAACAAAATAAAATGACATTTCAAGGATGGCACAACTCATGTGAAGAAGCAAAAAACTTAGGTTCAATCGATACTAACCGGTAATTGTTGAAGAAGAAAGGTGGGATGCCTACCGGGGCATCCCCAAGCTTAGATGCTTGAGAATTCTTGGAATATTATCTTGGGGTGCCTTGGGCATCCCCGAGCTTGCACTTTTGTGTCTCCTTAATTCCTCTCATATAATGGTTTCTCTTTTTATCAAAAGCTTCATCCACACAAAACTCAACAAGAACTCGTTAGATAGGTTAGTATAAACCAATGCAAAACCTTATTATTTTCTAATGTAACAAAGCACTAAAATTATTATTCAACATTGCATACTAAATGTCTCTGCATATTTAAGACTCCTATCCTCAAATAGAATCATTAAACAAGCAAACATATGCAAACGATGCAAACATAACAGCAATCTTCCAAAACAGTATAGTCTGTAAAGAATGCAAGATTCATCATACTTCCCTAACTCCAAAAATTATGAGAAAAACATTACGCTGTAGAAGATTTATCAGAGCTCAATATGCAAAAAGTTTCAACATTATACCATTCTCTGAATTTTCTGGGGAATTTTTGCAACAGCAGTAAACTTTCTGTTTTCAAACAGCAATATGTATACTAGCAAAATAAGCATGGTAAAGGCTATCCTTGACATTTTTATTGAAAATATAGATGCAAAACATTATTCTAAATAACAGCAAGCAAATAATAACAATAGGAAATTAAGCTCCAAGCAAAACACATATCATGTGGTAAATAAAAATATAGCTCCAAGTAAAGTTACCGATGAACGAAGACGAAAGAGGGGATGCCATCCGGGGCATTCCCAAGCTTAGGCTCTTGGTTGTCCTTGAATATTACCTTGGGGTGCCTTGGGCATCCCCAAGCTTAGGCTCTTGCCACTCCTTATTCCATAGTCCATCGAATCTTTACCCAAAACTTGAAAACTTCACAACACAAAACTCAACAGAAAACTCGTAAGCTCCGTTAGTATAAGAAAATAAAACCACCACGTAGGTACTGTAATGAACTCATTCTAAATTCATATTGGTGTAATATATACTGTATTCTAACTTCCCTATGGTTCATACACTCCGATACTACTCATAGATTCATCAAAATAAGTAAACAACATATAGAAAACAGAATCTGTCAAAAACAGAACAGTCTGTAGTAATCTGTATCAAACGTATACTTATGGAACTACAAAAACCCTACCAAATTAGGAAGTCCTAAGATATTTGTGTACCAATCCAGAAAAAAAAGAATCAGACCAGAATCACGTTTCTGTGAATTATCAAAACTAATTTACTGGGTGCCAAAGTTTCTGATTTTCATCAGGATCAACAGAACTATCACCGTAAGCTATCCTAAAGGTCTTACTTGGCACTTTATTGAAACAAAAGCTATAAAACATGATTACTACAGTAGCACAATCATGTGAACACACGAAAACAGTAAGGATAAATATAGGGTTATCTCCCAACAAGCGCTTTTCTTTAATGCCTTTCTAGCCAGGCATGATGATGACAATGATGCTCACATAAAAGATAAGAATTGAAACATAACGGGAGCATCATGAAGCATATGACTAGCACATTTAAGCCTAACCCACTTCCTATGCATAGGGATTTTGTGAGCAAACAACTTATGAGAACAATAATCAACTAGCATAGGAAGGCAAAACAAGCATAAGTTCAAAACTTGAAGCACATAGAGAGGAAACTTGATATTATTGCACTTCCTACAAGCATATATTCCTCCCTCATAATAATTTTCAGTAGCATCATGAATGAATTAAACAATATAACCAGCACCTAAAGCATTCTTTTCATGATCTACAAGCATAGAAAATTTACTACTCTCCACATAAGCAAATTTTTTCTCATGAATAGTAGTGGGAGCAAACTCAACAAAATAATTATCATGTGAGGCATAATCCAATTGAAAACTAAAATCATGATGATAGGTTTCATGGTTTTCATTATTCTTAATAGCATACAAGTCGTCACAATAATCATCATAGATAGCAACTTTATTCTCATAATCAATTGGAACCTCTTCCGAAATAGTGGAATCATCACTAAATAAAGTTCACACTCTTCCAAATCCACTTTCATGTTCATCACAATAAGATTCAACATCCTCCAAAATAGTGGGATCACTATTCTAAAGTTGACACTCTTCCAAACCCACTTTCATCAATATAATAATCATAAATAGGAGGCATGCTTTCATCATAATAAATTTGCTCATTAAAACTTGGGGGACAAAAAATATCATCTTCATCAAACATAGCTTCCCCAAGCTTGTGGCTTTGCATATAATTAGCATCATGGATATTCAAGGAATTCATACTAACAACATTGCAATCATGCTCATCATACAAAGATCTAGTACCAAACATTTTAATGCATACTTCTTCTAGCACTTGAGCACAATTTTCCTTTTCATCATACTCATGAAAGATATTAAAAAGATGAAGCGTATGAGACAAACTTAACTCCATTTTTTTGTAGTTTTCTTTTATAAACTAAACTAGTGATAAAACAAGAAACAAAAAAGATTTGATTGCAAGATCTAAAGATATACCATCAAGCACTCACCTCCCCGGCAACGGCACCAGAAAAGAGCTTAGTTGACGGGCTGTGAGTGCCGCTTACCTAGCCTCCCTGGCAATGGCGCCAGCAAAGAGCTTGATGTCTACTACACAACCTTCTTCTTGTAGACGTTGTTGGGCCTCCAAGTGCAGAGGTTTGTAGGACAGTAGCAAATTTCCCTCAAGTGGATGACCTAAGGTTTATCAATCCGTAGGAGGCATAGGATGAAGATGGTCTCTCTCAAGCAACCCTGCAACCAAATTAACAAAGAGTCTCTTGTGTTCCCAACACACCCAATACAATGGCAAATTGTATAGGTGCACTAGTTCAGTGAAGAGATGGTGATACAAGTGCAATATGGATGGTAGATACAGGTTTCTGTAATCTGAAAATATAAAAACAACAAGGTAACTAATGATAAAAGTGAGCGTAAACGGTATTGCAATGGTAGGAAACAAGGCCTAAGGTTCATACTTTCACTAGTGCAAGTTCTCTCAACAATAATAACATAGATAGATCATATAACAATCCCTCAACATGCAACAAAGAGTCACTCCAAAGCCACTAATAGCGAGAACAAACGAAGAGATTATGGTAGCGTACGAAACCACCTCAAAGTTATCCTTTCTATTCTATCTATTCAAGAGTTCATACTAGAATAACACCTTAAGACACAAATCAACCAAAACCCTAATGTCACCTAGATACTCCATTGTCACCTCAAATATCTGTGGGCATGATTATACGATATGCATCACACAATCTCAGATTCATCTATTCAACCAACACAAAGTACTTCAAAGAGTGCCCCAAAGTTTCTACCGGAGAGTCGAGAGGAAAACGTGTGCCAACCCCTATGCATAGGTTCATGGGCGGAACCCGCAAGTTGATCACCAAAACATACATCAAGTGGATCACGTGATATCCCATTGTCACCTCAGATAAGCACGACAAGGCATACATCAAGTGTTCTCAAATCCTTAGAGACTCAATCCGATAAGATAACATCAAGAGGAAAACTCAATTCATCACAAGAGAGTAGAGGGGGAGAAACATCATAAGATCCAACTATAATAGCAAAGCTCGCGATACATCAAGATCGTGCCATAGAGAGAACACGAGAGAGAGAGAGAGAGAGAGAGAGAGAGAGATCAAACACATAGCTACTGGTACATACCCTCAGCCCCGAGGGTGAACTACTCCCTCCTCATCATGGATAGCGTCGGGATGATGAAGATGGCCACCGGTGAGGGATTCCCCCTCCGGCAGGGTGCCGGAACGGGTGCCCGAGGGGATTTTGGTGGCTACAGAGGCTTGCGGCTGCGGAACTCCCGATCTATCTTGTCCTTCGATGTTTTTAGGGTATATGGGAATATATAGGCGAAAGAAGTTGGTCGGGGGAGCCTCGAGGGGCCCACGAGACAGGGGGCGCGCCCAGGGGGTGGGCGCACCCCCCACTCTCGTGGCCACCTCGAAGCTTCCATTACTTCAACTCCAAGTCTCCTGGATCACGTTCGTTCCAAAAATCATGCTCCCGAAGGTTTCATTCCGTTTGGACTCCGTTTGATATTCCTTTTCTTCGAAATATTGAAATAGGCAATAAAACAGCAATATGGGATGGGCCTCCGGTTAATAGGTTAGCCCCAAAAGTAATATAAAAGTGTATAATAAAGCCCGTAATCATTCAAAACAGATAATAAAATAGCATGAATGCTTCATAAATTATAGATACGTTGGAGACGTATCAGTACGCCCTTTGCCGTCTGCTAGAAGACGACGAAGAGCCCGAAAGCATACGGCAAAGAAAAAACCCTAACGTTTCTAACGGCCTCCCCAGCCCCCACCTCTCTCTCTCTCTCTCTCTCTCTCTCTCTCTCTCTCTCTCTCTCTCTCTCTCTCTCTCTCTCTGGCGCCACCGACGACCCATACTGCCTCGTACAAGAAGGCCAAGGCATTCTCTGAGTCTGACCTCGATCATTATATGAATTTGACCAACATCTCCTCCCACCACAAGCTCGTGAGGTACAACCAGGAGGGGAAGGCGAGGAAAGGGGAGGACTTTAACCTAAGCCAGCATCCCTTTGATACAAATCCGGTGATGATATCTGGTGGCGGGAGGCCGCATGGCTCATTAGCCATTTGAGATGGACTGATAAGTTGTCCTCTCACTCTCACGGATATCAAGGCGCGCCAAAAGAGCTCCTATTTTGAGATAACGACTCGTCCACGACTAGTCGATCTCGCCATCGAGGTTAGTTATAAGACTCAGATATATTTCCTCCATTAGATTTTGTGTGTGGCCATCTATGACTAGAATGCTAACGAGGAGTGGTGTTGCAGGCTGCTCTTCAGAAAGAGAGAGGGAGGGAGACGACCCAGGCGCTTCTGGAGGAGAGGGATCGGGTAGCGGCGGAGAAGGAACTGCTGGCGGAGGAGCAGACGGCTAGGTTGTTGGAGGAGCAGAGGGCACAAAATGACATTGCTGATACGTCTCCAACATATCTATAATTTATGAAGTATTCATACCATGTTTACAACAATTTTATATGGTTTTGGTATGATTTGATTAGAACTAACCCGGACTAACGTTGTTTTCAGCACAACTACCGTGCTGTCATTCTTTGTGAAGAAATAAAAGTTCTCGGAATGGGCTGAAAATTTATGGTGATTTTTTATGGCCCAAAAGAGACCCCCGAAGCACCAGAGCTAGGCCAGGGAGTGACCGAGGAGGCAACGATCCTGTGGGTGCGCCCATCCCCCTAGGGCACACCTGCCGAGCTTGTGGGCCCCTTGGGCACCCCCTTGACGTGAGACCGATGCCAAAAATTCTCATAAATACCAAAACCTCCGAAAAGAACCCGAGATCGAAAGGTCCCCCTTCGCAAGCCTCTGTAGTCACGAAAAATCAATCTAGGACTTCTCTCGCACCCTGCCGAGGGGGTCATCAACACCGAAGGCCATGGAGGAGGAAGCCAGAGGGGGCCATCATCACCTTGGAGGCCAAGGACCAGAGGGAGAACCTCTCCCCATCTAGGGGAGAGGCCATGGAGGAGGAAGCACAAGGGGGAGACTCCCTCTCCCTCTCTCTCTCGGTGGCGCCGGAGTGCCGCTGAGGGAACCATCACCGCGGTGATCGTCTTCATCAACATCAACTTCTTCATCACATTGTCTCTTTTAAGCGGTCCACTCTCCCGTGATGTTGGCTTGAACTACGTCGGTATTTCCCCAAAGAGGAAGGGATGATGCAGCACAGTAACGGTGGGTATTTCCCTCAGTGATGAGACCAAGGTTATCGAACCAGTAGGAGAACCACGCAACACCACATAAACAGCACCTGCACATAAAGAACAAATAGTTGCAACCCGACGCAAGAGAGGGGTTGTCAATCCCTCACGGGTAAAAAGATACGTAAAATTGTAGTAGATTAGATAAATAGATCTCGTGGGAACGCAAGATAAAATAAATAAATAAAATTTGCAGCAAGGTATTTTTGTGTTTTTGGATTAATAGATCTGAAAATAAAACCAAATGAAAATAAATATCGAAGGCAAATATGATAAAGAAGAGACCCGGGGGCCGTAGATTTCACTAGTGGCTTCTCTCAAGAATAATAGCATACGGTGGGTATACAAATTATTGTTGGGCAATTTATAGAACTTCAAATAATCATGACAATATCCAGGCAATGATCATTATATAGGAATCACATCCAAGATCAGTAGACTGACTCCTACCTGCATCTACTACTATTACTCCACACATCGACCGCTATCTGGCATGCATCTAGTGTAATAAGTTCATGGAGAAACAGAGTAATGCAATAAGAACGATGACATGATGTAGCCAAGATCTATTTATGTACAAATAGACCCCATCTTGTTATTCTTAATAGCAATGATACATACGTGTCGGTTCCCCTTATGTCACTGGGATCAAGCACCGTAAGATCAAACCCATTACAAAGCACCTCTTCCCATGGCAAGAAAAATCGATCTAGTTGGCCTAACTAAACCAAAGATTCAAAGAAGAAATACGAGGCTATAAGTAATCATTCATGTAAGAGATTGAAAGACTCAAATAACTTTCATCGATAAAAACATAGATCTGATCATAAACTCAAAGTTCATCGGATCCCAACAAACACACCGCAAAAAGAGTTCATCAAATAGATCTCCAAGAGACCATTGTATTGAGAATCAAGAGAGAGAGAGAGAGAGAGAGAGAGAGAGAGGAAGCCATCTAGCTACTAACTACGGACCCGTAGGTCTACAATGAACTACTCACGCATCATCGGAGAGCACCCATGAGGATGATGAACACCTCCGTGATGGTGTCTAGATTGGATCTGGTGGTTGTGGAACTTGCGGCGGCCGAAATTGATTTTCATCGACTCCCCTAGGGTTTCTGGAAAATTGGGGTCTTTATAGAGCAAAGAGGCAGTGCGGGAGGCGGCCGAGGTGGGCACAACCCACCTGGGCACGCCTGGGCCCCTAGGCGCGCCCTGGTGGTTATGCTGCCCTCGAAGCTCCCCTCAGGTACTTTCTTGGCCCAACAGGTGTCTTCTGGTCGAGAAAAAATCCACAAAAAGTTCCGCTGCATTTGGACTCGGTTTGATATTGATTTCCTGTGATGTAAAAAACAAGCAGAAAATAGCAACTAACACTTGGCACTATGTCAATAGGTTAGTCCCAAAAAATGATATAAAGTTGTTATAAAATGATTGTAAAACATCCAAGAATGATAATATAACAGCATGGAACAATAAAAAAATATAGATACATTGGAGACGTACCAGCATCCCCTAGCTTAATTCCTGCTCGTCCTCGAGTAGGTAAATGATAAAAACAGAATTTTTGATGTGGAATGTTGCCTAACTTGTTCATCACACATTCTTTTCTTTGTAGCATGGACATTTGGACTTTTATATGGTTCAAAGCAATAGTCTAGTTTTGACAAGAGGACTTTAATACTCAAGCATATCAACAAGCAACCATGTCTTTCAAAATATCAATACTAAAGCAAGTTATCCCTAGCCCATTATGCTCAATCATTGATCCATTCATGAGACACACTCGCATATTAGGTACACCCATGCTCAAGTACGACCATAGTGCCCCTTAGTTGGTGCTTTATAAGAGAAGATGGAGACTCAAGTAAAATAAAAATTGCATAAAGTAAATAGAAAGGCCCTTCGTGGAGGGAAGTAGGGATTTGTCGAGGTGCCAGAGCTCAAAGCAAAAAAAGATAGAGATAAAACATTTTGGTTGGCATGCTTTTCCTGTCAACGAAAACGATAGAGTAGTTCCCAATACTTTCCATGCTAGATATATCATAGGCGGTTCCCTAACAGAAAATAAAGTTTATTCCTTTTTCCACCATACTTTCACTTTCCTTGGCTAACCATATCCATGGGTGCCTTCCATACCAACACTTTCCAAGGAATTTATTATTTGACAACATAAAGTAAATTCATTTTTCATTTTGGGACTGGGCATCCCTAATACCTTTGTTGTGCTCTCGTACAAGTGAATCAACACTCATCTTGAGAATAACACATCTAGCATGGAAATATATCATCCACCACCTACTGTTTTATGAGAAATTTATTTTGAAAATTAGAGATGGCACACACAAATTTGCTTAGAACGGCACAAAAATACCCCATATAGGTAGTGATCATATGGCAAAACTGGTTTAAGGATTTTTGATGCACAAGTAGTGATCATACTTAGTGCAAATGAAGGCATGCAAAAGATAGAAGCATCCAACCAAGAAATGAAAAATCTCATAAGCGAGCATTAAGCATAACTAACACCGAATAATGCACAGCAAGTAGGATGTAATTTCATTGCATAACTATTGACTTTCGTGCTTTCATAGGGAATCACAAACCTTAACGCCAATATTCTTACTAAAGCATAATTACTCATCAACATGACTCACATATTATATCAACATATCGCAAAACTATTACAAGGAATCAAGTTATTTTGTCCAATGATCTTCATGAAAGTTTTTATTATACCCCCTTGAATATCTATCACTTTGGGACTAATTTCGTATGTTGCTTTTGATAGCTCAAACAAATCTAAGTGAAGAACATGAGCATAAAAATTTTTTTATCTCAAAATAATTTAAGTGAAGCAAGAGAGAATTTCATAAAAAAAATTACAAACTCTCAAATAAATCTAAGTGAAGGATGAGAGCATTTCTTCAAAAATACTAAAGCACACCGTGCTCAAAAAGATATAAGTGAATCACTAGAGCAATTCCATAGCTCAAAAAATTTAAGTGAAGCATATAGATAAATTCTAACAAATCATAACATAATTTTGGTTCTATCAAATAGGTGTGTTCAGCAAGGATACTTGGCACAAAGCAAAAGTCAAAACAAGAAAATACTCATATAATACAAGACGCTCCAAGAAAACTCATGATATGTGACGAATAAAAATAGTTCCAAGTAAAATATGGATGGTCGTTAGAAGAAAGAAGGGATGCCACTCGGGGCATCCCCGAGCTTAGTTGCTTGTTCCTCTTTGGATAATAACCTGGGGTGTCGTGGGCATCCCCAAGCTTAGGCTCTTCTTACTCCTTATTCCTTCATCCATCGTGATCTCACCTAAAACTTGAAAACTTCAATCACACAAAACTCGACAAAACCTTCGTGAGATCCGTAACTATAACAAAGCAAATCACTACTCTAAGTACTGTTGCAACCCATTCATATTTTATTTTTGCATTATATCTATTGTATTCCAACTTTACGATGGCTTATAACCTTCAATACAAACCATAGATTCATCAAAATAAGCACACAACACAAAGAAAACAGAAACTGTCAAAAACAGAACAGTCTGCAGCAATCTGAAAACTTTGATTACTTCTGTAACTCCAAAAATTCTTAAAAATTAGTACAATGTGTTAATTTGTATATCAATCTTGTGTACAAAAATCAGGGTTTTATCGCTCTTTTGTGATTTTTAATAATTATGTGACTGGCGCACAAAGTTTCTGTTTTTTCAACAAGATCAAATCAACTATCACCCAGCATGAACCTAAAGCATTTGTTTGCCACAAACACTAATTAAAATATAAAAAACACAATCATAATAGTAGCATAATTCTGCAAACACATAAGAACAAAAAGATAAAGACAAAAATAAATTTTATTCATTGGGTTGCCTCCCAACAAGCGCTATCGTTTTATGCCCCTAGCTAGGCATAATGCAAAGATCTAAGTATTGTCATCTTTGGTTCCTAACTCCGCAGTCAAACACTCAGAATTCTTCAAAGATTTAGCACACAAATTTTCAATAACAGTATTCCTAGGAACTAGTTTTAAGAATTCATTCTTGCAAACAGGGTCTTTTATTACTTCAACAAAATCTGGGTGAATAATAATCATCTTAAGATCTTCTTTGTTACTATTAGAAGTTGCACCCTTGTTTTTAGTGACTTGAGTAATCTTGCCAATTTTTACCGGAGGTTTTTCAATAGTTTTAGCGGAAGAAAAATCCATGCTTAGATTACTAAAAATTTCTTCCAACTTATCAGTTATAGCAGGGCTCTCCTCTATTCTTTCGTCGAGTGTGGGTTCTTTTTCTTTTAGTCCTTTAAGAGCATTTCCTGCTTTTGACCTAATTCTATTAGCAAATTATGCATCCTTTTATCTAATTTTTCAATGTTTTCTTCAGCGAGCATTTTCTTATCAATATCATCTAGCCTTTCCATAACATGCTTGAGAGTTAAAGTTGTTTCATTAATCACAAGAGGCGCTGAACCCACTAGATTTCCCATAGCATTAAAAGCAGCTAAAGAAGGACACATCAAGAAATTCCCACCGGTAATTATATCAAGGACGAATCTATACCAAGTAGTGATGCCCACATAAAAACAGCGAAGAAGAACAATGGTAGATTGCTTACGAATAGATCTATTATGAGCATTGCAAATCCTATACCAAGCATCTTTTAAATTCTCCCCTCCCCTTTGTTTAAAGTTAAGAACCTCATTCTCGGGGGTGCACACAATAGAGGAGAACTATCCATAATGACAAAAAGTGACAAACAAAATTGCACATGAAAACATATCTGACGAGAAAACTACGAACGAAAAAGAGGGCGAATAAAAAGGCAAATTTATGTGAAGTGGGGGAGATGAAAATGACAGGCAAAGGGCAAATAATGTAAATTGCAAGGAGATGAGATTTGTGATTAGGAACCTGGTAGATGTTGATGATGTCTCCCCGGCAGCGGTGCCAGAAATTCTTTTTGATGTCACTTGAGCTACGTCGGTATTTCCCCAAAGAGTAAGGGATGATACAGCACAACTACGGTAGGTATTTCCCTCAGTGATGAAACCAATGTTATCGAACTAGTAGGAGAATCAAAATCATGCAACACTATGTAAACGGTACCTGCACACAAAGAACAGACACGTGCAACCCGACGCGTAAGAAGGGTTGTCAATCCCTCCCGGGTAAAAAGATAGACAAATTTGTAGTAGATTGGATAAATAGATCTCTCAACAAATCAAAATAAAATAAATGAAGAATAAGTGCAGCAAGTTATTTTTGGGTTTTTGGAATAATAGATAAGAAAATAAAGTGAATAAAAATAGATCTCAAAGGCAAATATGATAAAGGATAGACCCGGGGGCTGTAGATTATCAAGACAAGAAAAACCTAGCATATGCAAGGAAGGAGAAAGAAACAATAGCAATCTCAACATAACGAGAGGTAATTTAGTAACATGAAAAATTGTACAACTATATTTTCCTCTCTCGTAATAATTACATGCGAGATCATATTCAAATTCAACAATATAACTATCACATAAAATATTCTCTTCATGATCCACATTTATGCAAAGTTGACACTCTTCCAAAATAGTGGGATTACCATCAGATAAAGTCATGACCTCTCCAAGCCCACTTTTACCAAAAAATTCATAAGATTGATCATTCTCCAAAGTAGTGGGATCATTATTACCTAGAGTTGACACTCTTCCAAACCCACTTTCAATATTATTGCAAACACTATTATCAATATCATATTCATCATGAGGCTTAAAGAAATTTTCAAGATCATAAGAAGAATCACCCCAATCATGATCATTGCAATAAGTAGTGGACATATCAAAATTAGCATCCCCAAGCTTGGGATTTTGCATTATTAGCACGATTGACATTATTAGAATTTATAATAACACCATTGAAATCATGGTTTTCATTCAAGGAGCTATCGTGAATCACTTCATAAATTTCCTCTTTTAGCACTTCATCACAATTTTCAGATTCACGAATTTCAAGCAAAACTTCATAGAGATAATCAAGTAGTGCACTCAAATCACTAGCAACTGGTTCAACATAATTATATCTCTTAAAAGGATTAGCTAGTGGATGAGGATCCATATCAATAGATTTTTAGCAAGCGAAGATGCAAGGAAATAGAAGACACATGGTCACACAAGTAAACAAGAGATCTGGCAAGAAAAAGGCAAACGAAAAAGAGGGCGAATAAAACAGCAAATTTTTGTGAAGTGGGAGAGATGAAAACGAGAGGCAAATGGCAAATAATGTAAATTGCAAGGAGATGAGGTTTGTGATTAGGAACCTGGTAGATGTTGGTGATGTGTCCCCGGTGTCGGTGTCAAAACCGGCGGATCTCGGGTAGGGGGTCCCGAACTGTGCGTCTAGGCGGATGGTAACAGGAGACAAGGGACACGATGTTTTTACCCAGGGTCGGGCCCTCTCGATGGAGGTAAAACCCTACTCCTGCTTGATTAAAATTGATGATATGGGTAGTACAAGAGTAGATCTACCACGAGATCACGGAGGCTAAACTCTAGAAGCTAGCCTATGGTATGATTGTTGTAATGGTTGTTCATCCTACAGACTAAAACCCTCCGGTTTATATAGACACCGGAGAGGGCTAGGGTTACACAGAGTCGGTTACAATGGTAGGAGATCTACATATCCGTATTGCCAAGCTTGCCTTCCACGCCAAGGAAAGTCCCATCCGGACACGGGACGAAGTCTTCAATCTTGTATCTTCATAATCTTGGAGTCCGGCCGATGATGATAGTCCGGCTATCCGGACACCCCCTAGTCCAGACTCCTCAAGAGTCCCTGAACCAGGCTTCAATGACGATGAGTCCGGCGCGCATATTGTTCGGCATTGCAAGGCGGGTTCCTCCTCCGAATTAATTCATAGAAGATTGTGAACACCAGGATAGTGTCCGGCCCTGTTAAATAAATTCCACATACCACCGTAGAGAGAGTAATATGTACACCAGTTCAATCTGCTGACGTATTTTGTGGCGTGACGTCACATCACTACCAAGCCTTTACTTGAATCGTTTTTATTATACCACCTCGGCGCGTTTAGCGAAGTGGTTTCCTTGGCACGTCTTGTCGAAGCAGAGATCGTGTTCCCCTTATTCTGGGATTCCCATCAATACGGACATGGGTAACCCAACCACGCCCATTGCCACGCCTCCTCTATCGAAGGCGAGTCCCAAACGGTCATGGGGACGGCTCTTGGTATTCTCCCTCTTTATAATGGGACCAAGGCTTGTTTTTCTTCAATCCTCAATCGGATCTGCCCCTCGCCCTGAGTTCCAACACCCAGAGCCCCGGATTCGAGCGCTTCGGACTTTCGGCAATGTCCGGCTCCGACCTACAGGGCCGGTGGATGCCCTCCTCCGTCACAGAAGAGGACGTGCTAAAGTTGAGAGAAGCCAGGTACCTGACCTGCGAGATTTCGCATAGGCTGCCCGCCAAAGGGCAAGTCATTCCTACTCCCGAGCCTGGCGAGAGCATCGTGTTTGTGCCCCACCTCCGTCGGGGTTTAGGCTTCCCGATGGATCCTTTTGTGAGAGGGCTCATGTTTTACTATGGGTTGGAATTCCATGACCTGCCTCCGAAGTCCATCCTCCACATCTCGTCATTCATTATCGTCTGTGAAGCCTTCCTCCGCACTACCCCCTACTTTGGTTTGTGGCTCAAAACCTTTAACGTGGAGCCGAAGATGATCGAGGGGCGCCAAGCAGAGTGCGGCGGGGCGGTTGTAAGCAGGAGGGTCGATGCTCCATGGCCCGAGGGCTCTTTCCAAGAGGAGCTCGGCTTGTGGCAACAGGAGTGGTTTTATATTACCGCTCCCAGGGGCAGCAGGCAAAAGCCGCCACCCATCTTCCGCTCGGGACCTCCACGACGGCTGATGTCATGGGTCAACCAAGGGCTCAAGTGGGGGCCGTCAAAGGACGTACCCCTATTGCAGGGCCGGATTCGAGACCTCCAAGAGAGGGAGATCGATCTGGTCGTGGTGATGCAGGTCATGCTGATTAGGCGTCTTCTGCCCTGCAAACGTCGTCCTCTCCGGCTGTGGGAGTTCAATCCGGAGGGACCACGAATTCTCCAACACTTCATGGGTACGACACCCGTGGAGATGTACAAATTGTTCTTCGGATCACAAGAGGTGTGTCCGGAATTGACCGAGGACGCCGACCTAAGCTGCAATCGCCCGGATACACAAGTAAGTAGCTCTGTGTCCGGACATACCATTCGTTTGCATTTCTTGGATTTACCTTTTAACCAATTGTCCTCTGAACAGGAGTGGATAGCGCAAGCAAAACTGATACGGTGTCCAGCCCCCCTCCCGGAGACCACGCCGGATCCCGTGTTGGTCAAGATGCTGGAGGTTGCGCCTTCGAAGGAAGGCGAAGGGGAAAGCGGAGAAGCTACCACCTCTACCAAGGAGGCTTTCGAGAAGGGAGGGATCGAGAATCCCTCCTTCCAAGGGGAGAAGAGGACCGCTTTCGGAAACCCAGAGGCCAAGGCCTCAAAGCGGGGGAAGAGATCTTCACCGGAGGGTCCTGCGCCAGGGGAAGCCCCGGCCGCACCCTCTCCCCCAAGGGATCAACCCTCCAGTGAGCCGTAAGTAGAAAAAGGGGAGTTTTGTAATAAGGGACATCCCTATTTTTGCTTCTGAGGATAACCGAAGTTTTTACCTTGTAGTTCGGATCTCCGTCCTTCTCAGCTGAGCTCGTCTTCGGGGGAGCTTCGTCCGGAGATGATGGAGAGCGAAACGCCTCCATCTGCCGCACCGTCTGGCGGGGCGGACGACCCTGAGGTGTCATCATGGAGGGTATCCCCAAGTCCGGCCGAGCCGGAGAGTTCAGCGCCAACTGGTGTACGGCCGGGGGAGCTGAGGGATCCGCTCGAGAAGGCGTCTATCTCAGAAGGTCACCGTACATTGATGAGTACGGTGATTGAAAGAATTTCATCTGCCGAGGGCAGGTTGCATGATGCCGTCAGAAGTTTGCTGGTGGGGTTTGAGGTACGTAAAAATGACATACCTTTTGACAGTTTTACACATAAAGTGTGCCCTGTATAGATAGTAGCCCCTGAGACTCGGTATGTTGTCGAAAACGACAGCGTGCCGAGGATCATAATCTCAGGCACTAATTTTCGCCTTTCCTACACAAGTGGCGGATAGTCCGCTGGCCATCCGGACTGATGGAGTTGCTGAACTAAGGCGGCAACTCGACATTGCGGATGCGGACATCGCGCTGGTCAATAAACGACTTGACGAGTTGCAAGGTAGGTTGTTTCTCCGTGGTCACCTAGTAAGGGAGCCGAAGCTCACTCCTTACAACATGTGTGTTTGATGCAGATGGTGCCGCTGCTGTGGAGGACCTTCGAGCAGAGCTTGCTCGAGCCAAGGAGCAGGCCAGAAGGAGTGATGCGGCTTCCTCGAAGGCGGCCGAAGATCTGGAAGCCGAAAGGGCTGCTCACTGCCGAAGCAGGGAGGAGATGGCCGAAATGGCCGTGAAGCTGAAAGATGTTACCGACCACTATAAGGTTCTTGAAAAAGAACGCCGAGCGGAGCAAGAAAGCCTAAAGAAGGCCACCGCCGAAGCTAAGGATGCCCGTTCTGCAATGAGGGCTATAAAGGAGGAGCTGCGCCAGGCCGGAGATATTGCGGCTGGCAAGCCCTTTCGCTGCGCAGAGGTTCACAGATCCGGTATGCTCAGCTTGGCCAGCTGTGGGGTCCGGAGGATCCTTATATGGATTTAGCGGCGAGTGCGGCAGATGCTGTTGTGCACTTCCGAAGTCAAAAGGATCACGAGACGGAAGAGCTATTTTGGTCTCAATTCCACAGTCCGGAGCATTCACTTCCGCTGACCGATCGGTTGGCTGAGTGGGCTGAGCTAAATAGATTGTCCGGACTTGCCATGACGGATATCGTGGCTCATGTCTGGCCGGATAGGCCCAAGCCGAAGAGTTATTTTGGCTTATTGCAGCAATTTCTTGGGGCGGTGTCGCACATCAAGGCGATGAAGCGGTCGGCCTGCATAGAGGGTGCACGGATGGCCCTCGCCCGTGTGAAAACATACTGGACGGAGATGGATGCCACCGATGTTGCAACCCGGGGTTCGAACGAGAGCCAGTTACCCGCCGAGCACTATTTTGGGGAAGTTCTGCGGGGTGCTCGTGCAATAGAGTCGCAGTGCTCAAAGAATGTCATGTTTAAATGATTTTTATGATTTGTAAGATGATATATATAATATAAGTGCTTTTTATACTTGTGCGTTCAAGTATTGAAATACCTCCCGTGCGGCTTTTAATGTATACTTGTGTATAACATGAAAGATGGCAGTCTTCGGCTTCAGGCCCCACGCACATGGTGCGGGGGTGTTTGCAAAAATAGCGCATTTTCACACTTAATCCAACGTCTTGGTCCTGTGAAGGAGGTGGTAGCGTAGCAAACGAGGCAACCGGACTATAATGCTTTATCACTTTCACTTAGCCATAGGAGTTCGAGGGTGGGGCTACGATATAGCCCCTAGGGGCACCGCGCTCTCCGAATTCAGGGCATGTATGTGCCTGACCGGGAAACGGTCCTTCTTCAAAGCGAAGGAATTCTAAACATTCCGGTAGTCGATCGAGTGGTTGACCAGTCTCTCGCTGTATCATGACAGTCAGTTTTCGGCTTTCTCTACTAAGGTGCTCGCCGGCGAACCGGGCACAATCGCAGAGTTCTCCCGGTGCCGCGTTAGCGATGATACGGAATGTAAGGCAGCAAAAACAGGAGCCGGGCAAACCCAACATTTGACCAAAGACATGATTCGAGCTGATGCATATAAGGCCTAACTCAAACGCCGAACACTCCCTAAGGTATTCGGTCTTTATGATAACGGGCGAACAATGCCCTAAGCCCCTAGTGTCCAGTGCACAGCGAGAATTTTTGGCGCGCCGATGCCAAAACGCCAGCCTCCTCGTTGGTTATGGTAAAAACCGTGGGATATGAATCAACAAGAGACAGAAGAAAGGTTTACGCAGGTCTTAATCTGAAAAGAATCCTTGCCACGGGTCCTCGCTGCACGCTGCGCTACTGTGTCTCCGTTGTGCCGTATCCTGGACGGGTGTACACATTGTTCATCTGTAAAAAGAGAGGAACTTAGCTTGAAAAGAAATTGTGCAAAAAATTTATTGGAAGCAAAGTATGAATGAATGAATAAAGTTGAGCTTTTAGTGGCTCTTTATTGTTTGTGCGCGCAGCCCCTTGTGGAGGGGTATGCGGCTAGGGAGCCCCTAGTTTATTTGTGCCGGACTCGTCTAGCCGTGTCCGGGGTCTTGAACAACCTTTTAATGAGATGATGCCGCGTGGACCGGGCATTTTAAGTGTAAGAGACGCGTAGTGCAGTATTGCGTTAAAGCAGACGAAAGCTTCACGTCCCAATAGTGCTTGATGGCTACTTTTGAATGGGGCGACATGGAAGATTAGCTTTTCGCGACGGAAGTTGTCGGGTGATCCGAACACAACTTCTAGTAGTAAGGAGCCCGTGCACTTGGCGTAAGGGCCTGGCGTCACTCCTTTGAAGGAAGTGCGACTATGGCGAATTTTAGTAGGGTCTATCCCCAACTTGCGGATTGTGTCCGGATATAGCAGGTTTAAATCGCTGCCGCCATCCATTAGGACTTGTGTAAATTGTAGTTCGTCGATTATAGGATCCAATATCAGAGCAGTCCATCCTGCGTTTCGAATACTTCTGGAATAGTCCAGGTGGTCGAAGGTAATTGGTTTTGACATCCAATCTCGGGGTTCCGCTGGGGTAGACCGTGCGACACGTACTTTAGCGGGTGCCGCACTATTGTTCCATATTATCACATGAAGTGAGTTTACTGTTTTGACTTCTTGTGGGAAAGTCTTTTGTTTTCTGGCGCTCTGCTGGTGGGGCTCGTCGTCATCCTCGCTTGGCGCGTCGAGCCCCTTGTGTTCGGCGTTGAGTCGGCCGGACTGTTTTGAAGACCCAACAATCTCGGTGGGTGTGGTTTGCAGGCTTCCTGGGGGTACTATAGATTTGACATATCTGATCCAAAATTTTGTTTAAGTTGGATAGCTCGTCACTGTTGTCTTTAAGAGGCAGTGTTTTGTTGTTCGGCCGTGAGCTTTTGAATCCGGCGTTGACCGCCGTGTTCTTTGGGCTCTTTTATTTATTTCGGCGCTGGTCCTTTCTGCGCCGTGATTTTCCGTTTCCATCTCTGGTCTCGGATGTACTCGGGTCGCTGGTGCTGCATCTTGCTAGCCAGCTGTCTTCCCCCGCGCAAAAGCGGGTCATGAGGCTTGTTAGCGCGGCCATTGTTCTTGGCTTTTCCTGGCCGAGGTGTCTGGCGAGCCATTCGTCTCGGACGTTATGTTTAAAAGCTGCTAAGGCTTCGGCGCCCGGACAGTCGACTATTTGGTTCTTTTTGGTGAGGAACCTGTTCCGAAATTTTGCTGCGATTCTCCGGGCTGTTGGGTTATGTGACTTAAATCGCTCGCATCCGGAGGGCGAACATAAGTCCCCTGAAAATTTGCTCTGAATGCGTCCTCGAGCTCTTCCCAACTTCCAATGGTATTTTCTGGGAGGCTTTTGAGCCAATGCCGAGCTGGCCCTTTGAGCTTGAGGGGCAGATATTTTATGACGTGGAGATCGTCTCCTCTAGCCATATGTATGTGCAGGATGTAATCCTCAATCCAGACTCCGGGGTCTGTTGTTCCGTCGTATGCCTCTATGTTTACGGGCTTGAACCCCGCTGGAAATTCATGATCCAGCACCTCATCGGTCAAACATAGTGGGTATGCGGCGCCCCTGTATTTGGGTGTGCCATTGTCTTCGAACACTCGGCGTGTTGTGTTGCTTCCTGGGGCCCTCTTTTTTGGCCCATAAATGGACCTGACCGGGCCATCTGTTTTGCGAGGATCATGTGCCGACTTGTGTGCGGTGCCGCTTGTTGCTCTTGGCCTGTCATCTGGTCGTCTATTCAGCCAGGCGGCCTCTTTGCTTTTTGACTGTGGGGGCTCTACGGCCTCCTCGTCAAATTCGGGCAGTAGCTTGCGCTTCAGGTAGCTCTTTGTTTGGTGGCTGTTGCCATATTTGTCCGCGGTCTTGAGTACTTTGCTCCACCTCATTCTGAGTATGTCTTCCGCGGTTTTGAGCTTCCGTTTCTGCTTCTTCAAGCTTCTTGCAATGGAGACAAGCCTTTTGTGAAGGTTTTTATGCTCCGGTGGTGTGTCTGGCATAAGATCGCCTGGACTGTTGTTTTCGCCGAGGATGGGTTGATTGTCCGATTCATCCTGTTCGGATGGTTGCTTGACTGCGTGTTCACCGTCCACTGGTTTGCCCTGCTCTACGGCTGGGTCGTTATGGGTGCTGTTGTTATCGAGGCGGGACTTGGAGCGGCGCTTGCGTCGCCGTTTTGGTTGTTTTTCGGGGGAATTATCCTTCGCCGCGTCCCGTTGTTCCTCATTATCGCTCCCTTTTGGGGTGTCCACCATATATATATCATGATTTGTGGTGGCTTTCCAGTACCCAGTAGGCACAGGTTCTTGGTCGTCTCCGGCGTCGTCGTCCATGCCGTCGATGTCTTCGGAGTCGTAGTCTAGCATGTCAGTGAGATCGTCTACAGTGGATACAAAGTGGGTGGTGGGTGGGCTTTGAATTTCTTCGTCGTCCGCATCCTAACCGTCCTGACCGCAGTCCGGCCAGGGCTCTCCTGATAACGAGAGATACTTTAGCGAATTCAGGATGTCACCAAAAGGTGAGTCTTGAAAGATGTCCGCGTGGTGAACTCCATAATCGGCGCCTAATCGGATTCGACAAGGGGGCGGGAGGTTGAGTCCGCGAGGAGTCCGCACCTCGAGTCACGAGCTTTACGAGGACAAGGTCAGATTCGCCCATCACCGTAGAGATTCCAGCTCCCGAGGCGGTGTCCAGCCACCTGTCCTCGATCGCGCTGGTCGGCTCGAACTAGGGGTCAGAGCGGACTCATGTGCGGCCTCCAGGGCACTGTCCGGCAGCAGAGCTAAATCATGCCCATCGTGACAGTGCGACGCGCTCGGCTGTGGCTCGAACCCATCGAAGATCAAGTCTCCGCGGATGTCACCCGTGAAGTTTAGGCTTCCAAATCTGACCTGACGGCCGGGCGAAGCTTCGATCTGCTCCGGATGGCGGTTAATTGTCCCGATGCAAAGCCGCCGAACACGAAGATCTGTCCGGGAGAAAAGTCTCACCGGACTGCGTGGTTGTTGATGATTGAAGGAGCCATCAAGCCTATCGGTGACGCACACGAGGAACTCTCAATGAAAGCACCAATGTCGGTGTCAAACCGGCGGATCTCGGTAGGGGTCCCGAACTATGCGTCTAGGCGGATGGTAACAGGAGACAAGGGACACGATGTTTTACCTGTGTTGGGCCCTCTCGATGGAGGTAAAACCCTACTCCTGCTTGATTAATATTGATGATATGGGTAGTACAAGAGTAGATCTACCACGAGATCAAGGAGGCCAAACCCTAGAAGCTAGCCTATGGTATGATTGTTGTAATGGTTGTTCGCCCCACGGACTAAAACCCTCCGGTTTATATAGACACCGGAGAGGGCTAGGGTTACAGAGTCGGTTACAATGGTAGGAGATCTACATATCCGTATTGCCAAGCTTGCCTTCCACGCCAAGGAAAGTCCCATCCGGACACGGGACGAAGTCTTCAATCTTGTATCTTCATAGTCTTGGAGTCCGGCCGATGATGATAGTCCGGCTATCCGGACATCCCCTAGTCCAGGACTCCCTCACCCGGCAATGGCGCCAGAAATTCCTTTTGATGTTAGCATGAACTACGTATGTATTTCCCCAGAGACGAAGGGATGATGCAGCACATCAATGATAGGTATTTCCCTTAGTGATGAGATCAAGGTTATCGAACCAGTAGGAGAACCACACAACACCACATAAACAACACCTGCACACAAAGAACAAATACTTGCAACCCGGCGTAAGAGAGGGGTTGTCAATCCCTCACGGGTAAAAAGATAGGTAAAATTGTAGTAGATTGGTAAATAGATCTCGCGGGAACGCAAGATAAAATAAATAAATAAAAAATGCAGCAAGGTATTTTTGTGTTTTTGGATTAATAGATCTAAAAATAAAACCAAATAAAAATATATCTCAAAGGCAAATATGATAAAGAAGAGACCCCGGGGCCGTAGATTTCACTAGTGGCTTCTCTCGAGAAAAATAGCATACGGTGGGTAAACAAATTACTGTTGGGCAATTGATGGAACTTCAAGTAATCATGACGATATCCAGGCAATGATCATTATATAGGCATCACGTCCAAGATTAGTAGACCGACTCCTAACTGCATCTACTACTATTACTCCACACATTGACCGCTATCTAGAGTAATGCAATAAGTACGATGACATGATGTAGACAAGGTCTATTTATGTAGAAATATACCCCATCTTGTTATCCTTAATAGCAATAATACATACGTGTCGGTTCCCTTTCTGTCACCGGGATCAAGCACTGTAAGATTGAACCAAACACAAATCACCTCTTCCCATGGTAAGAAAAATCGATATAGTTGGCGTAACTAAACCAAAGATTCGAAGAAGAAATACGAGGCTATAAGTAATCATGCATATAAGAGATCAAAAGACTCAACACAAATTTGATCATAAACTCAAAGTTCATCGGATCCCAACAAACACACCGCAAAAAGAGTTACATGAAATAGATCTCCAAGAGACCATTGCATTGATAATCAAGAGAGAGAGAGAGAGGAGGCCATCTAGATACTAACTACGGACCCGTAGGTCTACAATGAACTACTCACGCATCATCGGAGAGGCACCAATGAGGATGATGAACCCCCCCCCCCTCCCGTGATAGTGTCTAGATTGGATCTGGTGGTTCTGGAACTTGCGGCGGCCGGAATTGATTTTTGTCGACTCCCCTAGGGTTTATGGAATATTGAGGTATTTATAGAGCAAAGAGGCGGTGCGGGAGGCAGCCGAGGTGGGCACAACCCACCTGGGTGCGCCCAAAAGGTGTCTTTTGTTCCAAAAAATCCAAAAAAAGTTTCGCTGCATTTGTACTCTATTTGATATTGATTTCCTGCGATGTAGAAAACAAGCAAAAAACAACAAATGGCACTTGGCACTGTGTCAACAGGTTAGTCCCAGAAAATGATATAAAGTTGCTATAAAATGATTGCAAAACATCCAAGAATGATAATATAACATCATGGAACAATAAAAAATTATAGATATGTTGGAGACGTATCATCCCACACCCCGTTGTAATCCCCTATTTGAGCATGGTGCTTTATGCCACATATTATGATCCAATGATGTGTAGCCATCATATGATGTTTTGAGTAGATTTCTTTTGTCTTTTGGGTTGATTGGTGATCTAGATTGGTTTGAGTTGTGTGTTTTATTTTGGTGATGTCCTATGGCCCCCTCCATGCCACGCACACATGAGGGATTCCCGCTCTAGGTTTTGCAATATGTTCATGATTCTCTTATAGTGGGTTGCTAGAGTGACAGGAGCTTAAACCCGAGTAAGGGGGTTGTTTGCGTATGGGAGTAAAGAGGACTTGATACTTTAATGCTATGGTTGGGTTTTACCTTAATGGTCTTTAGTAGGTATGGATGCTTGCTAGAGTTCCCATCATAAGTAGAGAAAGTATGTTAGCTTATGCCTCTCCCTCATATAAAATTGTAATAATGATTACTGATCTTGTTAACAATTGCCTAGGACAATTCCGCACACCATTCCATCATTATTCCATACTCGCTATTTGTAATATATTATAATATATTCTAACTGTATGTTAACAACACCTATTTTTATATTTTAGCTCTCCAATATCATGCAAAGCTATCCTCTTCATACCCACAACGTAGTTTTATTTCTCGTTTCTAGATGGAAGCAAACGTTCGGTGAACATAGAGTCATATCAGTGGCAGATAGGACTTGAGAGAATATTGATCTTACCTTTAGCTCCTTGTGGTTTTAACACTCCATACTTATCACTTCCACCTTTGGAAATTTCTACGATGATTCTTGCACTTGGGGATTATCATGCTCTTTTCTGGCGCCATTACCGGGGAGCAATAGCGTGGGGTTGATATTTTTGTGTATGCTTGTTTGCTTTCTTCACTAAGTAAATTTTGTTTTCCCTTTTGTATTTAGTTGTGGGTGAAACAAACAAAAAAATTAAAGTAATTCAAAATACAAAAAAAATACTTGCCTCTTATGCTTAAAAACTTTTTCAAAAAGAGAAGTGATTGGAAGGTTATGCATTAGAGAAGTGAGGCTTGACCTTGAACACTTGTGTTCATGCTCATGGAAACAATGTAGAACTTTTCATGGAAGTTCCTCAAAAATAATTATCCCCTTGTATATATCCATTGTATTATAAAAATAATGAGCCAAGTTTTACTTTTAGAATGTTTAAATTGCTTGTTTGGTCTGTGCAGCAGAAAAACATAAACTTTTTCTATAGTGATTGAATTTACATTTTTTACTGGAGCACGATAAAATCTTGAAATTTTTACACAATATTTCTATGAAATTTTTATTTTTTCCTAATTTGCAGAATTTTTGGAGTTACAGAAGTACACGAAATTTCCATATTGCTACAGACTGTCCTGTTTTTGATAGATTCTGTTTTCTATGTGTTGCTCGCTTATTTTGATGAATCTATGGGTTGTATCGGGGGGTATGAACCATGGTAAAGTTGGAATACGGTAGATATAATGCTAATATGAAATTGGAATTTGTTTACAAAAGTACCTAAAAGTAGTGATTTGCTTTATTATACTAATGGATGTCACAAGGGTTTCGTTAAGTTTTGTGTGGATGAAGTGTTCGAAGATTGAGGAGTTATCGATATAAGAAGAATAAGGAGGAGCAAGAGTTCAAGCTTGGGGATGCCCAAGGCACCCCAAGTAAATAGTTCAAGGATACTCAAGCATCTAAGCTTGGGGATGCCCCGGTTAGCATCCCATCTTTCTTCTTCAACAATTATCGGTGTACCTTGGTTTTTGTTTTGTTCACATGATATGTGTTGTTTGTGTTTATTTTTATTTTATTTTCCTTTATGCACCATGCTAGTATGAGATAGTACTTCATTTGATTTATAGAATGCTTCATGTGCTTCACTTAAATCTTTTGAGTATGGCCTTATAGAATGCTCTTTGTGCTTCACTGAAATCTTTTGAGTATGGCTTTATAGAATGCTTTGAGTGCTTCACTTATATATTTTGAGCTTGGATATTGGTAAATCTATATTAATTATAGAATTATCTATGAACTTAACTTATACCTTTTAGAGTACGAATAAAATTGTCATCGAAATTGGGCTAGGAAGAGTATCATTAAAATATCACTGCTTAGCTAAAAAGCTTTAAAGAAAAATGCATCTTGGGAGACAACCCAACGTTTATACCTACTATTTCTGTCTGTTCACATGATTAAGGTACTATAGTAATCATTTTTTATAGTTTTTGTTTCAACAAAGTGCCAAGTAAAAGCCTTTGGGATAGGGTGGATGATAGTTGACTTGATTCTATGCAAAAACAGAAACTTTTGCTCTCAGTCCAAGAATTCGGGAAATTCCCTGGAACGTGCTTTTGATCTGAATTTTTTTCAAATGATTAATATACAAATTTTCTATGTTGTCCTAATGTTTTAGAACTTTTAGAGTTACAAAAGTATGAGAACAGTTCAGATCTTCGCAGACTGTTCTATTTTTGACAGATTCTATTTTCAATGCATAGTTTGCTTGTTTTAGTGTTTCCATAGCTTATATGAAGTGATATAAATAGTGGAAATGACAGAGTACAGTAGGAATTATGTGGAAACAATTATGAATCATGTCTTGACAATACCCAAGTGAATGATTTGTTTTATTATACTAACGGAGCTCATAAGTTTTCTGTTGAGTTCTGTGTGATTGAAGTTTTCAAGTTTTGGGTGAGGTGTCAATATGAGGAGAATGAGGAGTGGAAAGAACCTAAGCTTGGGGATTCCCATGGCACCCCAAGGTAATATTCAAGGAAGACTCAAGCGCCTAAGCTTGGGATGCCCCGGAAGGCATCCTCTCTTCCGTCTTCAAAACTACCGGTATACCTTACATGGAGCTATATTTTTATTCATCACATGATATGTGTTTTGCTTGGAGCATATTTTCATTTTACTAGCTGTTTTAATAAAATCATTGGATCTTAAATCTTGAATGAGAGAGAGTCATCACATGGTTGCTCAACTAATTGACTACCCATTGATCTTCACTTATACTTCCTCCGTTCCTAAATATAAGGTGTATTAGTTTTTGAAAAAGTCAACTATTGTCTATGTTTGACCAACTTTACAGCAAAATATATAAAGATTTATAATACTAAATATATAAAATGTAAAAATATAGTTCATGATCAATCTCGTGATAATGATTTGGTATTCTAGACATTGATATTTTTGTCTATAAACTTGGTCAAACCTAGAGAAGTTTGACTTTTTGGATAAATAATACACCTTATATTGAGGAACGAAGGGAGTATCTTTTTGGAGTAGTTTTGTCGGTTACTCTCGTGCTTCACTTACATCCTACGAGTAAATGGTTGAATTTGAATATCATAAATCTAAAATTATATATGTTTCATATGCTTATCCCATGAGTATTAATGACTTCACATATAAGAAGTATAGGTGGTGAAATTTATTGAAAGTTAGCAAACACCACATTGGTCACTTGAACAATTCATGAAAGACTATTGAAGGAAGAGAGATTTCACATATAAATATACTATCTTGGACATCTTCTATGATTGTGAGCCCCATTAATTGTTTTTCAAACTTGAGCAAATTAGTTGAAGTTGGACAAGGAAGACAACGTAATGAGTTATGTTTGGGTATATTTGTATAGAAGTTATATTGTTATGGATCCTCCAACATGTGGTGCTTGCGTAGGATCTTTTGCTAGCCAAAAATTTGTACTAAGTAGAGATACTACTTGTGCATCCAAAAACCCATAAACCCCGTTTCTTGCCATGAGTGTCCACCATATCTACCTATGGATCGAATAAGATCCTTCAAGTAAGTTTCCATCGGTGCATAAAGCAATAAAAATTGCTCCTAAATATGTTTGGTCTTTTATTGTAAGGGAAAATAAGTATTGTACAAACTTGTGATGGTAAAGAAATAAAAGCGACAGACTGCATAATAAAGGTTGCTATCACAAAGGGCAATACAACATGAAGTTCCTTTGCATTAAGGGTTTGCACATCCAAAATTAAAAAGCGCATGACAACCTCTGCTTCCCTCTGCTAAGGGGCTATCTTTAACTTTCATGTATTTACTTTTATGCAAGAGTCAATAGTATTCCTTGTTATTTTAATCTCAGTTACTCTTTAGTTGGCAAGCATCATATGGTGGGAAAAGATCCAAGCATATGGTGGGGAATTAAACTTGGGGATGTTGATACGTCTCCAACGTATCCATAATTTATGAAGTATTCATGCCAAGTTTACAAGAATTTTATATGGTTTTGGTATGATTTGATTAGAATAACCCCTGACTGACGCTATTTTCAGCAAAACTACCATGGTGTCGTTTTTTGTGCAAAAATAAAAGTTCTCGGAATGGGCTGAAATTTTATGATGGTTTTTTATGGACCAAAAGAGACCCCTGAAGCACCAGAGCTGGGCCGGGAAGTGACCAAGGAGGCCACAAGCCTAGGGGACGTGCCCACCCCCCTAGGGCGCGCCTCCCGAGCTTGTGGGCCCCTCGGGCACCCCCTTGACATGAGACCGACGCCAAAAATTCTCATAAATACCCAAACATCCGAAAAGAACCTGAGATTGGAAGTTTGGCTGCCACAAGCCTCTATAGCCATGAAAAATCAATATAGGCCCTCTCCGGCACCCTGCCGGAGGGGACCATCATCACCGGAGGCCATGGAGGAGGAAGCCCGAGGGAGTCATCATCACCATGGAGGCTAAGGACCTGAGGGAGAACCTCTCCCCATATTGGGGAGAGGCCATGGAGGAGGAAGCACAAGGGGGAGACTCTCTCCCCCTCTCTCTCGATGGCGCCGGAGTGCCGCAGGGGGAACCATCGCCGTGGTGATCATCTTCATCAACATCACCTTCTTCATCATGTTCCTCATCTCTTTTAATCGGTCCACTCCCCCGTACCCCGTTGTAATCCCCTACTTGAACATGGTGCTTTATGCCACATATTATGATCCAATGATGTGTTGCCATCCTATGATGTTTTGAGTAGATTTCTTTTGTCTTCTGGGTTGATTGGTGATACATCTCCAACGTATCTATAATTTATGAAGTATTCATGCTGTTATATTATCATTTTTGGATGTTTTACAATCATTTTATAGAAACTTTATGTCATTTTTTGGGAATAACCTATTGACCCAATGCCCAGTGCCAGTTGTTGTCTTTTGCTTGTTTTTTACATCACAGTAAATCAATATCAAACGGAGTCCAAACACCGCGAAACTTTTTCTGGATATGGACCAGAAGACATCCAATGGGCCACAACAGCACCTAGGGGTTGTGCCCACCTCGGTGGCCTCCCGCATCCCCTCTTCGCCCTATAAATCGTCAAATATTCCAAAAACACTGGCGGAGACCCTAGATCAGAAGTTCCGCCGCCGTAAGCCTCTGTAGCCACGATAAACCAATCTAGACCCAATTCTGGCACCCTGCCGGAGGGGGAAATCATCATCGGTGGCCATCTTCATCATCCCGGCGGCCACCATGATGAGGGAGTAGTCCACCCTCGGGGCTGAGGGTTTGTACCAGTAGCTATGTGTTTAATCTCTATCTCTCTCTCTCTCTCGTGTTCTTGAGATGTCACGATCTTGATGTATCGCGGGCTGTTAATATAGTTGGATCATATGGTGTTTTCCCCTCTCTATCTTGTTGTGATGAATTGAGTTTTCCTTTGAGGTTTCGTTTTGTTGGATTGAATAATTTATGGATTTGAGGACACTTGATATATGTCTTGCATATGAATACCCGTGGTGACAATGGGGTATTATTTTGATTCACTTGATATATGTTTTGGCACTCAACTCGTGGATTCCCGAGGTGACATTGGGGTAATCTACGCATAGGGTTTAATGCACGTTCTTGTCTTTATTTCTCCGGTCAAAAGTATGTTAGCTTATGCCTCTCCCTCATATAAAATTGTAGTAATGATTATCGATCTAGTTAACAATTGCCTAGGATAATTGCACACACCGTTCCATCATTATTCCACACCCGCTATTTGTAATATATTATAATATATTCTAATTTATGTTAACAGCACCTATTCTTATATTTTAGCTCTCCGATATCATGCAAAGCTATCCTCTTCATACCCACAACGTAGTTTCGTTTCTTGTTTCTAGATGGAAGCAAACGTTTGGTGTACGTAGAATCGTATAAGTGGCAGATGGGACTTGAGAGAATATTGATCTTACCGTTAGCTCCTTATGGGTTCGACACTCCATACTTATCATTTCCACCTTTGGAAATTGCTAGGATGATTCTTTGGACTTGGGGATTATCAGCGGCTCACCGGGCCATGTACGAGCTCATCGTGGTTAGTTTCTTCTGCATATTAGCCAAATCATGCACATAATGTTCGTTTCATTACTAACTAATATGACTGACTCGTCAAAACCAAATGTGCAGTCTATGTGCGAGAAGATCGGTCAGACCCCTCTGCCGATGGCGGTCATTACTAGACCGGGAACGGTGAGTTTCATTTGAATGGTCATTATTTACTAGTCTTAAAATTTGAGTGTCATCATGCTAATGGTACTTTCCAAATAATCTTTGGTGCAACATAACTCCGGAGCCGCATCGCACAACCCTTCTCCAGGTGAAACCAGCCCCCAGAACCTTGGTCCTTGACCTCCGGTAAGTTTTCTCTAGTCTTTTGCTTAACAAATGCATACTTAGCTTTGTACATGCTTGTTAGCCCTATTATGCCACATACTTAGCTTATTTTCTCCAAAAAATACATACTTAGCTAATTATCCTCCAAAATGACATAATTAGCTTCTTTAGTTCATTTATTACATAACTAGCTTATTCATTTCAAAAATTGCATAATAACCTTGTTAGCTCAGAAGTGCTATATACTAAGCTTATTTTCCTCTAAAATGGCATAATTACCTAAGTTAGCTCAAAAATGACCTTAACTTACCTAAGTTGGCTCAAAAATGGCATAATTACCTAGGTTAGCACAAAAATGACCTATACTTACCTTATTTTCCTCCAAATTGACGCAATAAGCTTAGTTAGCTCAAAAATGTCATAATTACCTAAGTTGGCTCTAAAGTGACACAAATAAGGAATGAGAAGAAGAAAAACAAGCAAGAGGAGAAAAGGGAAGAATAGAAGAAGAAAGACAAGAAAAAGAAAGAATAAAAGAAGAAGAATGAGAAGGAAAGGATAAAAAGATAGGAGAGAACAAGAAAGATGAGAAAAGGAGAGAAGAAGAAGAAGAAAATATATTCTTATTCTTCCTTTTTCTCTTCTTTACTTTTCTTCTCTTCTTCTTCTTCTTCTTCTTCTTCTTCATTTATGACATAATTAGCTTATTCATTTCAAAAATGGCATAATAGCCTTGGTTAGCTCATAAATGTCATATACTTAGCTTATTTTCCTCCAAAATGGCATAATTACCTAAGTTAGCTCAAAAATGACCTATACTTACCTAAGTTAGCTCAAAAATGGAAAATTACCTAGGTTAGCACAAAAATGACCTATACGTACCTTATTTTCCTCCAAATTGACATAATAAGCTTAGTTAGCTAAAAAAATGGCGTAATTACCTAAGTTAGCTCTAAAATGACACAAATAAGGAATAAGAAGAAGAAAGACAAGGAAGAGGAGAAAAAGAAAGAATAGAAGAATAAAGAGAAGAAATAGAAAGAATAAAAGAAGAAGAATGAGAATGAAAAGGATTAAAAGATAGAAGAGGACAAGAAAGATGAGAAAAGGAGAGAAGAAGAAAAAAATATTCTTATTCTTCCTTTTTCTCTTCTTTCTTTTTCTACATCTTCTACTAAGAAGGGAGGACTAAGACAGGCGAAGCACCATGGAGGTCCTCTTTCGCATCTCTCTGTCTCCCTCCCCCAACTATGGCAACACTCGCTCTCGTCGTCGATTGTGCCCCTGTGGAGGCCAGTGGCAGCGAGAAGCAAAGGGGGAGCATGGTTGTCGACGTCGAGCATGACCATGACCACATCGGAGAGGTTGGGGGAGGCAGGCATCGACTAGGAGGTCGAAAAGGAACGACGTGGGGGCAAAGGACTGCAGCAAGAAGGTCGGCAAGAGGAAGGCATGTGAAGTGATCAATGCAAGGAACAGGGGTGAGGGAGAGCCATGTGCAGCGCACACAGGGAGGAGACGCGAGGATGAGGGGGGAGTGGAGGTTCAGCCCATGCAGGCTATGGAGAGGCGGATGCGGGTGATGCGCAATAGGAGGAGAGCCAGGTGAGCTTATCGAACGACTTGGTCTGGGTGTGTGTCCACTAGGTCATAGAGCTCGTTCAGATCAATTTCCAGCGGCTATGAAGCTCAACTTGCAACGACAACGCTCAATTCTGGGCTCCAACTGTGAGCTGGTTGAGGGAAATTTCCCTCTCACCATGCTTAGGATAAAATGGAGCATACTCCGGGGCTGTTTGGTTTCTAGCCACATCTGGCCACACTTTGTCACACCTCATCTTAGGCAAGTTTGACCAAGTTAGGTGGTTATTTGGTTCTAGCCACACCTAAGGCAAGAATTTTTTCATGAGAAGTGAACCCCACATGTCATAGACACAAAAGGTGTGGCAAGATTCCCTTAGGCAAGCCAAAGTGTGGCTAACAATTTGAGCAACTCAAGTTAGGCAAGTGTGACAAGTATGGCAAAAATAATGCACAATCCAAATAACCCCTCCATATTTCCTCTCTCTACTTTCAAATATGGATACTAGTGGGGATAATATGGAGCTCCATCAAAAAAATGGTGCTAACGACCCATGTGGAGATCTATGTTGTTATTTTGTCCTCCGTGCTCCATGTGGCATTTATTATGCAGTTTGGGTGGATTTGACGATTCTGTTACAGGTGCTCTGATATGTGACTATTGTTCTCTAGGGGACATCAACATGTTGAGATTATACTTTTTGAGTGTAGCATCATAGAAATCTTCATGCATGGTATCCAAGACATGCGTATAAAAGTTGGGCTATATTTAATGTCCTCGGATTATGTTAGGAGTTCGCACAACCACTCCAAAGGTTCAAGGAGTATGATTTTTCTTCTTCTCATATAGTATTAAATAACATGCTAGATAACCCGATGCTACTACACGTGACATTTCACGAAAACGAGTTAGCATATCCAGTATTCTACTAAATTCGTGGTCATTGATATTATAAAGCATACATTGATGGATCCGTAGGGCAGCAATTGCTACCGACTGCATCACTGGTCATCTAGCTCAAAATCTTACGACCGAGAGGGATGAGCACAATCGAAAAATCACATTTAGGTAGGAGAAAAGGCTCACCAAACAATGTATTACTGATGCTTTGACCATTTAAGAGTCCGAGCGATCATATACTGCCCGATGTGTGGAAGCATGGCAAGGTTGGCTCCTCAAAGGAAAAATGCATCAAAAGAAGGATCTCGATCAGAAGGACTCGATTTTCTTGAGATTGCACCTAGGGATAAATTAGCTAGGATCTTGATTTTTTTTGTTATATTTCAAGATGTTTCAAGTGTTGACATCTCTGAACTTTAATTTTCAGCGATTGATTTTCCATGTGTTCAGAACGGATTAAACAGTGACCGTCCCATTTTTTTTTTGGAGGGAAGTAATGCAAACTAGCTAGTTTGCTCGATGCCAAGCCTCCGCTTGTTGTTGAGCGGGCAAAAGTCAGATAGATGTTTTGCATATGTTTGGTTTACTTGGCATAGGTTTGGTTTGTTGAGCGGGTAATCAATGTGAGGTATCCCCGCAAAAAAAAAGCGAGATAGACTTTCCGGGAAAAAAAGAGAGAGACGATGGACACGTAGGTCATTGTCACCTATCATAGAGACCTTTTCTTTTTTGATGATATATATGAGACCGTGTAGAGCTTTGGAGGCCCACCTCTCAGGGCATGCCCAACGCTCCACTGTGGACGGCTGCCCCAGCACAATACGTCACACCAAACTGTCCAACTAAGCTCAAGCTAGTGCCTCAAAACTAAAGCGGGATCCTGCAGAAGAAGTAGGCTCTTGGCTGACAAAAGTAAGAGAGAGAGGGCAAAAGCAAGAGAGATGTGGCTAGCTAGCCCTCCTGGTTCATGTGAAGTACAGGAAAAGGAGGACGCATATGTCATATATGGGTCTGATGGGGCGGGAGAGTATCCTGTGATACGGGAGCATAGGTGCTCCCATGATACGGACTTCTGGGCCCTCGGATCTCAGATCCAACGGCATATGAGGAGCTGCTGTAGCTACTGTACTTGCACGCATTTTTCAGATTCTACGAGGGCTTTTTTGTAAAATTGTTCATCATTTCACAGGAGCTCTTGGATCTGAGATCCAACGGCCGAGCTCGCACGGGAGCACCTAAGCTTAGGTGCTCCCGGAGCACCAGATATTTTCCCCTGATGGGGCAGCTCTATGCGTTGAGTGTTTGAGAAACTAAATGATGCCCCAACTATCTTTACTTATATGGAAGAGATGAGGCACTAGGAAGGTGATACTTCCTTTGTACATGCCCTCATTCCTGGTAAAGATAGAGCAGTGTAGTGACATGCATGTAGTCACGAGCGTGACCAACAAACCGCCAATGGCACCTCACGCTGCCTAGGGCTTGCGAAATGGGGAGGATGGTGCGGTAACATGCTAGCGGCATACAGTAAATCAGTACTATACGTCTATACCGCTCTAACTACGTACGTACCTAGTTTAACACCAGACCGTCAAGGCCAAAAATACAATGACGAATGGGTTATCAAGACCAAAAATGCTGCTGGAGTACTAGAAATCACACTAGTTGAAAAGTTAGCGTGCGACTAAAATGAGCTAGCTTTTCACTGCCATACATGTACCAGCTGTGTGCGTCTGTGCTGGGCTTCACTCACATCGCATTTCTGTGCATCCCAATGCGTAGAAAGAAATTGCACATTGCCAAAGGTGGCATACCTATTTCTGTGCATCCCAATCGTCACTGCCGCACCATGCTGCTGCCCATGCTGTGAGATGAGATGGGACGAGATCATCACATGCATGCAGCTGACCAAGACCCCTTCAGAAAGAAGCCATCCGAGCCGTGACGGTGAGTTAATAGGAGCGATAGATCTCCTTAGCTTCGCACGTATTTAGACATAGTTTTCAATGATATCATTTTTTATAACATGCATTAATATTTTGTTAGTTAAATCTAAAATCAAATTTTGGCATAAATATAATGAGGATCAATAAACCAGGATGAAGTTAGTAATAGTTTAGATAGTATATTTTGCGCTGAACTAATCGGCTAGCATACATGGTACAGAAGAAACTTTGCACACTAAAAACGCAAAGCAGGGCTTGTGTGACATGCATGTAATCTCAACATGTTTCTCTGCACTTGCATATCCGTGCCTGTGCTTGATCAAACACACATGCGGTTCAAACTTCAAACTAATTCTTACAAAGAACATCATCTGTAAACTCAATTAAGTAGTAGTACATCTTAACAGACTAAGCACAAAATTATCGCTGCGGCGAGTTTGGGGCACCTGTGCCTGTGCCTCCTGATCAAACACACTTCATGTGGTTCAAACTTCAAACAGAATCTTGCCAACTGAACAACATTGCCATGCAATGCACGGCAGTATTTCAGAGTAAAAGTCGGAAATAAACGGATCCATCTTAAACACTGCTACTAGCTGAGGCATGCAGGAACGAAATTATCACAAGCAAGACAAACAGTCAAATAAATGAAAGATGACCACAATCCAGGGCGATTATAATTATATACCCCACATTACACATATACTAGCGAGAATAGTCGATTTCTCCAATTAACATTACACTAGCAGATTCAGTCGTCACGGTCACAGCATAATGCACACCATACTCTAAATTATGGGTCCCGATAACTGTCACACGTGTGGTGTATCGGGTAGTTGTGCCACACGCCTCGTGTGGCATGGACAGCAACCAGCCCACACACCTATGTGTGGGCAGAACAACTAATGCTCACACACCTCTTTTTTTTCCTCCCGAACCCTCTCACACGCGTGCGTGTGGGCGAAGTTGATAACGCCCACATGCATGTATGTCAGGCCTCGTACCCTCCTGGTCCCGCACGCCACGCGTGACGCCCACCGCGCGTCCGCAGTTGTGTAACGCCCCAAGACCGGAGCTTCAGATGCCTTCCAGCTATTCCGAGTTTTGTCGTGTGATTTGTTTTATTTTTTGCATTGCATCATGTCATCATGCCATCTTGTGTTGCATCTGGGTCATATCAAGTATAGCTTCGTGCTTGCCATGTTGCATTTTGTCATTCATGTGGTTTCCATTAGCATCGTGTGCGTACCCTTGTCACCTCTTCAAACCATTGCACCTTCACTTCTCCTCCTTCCCTTTTCTTACGTTCTTGCAAGTGCCACTTTGCCTCCACCAAAAATGCTCATCTTTTCCCCAAAATTCTAACACCGTGTACCTAGCCTCTCTGCCAAATTTCATCTCTTTTGGAATTGTTTTGGTTAAGGTTTAAAATGGTTCAAGTTTGAATTTAATTCAAACTTGAATTATTTTACGTCCTTTATAAATCTCCAAACTAATTTTATTAAATAGTGAGCATGCTCAGGATCATGAGAATATTTTTATATTTCTCTAGATCCTCTTCTTTTTCCCCCTCTGGTTTTCCTTTTGTTTTCTGTCTGAAGAAAAACGAAAAAGGAAAAAAAGAGGAGGAGCCCAGCCGGCCGACCTCTTGGGCCTGGCCAAGGCCCAGCCGCCCCCACCGATCTATCCTAACCCTAGCCCGATCCCCTCAACTCCCGATCGCCTCCCCTCGCTCCCATCGTGCGCCGCCGCACACACACCCGCTCGCCCGATCCCCCATCTCTCTCTCGCCCGATCCCGCACGCAGGAGCCGCGCAGCCATCGACCCTCCTCCTCCTCCTCCCGTCGCCCAAGTCCCTCTTCCTCTCCTCGCCGCGCAGCCCTCGTCCCCGCCTCCTCGCCGGCCGGCCGCAGCTCGCCGCGCCCTGCTTCTCCTCTCCTCCGCGACGCCCCGCTGAGCCCTGAGCCAGCGTCGCCGCCTCCTCCGATCGGCCGCGCCTTGCTGCTCCATCCAGCGCCCAAGCCTCCTCCCCGCCGCCTGAAGTCCTCTTCTTCTTCTCTGCCGGCGTCCGAGGCCGCAGCCTCCCTGCCGCCGCCTCGGCCTGCAGAGCTCCTCTGCCGCCGGGAACCGGGAGCTCCTCGCCTCGCCGAGCTCCTTCGCGTCACCTCGCTTCCACTCACGCGCGCCTCGGCGTTGACCGCGACCAGCTCCGTGCCCGATCTCTCGCGCCCATCCGAGGCCCTGCGAGCCTCCCGCCGCCAAGATCTGCCTCGCTTCGCGCCGGTCATCCTCGGGCGCCATGGCCTCTGCTTTTGGATGACCCGTGGCTGTTGTGCCCGTTGTGCGTTCCTCTCGCTGCTCGGCATCTGTTGATGTCAAGACCGTGGGTGCCAAATTTGTCTTCCGCCATCTCCGGGATTCGCCAAGTACCACGCCGTCGGTGTCCCTCCAAGTTTGATGTTGGAACATGCACGACTACGCGGACTCGCCAAGTACCACGACGGCCGTTGTCGGCAAGTACCCCTTCGGATGCGCCAAGTTCGACTACATGGTCCGCCAAGTACCTCTACCGACGACCCCGGACATCTACGAAACGAACGTGTACAACTACCGTCGCCCCGAAGATGTTGGATTCGTCAAGTACCTCTCCGAACGAACGTGTACCACTACTTCCACTACGACCATCGCGAGAACGACTACTTCCTCTACCGACGCCGTGTACAACTACCGTCGCCACGTGAACAACGACTTCCGCTACGCCGTGTACAACTACTTCCCTCTACGAAACGCGAACCGCCCCGAAACGCACGCTTCAAAGGTATAACCCCGAGACGACAGAGATGAGATGCCCTTGCATGTATGAGATGCACCGTTTTCACCGTGTCCGAATTGTCTTGCATGTTCCGTTCCTCTATTGCCATGCCACCGTCACGTGGGAACCCGGTATCCGGGATCACCCCACCATCGTTTGCGTCACATGCTCACCCACACTTTCTTTTGCACCGACATCTCGAGGAGTTGTCGGATCACCGAAATGTTGCCGTGGCACCATTTCCGTTTTGTTGCCGTGGCACCATTTCCGTTTCGCCGCCGTGGCACCCTTTTCGTTTCGCCGCCGTGGCACCCTTTTCGTTTCGCCGCCGTGGCACCCTTTTCGTTCCGCCACGGCTACAAATGCTTCATATCATGCTCATGTCAACGTTTTCATAAAGATTGCATAAAACTTGCATATGTCATCCGCATCATGATAACAACAATTAAAATGCTTAAAATTGTTGTTGCTTTAAATTGCTAAATGCATATGGGGATTTACCGGATTTGTTGTTTTTATATCCGGCCCCATTTAAATTGTTTAGATGGTATAGTTTTTATTATGCTTCACCTCTTGCCATGTTAACCAACATTTAATCTTGTCTTGTTCATAACCGAGAGAGAACTAAATAATTGATGTGGTGTTTCGTCAATATGCAACTCCGTTGCATATTGAGCTCCACTTAATTTGTAAGATCGTTTTGTGCATTTTGCCATGCCATGTTTCATTAAACCGGACATGCATCATACTTGTTTGCGCATCATGCCATGTTTATGTGATGGTTGTTTACTATGTTGTTTGTTTCTTTCCGGGTTGCTTCTCTCGTTAGCTTCGGTTTCGTTCCGGAGTTGTGAGGATTCGTTCGACTTCGTCCGCTTTGTCTTCTTCATGGACTCGTTCTTCTTCCTTGCGGGATCCCAGGCAAGATGATCATACCCTCGAAATCACTTCTATCTTTGCTATGCTAGTTTGCTCGCTCTTTTGCTATGCCAACGCTACGATGCCTACCATTTGCTTGTCAGCCTCCCAAAATGCCATGAACCTCTAACCTTTGACACCATTCCTAGCAAACCGTTGATTGGCTATGTTACCGCTTTGCTCAGCCCCTCTTATAGCGTTGTTAGTTGCAGGTGAAGACGAAGTTTGTTCCTTGTTGGAACATGGAGATGTTGTTCCTTGTTGGAACATGTTTACTTGTTGGGATATCACAATATATCTTATTTAATTAATGCATCTATATACTTGGTAAAGGGTGGAAGGCTCGGCCTTATGCCTGGTGTTTTGTTCCACTCTTGACGCCCTAGTTTCCGTCATATCGGTGTTATGTTCCCGGATTTTGCGTCCCTTACTCGGTTGGGCTATAATGGGAACCCCTTGACAGTTCGCCTTAAGTAAAGCTTCTCCAGCAATGCCCAACATTGGTTTTACCATTTGCCTCACCTAGCCTTTTTTTTCCCTTGGGTTCTGCAGACTCAAGGGTCATCTTTATTTTAACCCCGGGCGGTGCTCCTCGAGTGTTGGTCCGAACCGAACTACTGCGGGGCCACCTCGGGAAACTTGAGGGTTGGTTTTACTCGTAGCTAGTCTCATCCGAGTGTGCCACGAGAAAGAGATATGTGCAGCTCCTATCGGGATTTGTCGGCACATTCGGGCGGTGTTGCTGGTTTAGTTTTACCCTGTCGAAATGTCTTGTTGTACCGGGATACCGAGTCTGATCGGAGTGTCTCGGGTGGAGGTCTATTCCTCCGTTGACCGTGAGAGCTTGTCATGGGCTAAGTTGGGACACCCCTGCAGGGATTTGAACTTTCGAAAGCCGTGCCCGCGGTTATGTGGCAGATGGGAATTTGTTAACGTCCGGTTGTAGAAGACCTGAAGTTGACCTTAATTAAAATACATCAACCGCGTGTGTTACCGTGATGGTCTCTTTCCGGCGGAGTCCGGGAAGTGAACACGGTGTTGGAGTCATGCTTGACGTAGGTTGCTTTAGGATCACTTCTTGATCATACTTTTATCGACCGTGCTTTGCCTTCTCTTCTCGCTCTCTTTTGCGATTGTAGCCACCATATATGCTAGTCGCTTGCTGCAGCTCCACCTCATGCCTTTACCTTACCCATAAGCTTAAATAGTCTTGATCTCGCGGGTGCGAGATTGCTGAGTCCCCGTGGCTCACCAGATACTTCCAAAACCAGTTTGCAGGTGCCTATGTTACCGAGCAGGTGACGCATTCCAGCTCAAGGAGGAGCTCGATGAAGATCTTGCCCTTTGTGTTGTTTCGTTCTAGTTGATCAGTAGTGGAGCCCGGTTTGGGGTCGATCGGGGACCGTTTGTCGCATTTGGGGTTCTTCTTTTATTTTGGTTCCGTAGTCGGACCTTGATTGTATCTGTATGATGTAATGCTTTATTCATGTATTTGTGTGAAGTGGCGATTGTAAGCCAACTATGTATCTCTTTCCCTTATGTATAACATGGGTTGTGCGAAGATTACCTCACTTGCGACATTGCTTTCAATGCGGTTATGCCTCTAAGTCGTGCTTCGACACGTGGGAGATATAGCCGCATCGAGGGCGTTATAAGTTGCCATGGTCCAGACCCTCGTCCATGTTCGTTTAACTGCAGTTGCCATGTCGCTGAACTACGGTTGGCATGTCGGACAACTGCAGTTGCCATGGTTGCTCAACTGCAGTTGCCATGTATGGTCTGATCTAATGTAGTTGCCATGATTTCATAACTTTAGAAGTTGCCACATACTAACACTAGGCAGTTGAGAGAGTTGCCATGTGCTCACAAGCATGCTAGGGCAGTTGTCATGTAAAAAGGAAGAGTTGTCATCTGCTTAGGTGCACGTTAGGGCAGTTGCCATGTACGTCCACGTTGGGGCAGTTGCCATGTACCATGCAAAAACACATGGCAACTCGATAAAAGAGGGTTGCCATCTGCTTACGTGCACACTAGGCAGTTGCCATGTACCCTGCAAAAACACATGGCAACTAGGGTAAAAAGAGAGAGTTGCCACCTGCTTATAAAGCACACTAGGGGCAGTTGCCATGTGCGCTGCAAAAACACATGGCAACTAGCAGCTTGGGTGTGGGAGAGGAGACGGGCGTGTGGGCGAGATGGCAAATGCCCACACACTAGCCCTTGTGTGTGCGTGCAAAGTGGCGTGTGGCGCGAATTGCTGAACGCCCACACACCAGCCCCTCCTATGTAGTGAAACGGCCGTGTGGGCGACCGGATGAACGCACACACACCAGGCCAGTCCTACGTGGCACTAGAAACATGCCAAGATTCGTGCACTCACGAACGGACGCGGATCCACGCGTGTGGGCGAGATGCAAACTCTTGGGGAACGTTGCAGAAAATTAAAATTTTCCTACGGTTTCACCAAGATCCATCTATGAGTTCATCTAAGCAACGAGTCATGGGAGAGCGTTTGCATCTACATACCGCTTGTAGATCGCGTGCGGAAGCTTGCAAGGTGATGATGGAGTCGTACTCGACGTGATTTAGATCACCGATGTCCAAGTGCTGAATGGACAGCACCTCCGCGTTCAACACACGTACGGGACGGGAGACGTCTCCTCCTTCTTGATCCAGCAAGGGGGAAGGAGAGGTTGAGGAAGCTCGCTCCAACGGCAGCACGACGGCGTGGTGGTGTTGGTGCAGCAGTACTCCGACAGGGCTTCGCCAAGCGCTTACGGAGGAGGAGAGGTGTTGGGGAGGGGAGGGGCTGCGCCTTGGAGATGGTTACAGCAGCCCCCCCACCCCTCTATTTATAGGGGAAGGGGCAAGGGGGGCCGACCCCTCTAGATGGGATCTAGAGGGGGCGGCGGCCAGGAGGGAGGCTTGCCCCCAAGCAGGGGGGCCCCCTCGGGTTTCCCCACAACCCTAGGCGCATGGGCCCAAGGTAGGGGGGCGCGCCCAGCCCTCCAGGGGCTGGCTCCCTCCCCTTTGCGGCCCATGTGGCCCTCCGGGAGGGGTGGCCCCTCCCGGTGGACCCCCGGAACCCCTCCGGTGGTCCCGGTACATTACCGATAGACCCCCGAAACTTTCCGGTGTCCGTATGACAACTTCCCACATATAAAACTTCACCTCCGGACCATTCCGGAACTCCTCGTGACGTCCGGGATCTCATCCGGGACTCCGAACAACATTCGGTAGTCACATACTAGTCTTCCTAATAACCCTAGCGTCACCGAACCTTAAGTGTGTAGACCCTATGGGTTCGGGAGACACGCAGACATGACCGAGATGACTCTCGGGCAATAACCAACAGCGGGATCTGGATACCCATGTTGGCTCCCACATGCTCCTCGATGATTTCATCGGTTGAACCACGATGTCGAGGACTCGATCAAACCCTGTATGCAATTCCCTTTGTCAATCGGTACGTTACTTGCCCGAGACTCGATCGTCGGTATCCCAATACCTTGTTCAGTCTCGTTACCGGCAAGTCACTTTACTCGTACCGTAATGCATGATCCCGTGGCCAACACCTTGGTCACCTTGAGCTCATTATGATGATGCATTACCGAGTGGGCCCAGAGATACCTCTCCGTCATACGGAGTGACAAATCCCAATCTCGATCCGTGTCAACCCAACAGATACTTTCGGAGATACCGTAATGCACCTTTATAGTCACCCAGTTACGTTGTGACGTTTGATACACCCAAGGCACTCCTACGGTATCCGGGAGTTACACGATCTCATGGTCGAAGGAAGAGATACTTGACATTGGTAAAGCTCTAGCAAACGAACTACACGATCTTTGTGCTATGCTTAGGATTGGGTCTTGTCCATCACATCATTCTCCTAATGATGTGATCCCGTTATCAATGACATCCAATGTCCATAGTCAGGAAACCATGACTATCTGTTGATCACAACGAGCTAGTCAACTAGAGGCTCACTAGGGACATATTGTGGTCTATGTATTCACACGTGTATTACGATTTCCGGATAATACAGCTTATAGCATGAATAAAAGACAATTATCATGAACAATGAAATATAATAATACTTTTATTATTGCCTCTAGGGCATATTTCCAACAGTCTCCCACTTGCACTAGAGTCACCAATCTAGTTACATTGTGATGAATCGAACACCCATAGAGTTACGGTGTTGATCATGTTTTGCCCGAGAGAGGTTTAGTCAACGGATCTGCGACATTCAGATCCGTGTGCACTTTGCAAATCTCTATGTCTCCATCTTGAACATTTTCACGGATGGAGTTGAAACGACGCTTGATGTGCCTGGTCTTCTTGTGAAACCAGTGTTGTCACAGAAGAGTTTGATCGGCCCCGATGCATTGGGTATGACTCCTAGGTCAGTGATGAACTCCTTCACCCAAATCGCTTCATGCGCTGCCTCCGAGGCTGCCATGTACTCCGCTTCACACGTAGATCCCGCCACGACGCTCGCTTGCGGTTGCACCAGCCATCTTGCTCCACCATTCAACATATACACGTATCCGGTTTGAGACTTAGAGTCATCCAGATCTGAGTCGAAGCTAGCGTCAACGTAACCCTTTACGACGAGCTCTTCGTCTCCTCCATAAACGAGAAACATGTCCTTTGTCCTTTTCAGGTACTTCAGGATATTTTTGACCGCTGTCCAGTGTTCCTTGCCGGGATTACTTTGGTATCTTGCTACCAAACTTACGGCAAGGTCTACATCGGGTCTGGTACACAGCATGGCATACATAATAGATCCTATGGCTGAAGCATAGGGGATGACACTCATCTCTTCTTTATCTTTTGCCGTGGTCGGTGACTGAGCTGAGCTCAATCTCACACCTTGTAACATAGGCAAGAACCCTTTCTTGGACTGATCCATTTTGAACCTCTTCAAAATCTTATCAAGGTATGTGCTTTGTGAAAGACCTATGAGGCGTCTCGACCTATCTCTATAGATCTTGATGCCTAATATATAAGCAGCTTCTCCAAGGTCCTTCATTGAAAAACACTTATTCAAGTAGGCCTTAATGCTGTCCGAAGTTTTGTATCATTTCCCATCAAGAGTATGTCATCTACATATAATAGGAGAAATGCTACTGAGCTCCCACTCACTTTCTTGTAAACGCAGGCTTCTCCATAAGTGCATAAACCAAACGCTTTGATCATCTCATCAAAGCGAATGTTCCAACTCAAGATGCTTGCACCAGCCCATAAATGGATCATTGGAGCTTACATACTTTGTTAGCGTTCTTAGGATCGACAAAACCTTCCGCTGCATCATATACAGCTCTTCCTTAAGATGTCCGTTAAGGAATGCCGTTTTGACGTCCATCGCCATATCTCATAATCATAGTATGCGGCAATTGCTAACATGATTCGGACGGACTTTAGCTTCGCTACGGGAGAGAATGTCTCGTCGTAGTCAATCCCTTGAACTTGTCGATAACCCTTAGCGACAAGTCGAGCTTTATAGATGGTAACATTACCATCCGCGTCCGTCTTCTTCTTAAAAATCCATTTGTTTTCTATCGCTCGCCGATCATTGGGCACGTCTGTCAAAGTCCATACTTTGTTTTCATACATGGATTCTATCTCGGATTTCATGGCTTCAAGCCATTTGTTGGAATCTGGGCCCACCATCGCTTCTTCATAGTTCGAAGGTTCACCGTTGTCTAACAACATGATTTCTAGGACAGGGTTGCCGTACCACTCTGGTGCGGAACGTGTCCTTGTGGACATACGAAGTTCAGTAGCAACTTGATCCGAAGTACCTTGATCATCATCATTGTTTTCCTCTTGATTGGTGTGGGCATCACAGAACATTTTCTGCGCTGCACCACTTTCCCGTTCGAGAGGTAGTACTTCATCGAGTTCTACTTTCCTCCCACTTACTTCTTTCGAGAGAAACTCTTTTTCCAGAAAGCATCCGTTCTTGGCAACAAAGATCTTGCCTTCGGATCTTAAGTAGAAGGTATACCCGACAGTTTCCTTAGGGTATCCTATGAAGACGCATTTTTCCGACTTGGGTTCGAGCTTTTCAGGTTGAAGTTTCTTGACATAAGCATCGCATCCCCAAACTTTTAGAAACGGCAGCTTAGGTTTCTTCCCAAATCATAATTCATACGGTGTCGTCTCAACGGATTTAGATGGTGCCCTATTTAAAGTGAATGTAGCTGTCTCTAGAGTGTATCCCCAAAATGATAGCGGTAAACCGGTAAGAGACATCATAGACCGCACCATATCCAATAGAGTGCGATTACGACGTTCGGACACACCGTTTCGCTGAGGTGTTCCAGGCGGCGTGAGTTGTGAAATGATTCCACATTTCCTTAAGTGTGTACCAAATTTGTGACTTAAGTATTCTCCTCCACGATCTGATCGTAGGAATTTTATCTTTCGGTCACGTTGATTCTCCACCTCATTCTGAAATTCCTTGAACTTTTCAAAGGTCTCAGACTTGTGTTTCATTAAGTAGACATACCCATATCTACTTAAGTCATCGGAGAGTGAGAACATAATGATATCCTCCATGAGCCTCAACGCCATTGGACCGCACACATCGGTATGTATGATTTCCAACAAGTTGGTTGCTCGCTCCACTGTTCCGGAGAATGGAGTCTTGGTCATTTTGCCCATGAGGCATGGTTCGCATGTGTCAAACGATTCATAATCAGGAGACTCTAAAGGTCCATCAGCATGGAGCTTCTTCATGCGCTTGACACCAATGTGACCAAGGCGGCAGTGCCACAAGTATGTGGGACTATCGTTATCAACTTTACATCTTTTGGCATCCACACTATGAACATGTGTAATATTACGCTCGAGATTCATTAAGAATAAACCATTGACCATCGGAGCATGACCATAAAACATACCTCTCATATAAATCGAACAACCATTATTCTCGGACTTAAATGAGTAGCCATCTCGTATTAAACGAGATCCAGATACAATGTTCATGCTCAAACTTGGCACTAAATAACAATTATTAAGGTTCAAAACTAATCCCGTGGGTAAATGTAGAGGCAGCGTGCCGACGGCGATCACATCGACTCTGGAACCATTCCCGACGTGCATCGTCACCTCGTCCTTTGCCAGTCTCCGTTTATTCCGCAGCTCCTGCTGTGAGTTACAAATATGAGCAACGGCACGGTATCAAATACCGGGAGTTACTACGAGTAATCGGTAAGGTACACATCAATTACATGTATATCAAATATACCTTTGGTGTTGCCGGCCTTCTTAGCCGCTAAGTATTTGGGGCGTTCCGCTTCAATGACCCTTCCCTTGCAATAAAAGCACTCGATCTCGGGCTTGGGTCCATTCTTTGACTTCTTCCCGCAACAAAGCTTACGGGCGTGACAACATCTTTGCCGTCCTTCTTGAAGTTCTTCTTACCCTTGCCCTTCTTGAACTTAGTGGTCTTATTGACCATCAATACTTGATGTTCTTTCTTGATTTCAGCCTCGCTAACTTCAGCATCGAGAACACTTCAGAATGGTCTTCACCATCCCTCGCATGTTGTAGTTCATCACAAAGCTCTTGTAGCTTGGTGGGAGCGATCGAGGATTCTGTCAATGGCCGCCTCATCCGGGAGGTTAATGTTGGTGGGTCATACGGTTGTGCAACCTGCACATCTTGAGGATGTGCTCACCGATGTAACTGTTTTCCTCCATCTTACAATGTAGAACTTGTCGGAGACATCATACCTCTCGACCCGGGCATGAGCTTGGAAAACAAGTTTCAGCTCTTCGAACATCTCATATGCTCCGTGATGCTCAAAACGCTTTTGGAGCCCCGGTTCTAAGCTGTAAAGCATGCCGCACTGAACGAGGGAGTAATCATTAGCACGAGTCTGCGAAACGTTCAAATCGTCTTGCAGTGCTGGGAGAGCAGGTGGGTCACCTAACGGTGCTTCTAGGACATATTGTTTCTTGGCAGCTATGAGGATGATCTCGGGTTAGGACCCAAATCCGTATAGTTGCTGCCATCATCTTTCAGCTTGGTTTTCTAGGAACGCGTTGAAGTTCATGTTGACATTAGCGTTGGCCATTTGATCTATAAGACATATTTGCAAAGGTTTTAGACTAAGTTCATGATAATAAAGTTCTAATCAAATTATGAACTCCCACTTAGATTAGACATCCCTCTAGTCATCTAAGTGTTACACGATCCGAGTCGACTAGCCCGTGTCTGATCATCACGTGAGACGGACTAGTCATCGTCGGTGAACATCTTCATGTTGATCGTATCTTCCATACGACTCGTGTTCGACCTTTCGGTCTCCGTGTTCCGAGGCCATGTCTGTACATGCTAGGCTCATCACGTTAACCCTAAGTGTTTTCGCTGTGTAAAACTGTCTTACACCCGTTGTATGCGAACGTAAGAATCCATCACACCCGATCATCACGTGGTGCTTAGAAGCTTACTTAACCGTAGCAACGGTGCACGATTAGGGAGAACACTTCTTGAGATTTTGTAAGGGATCATCTTATTTACTACCGTCGTCCTAAGTAAACAAGATGCATAAACATAATAAACATCACATGCAATTATATATAGTTGTGACATGATATGGCCAATATCATACAGCTCCATTGATCTCCATCTTCGGGGCTCCATGATCATCTTGTCACTGGCTTGACACCATGATCTCCATCATTGTGTCTTCATGAAGTTGTCACGCCAACGACTACTTCTACTTCTATGTCTAACGCGTTTAGCAATAAAGTAAAGTAGTTTACATGGCGTTCTTCAATGACACGCAGGTCATACAAAAATAAAGACAACTCCTATGGCTCTCGCCGTTGTCATACTCATCGACATGCAAGTCGTGAATCCTATTACAAGAACATGATCTCATACATCACAATTCATCATTCATCACAACTTCGGCCATATCACATCACATGATCAATCGCTGCAAAAACAAGTTAGACGCCTTCTAATTGTTGTTGCATCTTTTACGTGGCTGCAATTGGGTTCTAGCAAGAACGTTTTCACCCACGAATAACCACAACGTGATTTTGTCAACTTCTATTTACCCTTCATAAGGGCCCTGTTCATCGAATCCGCTCCAACTAAAGTGGGAGAGACAGACACCCGCCAGCCACCTTATGCAACTAGTGCATGTCAATCGGTGGAACCGGTCTCACGTAAGCGTACGTGTAAGGTTGGTCCGGGCCGCTTTATCCCACAATACCATTGAAGCAAGAAAAGACTAGTAGAGGCAAGTAAGTTGACAAGATCCACGCCCACAACAAAATTGTATTCTACTCGTGCATTAGAGAACTACGCATAAACCTGGCTCTGATACCACTGTTGGGGAACGTTGCAGAAAATTAAAATTTTCCTACGATTTCACCAAGATCCATCTATGAGTTCATCTAAGCAACGAGTCATGGGAGAGAGTTTGCATCTACATACCGCTTGTAGATCGCGTGCGGAAGCTTGCAAGGTGATGATGGAGTCGTACTCGACGTGATTCAGATCACCGATGTCCAAGTGCTGAATGGACAGCACCTCCGCGTTCAACACACGTACGGGACGGGAGACGTCTCCTCCTTCTTGATCCAGCAAGGGGGAAGGAGAGGTTGAGGAAGCTCGCCCAACGGCAAAGACGACGGCGTGGTGGTGTTGGTGCAGAAGATCTCGGCTGTGGCTTCGCCAAGCGCTTACGGAGGAGGAGAGATGTTGGGAGGGAGGGCTGCGCCTTGGAGATGGTTACAGCAGCCTCCCCCACCCCTCTATTTATAGGGGAAGGGGCAGGGGCCGACCCTCTAGATGGGATCTAGAGGGGCGGCCAGGAGGGAGGCTTGCCCCCAAGCAAGGGGACGCCCCTCGTGGTTTCCCCCAACCCTAGGCGCATGGGCCCAAGGTGAGGCGCGCCCAGCCCTCCAGGCTGGCTCCCTCCCTTATGCCCATGTGGCCTCCCGGGAGGGGTGGCCCTCCGGTGGACCTCGAACCCCTCCGTGCTCCCAGACATTACCGATAGACCCCGAAACTTTCCGGTGTCCGTATGACAACTTCCCACATATAAAACTTCACCTCCGGACCATTCCGAACTCCTCGTGACGTCCGGGATCTCATCCGGACTCAACAACATTCGTAATCACATACTAGTCTTCCTAATAACCCTAGCATCACCGAACCTTATGTGTAGACCCTACGGGTTCGGGAGACACGCAGACATGACCGAGACGACTCTCGGGCAATAACCAACAGCGGATCTGGATACCCATGTTGGCTCCTACATGCTCCTCGATGATTTCATCGGTTGAACCACGATGTCGAGGATTCGATCAAAACCCAGTATGCAATTCCCTTTGTCAATCGGTACGTTACTTGCCCGAGACTCGATCGTCGGTATCCCAATACCTTGTTCGGTCTCGTTATCGCAAGTCACTTTACTCGCATCGTAATGCATGATCCCGTACAACACCTTGGTCACCTTGAGCTCATTATGATGATGCATTACCGAGTGGGCCCAGAGATACCTCTCCGTCATACGGAGTGACAAATCCCGCCTCGATCCGTGTCAACCCAACAGATACTTTCGAGATACCCGTAATGCACCTTTATAGTCACCCGCCACGTTGTGACGTTTGATACACCCAAGGCACTCCTACGGTATCCGGTAGTTACACGATCTCATGGTCGAAGGAAGAGATACTTGACATTGGTAAAGCTCTAGCAAACGAACTACACGATCTTTGTGCTATGCTTAGGATTGGGTCTTGTCCATCACATCATTCTCCTAATGATGTGATCCCGTTATCAATGACATCCAATGTCCATAGTCAGGAAACCATGACTATCTGTTGATCACAACGAGCTAGTCAACTAGAGGCTCACTAGGGACATATTGTGGTCTATGTATTCACACGTGTATTACGATTTCCGGATAATACAGTTATAGCATGAATAAAAGACAATTATCATGAACAATAAAATATAATAATACTTTTATTATTGCCTCTAGGGCATATTTCCAACACAAACACCCACACGTGTGGGCGTTAACATTTTCGTACTTAAAAGGCATAATCTCCACCTCCATCCACAGCCCTCCGCCTCCACGCTCCAACCAGCACATCGCGTCCATCCCTTTCCCCCGGCCTCCGTCTCCCTGCGTAGCTTGGATCCATGGCCTCCCCGCAGAAGGCTGGATCCACCATGGACGGTGAGACGCATCATCTGTTGCTGCCTGTGAGCGTGACCATGGCCAAGAATACGCTGCTGGCCGCTCGTCCGGATGCTGTCCGAGTGGCGGTCAGCGCATGGGTGCTCTTCATCGCGAGCATCTACCTCGTCTTTTTCGCCGTCGAGTGAGCAGTCCATCACTACCACGGCCCCTGCCGCTAGTAGGTACCTCCGACTACGACTCTACGAGTACCACCCCTGCTTGTGCTTCTACGGCACTACTTGCTAGTTGCTACCTCATGGCCGGGTCATGACTGGATGCTGGTTTTGTTCCTCTGCAGTACCGCCGGCTGACGGACGCGGAGGAAGCCCTGGACAACAACCTAAAGTTTGGGATGCTGTTCTGCGGCGTGTTCCAGGCGGTCTCGACGCTGCTGATCCCGCGCCACCGCCGCTGGGTCCGCCGCGCCCTCGACTACCTCGCGCTCGCGCTCACTATCGGCGGCCACTGCATGTACGTCGTCGCAGCCCGCCTCGTACTCGTCACCGACCCACGAGACGGCTACTTCAGGATCGCCTTCGCGGTCGTCACCGTCATCTTTGCCGCCGGGGACATCATCGGCTTCCTGGCCCTCCTCTTGCTGGGAGGCGAGGCGTAGGACTGAGGAGCACTGGAGCAGGGCAAGCAAGCAGTACTACGTTGCCGATTAGTTCGGCTCATGATCGGTGCTGATGGCCGACTGACGAGGTGGTGAGTACGTCGTTCTAAGGATAAGGAATAATTTAAGGAAATGTTAACGCCCACACGTGTGGGCATTTGCATCTCGCCCACACGCATGGATCCGCGTCCGTTCGTGAGCGCACGAATCTTGGCATGTTTCTAGTGCCACGTAGGACTGGCCTGGTGTGTGTGCGTTCACCCGGTCGCCCTCACGGCCATTTCACTACACGGGAGGGGCTGGTGTGTGGGCGTTCAGCAGTTCGCGCCACACGCCACTTTGCACGCACACACAAGGGCTAGTGTATGGGCATTTGCCATCTCGCCCACACGCCCGTCTCCTCTCCCACACCCAAGCTGTTAGTTGTCATCTGTTTTTGTAGCGCACATGGCAACTGCCCCTAGTGTGCTTTATAAGCAGGTGGCAACTCTCTTTTTTTACCCGAGTTGCCATGTGTTTTTGCAGGGTACATGGCAACTGCCTAGTGTGCACGTAAGCAGATGGCAACTCTCTTTTACCGAGTTGCCATGTGTTTTTGCATGGTACATGGCAATCGCCCCAACGCATGCGCGTACATGGCAATCGCCCTAACGCACGTAAGCGGATGGCAACTCTTCCTTTTACATGACAACTGCCCTAGCATGCTTGTGAGCACATGGCAACTCTCTCAACTGCCTAGTGTTAGTATGTGGCAACTCCTAAAGTTATAAAGTCATGGCAACTACATTAGATCAGACCATACATGGCAACTGCAGTTGAGCAACCATGGCAACTGCAGTTGTCCGACATGGCAACCGTAGTTCAGCGACATAGCAACTGCAGTTAAACGAACATGGACGAGGGTCTGGACCATGGCAACTGCGGGCGCGCGGTGGGCGTCACGCGTGGCGTGCAGGACCAGGAGGGTACGAGGCCTGACATACGGGTGTGTGGGCGTTATCAACTTCGCCCACACGCACGCGTGTGAGAGGGTTTGGGAGGGGGAAAAAGAGGTGTGTGGGCATTAGTATTCTGCCCACACATAAGTGTGTGGGCTAGTTGCTGTCCATGCCACACGAGGCGTGTGGCACAACTACCCGATACACCACACGTGTGGCAGTTATCGGGACCCTTTAAGTATGGAAAGGGGAGGCACCGAGAAGCAAAGCGACACCCACGACGTGTCGAGCCTGGGCTGCGCGCGCGCACACACAGCCATAGAGGATTCTCATCTGGGTCGGATGTACGATACGTAAACAGGCCGCATGTGATGATCGATCTATCCTCGCCTCATGGGCATGGCACAGGAAACCACTGGGAAGCAGTGCGCATACCATCTTGGGCAATGCTGCTTAATTTCCTTGCATTCAATGGGATGTGTGCAGTGCATACATGTGGCTATGTGAGTGAAGTGAAGAAGCCCAACACACACAAGCGAAGTTTGATTTAGGGTTGCGTGGGGCATAGCCTCCACATATCTCGTATATATATAAGACCAACAATACAGAGTTAGATTACAACACGGCAGGTATAAACCGTTTCCAACACCCCCCCTCAATCTGAACTACTACTACATACAAGGTTCAGATTGGACCGGAAACGTTCTAACATCTATCGCATGGCCGGTTTAGTAAATACATCAGCTAGTTGGTCATTAGACGAGATAAACCTGACATCTAACACACCAAAAGCAACGCGCTCACACAAAAAGTGAAAATCTATCTCTATGTGCTTGGTTCTTGCGTGAAAGACTGGATTTGCTGTCAGGTACGTAGCCCCGAGATTATCACACCACAGAATGGCGGTACGCTGCTTGAAGACCCCAAGCTCCTTGAGTAAGGTCTCCACCCAGATTGCTTCAGCTGCTCCATTAGCTAAAGCTTTATACTCTGCCTCCGTACTCGATCTAGAGACAGTTGGCTGTTTCTTGGAACTCCATGAGACAAGATTTGATCCAACAAACACAGCAAAGCCACTAGTAGAACGGCGGTCATCAATGCATCTAGCCCAATCAGCATCTGTGAAAATACTGACACCAGTGGAAGGAGATTTACAAATCCTCAATCCCATACTCAAAGTCCCTTTGACATAACGCAATATACGCTTGACAGCTTCCCAATGCTCATTAGTCGGCTGTGATAAATACTGGCAAACCTTGTTGACTGCAAAGGACAGGTCAGGACGAGTGAGCGTTAAATACTGGAGTCCTCCAACAATGCTGCAATATCGAGTGGCATCCTCAACACCCAAAGGAGTGCCAACCTCACGAGCCAGATGCTTAGTGGCAGATAATGGTGTGGAGGTAGGCCTGCAATTCTCCATACTCACACGATGAAGAAGATCAAGTGCATACTTGCGTTGAGTCAGCGTCATGCCCCCTGAATTGTAGGATACTTCAAGCCCCAAAAAATACTGGAGAGGACCGAGATCCTTGATGGGAAAACTGTCGAAGAGAGATCTCACCAGACGCTTAACTGCCGCCGGAGTGGAGCCAGCAATGAAAATATCATCAACATACACAAGCATGTATATCTGGACGCCATGCGCAGCAAAGATGAAGAGAGATGCATCCGCCTTGGATGGAACAAAACCAAGCTGAAGAAGTCGAGCACTGAGACGAGCATACCAAGCACGTGGCGACTGTTTGAGACCATAAAGAGCCCGTTGCAACTTGCACACGTGCGAAGGAAACCGAGTATCTTCAAAACCTGGTGGTTGCTGCATATACACAGTCTCGGAAAGAAAACCATGAAGAAACGACATCGACATCAACTTGCCTCAAACTCCATCCTCGTGAAACAACAAGTTTAAAGAACCGGGCGAATAGTAGTCGGTTTTACCACGGACTGAAGGTATCACCATAGTCAAGACCTTGCTGTTGAGTAAAACCATTAGCAACGAGGCGAGCCTTGTGCTTGTCAACAGACCCATCAGCGTGTTGCTTCGTTTTGAACACCCATTTACTGCCAACAATGTTTACGCCGGGTGGTCGAGGGACCAAAACCCATGTGCCATTTTGACGAAGCGCTACAAACTCAGCAGCCATAGCATCACGCCACGCCGGCTCACGGAGGGCATCACGATGTGACACCGGTGTCGCAAAGAAAGCACGGCGAAGAGGATTATACCGCACCGTCCCATCAGTAAATTCCTTCTCATGACGAGTAGCATCACGGGTACGAGTTACCATTGGGTGAGGAGGTTCGACGGCCAGAGGCGTAGGCGAGGATGGCGACGGTGCCGAACTTGGCGACAAAGTTGGAGTTGGTGATGGTGGCACAGCAGCCGGCGAAGATGGCGCATGGGCCTGCTCATGGGCCGAAGAGGCACACGGGAAGCCAGGCGATACTCCAGGCACTGGCGAGGCCAAGTTGCGAGCGAGCGAGGCCGACTCACGGGCGAGCGAGGCCAGGTCGCTGGCGGGCGAGGCCGACTCGCTGGCAGCGCCAGCCGCACGTGCAGGCGGGACCCCTGCCTGGGAAACCTGGACGCCATGCACGTCGTTCTGCATGGCCACGGATACGTCGAGCGTGGCCGGGCGCGGAACCTGCACAGAAGAAACGCTGGCTAGGCCAGATGGATTAGTAGCCAAGTAGCTTAAGTCATAATTACGCACATGAGCACTCGTAGCCGGTTCTGTGGATGGAAAGAAAATAGCCTCGTCAAGTGCAGACACATCGATAGTGACACTGGGAGTAGCAAACGGAAAGACGGATTCATCAAAGATAACGTCACGCGAGATGTATATACGACCCGTAGATCGATCAAGACACTTGTACCCCTTATGCATAGGACTATATCCCAGAAAAACACACATCTTGGACCGAAACTCGAGTTTGTGGGAATTATACTTCTGCAAACTAGGCCAACAAGCGCACCCGAAGGTACGAAGAAAAGTATAGTTGGGTGGAATTTTCAGAAGACGATGAATAGGAGTATCGTGACCAAGCATGGGGGTGGGCATGCGGTTAATCAGGTAACACACAGTCAGAAAAGCTTCATCCCAATAACGTAAAGGGAGAGACGAGTGAGCCAACAAGGCAAGACAGTTTCAACCAAGTGCCGGTGTTTGCGCTCGGCAATGCCATTCTGTTGGGAGGTGTGAGGGCAAGAGACTCGGTGAGAGATGCCCGTACGAAGAAAATAACGGTGCAACTTATGGTATTCACCCCCCAGTCAGATTGGACAGCTTTAAGCTTAGCATCCAAAAGGCGCTCAACATGTTCTTGAAAAGCATAGAACACCTGTTCAACATCAGACTTATGTTTTAGGAGATAGATCCAGCAAAAACGGGAGTAGTCGTCAATAAAACTCACATAATACTTGTACCCCCCAGAGGAGGCACGAGCAGGGCCCCAAACATCAGTATGAAGTAATTCAAGAGGCATAGTAGACACACGAGCAGAAGCAGTATAAGATAGTTGACGACTTTTACCACATTGACAAGCATCACAAACTAAAGCAGAAGTATCTGAGGTTGAACACTCGAGATCATTATTCCTAACAATGGAACTGACGACATTTTTGGATGGATGACCGAGACGCTGATGCCACTGAGATGAGGAGACACGGACGCTAGACGACGCTTGATGCTCGGACAGATGCGAGGCTCGTCCGAGTGGAAGAGGGTAGAGCCCTCCTTTGCTTCTACCTCGAAGAAGAATTCTCCTGGTGGCTTTGTCCTTAACAAGGAAAAAATATTTATGAAATTCAATGAAGATACGATTATCCGACACAAGACGATAGACTGATAGAAGATGTTGGCTAATATTTGGAACATGTAAAATATTGTTCAGGCGTAGAGAAGAACCGGCTAAGGTCGAGTGCCCAATATGCGAAATAGACAAACCTGAGCCGTTGGCCACCTGAACCTGATCATGACCGCCAGTGGCGTCAAGGAATCAAGACGCCCGGTCACTAGTCGTGATCCGTGGTGCGAGTCCGTAACCCAAAGGCGTGGAGTTGTTGGAGGAGGTCGATGCATTATATGCCGAGCGGCCATTGCCGCTGGAGTAGTCTGAATCAAGCGCTTCTTGCGGTGTAAACCGTGACCCCAATTCTTGCCGTCGGCACCTCGGGTGCCAGCGACGATTGCCATTGCGACCGTTGCCTCCTCCTCCACCGCCGTTGTTACGACGGTTGTCTTGACCGCCGTGCTGGTAGCCCTGCCCCTGTTGCGGCGGGTAGCCTCCAGCGGGGCGGACGTCGGTGGCACGACCAGTGTCGGGTGCTCGAGGACGGTTGACAAGGGCGGGAGCATCGGACCGTGCCACGGCGTTGGCCGACGAGGTCCACTCCTCATCGTCGGCCTGCTGCGACAGCTACAGCGCTTCATAGTTGAGAACCATGGAGTAGAAATCAGTCAGCGCGACCGGAGTGACCACGACGCTGAGCGAAGCCGCGATCGGGTTGAAGGCCTTGCCCAATCCGGTAAGCATGTAGTCGATGATCTCGTCATCAGCGAGGGGGGATCCAGCGGAGGCCATGGCGTCGGCAAGAGCCTTCACCTTGTGCATGTACTCGCTGGCAGTCATGTTGTTCTTCTTCCGATCGAATGCATGCGCGGATGTGCCGAACCCGGCACGGTTCTGCGCGCTGAACATGGCGTGGATGGAGGTCCACGCGGCAGCAGCGGACTTGCAGCTGATCAGTTGAGACGCAATGTCCTCCGTCATGGAGGAAAGGAGCATCCCGAGGACCTTCTGGTCCTGCGTCCACCACGTTGCATACGCAGGGTTTGCCACATTGGTGGCGGTATCACCCGCCCCCTGGGAGATGGTTGTGGGCGGAGCAGCGACGGAGCCGTCGAGATAGCCATGGAGAGAGGCACCGGAGAGATGCGTCACGGTGAGGGTGCGCCATAGCGGGAAGTTGCCGCGATCCAGACGTGCGCCAAGGGAAGGCGCGATGGACGGGACTGGCGCCGTCGCGGCCGGAGGCGTCACAATGGGACCGATGATGGCCAGTTGCATCGCTGCTGCGGAAGAAGGTCTAGACGCCATTGAGCACGGGAGCTGCGAGACCGGGATCGGACGCGGGAGCTGCGAGCGTCGACGCGAGATCGGACGAGGCGGACGGCAACGCGTTCGATCGGCGATGCGAGACGGGCGTGCGGCACGCGAGCGGCGATGCGGACGTGCGTGCGGCGCGGCTTCGATGCGAGACGCGAGAGCGACAGCGCGATCGGAAAGTGGCTCTAATACGAAGTTTGATTTAGGGTTGCGTGAGGCATAGCCTCCACATATCTAGTATATATATAAGACCAACAATACAGAGTTAGATTACAATACGGCAGGTATAAACCGTTTCCAACAAGCGACACACACATGCACATGGTTACATTGCAGTAAAAGCTGAACGGTACATTGTCCAATCATTTTTCCATCGTGGCAGGCAACCACGTAGGTATACGATATCAAAGCCTACCCTACGCGCGCCACTATTGTCGGTAGAACAACCTACGTTATAGATGAACACGCATCATTTATATCCATCTAGCAACAACTGGATTTGTTCATTAGCCCGTGGGAACAACATTTAGATCAGGTCACTGGAATTGCAGTGTTTCTCCATACAAAATCTCAAAGTTACAGAAACTTGTCGATCTAGCCACGTTGCGGTACAATCTTATTACCATACGCGCGAGCGCATACACACAACGACATGGGAGGGATAAATGGTTTATGTAAGAAAAAGATTCGAGAAGATCGGATAGATGGAGAGCAGCCCGACGATCGGATCCAGTGCTTTTTCCCTAGAAGTAGTGGCCGGGGCGGGGCAGGAGCACGAACAGGTCGATCCTGAACACGACCGTCTCCGGCGTCGGCGCGCTCACGACCTTCATGACGGAGTACCCGCGCGCCATCCTGAACTCCCCGGTGCCGCCCACGACGGCGCGCTCCACGGGGGCGCCGTCGAAGTCGAAATGGTACTGGCCCAGCACCGTCAGCGTGCTCCCGCGGCGCTCCCCTGCGGTGAACACGAGCGTGGCGGTGGACAGGTAGCTCGGCCCGGCCCGGTCCGTGCCGACGAAGAAGCCCTGGAACCTGCCGACGAGGTCGGACCCGGGGTGCGGGCCGGCGCGGAGCTCATCGTCGATCACGCCGGGCTCGCCGAAGGTGGCGTTGCCGCCCAGCGGGGACCGCAGCAGCGGCGACGCCACCGTGGCGTTCGCGCCCTCGAACTTCTCGTGGATGTAGAGGCGGATGCGGGTGGCCTTGCTGCCGGCCGCGAGAGCGGCGGGCGCCGGGGTGGACAGGACGAGGGCGAGAAGCAGCGCCAGCTGCAACGACGGTGAGAAGGCCATATCTCTCGGCGCAACAAGCGCGGAGGTGGAGCTATGCCTGTAGCTAGCTGGAGAGCTTGTGCGCGCGTCGTCGGCTACGTTGAGATGTACGGTAGAGAGTTGAGATGGGTGCAGGATGCATGCGCGCACCCAGAGCAAATATATACTGCGTGGGGTGGAGTTGCGCCCGTTGTCGTTCGAGTGGCCGCACCGGGACATATGTCACGTACGTACGGCCGTGCGTTGGCCGATCCGCCCAGCTCGATGTGTTTTGTCCGTGAAGATTTGCTTCTTTGTAGCGCCGGCGGCTGGGGGACAGCTTGCAGCCTGCAGCTCCATCCCAGCGTCCCATCTCCTAGAAGGGCTTTTTTTTCTCTTCACTCGGACCAGTCCGCCTAGTCGACTTCTTGTATTTTTTGTGAGTTGTGTATCCACTCCAATAATACTATTGTCAAGTATCTTTAGAGATGAAGATCTCGGGCCACAAGAGCATCTCCAACAGCCGCGCTAAAATAGCGTCGCGCCATAAAATTGATCTTTTTAGCACGCACGCAATCGATAAATGGGCTCCAGCCGACGCGCGATAAATGTGCGCTCAGCATACAGAGTACAGCCGCGGTCCGAATCACTATCGTGCGTTGTGTATTTGGTGCGCCCGCTTCTGCACGCCGTACACTCGAGCGCTCACGGCCGCACTCTCTCCGCCGCATCACCTTCGCCCTGCCCCGCGCCACCGTCGGCGAATTGACCCGATGGACGCCCACGTCGGCACCCCCCTCACCCCTTCCTACACCCGCGACCCCTCCGCGGCCGCCACCGCCGCCTCCGCAAACCCTAGCGCGGGGAGCTTTGGCTTCGCCTCCGCCGGCGCTCCTCCAAGCAACGGCATCGCCCGCGGCCTTTTCATGCCACCACGGATGACCTCGGCGGCGGGTGGTTTCGCACCGGCGCCCGCCGTGAAGCCACGTGCCCCCCTCTCGAAGCTCCCAAATGCGGCGCGGCCGAAGAAGGGCAAGGTTTCCGCGAAGAAGAACAAGGCGGCGGACGGCTCCGGCTCGTCCAAGCCGTCGAGGAAGAAGCTTGCAGGGCGTGCGACGGACGCGGCGGCTACCGAAGCGCCGTCGAGCTCACTTGTTGAGCTGGCGGCCGACGCGCACAAGGTGTTCGAGGAAATGCCCCAAAGGTATAAAATTTCGCCAACTTTTTGTTGTTGTTATTGTTGGGGAACGTAGTAATTTCAAAAAAATTCCTACGCACACGCAAAATCATGGTGATGCATAGCAACGAGAGGGAAGAGTGTTGTCCACGTACCCTCGTAGACCAAAAGCGGAAGCGTTAGAACAACGCGGTTGATGTAGTCGTACGTCTTCACGGACCGACCGATCAAGCACCGAAACTACAACACCTCCGAGTTCTAGCACACGTTCAGCTCGATGACGATCCCCGGACTCCGATCCAGCAGAATGTCGGGGAAGAGTTCTGTCAGCACGACGGCGTGGTGACGATCTTGATGTTCTACCGTCGCAGGGCTTCGCCTAAGCACCGCTACAATATTATCGAGGACTATGGTGGAGGGGGGCACCGCACACAGCTTAGAGATCAAGAGATCAATTGTTCTGTCTATGGGGTGCCTCCATGCTCCCGTATATAAAGGAGCAAGGGGGAGGCCGACCAGCCCTTTGGGGCGTGCCAAGGAGGGGGGGAGTCCTCCTAGTAGGAGTAGGACTCCCCTTTCCTAGTCCAACTAGGAAGAGGGAAGGGGGAAGGAAAGAGAGGGAAAGAGGAGAAGGAAAGGGGGTGCGCCCCCCTCCCCTTGTCCAATTCGGACCCCTCATTGGAGGGGGCGCACCACCACCTGGGCTGCTGCCCTCTCTTTTCCCTAAAGCCCACTAAGGCCCAATACACCCCCGGGGGGGTTCCGGTAACCCCTCCGGCACTCTGGTTTTCTCCGAAACTACCCGGAACACTTCCGGTGTCCGAATATAGTCGTCCAATATATCGATCTTTACGTCTCGAACATTTAGAGACTCCTCGTCATGTCCGTGATCACATCTTGGACTCCGAACAACCTTCGGTACATAAAAACTCATAAACTCATTATATAACTGTCATCGAAACCTTAAGCGTGCGGACCCTACGGGTTCGAGAACAATGTAGACATGACCGAGACACGTTTCCGGTCAATAACCAATAGTGGAACCTGGATCCTCATATTGGCTCCTACATATTCTACGAAGATCTTTATCGGTCAAACCGCACAACAACATAGTTGTTCCCTTTGTCATCGGTATGTTACTTGCCCGAGATTCGATCGTCGGTATCTCAATACCTAGTTCAATCTCGTTACCGGCAAGTCTCTTTACTCGTTATGTAATGCATCATTCCGTAACTAACTCATTAGTTACATTGCTTGCAAGGCTTATAGTGATGTGCATTACCGAGAGGGCCCAGAGATACCTCTTCGACAATCAGAGTGACAAAACCTAATCTCGAAATACGCCAACTCAACATGTACCTTTGGAGACACCTGTAGAGCTCCTTTATAAGCACCTAGTTACGTTGTGACGTTTGGTAGCACACAAAGTGTTCCTCCGGTAAATGGGAGTTGCATAATCTCATAGTTATAGGAACATGTATAGGTCATGAAGAAAGCAATAGCAACATACTAAACAATCAAGTGCTAAGCTAATGGAATTGGTCAAGTCAATCACATCATTCTCTTAATGATGTGATCCCATTAATCAAATGACAACTCATGTCTATGGTTAGGAAACTTACCCATCTTTGATTAACGAGCTAGTCAAGTAGAGGCATACTAGTGACACTATGTTTGTCTATGTATTCACACATGTATTATGTTTCCGGTTAATACAATTCTAGCATGAATAATAAACATTTATCATAAAATAAGGAAATAAATGATAACTTTATTATTGCCTCTAGGGCATATTTCCTTCAGTCTCCCACTTGCACTAGAGTCAATAATCTAGTTCACATCGCCATGTGATTTAACACCAATAATCATATCTGTATATGATTAACACCCATAGTTCACATCGTCATGTGACCAACACCCAAAGGATTTACCAGAGTCAATAATTTAGTTCACATCACTATGTGATTAACACCCAAAGAGTACTAAGGTGTGATCATGTTTTGCTCGTGGGAGAAGTTTAGTCAACGGGTGTGTCACATTCAGAGCCGTATGTATTTTGCAAAATATTCTATGTCTACAATGCTCTGTACGGAGCTACTCTAGCTAATTGCCCCCACTTTCAATATGTATCCAGATTGAGACTTAGAGTCATCTGGATCAGTGTCAAAACTTGCATCGACGTAACCCTTTACGACGAACCTCTTGTCACCTCCATAATCGAGAAACATATCCTCATTCCACTAAGGATAATTTTGACCAATGTCCAGTGATCTACTCCTAGATCACTATTGTACTCCCTTGCCAAACCAGGGCAAAGTATACAATAGGTCTGGTCAATAGCATGGCATACTTTTATATAACCTATGACTGAGGCATAGGGAATGACTTACATTCTCTTTCTATTTTCTGCCGTTGTCGGGATTTGAGTCTTACTCAATTTCATACCTTCGCAACACATGCAAGAACTCTTTCTTTGACTGTTCCATTTTGAACTACTTCAAAATCTTGTCAAGGTATGTACTCATTGAAAATCTTATCAAGCGTCTTGATCTATCTCAATAGATTTTGATGCTCAACATGTAAGTAGCTTTACTGAGGCCTTTCTTTTAAAGAACTCCTTTCAAACACTTCTTTATGCTTTCTAGAAAAATTCTACATCATTTCTGATCAACAATATATCACTCACATATACTTATCAGAAAGGTTGTAGTGCTCACACTCACTTTATTGTAAATACAGGCTTCACTGCAAGTCCATATAAAACTATATGCTTTGACCAACTTATCAAAGCGTATATTCCAACTCCGAGATGCTTGCACCAGTCCATAGATGGATCGCTGGAGCTTGCATATTTTGTTAGCACCTTTAGGATTGGCAAAACCTTCTGGTTGCATCATATACAACTCTTCTTTAATAAATCCATTAAGGAATGCAGTCTTAACATCCATTTGCCAGATTTCATAAAATGTGGCAATTGCTAACATGATACGGACAGACTTAAGCATCGATACGAGTGAGAAAATCTCATCATATTCAACACCTTGAACTTGTCGGAAAACCTTTTGCGACAAGTCGAGCTTTGTAGATAGTAACACTACTATCAGCGTCTATCTTCCTCTTGAAGATCCATTTATACAATATGGCTCGCCGATCATCGGGCAACTCCACCAAAGTCCACACTTTGTTCTCATACATGAATCCCATCTCAGATTTCATGGCCTCAAGCCATTTCGTGGAATCTGGGCTTATCATCGCTTCCTCATAGTTCGTAGGTTCATCATGGTCTAGTAACATGACTTCCAGAACAGGATTACCGTACCACTCTGGTGCGGACTGTATTTTGGAAGACCTACGAGGTTCTGTAGTAACTTAATCTGAAGTTTCATGATCATCATCATTAGGTTCCTCACTAATTGTTGTAGGAATCATTGGAACTGATTTCTGTGATTAACTACTTTCCAATTCGGGAGAAGGTACAATTACCTTATCAAGCTCTACTTTCCTCCCACTCACTTCTTTCGAGAGAAACTCCTTCTCTAGAAAGGATCTATCTTAGCAACAAATAACTTGCCTTCAGATCTGTGATAGAAGGTGTACCCAATAGTTCCCTTTGGGTATTCTATGAAGACGCACTTCTCCGATTTGAGTTTGAGCTTATCAGGTTGAAACTTTTTCACATAAGCATCACAGCCCCAAACTTTAAGAAACGACAACTTTGGTTTCTTGCCAAACCACAGTTCATAAGGCGTCGTCTCAAACGGATTTTGATGGTTCCCTATTTAAAGTGAATGCAACTGTCTCTAATGCATAACCCCAAAACGATAGTGGTAAATCGGTAAGATACATCATAGATTGCACCATATCCAATAAAGTGCGGTTATGACGTTCGGACACACCATTACGCTGTGGTGTTCCATGTGGCGTGAGCTATGAAACTATTCCACATTGTTTTATATGAAGGCCAAACTCGTAACTCAAATATTCTCCTCCACGATCATATTGTAGAAACTTTATTTTCTTGTTACGATGATTCTCCACTTCACTCTGAAATTCTTTGAACTTTTCAAATGTTTCAGACTTGTGTTTCATTAAGTAGATATACCCATATCTGCTCAAATCATCTGTGAAGGTCAGAAAATAACGATACTTGCCACGAGCATCAACACTCATTGGATCGCATACATCGGTATGTATTATTTCCAATAAGTCAGTAGTTCGTTCCATTGTTCCGAAGAACGGAGTTTTAGTCATCTTGCCCATAAGGCACGGTTCGCAAGCATCAAATGATTCATAACCAAGTGATTCCTGAAAATCCATCTTTATGGAGTTTCTTCATGCGCTTTACACCGATATGACCCAAACGGCAGTGCCACAAATAAGTTGCACTATCATTATTAACTTTGCATCTTTTGGCATCAATATTATGAATATGTGTATCACTACAATCGAGATCCAACAAACTATTTTCATTGGGTGTATGACCATTGAAGGTTTTATTCATGTAAACAGAACAACAATTATTCTCTGACTTTAAATGAATAACCATATTGCAATAAACATGATCAAAACATATTCATGCTCAACGCAAACGCCAAATAACATTTATTTAGGTTTAACACTAATCCCGAAAGTATAGGGAGTGTGCGATGATGATCATATCAATCTTGTAACTACTTCCAACACTCATCGTCACTTCCCTTCAACTAGTCTCTGTTTATTCTGTAACTCCTGTTTCGAGTTACTAATCTTAGCAACCGAACAAGTATCAAATACTCAGGGGATACTATAAACACTAGTAAGGCACACATCAATAACATGTATATCAAATATACCCTTGTTCACTTTGCCATCCTTCTTATCCACCAAATATTCAGGGCATTTCCACTTCCAGTGACCATTTTCTTTGTAGTGTAAGCACTCAGTTTCAGGCTTTGGTCCAGCTTTGGTCTTCTTCACGGGAGTGACAACTTGTTTGCCATTCTACTTGAAGTTTCCCTTTCTTTCCCTTTGCCCTTTTCTTGAAACTAGTGGTCTTGTCAATCATCAACACTTGATGCTCTTTCTTGATTTCTACCTTTGTCGATTTCAACATCACGAAGAGCTCGGGAATCGTTTTCGTCATCCCTTGCATACTATAGTTCATCACGAAGTTCTAGTAAGTTAGTGATGGTGACTAGAGAATTATGTCAATCACTATCTTATCTGGAAGATTAACTCCCACTTGATTCAAGCGATTGAAGTACCCAGACAATCTGAGCACATGCTCACTAGTTGAGTGATTCTCCTCCATCTTTTAGCTATAGAATTTGTTGGAGACTTCATATCTCTCAACTCGGGTATTTGCTGGAAATATTAACTTCAACTCCTGGAACATCTCATATGGTCCATGACGTTCAAAACGTCTCTGAAGTCCTGATTCTAAGCCGTTTAAGCATGGTGCACTAAACTATCAAGTAGTCATCATTTTGAGCTAGCCAAACGTTCATAACGCCCAGATCCGCTCCTGCAATAGGTTTGTCACCTAGCGGTGCATCAAGGACATAATTCTTCTATGCAGCAATGAGGATAAACCTCAGATCACGGATCCAATCCGCATCATTGCTACTAACATCTTTCAACACAGTTTTCTCTAGGACCATATCAAAATAAACATATGAAAGCAACAACGCGAGCTATTGATCTACAACATAATTTGCAAAATACTACCAGGACTAAGTTCATGATAAATTTAAGTTCAATTAATCATATTACTTAAGAACTCTCACTTAGACAGACATCTCTCTAGTCATCTAAGTGATCACGTGATCCAAATCAACTAAACCATGTCCGATCATCACGTGAGATGGAGTAGTTTTCAATGGTGAACATCACTATGTTGATCATATCTACTATATGATTCATGCTCGACCTTTCGGTCTCAGTGTTCCAAGGTCATATCTGCATATGCTAGGCTCGTCAAGTTAAACCTGAGTATTCTGCGTGTGCAAAACTGGCTTGCACCCGTTGTAGATGGACGTAGAGCTTATCACACCCGATCATCACGTGGTGTCTGGGCACAACGAACTTTGGCAACGGTGCATACTCAGGGAGAACACTTTTATCTTGAAATTTAGTGAGAGATCATCTTATAATGCTACCGTCAATCAAAGCAAGACAAGATGCATAAAAGATAAACATCACATGCAATCAATATAAGTGATATGATATGGTCATCATCATCTTGTGCTTGTGATCTCCATCTCCGAAGCACCGTCATGATCACCATCGTCACCGGCGCGACACCTTGATCTCCATCGTAGCATCGTTGCCGTCTTGCCAAATATTGCTTCTACGACTATCGCTACCGCTTAGTGATAAAGTAAAGCAATTACAGGGCGATTGCATTTCATACAATAAAGAGACAACCATATGGCTCCAGCCAGTTGTCGATAACTCGGTTACAAAACATGATCATCTCATACAATAAAATATAGCATCACGTCTTAACCATATCACATCACAACATTCCCTGCAAAAACAAGTTAGACGTCCTCTACTTTGTTGTTGCAAATTTTACGTGGCTGCTACGGGCTGAGCAAGAACCGTTCTTACCTACGCATCAAAACCACAATGATAGTTCGTCAAGTTAGTGCTGTTTTAACCTTCGCAAGGACCGGGCGTAGCCACACTTGGTTCAACTAAAGTTGGAGAAACAGACACCCGCTAGTCACCTATGTGCAAAGCACGGCGGTAAAACCAGTCTCGCGTAAGCGTACGTGTAATGTCGGTACAGGACGCTTCATCCAACAATACCGCTGAACCAAAATATGACATGCTGGTAAGCAGTATGACTTGTATCGCCCACAACTCACTTGTGTTCTAATCGTGCATATAACATCAACGCATAAAACCTAGGCTCGGATGCAACTGTTGGGGAACGTAGTAATTTCAAAAAATTCCTACGCACATGCAAGATCATGGTGATGCATAACAACGAGAGGGGAGAGTGTTGTCTACGTACCCTCGTAGACTGAAAGCGGAAGCATTAGAACAACGCGGTTTATGTAGTCGTACGTCTTCACGGCCCAACCGATCAAGCACTGAAACTACGGCACCTCCGAGTTCTAGCACACGTTCAGCTCGATGACGATCCCCGGACTCCGATCCAGCAGAATGTCGGGGAAGAGTTCCGTCAGCACGACGGCGTGGTGATGATCTTGATGTTCTACCGTCGCAGGGCTTCGCCTAAGCACCACTACAATATTATCGAGGACTATGGTGGAGGGGGGCACCGCACACGGCTAAGAGATCAAGAGATCAATTGTTCTGTCTATGGGGTGCCCCCCTGCCCCCGTATATAAAGGAGCAAGGGGGGAGGCTGGCCAGCCCTTTGGGGAGCGCCAAGGAGGGGGGAACCCTCCTCCTAGTAGGAGTAGGACTCCCCTTTCCTAGTCCAACTAGGAAGAAGGAAGGGGGAAGGAAAGAGAGGGAAAGAGGAGAAGGAAAGGGGGGTGCGCCCCCCTCCCATAGTCCAATTCGGACCCCTCATGGGAGGGGGTGCACCACCTCCTGGGCTGCTGCCCTCTCTTTTCCCTAAAGCCCACTAAGGCCCAATACTCCCCCGAGGGGTTCTGGTAACCCCACCGGCACTCCGGTTTTCTCTGAAACTACCCGGAACACTTCCGATGTCCGAATATGGTCGTCCAATATATCGATCTTTACGTCTCGGCCATTTCGAGACTCCTCGTCATGTCCGTGATCACATCCGGGACTCCGAACAACCTTCGGTACATCAAAACTCATAAACTCATTATATAACTGTCATCGAAACCTTAAGCGTGCGGACCCTACGGGTTCGAGAACAATGTATACATGACCGAGACACGTTTCCGGTCAATAACCAATAGCGGAACCTGGATCCTCATATTGGCTCCTACATATTCTACGAAGATCTTTATCGGTCAAACCGCACAACAACATACGTTGTTCCCTTTGTCATCGGTATGTTACTTGCCCGAGATTCGATCGTCGGTATCTCAATACCTAGTTCAATCTCGTTACCGGCAAGTCTCTTTACTCGTTATGTAATGCATCATTCCGTAACTAACTCATTAGTTACATTGCTTGCAAGGCTTATAGTGATGTGCATTACCGAGAGGGCCTACAGATACCTCTCCGACGATCGGAGTGACAAAACCTAATCTCGAAATACGCCAACTCAATATGTACCTTTGGAGACACCTGTAGAGCTCCTTTATAATCACCTAGTTACGTTGTGACATTTGGTAGCACACAAAGTGTTCCTCCGGTAAACGGGAGGTGCATAATCTCATAGTTATAGGAACATGTATAGGTCATGAAGAAAGCAATAGCAACATACTAAACGATCAAGTGCTAAGCTAACGGAATGGGTCAAGTCAATCACATCATTCTCCTAATGATGTGATCCCGTTAATCAAATGACAACTCATGTCTATGGTTAGGAAACTTAACCATCTTTGATTAACGAGCTAGTCAAGTAGAGGCATACTAGTGACACTATGTTTGTCTATGTATTCGCACATGTATTATGTTTCCGGTTAATATAATTCTAGCATGAATAATAAACATTTATCATGAAATAAGGAAATAAATAATAACTTTATTATTGCCTCTAGGGCATATTTCCTTCAGTTATTTTGTGAATGCATACATATAGATAGCTTATTTGCTTCGTTGTATATACTTTGTAGTTTCAACGATGAGGCATATATGTCAATTATGGGTGTTGGCTCCAACAATTCTCATTGGTCTCAAACCAATGACATGCACTTCAATGACCATGAGTTCGAGGTGGACGAGGATGGTGAGGGCATTGTCGACGCACCGAAAGGAAGAGGAGGCAACTACACCAATGATGAAGACGTCTTGCTATGCAATACTTGATTGCAAGTGTCGGGGGATCCATCCGTTGGAGGTGATCAAAGTAGAGATGCATATTGGAACCGGATGAAGGAGCACTTTGATCTACACAACAAGAGTGGAATTGACCGCTCGGCATGATCTCTTCGATCCCGGTGGTCGAAAATCAACCGAAATTGTCAAAAGTGGGCGGCCGCACAAAAGGTGGTTGACAAGTTGAACCCAAGTGGCACTACTGATATAGATAGGGTAAGTGCCATTTTATCCATGTTCATCATGCTTGTTCTTGGTGTTTGTAGTGCTAACTTGTTTTTTTCAGTTCAATATTGCACAAAACTTGTTCAAAGGAGAGGAGAAGAAGAGCAAGAAAGGGAGACCATTTACCTTGCCTCATTGCTATGAGGAATTGAAGGATGATGAGAATTGGAAGAAGCATGATGGTATCGATGATGTTGATGAGAGCAACAAACCCAAGCGAACAATTGAGTTGGATGATGAGGAGGAGGCATCAAGTGATGACGGCAAGAGAAGCCCTACACCAAACTCAGTTTCATACTCGAAGCCAAAACGACCGGATGGGTGCAAGAAATACGCAAAAGAATAGAAGAAGAGGAAAGGGGATGATGAGCTCAAAAATGGTATGGAAGCTATTGTGAAGGCAAGAAAAGAAGCGAACGAGGTGAGGAAGATGGCAAGGAACCAAGATGCCGCGGCCGAGGAGAGTAGGTTGGCGGCCGAGGAGAGGAAGGTGGCATTGAAGGAGAGGAAGGTGGGCATGGAGGAGCGATCTAGGTTGTTGGATTAGGATAAGTATTTGTTCTTCTTGGACACATCTATCCTCAATGAGGCGCAAAAGGAGTATGTCAATCTTGCCCGTGAAGAACTCTTGATCCAAAAAAGAGCCATGATTCGCAGTGTGGGTGGCGGTGGCATTGGCGGCATGGGTGGCGGTGGCATTGGCGGCATGGGAGGCATCGGTGGCTTCAGAGCTACCATGGGCGGCATGGGTGCCATGGGTGGCTTTGGAGCTACCATGGAAACCATGGGAGGCATGGGTGGCTTCGGAGCACCTCCGGGCGCCATTGGCGGCATGGGAGGCATGAGTTTTGCGTCTCTCATGGGAGGCAAAGGAGCACCTTCGGGCGGCATGGGCGGAATGTCTTCCGGTGTGCCAACACCTTCGCATGATGCCGTTGAAGATCTTTCCAACACCGCGCGCGACAATGAAGAGAAGGAGGAGGAACCGTCTTCGGATGATGAATCGGAGGAACAGGAAGAGGAAGAGGAAGAGAAAGAGGAAGACGAGGACGAGGCTTGATTGTTGATGGGCCATTCGTTGGTGTGAACTTTTGTGTCATGAACTTGGTTCGGATTTTAAACTTGGTTGGATGATGTTGTGGGCATGAATTTGAACTTGTGGGCATGAACTTTTTATGTCATTATGAACTTGTTTGTGTGATTTAAATTATGCCATGTCTTTGTTTTGATGTTTGAAATTAATTTCGTGTCCAAAATGCAACATATGGCAAGCGTCGGCTGCTCATGCAAGATTGCATTTTAGCGCTTTCTTTGGAGCTACACGTCTTGTGGTGCATTTTACAAATGTCTGGAATAACGCTAGCCGCCGCGCCAAAACAGGTGATCAGCGCGCTGCAAACGCATTTTTAGCGCGTCGCGCGTTGGGCGGCTATTGGAGATTCTCTAAGTTGCGAACCACGAAGAGCGCACGGGTCACGTCGAGAGGACAGAATCTGTGAATTTTGCTGGTGGTGGTGGTTGTCTGATCACCGACTCGTGATGGGAACAGACTTCTAGGCCATGTAGCCATGTAGGAACTTCTGAACTGCATGCATGTCTGCAATGACGCTACAGGAAGTGGGACCGTCCATTCATCAGGCGCCTGAAAAAACTCATCGCTTCAATCACTTATAATTTAGGCCATCACATCAATATCCAATGGTTACAAACGTGTCGTCACTATTTATCTTCTTCCTCCTACATGTCCCGCAAGTTCTTCTTCCTCCGCAACCACCCAGACTACCCTGTCCTAACCGCCAGCCTACACCACCCGCAGCCGGCGGGCGCTATCGAGCACCGGCTCGCCACTCCGCCCTCCCCTCGAGCTACCCTCACCGTCGTTGTTAGCCACCGCCCCGGCCATTCCTCTAAGCCCGCTGTAACAGAGAAGAACTCCGGCAATTCCCTGCCCCCTCCCCCACCCCTAAGATAGATAGTAGGGCAAAGGTTGGGAGGAAGAAGGAAGGAAGAAGGTGAATGATGCAAGGAAAAAAATTGAGGTACGTCAGAAATAGCAAAATTACTCTTCTTCGATAGTCGCGGTATATGTTGGATCCACCCATAAATGGAGATTGGAGATAAACATGTCTCCTGTGAGAAATTTTGTACACTTACACACAACAATAAGCACCAAGTAAAATCCGCCAAGGGCGGAATTGGGCATGGGGCAACTTGGCCTATAGCCTGAGGCTTGGCCCAACTAGTAGATTCTTTCATATTCGTAGACTTATAAGGCCCAGGCCAAGGCATGCAAGCACAGCCCAACCCTCATCCCACGTACGTTCTCGGTCCAACAAAGCAAACTAGTCTTACTGTGGGATTGGTTCCAGAAGAATCAATCGTAATACCTTATTGGTACTCCCTCCGTTAACTTCAATGGAGCGGTAAGCAAGCATCATCAAAAGGGTGCCATTAGTGCGGTGTGTCGGAATGACACAGGTCAATACATAGGACCTTAATGGAATGACTGACCCGGCAACACTTGAAGCGCTAGCCTGTCGTGAAGCTTTAGACCTAGCCAATGACCTCATGTCACAAACAATAATGCTAGCATCAGATTGCAAATCGGTGGTGGATGAAATTGACAAGGGCACGTCTTGACCTACAGTACAAATCAACCAAACTAAGAGAGATTTTGAGTCTTGTTCTTACTCCCATGAGAGACGTACCTCTAATATGGAGGCATACCAACCCTGTAAGGGGCTGGCCAGCCGCACATAACCCCAAGGGGGTGTCCTATATGAAGCAAGGGGGGTCGCCGAGCCATCTAATCTGGCCACCACCCCCTTCCTCCACCTCTCCCATGTCCTTTGTTTCCTGTTATTGCCCAGGGCTAACACCGCCCTCTACCGCCGGATTCACGTTTCCCGTACGTGTGGATACATTGGGGGCACACCTGCACCATCTTGAGGACGACATCGACTACTTCAACAATTTCTTTCGCTACGTCGACCAGATCGTTAAGTGGTACATTTGCGACCTGCACCTTGTATATTATTCGTAGGTGAGCAGTATACATTTTTTATGTATAGCTATTGTACCCTACGCATTCCCCAACGCCTATGCCTTTCTGATTCGCGGGATTTTAAAATAATTGGATTAGGAAAAAGGCATGGTTACAATGACACGTCCATTCAATTCTTAGATATGTGATTTGCATAAGAGTTTTGGCTTACTGAATCAAAGAAAAAAAACAAAGAAATCTTTCCAAGAGGTTTTAGTGGATGAAACACGAGAACAAACGTTTGGCTCTCGGCCTCCATGGAGGCCTTTTTCTGAAAACAAATCAAAATTCAAACTTTTTTTATTTCAAAAAAACTGAAAAAAAAATTGTGCAAGTAAACAAGGATGTTATGTGAATGTGTGTAAAATTTCAGGACGAAAAATGTTGAAATGCGACCTACACAAAAAAGACAAATTCATGGCCTGGAAGGATGAATAGTATCATGTGTTAAAAAGCTTTGGATTTGTCCTTTTTGCACAGCTCTCATTTCAACATATTTTGCCCTGAAATTTTACTCACATGTGTGTTATGCCTTCATGTATATCTGTGTTTTTTTTAAGAATTTTTTGAAATGTAGAAAATATGAAATTTCACTTTTTCAAAACTGAGCTCCATGGAGCTCGGCCTCCAAAGACAATATTCGATGAAAAACTTCTATAAAATGTACACCAAAGGAATCCTTAGGAAAATTTTCAATAAAACCCAATCCTACAAATAAAAAAACACATAGAAAAGTTCAGAAGGATTCTAATTCTCGAGATCAATAAAAAAATCTTTTGAAGCAAAGTATGGTTCTGGTCAGTAAATTTATTGATCAAATCTCTAGACTTTTATTTTAAACAAAAATAAGAGAAAAGAGAAAAAGGAAACCTAGAAGAGAAGTTAGAGCATCTCCAACCACACTTGGCTAATTTAACCTCCAATATATCTGGGGACGTGCCCAGGCGTGTCCGCGGACAGGAGCGGGCTGACCCCCATTTCTACGTCCGGGCAACCACGCAACCCATTTGCAAACTCTCAATTTCATACAAAAGTATGCAAAGCAGATTTCATGCGTAGTTTATAGATATGTAGATAAAACGAGCTACAACTACATTCATAGAGAAGATTGCAAATTGATCAAACTACAAACTACCCTGCTCTTCGTCGAAGCTACCGGCGTCGTGCTCATTGGCAGCTGGGCGAATCTAGCGCATCTCCTCATCGTGAGGGTCGCCCACAAAGAGCCACTCCCACTTGACGTCATGGTGGTGGATTTCACGTTAGTTCGTCGCCGCCACCCACTCGGAGTTGAGGATGGCACGGTTCTTCATGATGGGGATGTGGTCGGGGACATGCTCGGTGAAGGCGGTGTCGTGGTTCTAAGTCTGATAGTAGAGTGGGGGGTAGGTATGGAGAGGCAAGGTCCTAGCTATGGAGAGGTTTTAAACACAAGAGATGTACGAGTTCAGGCCCTTCTCGGAGGAAGTAAAAGCCTTACGTCTCGGAGCCCGGAGGCGGTCAAGTGGATTATATGATTATGGATTACAGGGGTGCGAACCCTTCTGCCTGTGGAGGGGGTGGCTTATATAGAGTGCACGGGACCCCGCCCATTACGTAATGAAGGGTTTAAAGCACATTAAGTGCAGGCGTTCATCGTAACGCCCACATAAAGTCTTAACTACCATAAAGCCTACTTAATTACAGACCGTTGCAGTACAGAGTGCTTCTTGACCTTCTGGTGGTCGAGTGAGTCTTTATGGTCGAGTCCTTCAAGTCAGTCGAGTGGGTTCCTCGTAGGTCGACTGGAAGGTGATCCCTTCTAAGGGGGTCCTTGGGTAGGGTATCTAGATCAGGTCTATGACCCTACCCTAGGTATATGACTCCATCATTAGCCCCCGAATGGATTGAGGCTTGAGTGAGGAAGGAGTTGATGTTGTTTCCGACTAGCTTTTGTGTGCTGGTCCTGCGCTGTCTCGGACCAATAACCTCTTTGTCCATAGCTTAGCAATTTTTCTTTAGTCGACTCGATCCATTCTTTTCTTCGTCGAGTGATCTTTTGGACTTTGACAATTTTCGAGTGACGGATCGCAGGAAATCCCGCGTCTGACAGACCGATCTGCCGTTCGCGGATTCTGCGGGATATGAAATTTGGGGAAGCGCGCGAAGCGGGGCGGACCGTGGCGCTCGGATGGGATAGGGCATAGACGCCTCGATTCTCGCGCCGCCTTTTTCACCACGTATCGCCTCCACGCGACTGTTTCGGGATGTGCTTAGATCGACCGGGCCCACCTGTCATCCACTCGGAAGGGATCTTATAAATGCGCCCGGCGAGGGTTTTGAACAGTGCCTCTGCATTCCCTCTCTGCTCTCCTCGTTTCTGCCCAACGCGCCCGCTCTCGCCTTCGCACAACCTCTCCTCGCGCGTCTCGCCGGCAGCCATGGTGAAGGAGAAGACGGCGGCGCTGGAACGCGCGAAGAAGGCATCGGCGACAGAGAAGGCGAAGGGGAGATCCACCAGTCGCGGCGGGTCTTCGTCTAGATCTCATCTGCCGAACGGCTGGGTTCAGGGAGATTGGATCCGGTCGACCATCACGGAGACGGATCTCCTTGACATGGCCAACGACGGTCTGATTCCCCACGGAGCCGCAAGGCTTCCGGGGAAAGAGTGGCAGCCCCAGCCGGAAGAGGGTGAGTGCGTGCTTCTGGCTACCCACGTCGACCGTGGATTTTCTTTGCCATCGAGTGTTTTCTTCCGTGGTTTCTTGAACTTCTTTGGAGCGCAACTCCACCACTTCACCCCGAATTCTATCGCCTATCTTGCCGCGTTTGTGTCCATGTGTGAGAATTTTACGGGTTGTCGACGCCTTTGGGGCTTGTTCAAGCACATATTCACGTGTCGCTCTCGGACCGTGAAGAAGGCGAGCCAGCGACGATAAAACCAAAGTTGTCCAGATGTGTGGAGGTCTGGGGATCCAGATGAGGAACAAGAGCACCTTCCCAGCCATGACGTTTCCCGAGTCAGTCAGAGGCTGGCAGTCGACCTGGTTCTATTGCCAGAATGAGCCGACGCCGGGGCAGTCGAGTGGACTCCCTCAGTTTACCATGGACCGAGTGAACAAACCCTCCTCTCTGAAGGTGATTCCGGAGGAGAAAGCCAACGTGAAGATGCTGATGGAGCGTGTAGTTCAGCTGGTTCGAGATGGAGTAACTGGTATGGATCTCTTGGAGGTTTTTCTTAGGTGGCGTATCCAGCCTCTTGGGCCCGGACCCACCGCATGTGGTTGTCTTCATGGAACGAAGATGAGACTCGGATCCACCCAGAAGCAGTCAACGATGCCACGGTGGAAAGGTGGATGGCCGCGGTCACTGGGAACAAGGATAACCCCCGTGGAGCCAGAAGGATTCCTCCGCTCGACCATCATAGCGTTCCAGACAAGGTATGTCCGCTCTACCTTCCATTGTATTCTTGTCATATTTATTTCTGTTTTCTCCGCAAATTGGTCGATTGATCTTTGTCTTGATGTCTATCAGGCCCTCACCAAGCTGTACTCGATGCCCAATGGAGCACAGGCTCCGACTGAAGAGGGAGAAGCGAGCGGGGGCGAGAGCCAGGAGGAGTGGGACTCGGATGCCGCTGAGGATGATGATGATGATGACAATGATGAGGAGGACGAAGAAGAGGAGGAGGAGGAGGTCGCACCACCGCGCTCGGAAAGGCGGTCGAAGCTTGCCTATGACCTGTGTTGAGCGTGGCAAGGGGTTTCGATCGTCGCCTGATCGACCAAACGCCCTCGGACCACTTCTCTGGTGCCGACTGAAAAGGCGCCGAACCAGTCCAAGGTGGCCCCGTCAAAGCCGACCAAGCTCCTACCAAAGATGAAGGTGTCCATCCCCACCATATCAGGGTAAACATGCTGCTTAAGTCTTCTTGTTTCGTGCGAGCTTTATCTCTGGTTGACACTTGAGTTAGCCGACTGATTCTTCGGAACTGTAGTGCTGCTACTTCTGTGACCTCAGCCAGGGCTGACGACCATGAGATGGAGGACGCAGCAACCTCAAACCCTGGTACTATACTCTTAATTCCGTTTTTAGTCGATTGACTCATGATCTCTAATTCTAATTCTTTTCTGTAGCTCCATCCAATGTCGTTATCACTCTTCCTGATGATGATGACGATGAGGAACCGCTGAAGCACAGGAGGAGCAGGAAAGCGTCTGCCGGCAGGGTGGCCCAGGATGTGATGGCGCCCGAGACTCTGGTCGCGGAGGAGGAGAACACCACTCGACACACCGTGCCCTTCGCGGTTCCACTGACGAGTGCTCTCCCTGCTTCGTCGAGTGCCGCACAGCCTTCCCTCTTCACGACGCACCACGTCCCAAAGGACCAAGCTAGTGCCGCAAAGGAGGCGATACGCCAGGCGGGGATCATGATGGAGCAGGTGAAGGCCATCCGGGATGCGAGGCAGGCAGCTTACGACGCCAGTTCTGCTCTTCAAAGCAATGTTCAGGTCAGTCGGATCGCCTGTTCTGTTAGGATATGCTATCAAAAAGCTTTTCTTTCCGGAATCCATAGCAATCACCCACTGGGTGTGTCGATTGAAACTCCGTGTTAGCGGGGGCACGCTGAGTGCACCCGCTGGGTGTAGTCCCCAAGGCTAAGGTCGATCACCTGGCGATCGGCCTTAGGCTTACAAGTTCGATCTTTCCGTCATTCGACTGAGGCGAATGGATTTCCCAAACCGGTGGGGGCATGCTGAGTGCACCCACTGAGTGTAGTCCCCGAGACTGTGGTCGACTGCTTGCAGTCGATTACAGTCTAAAGAATACGTCTTGTTTTTTGGGGGTCGACTGGTCGACTCTGTCTTTAATAAAACTAGTGGGGCACGCTGAGTGCACCTTTGGGTGTAGTCCCGAGACTACGGTCGAATGTTTGTATTAAATCGTAGTCTTAGAAACGCATGATTTTCTCTTATCCACTCGGAAGTGAATTATCCTTGATATTTTGTCAATTGGTTCTTCGCAGAAATCCTATGACCTTGCGGCTCGTTATACCAAGCTGGAGCACAAGCACATTCAGCTCGAGCTGGATCTGAAGCTGGTTTAGGAGAATCTAATGAAGGCGAAGGAGGAGACCAAAGGTATGTTCGGTGAGACCTCGACGACTCCTTTTTCCCTTCATTTGTTTCAAAATCTGACCTGGCTGTAACTTGCAGGCAAGGTGAAGGAGGCCCAGAAGAAAAAAGACCTTGAGCTAGCTGAGAAGATCAAGCTTGCCGACGAGAAGTTAGCCCGGTCACCAAGCTCAAGAAGAAAATACTAATCTGAAAGCTGCTCTTGGGATTGCCAACAAGGAAGTCGGTCGATTGGCCGACAAAGCTGCCTTGACCGACAAGGTCAGTCAGTTGACTGGGAAGAAAAATGATCTGGAGGCCTTCCTGAGTGGACTTGCCAAGAAGCTGTTCCTTATGCTCGAAGGTAATCCTTTACGCTCGACAATCATTTTCAACAGTGATCTTTCCATTCGACCATTGCCTTGACTCGGTGATTGTCCTTGCAGAATTCTGCCAAAACTTTGAAGAGGAGACTAGTCGACTGGAACCGAACTTGGACCCTGTCAACTCTCCAGTGACCGATGAAGCTGCCATGAATGTGTTCCGCCTTGAATCCCGCATTGTCGCTGTTGTTGACTATCTTGCAAGGCTGAAGGTCGCCACTTCTCGCATCGAGACCACGCTCTGGCCTAGGGAGACACTCCAGAATGACCTCGAGTCGCTGATGGCTCGACTAAACACAGTTCCTGGTCGAGTGCAGGAGTGGAAAAAAGTCCTCTGCGAGGTGTGGCATAGATGTTGCTCTGTGTCTGGCCCGAGTCCACTGCAAAGACGCGCGAGAAGATAAGTTGGCGGCTCTTCGGGTGGCCAACACCAAGAAGCACGACTTCAGGTCCTTCATGGAGACCTTCATCGCTGCCGCCACTCGGATTGCGGACGGAATTGACCTTGATGAGTTTGTTGCGCCTTCCAGCCCTCCACAGGAGGGGTAAAAACTTCTTTGAGCTCGACCCTTTAAATTTGCCTCGGTATGCCGAGTGATTTTGTAACCGATAAACCTTAACAGGCTTAGCGCCTGGGCACTTTCGGTTCCTTTAGGTATCGATCTGAACTTGGATTTTATGTTTGAACATGCTTGCTTTTTGTCCTGAAATGTCTTTTGCAGGTTTAAAGCAAGACGCTTATTGCAGTCGACTTATTCCTTAATTCACTTAGGCGAGCACTGGGCTGCGGCTAAGCCCCAGAGTGAGAGGTTTGCTCTTCACTCGGTAGGATTTTTATACCTTAGGCGAGCGCTGGGCTGCAGCTAAGCCCTCGAGTGAGAGGTTTGCTCTTCACTCGGTAGGATTTTTATACCTTAGGCGAGCGCTGGGCTGCAGCTAAGCCTCCGAGTGAGAGGTTTGCTCTTCACTCGGTAGGATTTTTATACCTTAGGCGGCTGGGCTGCAGCTAAGCCCCGAGTGAGAGGTTTCTCTTCACTCGGTAGGATTTTTATACCTTAGGCGTAGCTGGGCTGCAGCTAAGCCCCGAGTGAGAGGTTTGCTCTTCACTCGGTAGGATTTTTATACCTTAGGCGAGCACTGGGCTGCAGCTAAGCCCCCGAGTGAGAGGTTTGCTCTTCACTCGGTAGGATTGTTATACCTTAGGCGAGCGCTGGGCTGCAGCTAAGCCCCCGAGTGAGAGGTTTGCTCTTCACTCGGTAGGATTTTTATGCCTTAGGCGAGCGCTGGGCTGCAGCTAAGCCTCCGAGTGAGAGGTTTGCTCTTCACTCGGTAGGATTTTCACGTTGTACTTGTGGCTTAGCTCAGAGGAGAGGGTTGCAGTCGACCTGCACCTCGTCCTCCTTACGACCGCACATTGTACTTATGGCGTAGCTCAGAGGAGAGGGTCGCGATCGACTGCGATCGTAAATCCGCTTTGACCGACATTGTACTTATGGCGAAGCTCAGAGGAGAGGGTCGCAGTCGACCTGTACCTCGTCCTCCTTTCGAGCGCATGTTGTATTTGTTCTTAGGCGAGTGTTTAGACTGCAGCTAAGCCTCCGAGTGGGAGTCTGGCTCGTCACTCGGTAGGATTTTATTTGAACTTAGGCGAGTACTTGGACTGCAGCTAAGCCTCCGAGTGGAAGTCTGGCTTACCACTCGGTAGGATTTTGTTTGAACTTAGGCGAGTACTTGGACTGCAGCTAAGCCTCCGAGTGGAAGTCTGGCTTACCACTCGGTAGGATTTTATTTGAACTTAGGCGAGTACTTGGACTGCAGCTAAGCCTCCGAGTGGAAGTCTGGCTTACCACTCGGTAGGATTTTATTTGAACTTAGGCGAAACGGATTCGCAGCTAAGCCCCCGAGTGGGAGGCTGGCTCACCACTCGGTAAGGATTTTATTTGAACTTAGGCGAAACGGATTCGCAGCTAAGCCCCCGAGTGGGAGGCTAGCTCACCACTCGGTAAGGATTTTATTTGAACTTAGGCGAAACGGATTCGCAGCTAAGCCCCCGAGTGGGAGGGTGGCTCACCACTCGGTAAGGATTTTTTACAAACTTAGGCGAAACGGATTCGTGGCTAAGTCACCCACTGAGGGGAAAATTTTATTGGACAAATAAAAAGTGATAAAAATTATGGAGAAATTATGACACTATTTTTTGTAATCCATGAACTACAGAAGTATTTTATTACAACTCATCCGAGTGAAAACTTTTAAGTGTAAAATGGGCGGAGTAGTTCCGCGTTCCAAGCTCGGGGCTCGTCGATATTGTGCTTGACATTGTAGAGACGGTATGCCCCGTTGTGGAGAACCTTGGTGACGATGAAGGGTCCTTCCCAAGAAGGAGCCAGCTTGTGTTGTTTCTGCTGATCCACTCGGAGAACCAGATCTCCTTCCTGGAAGGCTCGACCTCTCACATTTCTGGCGTGGAAGCGACGCAAATCTTGTTGGTAGATAGTCGATCGGATCAGAGCCATCTCCCTTTCTTCCTCTAAAAGGTCATTGCGCCCTGCGCGCTTGTTCAGCTTCTGCTTCATTGTAGAGTTCAACTCGAGGAGCATTGTGGAGAAGGTCACTCGGCAAGACTGCTTCAGCTCCGTAGACCAAGAAGAATGGAGTTCTTCCGGTCGATCGATTAGGTGTGGTCCGCAGTCCCCAAAGCACCGAGGGAAGTTCGTCGACCCATGCTCCAGCTGCATGCTTGAGATCGCGCATCAGTCGGGGTTTCAACCCTTTGAGGATCAGGCCATTGGCTCGCTCTGCTTGTCCATTCGACTGCGGATGGGCGACTGAAGCGTAGTCGACTCGTGTGCCTTGAGAGTTGCAGAAATCCCTGAATTCCTCTGAGTCAAAGTTCGACCCGTTATCTGTAATGATGTTGTGCGGGACTCCATATCTGAATATCAGTTCCCTGATGAAGCTAATAGCAGTACCGGCGTCAAGGTTCTTGATAGGCTTAGCTTCAATCCACTTGGTGAACTTGTCGACTGCCACAAGTACATGCGTGAAACCACTTCGACCTGTTCTCAAGGGACCGACCATGTCCAACCCCCATACTGCGAAAGGCCAGACGAGTGGGATGGTCTTCAGAGCTGACGCAGGCTTGTGTGACATATTTGAGTAGAACTGACATCCTTCGCACTTGTCCACTATTTCCTTTGCCATCTCATTCGCCTTTGGCCAGTAAAATTCGGCTCGGTATGCTTTGGCCACGATGGTCCGAGAGGACGCATGATGACCACAGGTCCCTGAGTGGATATCATCAAGGATGATTCAACCTTCTTCTGGCGTTATGCACTTCTGACCAACTCCAGTCGCGCTTTCTCTGTATAATTGTCCTTTGATTACGGTAAAGGCTTTGGATCGACAGACGATCTGTCGAGCCTCTTCCTCATCCTCTGGGAGCTCTTTTCTCAGGATATACGCGATATATGGAACTGTCTAGTCGGGAATGACCACTAAGACCTCCATGACCAAGTCGACCACTGCTGGGACTTCAACCTCAGTCAGATCTGTGGCACTCTTGGGCTGTGGAGCTTCTTTGGTGAAAGGATCTTCTTTGACAAACGGAGTGTGTATATGCTCCAAGAACACACCACTCGGAATGGCTTCTCTCTTGGAACCTATCTTTGCCAGATCATCAGCTGCTTGATATTTCAGTCGGGGTATGTGATGGAGCTCTAACCCCTCAAACTTCTTTTCCAGCTTCCTCACTGCATTGCAGTATCCAGTCATGGCTGGGCTTCTCACGTCCCACTCCTTCATCACTTGGTTGACCTCTAGATCCGAGTCGCCATAAACCATAAGGCGACGGACGCCGAGTGAAATGGCCATGTGCAACCCATACAGAAGGGCCTCGTACTCTGCCTCGTTGTTGGAGGAATCAAAGTGAATCTGGAGCACATATCTGAGCTTATCTCCTCTGGGGGAAACCAAGACCACCCCAGCACCGAAACCATTCAGCATCTTAGAACCATCAAAAAACATGGTCCAATGCTCCGAGTGAACTTCAGTCGGCTGCTGTTGTTCAATCCACTCGGCGAGGAAATCTGCTATTGCCTAGGACTTAATGGCTTTCTTTGCCTCAAACTTGATATCAAGGGGAAGAAGTTCAATCGCCCATTTCGCCACTCGACCAGTTGCATCTCTGTTGTGCGAGAATCTCGAAAGTGGAGCGTCGTGGACGATCGTGATGGAATGATCGAGAAATAATGAGCAACCTTCTTCGTGGTCATGTATATCCCATACACAAGCTTCGATAATGAGGGTATATCTCGCTTGGACGGGTCAAAACTTGGACAAATAATACCTTTGGGCGCTGAACTTTGAAGGCCTTCCTTCTTCTTCCCGCTCGACCGTAAATCTTGATCGACGACTTGTCCTGTGGCTGCGATATAAAGCAACAGAGGCTCTTTGCTGATTGGAGCAGCAAGCACCGCTGGGTGGAGAGCGAGCTTTTAGCTCAAGAACGCTGCATCGACTTCGAGTCCACTCGAACTTGTGCGCCTTCTTCATCGGTTGGTAAAGAGGCAATGCCTTTTCACCGAGTCGTGATATGAATCGACTTAATGCGGCCAAGCATCCAAAGAAGCTCGGACATCGTGCACTCGCACATGGCGTTTCATTAGGAGAATAGTGCCGATCTTCTCTCGGATTAGCGTCGATCCTCGGTTCGAAACGAGAAAACCAAGTAACTTGCCACGGGAACTCCGAATGTGCACTTTGATGGATTGAGCTTGATATCATACCTTCCGAGGTTGGCAAATGTTTGGCGAGGTCGTGAGCAGGTCGGAACCTTTTGTGACTTAACCACGATATCATCCATATCGCTTCCACATTCCGACTGATTTGAGTGAGTAAACACTTCTGAATCATTCGCATAAATGTGGCTCCGGCATTCTTGAGACCGAATGGCATGGTGATATAGCAGAAGCACCCGAATGGAGTGATGAAAGCTGTTTTTATCTCATCGGGTCCGTACAGACGGATCTGATGGTACCCGGAATAGGCGTCTAGAAAAGACAATCTCTCACATCCCGCGGTCGAGTCAATAATTTGATCAATGCGAGGGAGAGGAAAATGATCTTTCGGGCAGGCCCGATTGATGTGCTTGAAATCAATGCACATTCGGAGCGATTTGTCCTTCTTAGGAACCATGACGACATTAGCGAGCCACTCGGAGTGGTATATCTCTCGGATAAATCCTGCCGCCAACAGTCGAGCCACTTCCTCACCAATAGCCTTTCTCTTCTGGACGGCGGACCGCCAAGATGCTCTTTGATTGGTTTTGTTGATGAGTCGACTCTAAGGCGATGCTCAGCCGATCCCCTGAACACACGGCATGTCGGTGGCTTCCATGCAAAATGTCCCGATTCTCACGGAGGAACCGGATGGCGCTTCTTCCTATTTGGTCGAGTGTTGTGGAGATGTGGGTCGGGGCTGCATTGGGGTCGGTCGGGTGAATGTGAGCAGCCGTCTCACCGGACGATCGAAATGCGATTTCGTGGCGGGCTTCTTGGATCGCAGCAAATCACTCGGATCTGTGTTTTTCTTGTATTCTTCAAACTCGACCGTTGTCACCTGGGAATCGGCAATCTTTGAGCCCTTCTGAAAACACTCTTCTGCCTTCTTCCGGTCACCGGTGATAGTGATCACTCCTTTGGGGCGGGCATCTTCGATTTGAGGTACCGTAACATGGTCGAGCCATGAACCGTCGTAAGCTGGTCTCCCCAAAATGGCGTGATACGCGCTCTCGAAAATCCACGACCTCAAGCGTCAACTTTTCCTTGCGAAAATGCTTTGAATCACCAAACACCACGCCCGAGCTATTTGGCGAGTGACTCGGCTTTCTTTCTGGTATAACTCCATGAAAGCTCATATTCTTGGTGCTCGGTCGGGACATCGGAATGCCCATTCCTTTCGGTGTGTTCGCATACAACAAGTTGAGTCCACTACCACCGCCCATCAGCACTTTCGTCGATCGAGTGCCTTCGACAACCGGGTCGACCACCAAAGCTTTCCTCCGGGGTGGCAATATGAGTCGGGTGATCGGTGGTCGAATGTGATGGGTGTCTGGGACCATCTCGAGATAACTTGGTTTATTTTGGGCAACCATGTTCACCTCACGATTAATGACCTTGATCGACTCTTGCTTTCCACATCTACGAAGATCATCGAGTAGAGTTGACATCGGATATCCTCCTCCTTGTCCTCCTTGTCTTGGCCTTGTCCGACTCCTTCTCCTTGTCCTTGGACTGTTTTCCCTGAAACTGCTGGATCAGGAGTCGACATTGGCGAGTGGTATGCTTCGGATAAATGATATTGCCCTCTTCATCTTTCTTCGTTTGGATGTGACACGGCATATCCATCACGTCGTTCCCTTCTTTATCCTTCACCTTCTTAGGGTTCCAGGATCCTTTTGGTTTCCCTTTAAACTTTCCCTGAGTCACGGCCAGAGCCTCTCCAGGAGCTGCTGGTTCAGCCTTCCACTTCTGTTTCCGACTGGTGTTTCCCTTCTCCGACTGACTCGGCTTGTACTTGCCGCTTCGGAGTCGGTCTTCCTCTTCGCCGTTGGCATATTTGGTAGCAATCTCCATCATCCGACTCAGGGTCATGTCTCCGGTTCGACCAAATTTCAAACTCAATTCTCTGTTCTTGACACCATCCTTGAAGGCAAACCGCACGATGGTCGAATCGTTCTCCACGGTATGGTGCAAAGTGATCCATCTCTGAATATACTCTCGAGAGTCTCATTCGTCTTACAGATACACAGACTTGCAGCTCTGTCAATCCAGCTGGTCGCTTGCAAGTTCCTTCAAATGTTCAGACGAACACTCGTGAGATCTTCCCAAGTGTAAATGCTGCTAGGAGGTAACTGATTCAACCATGCTCTGGCAGAACCTTCCAACATGAGGGGCAAATGCTTCATGGCCACCTCGTCATTCCCACCACCAATTTGAACCGCCACTCGGTAGTCCTCGAGCCAAGTTTCAGGCTTAGACTCACCAGTGAACTTGCTGACTCCTGTTGCCAACCTGAAATTGGGGGGAATCACTGCGGCTCTGATAGCCCTGCTGAAACATTCTAGACCAGAAACATGCACTCGGCTGCTTGTGGGCGCATCTCTATCGGGCCCGCCCCGATGGGCTCTGTTTCGGTCGACCAAGCCTTGCACGATAATGGATCGCGTCGAAGCTCGGTTCTCGGGGTCATTGGAGCTCTTCGCTTCATTAATCGAGTTGGCCTTTGTCATCTTGCTGCCGAGGAGCATAAGACCCACCCCTCGGAGGGGAAGTGGGCATCGACGCCTATCATCACGATCGTGTCGGTCACCGTACTGGTCTCGCCGATTCTCGCGTCCTTCACGCTGCGGAGGCGATCTGGGACTGTGAGCCGACTGAACCGTATTCGCAGGGACGGATCGACTGTGAATTCTGTTTCGCGACTGCGACACGGCTGAATTCTGGTCTCCTGCTGCTCGTAGCAAATCCTCGATCTGCATCAAGCCTCCGCCACTTCCGGTCGAGAGGGCTGGATGGACTCGCTATACGGTTGCGGTGCTAAATTCTGAATTGGGGTTCGATATACGAGTCGGCGGGAAGAGCGGCGTCGATTGCCGTCGGTGCTCGTTGTTGCACATTCGTCGAGTGCTCGCTGAAGATTTTCCAGGCGAGCGCGTTCAGCCAAGTTGGCCAAACGTGCCTCCTCCAAAGCGCGAGCCTCGGGGGTTTCTCCCGCGATGGGAGTATGTAGGGCATCCATGTTCCTGCGGCGGAGCTCTTCCCTCTGCAAAGAGTCGAGTGGCTCGGGCTGGTACTCTTCGTGGTCCCGTACTGGGTCGCCTCCACCGCCTGCCCCGCACTCATGGGCGAAGCCAGGAGGACTGCGAGGCCCGTTGACCATCAAGATTTCCGCCGCCGGATCACTGCTATCGCACTCGGATGTAGTCTCTACGGAGCCAGTCGACAGATCGAACAGGCCGTAGAGGGATTCGTCGGGCTCGATTGTTGCAACTTGAGCGGTGGCCGCCTGGCGAGCCACCGCGTGCTTCACCCACCGCTGAAGCCTCGACCGACCAGAGCGCTTGCGCTGGTGGGAGACCGGGAGGGTAGCCGATAGGAGTCGACCGATCTACGGGTCGACGGTTGTCGCAGAAGACGCCGCGGACACATGCGCGAAAATGCGTCGCACCGCGGACGGGAGCATCAACGTCGAGTGGAGCCTCCACGGAGCCATGCGGAGTCGTCGGCGATGAAGGTGAGAGCGCCAAAGGCGGATCTCGCGCCCTCGACCAAAACTCGAGAGCAACCATGATGAAAGTACTCGGAAGAATCGCAACTTCTCCGTAAAATCGCTAAGACACCGGCCCCACGGTGGGCGCCAACCGTCGTGGTTCTAAGTCGGACAAGAGAGTGGGGGTAGGTAAGGAGAGGCAAGGTCCTAGCTATGGAGAGGTTGTAAACACAAGAGATGTACGAGTTCAGCCCTTCTCGGAGGAAGTAAAGCCCTACGTCTCGGGCCGAAGGCGGTCGAGTGGATTATATGAGTATGGATTACGGGTGCGAACCCTTACGCCTGTGGAGGGGTGGCTTATATAGAGTGCGCCAGACCCCCCCCATTACGTAATGAAGGGTTTAAAGTACATTAAGTGCAGGCGCATCGTAACGCCCACATAAAGTGTCTTAACTACCATAAAGCCTACTTAATTGCAGACCGTCGCAGTACAGAGTGTTTCTTGACCTTCTGGTGGTCGAGTGAGTCTTTATGGTCGAGTCCTTCAAGTCAGTCGAGTGGGTTCCTCGTAGGTCGATTGGAAGGTGATCCCTTCTAAGGGGATCCTTGGGGGTAGGGTATCTAGATCAGGTCTATGACCCTATCCTAGGTATATGACTCCATCAGGCGGCAGCGCCTGCGCGCTTGGTCTCATATTGCGCCTCCCTGACGAGGTTCTCCGCCTCCTCAGCTTGGGTGAGGCAAGATTGCTCCTCCGTCTCCTCCATCTCCTCCATCGAGAGGAGGCGGATGTTTTCGCCCCTGCTGGCCGCGGTGTCAGCCACCTCGAACCCGACGCTGACGAACCTGATGCGGGGTCAATATCCACGCTCAACTCCGGAGGGCTTGGAGGTTGTGCGACCGCAATGCGGGCTGTGCTCCGTGCTTCCGCGGTGGGCACCTCCACTACAAGCTTCACGGGGTGTTCCAGCGTGAACATATTATAGTAGGTTATCTTCTTGTGGACCATAGAGGACGTGAACGACAACGCAGTATTGAAGTGGACGAGAGGGGAAAGTGAGGAAACGTGGGCATCTAGGATTTGGCCCTCACCGTCCGACTTTAATAGTTGGGTCTTGACTCCTCAGGTGGCGTGCATGACTCTGTGCCAATGAATACGAGCACCAAACCAGTGAGCTCCTCGGCGGATCAATGGGTTTCTCCGTGGGTCCGAACGATCAGTCTGGGGTGGTGGATGCAGTTGTGGATGTCCCAAGTCTAGCCTGCATTTGGACTAGAATAGGGGTGCTACATAGCCCAAGCATATGAGCTTAGTTTGGGGTTTTTGATTGGGTGGCGCTTTTTAGTTCGGGCATTGCCCGAGCAGTCTGGCTGAATATATGGGGGTACAGGTCCGGTTAGAGACGAGGGCATCTCTAACGTGGGTCACCAAAGCACCCTTAGATGTCTGAAACGGACCGCCAGGACTTTTTAGCCATCCAGCTCGGATCATCAAATTATGTCAGAATCATCCAAAATCCTACGATCTGGCCCCAAAATTGGTGAAGTTTCGAGGGAGTCCGTCCACCACGTCAGACTCTCACACGTGTGGCCCACCCAAAAATCAGCTCACGCCGACGCATTTTGACAATCCCGCCCTCTCCCCACCCCAAACCCCTCACTCTCCGCCCCGATAGCCGCGTTGTCCCCGCCCGTTTCGGCTCGTTCCGTCATCCACGTCCGCCGTGATGGATCCGCCGGTGCCCATCACGAGGTTCATCGTCCCGCCAAACCTGAAGGCTGAAGCCCGTCCGCCAAGGGCGTCTGCACCAATGAAGAATCCGAAGACTATCGGAAGACTATCAAACGCACGGACATTTGATGAGATCCATTTGGTGATCAATGTTGGAGATGACCTTTAGCACCAAAGCAAAGACAAATGCTCGCCAGAAAAGTCGACTGCGCGGACAGCGAAGAATACGCAAAGATTTTACCATTCCATAGTGCCACACGGACCCACAACCTTATCACATCGTCCACTCCATTGAAAGATACTCCCTCTGTAAACTAATATAAGAGCATTTAGATCACTATTTTAGTATTCTAAACGCTCTTATATTAGTTTACGGAGGGAGTAGTAATTTAGAGACCACAAAAAAGCTAAAGGTAGGCAGTGTCGCACGGGAGCACGAAGAAGTCGACCTCGGAGACGGCGGTGACCGGCGACGTCTGGCCGAGGAGCTTGAGCAGGTAGTACCCGCGCGCCATCCTGAACTTGCCGTTGCCGACCACGATGCTGCGCTCGGAGGTGCCCTGGAAGCCCTGGAAGGAGCCCTCCACGGACAGCGCGCTCCCGGCGACGAACACGACGGTGGCGACCGTCAGGTGGCCCTGCAACGCCTGCCCCGTGGCGATGATGATGCCCTGGTACCGCGCCACGAGCGGCGAGTCCCGCTCCCGGCCGGTGCGGAGCTCGTCGTCGAACACGGCCACCTGCCCGAACGTCGCGTTGGCGCCGAATGGGGACGGCACGAGGAGGCCCTCCGTGGCGTTCGGGCCCGAGAACGTCTCGTGCATGTACAGGTGGATGTGCTTCAGCTTGCTCTTCCCGCCGCCGCCGCCTCCGCCGGCCGCGAGGACGGCTGGTATGACGAGGAAGAGGAGGAGGAGGAGCGACGGTATCGGCGACATAGTGGTTTGCTGAATGAGTTCTGTTGCTGCTGTCGCCGTCGGCTCGTCGTTCTGCTTTTGTAGTACTAGGAAGAAACCTCCCCACTTTCCCATTTGCGAACGTCCAGCTATAATTCTGAGATCGGTGGAGTGGGGCTCACATGGAAGGTTGGCTGGCGGGGGACAGGGAGAACCGGAGAAGCGTGGCGGGGGCGCCTCAGCTCAAGAAAATAGCGCTCAGAGTATCTGCAACCACCGTTGCCAAATGTGACATCCTCTCAATTCCTCTGCGTGTCCGGGGCATGCCCGCGGGCATTGACTGGTCATTTGTTTGTCCTCGCCCATAATCATACTCCTCAAATGTTCATCCCCAAATTCATATGATTCATGCAACTATACATAGATAAAACATTGTAACGTAAATCAAACCTGCATATATAATACTCCCTCCGTCCTAAAATAAGTGACTAAACTTTATACTAGCTTTAGAACAAAGTTAGCACAAAGTTGAGTCACTTATTTTGAGATGAAGGAAGTACAATCCAACCTAAAATATCAAGTATATCATTGGACAGAGTTCATCACCGGACAGATATTAACTACATACACAATAAACAAGATAGACAGGGCAGGGCGGACATTGCCATTTTCTGGCAGAGCCCTTTCCCTTGCGGCCCAGAGCGGCGGTGGTAGAGGATCCTCCGTGTAGGCACCCCTGGCAGGAGTTGTATCATCATTGTCCGTGCTAGTCATGCCCCTGCTTCAGGGGCGAAGCCAGGATTTAGGTAAGGGGGGGGGGGGGCAAGCCAAAGTGGCAAAAAAAAATCATGCAATGCAAAAAAAAAAACTCCGTTGTACTGCAGTAATGTTCTGTTCAAAACTATTAAAATGTAGCTAAATTTATATTAGTTTAAATTTGCCTTTACAACTGCCAATAAGATTAAAATGTAAATAATTTCATCGGAAGATAACCTAGTTGCTAGGTAATTCTAATCAATGTATATTATCCTGTACTGTAAACTAATATAAAGCAAATCATCTCCCACTGCACTTGGATTAGTAACTTCCATGTTACCCTTATTAACTTTTTTTTGCGGAGACCTTATTAACAATTTCAATAGGTCGAGATCTCGAATTAACATATGAAAAAATCAAATTAATTTCTATAGTGTGTAGCCACGTTTTTCTCTTCATTACCACATCGTAGATCAGACAATCAAAGGAAATTAAAAATGAATTGTAGATCACACAATCGAACGTGCAATTTCAACAAATATAAAATGAGAATTCAGAGGGACTAGTAGATACGATAGTGCTAACCTTTAACCTTGGAGCTGAACCGCTAGAGAATTCACCGAGTGTATTTGTAGGATGATTTGCCTGTCACGCAGCTGGTGTCGCCTGATTTAATCGACATCGTGAGCACGAAGGGCAGGAGGCGGCGGCCGCTGGCACCGCTAATGACCTAGGTCACACGTTAATCATGCTGGGGCGTTTTTTTTTAAGGAAACGGGCGCAGTACTAGAGGAGAGCTCCTATGTGACGCTAATAGCGTCGAAATGTCGACGTTAACCTGGGCCGGAGCTATGCTAGCCACTGCGGCCAATAAGCTCCAGTGCTGAATTAGCAGCGGAACACTAAAAGAAACAATAACCACATCGATAAAACTCAATGTTTGCTAAAAAAATCCAAAAAAATTCAAACTAGAACATTTTCCAAAATTACGAACAAATTTGTAACAGAAACTTTCGAAATACGAGAACAGAAATTTGAAATTTTGAACAAATTTCAGAAAAAATACGAAATTTGAACCTCCAAACTTTTTGAAAAAATGAAAAAAAAATCATAAATACAGAACATTTTTTAGGAAACGAACAAAATCTAAAATTGTAAACTTTTTTCAGAACACAAACAAAATTTAAAAGTGAGAACATTTTTTGGAACTCCAAGAATTTTCTACAAGATTTTCTTTGGAAATTCGGAACATTTTTTACACGAACAATTTTAGAAAATGTGAACAAAATTCTAAATTTTGAACATTTTTCAGAACATGAACAAAACTCTAAAAACGTTTTTTGAAGCGATGAACAAATTTTGAAATTCCAAACATTTTTTTAATTGAGAACAAATTTTCGAAAATGTGAACAAAATTGGAATTTTAAACATTTGAATTGTAACCGAAAATATGAAAACAGTAACATTTTTTGAAATTGTGAACAAAATTTTGGCAATGTAAACATTATTTCAAAAATATGAACAAATTTTGACAACAAGATTTTTTTTGAAAATTCTGAACAATATTTTGACTTAAAAAGAAAAGAAATCGAAAGAACAGTGAAGAAAACCCGAAAAAACCAGTAGAAGGAACAAAAGTTTTTTGGAATACACACGTGTAGTGGTTTTAAGTTTTGTCGCTGCTGTATGTTTCTCTAAATTTCGCGTCGTGTATTGTTAACTTCCACGAGCCAGTCGAGGTGGCTAGCGCGGCTTGTACATATACTGTAGGTGCAGGGTTTGATCCCTTGCGCGAATTCTTTTTTACTGTAGGTGCAGGGTTCGATCCCTAGCGCGAATTCTTTTTGCTGTTTTTAATCGCGAGAAGTGAAACGACCGCAAATGGGCCGGCCCAGGGTGAGTTGTGCCCTGTGCGATGGCGCGACAACTTGCCGCAATAAGCGGCGAATAGGAAATTCCGTACTAGAGAGTGGAGGAGGCAGGCCATGACCATGCGTGGGCTTTCTTATGGGCCTTTTTCTTTTCAGATTTTATACTCTCCATTGGAGTAGAGAGTTTAGGGGGGCCAAGTACGTATATTCATCCAGTCAGGTCGCTAATTACTCGTAGCTTCCTTAGTATTTGTCGATCGTTAGGGGTGGGGCGGGCCTGTCTTCTCTTGTCTCCGCTTAACGCTCACCGACGATGGCGAGATGATGCTAATGAGACGTCGGACGCGATGGCGCGGAGACAGGGGACCAACGTGGCCCCCCCCTAATGTCACTGATTTAAGACTAATACTAGTGTAAACACTGATTTTTTTTGCTGTTAAAATAGAGTATTTCAATGGACTGGCCCTCCCCAATTAGGTTTAGCAACGTTTGGCCCTCCCCATTGGATTTTCTTGGCTCCGCCACTGGTCGGACGGCGGGTGCCTGCTCCTTCGCGAACCATGTTGTCTTCGCCTTGGCGGTCTCCTTCTGCATCATGAGGCGTTGACTCTTCGATATCGAGCCGGTGCGCCTTCACGTTCTTGTGGCGGAGGCGCCTCGGGTCCATCTCCGCCATGGTTAGCGACCGGCAAAGGCGTAGAAGATGCTCCTCCAAGTCGACATGCATGGATCTCGCACGTGTACGGGAGGAAACGACCTCGACCGCCCTCTGCCCATCCCGCTGCCACTCGAGGCGTGCAGCTTTGACCTCCGACTCTGACATCTTCATTCATTAGCTCAACGCGAGCACGAGCACCCAATGCTGCCCGGTAGGAGGTAGGGCCAGAGGGAAAGGGAAGTGGCACGCCCAATGACGGATCTGCAGTGGCGCAGAGAGCGATGGGGCGCCGCGCTCAGTCAAATTGCATCGTCGCGCCATCAAGGACGAGGCGAAGTCAAGCTCCTGCCAATGTCCACCCGCAAATTTTGGATGGCACAGCAGAGCACGAGCTCATCGTCACCCGGAGCCTCGCTGAGCCGTCCTCCTTCAAGAGCTCTTCCCGGCCAATGAGACCTAAGGGCATGCCCAATGGGTAGCCTCAGCCTGCTGCCCCGCAGGTACACGTAGGTTCGGAACTAGGTTCAGATTAAAAGGTATAGCCCCGCAGTAGCAAGTGTAGCCTGCAGAAGAGCCAGCTTCTTCGGGTGTGAAAAGCTAAGAAAGCAAGGAAAGGCTTGCTGCGCTGATGCATGCAAGAGATGGATAGAGAGAGCGGAAATTAAACAATGCTTTGCATGTGAAGGACAGTGGGTCCGCTATATAGTGTGACCTCTGTTGGACAAATTTTTTTCAAAATGATAGCTTCATTACTTTTTGATTAATTTAAGAGCTGAGGCAACACCAGGGTGATGCCTCCATTGTACATGCCCTAACTCGTTGCCTGAGGTGCTGCCAGGGTGGGTATTTATGGGGCCATGGTGGACCACAATGGGCCGTATACGATGTGGCGAACGCGTCCGGGCCTCCTCATTTGTACTGCTGTCAACATTTGACTACTACAGTATATAAAACAAGCCAAATCAAGCAATTTTACGCCCTTCGAGTGCTAAAAAGAGCGAAATATTTAAACAGCATCACACTGCAATATTCAAGCCACGACGGCGGATAACATACTGATATCCTGACGATATTTACATGCGTGGACACATACTTGCAGTGAACCCACCCAATAAAAGCTGTACATTTTTTTCTGGGATATTTTCTCCCAAGGACTGTTCCTAGCATATTTTAGAGATATATGTACACCACTGAATCCTGAGACTACCATGGCTAGAACTAGCAAACCATTTTTGAGAACAGATCATCTAGAGCCAAGTACAAGGGTTGCGCGGCTCTGGGCTTCTCCACCCTCCCAAACAGGATATCGGTCGTGGTCACGTAGGCGTCCCCATAGAAGCGCAGATTGGTGTCTGATCTGGTTGTCACAACATTTCCTTCAAGAGAGACCCCAACAAAGGCACCTGTTTCAAGTTTTGAGATGAAGCTACGAATCAGAAGGATACCAAGATACCTGTGATGAAGCCTGCAAGATTCTTAACAGGGAAAGCCAAACACTGGAGACTGAATTTAATTGAAAAGGCATCCTTTGGCTAATGAGAAGACAGAATGTGTGCCTATGACCTTTTTTTTCTCCTTAAAAATGAGATTGTAAAGTAACTTTCAAAATTTATTTTACATGCCACAATAAACACTCTGAAACTTGACAAATAACTTCAGAGAGCAAGCTCAGTCCGAAGTTTGCAAACTTAAATTTGTCTTTTTACTTGATGACAGTGTTAAAATTGTGCTGATTTCCACCCATTTCAGTCATTTCTAATATTAAGCACATCTGAAACAACAGCAATAATTCTCAGACGCGACTTTCTTATTACCTTTGCTGCAGCTATAAGTGTAGCATATCCCAGAACCTTTTTCACTTGCTCGAACATCTGCTTCAAGGGCTCTGCCAATTGGTCCTGCTGCCGCACTCAATCCTGCCCCAAGAGAAAGATGCATGCGGCTGCTGAATGCCTTGACAGCTTTAAGATCATGAAGCACAATTATAAAATCTGTCAATTCTCCTCCAATCTGGAAAACACAAAGAAATGTCATTATCATGGTGAGATAATCTTAAGTAATGACATAGTGTAGTTCAGTGTCCAAATAATAAGAGCGCTTCAACATAAACTTGTCTCTGTTATCATGCCAACCTCATAAGCAAACAGGACATGATGCTTAATGCATTTCATGGAAATGATTCTGTGAAGATCACAAGAATAAAATGAGTAACATGCATGTTCCTTTTTTCTGGTGAACATCACAAGAATTATATCACCAGCAGATAAACTTAGGCGTTGCCCGGGGATTCAGAGAGAAGATTTTACTGGAGAAATACCTGCACTCCCCATCCCAATCCAACAGATAAAATCGCTGATGGCGCAGACCATGATCCATCTGATCGGCGAGCAACTACAAGACCAGTGCCCATTTTGTACGTAAGAACTGCACCTGCTTTGGCCACTGTGAGCACAGCAAGCCCCTTTGCTCCCTTGAGGATAGATGATGGGATTGACTTCTCAGGATTTAATCTAGAAACCTACACATACCAAAACAGAAACGCTTCTGAGCTCTGGAATACAAGTATATATCGGTTGGGTACAAAAGTAAACATACCTGGCAATATTTCCTCAGTGTGTTTGTTGCCTTGTATATTTCATACTCCATTGATAATCCAACAGGCAAATTCAACCAGCTCCTTGTACTTGTCCAATCCATGACGTCATGTTTGGCAGGCTGCATGGCATTACTGTTGTAGTTGATCAATAAGGCCTGGAGTGGATCAAGTCTGTCGTAGCAAGCATCACACACTCTCTGAGGATCACGCAGTCTGAACTTCATGGGCATCAAGCATCTTCCCTTGGAACATTCTTTGCAGAATATACCTCCACAGAAGCGGCAATGGTGCCTTCCACGAGTCAGAGCTGTGAAAGGACAGCTGCACTGCAGGCATACACTGGTAGAGCTATCCGGTAACCATTCTGGGGGATCTGCCTGGAGCACCTCCCTGTATGCACTGAACTGTAAAGCATTTGCCTCAAGTAGCGGCGGTGCACTCGGAACGCAGACAGATGAATGCAAATCACCATCCTTGCCAGCACCTAGAAATGATACATCCGTGCTGAAACTTTGCTGCCGTGATGCATCATCCCCAATCTTGCTTGGACGCGAAACAATCGCAGCAAGACCACCTAGAACGGTCTTCAGATTGATAGTTGAACTAGCTTGAGGTGTAGGGAACGGATCTTCTCTTGAACCATATTCAGATGGAAAGTCTGGTTCCAGAGATGGCTCATAGAGATAGTCATGCACTGGGTATGCGTTTTCTGGAGCTAGATCGGACATAGGAGCTACCTGGCTGTGGTAGCTATCGAATTTGGAGAGGGATGAGTACGACATCACTTCATTTGGGGTCTCCATGGGATCATGTAGATACAGCACTCATGTAGGTAATAAGCAATGACACCGAAAGACCTGAAAAACAGAGATGGAAACTTAGATTAATAAGGTGCAGATTCCTCAAAGTGTTTCTAGTCAGAGATGGATCATGTAGATACAGCACACATTAGAACAAGCTAATTCTTTCACCCAATTCATTCACTTTATTGCCTACTTCTGGCAGATATATCAAACTCTAATTGAGAATTATATGGCTATAAGAACTGTGATTAGCATTCTAATTGAGCAATCTATTCAGCAACACGCAGTGCAACAGAGCCACAAATGATTCATGTAACTGTATGTGCATCATGAGTCCAAAACTAGAGGTGACGTCCCAGCTGGCAAAACACACCCGAAGCAACTCCCAAAAAACGATCGCTTAATCATGCATACCTAGCGTCTACGAGCAAGCAAGCAATTGGGGGCAATTTCTGAAACCCTAGACGAAATAGATGGGTCGATCAGCCGAAAAATCAACCCTGCCTAGCCAGTAGAACAGCAATCGCGAACAAACGCCACAGATCAATCAAAAAAAAATACTGCGTGATCCGATCGAACGACTCGGCACGGGTAATAAGGTAGCTAAGCTAAATCAATCGTCTCCACCCGTCCGCCCTAGCGAATCGCCCCGCCGTAGAACCAGTGGCGGCTCCAGGAATTTGCAACCGGGTATTCATGTGTATTCATTTTGCCAAAATTATTGCTGTTTTTTAAAAATTGTCACTGTTTTTCCAATGTCAACACTGTTTTGTAAAAATCATAGGTATTCACATGAGGACCCAAGAATACCCCTAGCGCCGCCCCTGCGTAGAACGCGCGAGCCACGGGGGAAAATTGAGGGGAGCGGGCGGTACCGACCTCTGCACGCGCCGGATCGGCGGGGGGGACGAGGATTCGGAGGCGATCGTCGCGGGAGGAAGCGTCGGGCGTGGGGATTGGGGTGGGTTTCTTCCGTTCGCCGGCAAGATGGAAGGGGGAAGAAGTTGAAGGGAGGAGCGATGCGGGCACGCCCGCCGCACGCGGCTGCCTCATCTGTACGTTATCGGGCTCGGGCTCGGGCTGGGTCCTGGTCAATCCGGATGTGGGCAGCGCCGTGACGGATGCGGTTTGCTTTTCGGACCCGCGGGGCCCACTGGAGGCCCAGGAAGGCAGGTGATGCGGATGATGGGCCGGCCTATCGTGCTGCCGTGTGACACCGGCCGTTCCGGCCTCTCCGGCGGCCGCGGCAGAGAGCGGAAGCTCGACAGCTCGAGGCTGGAGCGGCGCGACGGCAGTGGCTCGCCCGGGTTTTGTCAGCAGCCGCGGCTGCGAACTGGCGGTGTGTAGGAGGGCGGGCGGCGACGCTTCCGGGTCTCCCGTCTGCGCGCCTATCGCGTGTGAGTCCTCTGCTCAGCTTGCTGCTTCGATTCCGTAGAAATATCGCTGAAATCTTTCGGGACGAATGCCCAAATTATTTTATCGTCGGTCGTAAATTTTGATCTCTGGTGCCTCGAAATCGATCGCCCAGAACTACCGACCAGCGAGCTCCGAAGGTGCGAACCAACCTGTGGTTGGATGGTTAGAGGGACTGTGGTATCCCGTGCCCCACGGGGTTCAAATCTTGGTCTTCGCGATTTATTCCCTGGATTTATTTGCGATTTTCGGCGATGCGCATTAAGTGGGAGGAGACGTTCCTGTCGACGACGAGGCGCCTAGTGTGACTTCGGAGTATATTTGACTTTTTATTCCATTATATTTGACCTAACTGATCCCCAAAACAGCTTAGTGGAGTATAATTTTTACTCCTTCCTTATCCACCCGAGTATATTTACTCCTCCTCCGCTGCGGAGTAAAATCGGCTCTCTTCCCCGCCCCCCGCCCCCCGGGGCACACCCTTCACCACCTCTCCAATGGCCGGACGTGGTGGCCACTGGTCCCCGCTGCCGATCCGCAGCGCGGATCCACGCCACTATGCGCGCGGGTCGTCCTTCGCGGGCGCTTTTATCGAGCCGCCGTCGCCGCTCGCCCGATCCGCCCGCTGCCGTGCCCCTACGCCGGTTCGAGGACTTTCCCGTCCTCCCTTTGTCCCGGCCACGGACAAGGACCTACCTCGGGGTCCAGCAGCAGCGGCGGGGGACGTGGGTGGCCGAAATCACGGATCGGGAGACCCACACCCGGCGATGGCTCGGGAGCTTCCATACGGCCAAGCTCGCAGCCATGGAGTACGACCGCTGGCAGGTCCGCTACCACGGCGCGGCGGCCCGGCTCAACTTCCCCTTCGGCACGGCTCCGGCCCACCTCGTCCCGCCGGAGTCGGGGGTGGTGAGTTCGGCTATGGTGCGGGAGGACCGCGAGGCGAGGGAGCGCCTCGAGGCCTACATGCAAGAGCTCCGCCGGTAGCACCCGGAGCTCGTGGAGGCGGAGCGGATGATCTTTGCCGACTTTGGCGGCGAGGTTATCATTATCTCCTCCTTCGACGAGGTTGAAGGCGGCGAGGACGGCGGCGCGGAGGGCGGCGAGGACGAGGAGATCGACGTCGACGAGTGGAGGAGTGTCTTCCTGGATGACGAAGACGGCAACACTAGCCCGGACCCAAATCGCGGCACGCCGTACCTGACGTGGAAGGATTGGCTCGACCTCACATTCGATCGAAAGTAGTTTAGTTAAGCTTAGTTTAGTTTACATTTGTGTTTTATGTTAGGTTGTGCAAAACTATCTATGTTTATGTTTGAATGCATGCTACTTTCGGTTCAAATTGCTTTGAATTTGATCAAATTGAAGTTTACTCCGTTAAATTTAAGGGATCGGCTAGAAACGGCAAAACATTAGTGGAGTATATATACTCCAACATTAGTGGAGTATATATACTCCACTAAGGGCTTGTTCGGTTGCATGAGTTTTGAAGAGGATTGGAGTGGATTGGCGAGGATTCATTCCCCAATAAGCTAAAATCCACGTCAATCCCGTCCAAACCTCCCCAATCCTCTCCAGGAGTGGTTTAACCGAACATAGCCTAAGGGTTTTACTCCGTTAACTTATAGGGGATCTGCTAGAGATGCCCTTAAGGACTAAAAAAGAATCGGAATGGGCAGTATTTATTTCTTGATTCTCCAGCTAGCATCCTTACTTCCCTCTTCAATAAAAATTCTATATGTTTTGGCTCTGTTTAAACCCAGAAAAGGCTTCCGCCACATGAAACCTGCTACGGTTATAAAGTGAACAAAAAGTATCAAGAGGCCCCTCACCGTCATGTGTAAACCTGGGAATGGTTATTAAAAAACTGGGTGAAACGGTTCGGTTCTTACTTTGGGTTTGATTGGTTCAAGTTTTATTGGGTTGAATCTTTTTTAGTTTGGTTTTGGTTTGGGTATGTGAAGAAACCAATTTGGGTATAGTTGGTTATGGGCTTAAACAGTTTGGTTATTAACGGCTATAAACTATGGGTCCAAACCGGTTTCAGGGCATTGGTTATGTGCAATAAGCAACGACGCATCATCAACGAGTATCTTTGATCCGCGTACATGCTGCGATGCACTATGTAATTCTGTATTATGGGGAAACAACACATGCAAATCGAATGTGTCTGCTTGTGCTTTAGCTAAGCAATTGGTTTTAATGCACTTGTCAGTCAGCTTTTCAGTCGTGGGCGTACTTGTTGTGTGTTTGACCGTATCTCAACGATAACTTTGTTCCGAAACTATTGTAGATGCACTTATGTCTTTTCTATGCCATTTGCTTCTTGACATGTCGATTTGTGCAATCATATATACATTGAAGCATACCCATAGTTACGTATTGGGTTTAAACCCACGGTTATTTATTGGGTTTAAATTAGTTTGGGTGGAAAAAATAGAGGGTTTAGTTTTGGTTGGGCTGAAAATGGCATTAAACGGGTATGGTTCAAGTATGGTTTTGAGAGATACATATACGGGTATGGTTCAAGTATGGTTTAGGTATGAAACCATTCTCAGATTTAGTCATGTGCAATGCAATTGCCCCTATTTGTCAAGTACCCCTCTTCCTATGTAGTTTAGGGGGTTAAGGTCTAGCCCTACCGGGCATTTTAGTGATAGGTTTTATAGGAACGAAATTACCTTTTCACTACACTACGGGTTTTTATTTGAAAAAGACAATATTCCATAGGATTCGGATCCATGACCACGAGTTCCAGTGAACTTAGGTCTCGTAGCCCTTGGCAACGAGGCCCTATCCAATAGTATTCCACATAGGAAATCCATTCTTTAAAAAAATACAATTAGACAAACTTGGGGTTTGCGAGCCAAGGTAAGATTGAGGCGGAGGATGGAGAGTTGTACAATGAATTGGTGGGATGAAAGCTTGACAAGATGGAGGATGGAGAGTTGTACAATGAATTGGTGGGATGAAAGCTTGACAAGATAGGAAGTTCAATGTGTATGTAGATTTGGTTCTAGTGTCACCACCCTTTTCGAGATCTTATAGGATCAGCAAGATGTTCTAGTGTTAATTATAGAGAAACTGAATGAATGACTTAGAAGAAAGGAAGCCATGTATTTGGGGAAGTCCGAAGAAAAGGGATTTTGAATCTGCCTTTTCCTTTTTCCCTCAGAAAAATGACACAATCAAAATCCAGTCCTATTAAATGTTAGCTGTGCAATTGCACAGAATTTTGGGAAACTTGGGAGTGAAACGAAGATTATCTTATTCATTCATTCAAATACTGTATCCATGAGGAAGTACCAACAACACAGCATCCATCCAGTTCCCCTACCACGACAACACGGGGACTCAACAGGAACTAAAGTTCATCACTGAATCAAATACGGCAACAAAGGACAAGCAAAGGCATAACACTCTCCGATATGTGCTCATCGCTGAATCAAGAACGGTAAAGCGGAGCGCTCGCCCGCCATTTATTTCTCTGGTAAGGACAAATCATTTGCCCGAGGTCTCGCCCTCAACAGCCAATGGAACAGTTGCAGCCTGCACGCAACAAAGGCACGGGGAAATTAAGTCTCAAGACATGAACCGAGCTGAAATTATCAAGGTGGTCGAACGCAATGTCATGGCACATACCATTTTGCGGTACTTGAGGGCATAGAGCATTTCAAGGTAGCGACGAGTCTCACGCCTGTCAAGGTTGGAGACGTACTTCCAGAAACCATAGACACCAGAAAGGGTCATCAGCCTCTCAGAGTACAGCTTCCAGGTGTACCTGGTCAAGATCACAGGGCATCAATCTCAGCTCAGTGCTGTTAAAAGAGTCAGAGCATGTGCATCAGATGGTAACATAGATAGAAGACAGAGAATTGCATATATACTTCTCCTCGATGCGCTGGAGTCCTCCCTGCGAGATCTTGTTCCAGTGGCCCGGGTCTTCCTGGCACTTCCCAAAGAAGTCCACAAGCAGTGCGGAGGCCTTGTCATTCTGGTAAGGATCGATGTGGTAGCCGGACACACCATGCACAATGATCTCAGCTGGACCACCATATGCAGTGGCGAATGTTGGAAGGCCACATGTCATGGCCTCTATCACGGTAAGACCGAAAGCCTCATAGAAAGCAGGCTGAGCACAGGAAGCCAAACATGAAAAAAGAGTGTCAGAACTAGTAACTGTTGTGATTCAGTCATAGTGAGTTCCTAGGTTGACAGTGTCCTTCACCTGCACAAAGGCTCCCTTCATGTCGCAGATGTAGCGGTAGAGCTCACCATTGCGGACACGGTTCATCTGAGCAGAGATCCAGCGAATGTGACCAATCAGGTTGTACTGTTCAATAAGATCAAACATCTTCTTGAACTCTGCCTGCTCCTCCTTGTCCTTGGACACCTTTCCATGGTCACCGCAGACAACCACTAGGTTTACCAGCTCCTGTAGGCGAGGATTCCGCCCATACATTTCTACCAGCCCAGTCATATTCTTGACACGGTCCAGCCTAGCCATCGAGAAGATGATCGGCTTCTTCTTGTCCTTAAGCACAAATCTGGAGAGGTAGTCAAGTTAGATAACCAGCATGGTAGGCAATCTATTTTATAAGAAGTCAAGAGTTATATATGATTATACTTGTGCTCAGCATTCTCAACATCACTGAAGAGTAGCTCCTCAATCTCAGTATGGAGGGAGGTAAGCCTCTTCAGCTGTTCAGTGTATGGGAAGTAGATGGACATGTCAGCACCAGGGGAGACGATGTTGAACTTGGGGTCGAAGACATCAATACCATGGACAACACGATAGAGGCCTGGCATTGTGAATGCCATGTGCGACTCGTACTGCCCTACGGTGTCCTTGCTGAAAATTGGGTGATAACATTAGATCAGTGTATGCTGTTTGCAAATGACCACGGCGGTGTTTCTGTGGAAGAGAGAATCTTACTTTCCAGCTATCTCTTGGAAAGTACTGGTGATGATGAAGTCAGCATGGTTCATTGCAATCAGGTCGGCTGTGAACTGGCAGGAGAAGTGGTAGTGATCCTCAAATTTCTTCCAGTAAAGGTCGGAGTTGGGATACTTGGTTTTCTCAAGCGCATGAGCAATGGTACACTGCATATGAGGAAATAAGAATTATGATAAGATACTACGGGAATGAGAATAGATCTTGTACTTAGCAAAAGGAGATATATGGCGTACATGAGTAACTCCCAACTTGTGCGCCAACAAACACGCCACAAGGTTGCCATCACTATAGTTTCCAATGATCAGGTCAGGGTTGGCCTGCAGCTCTCCGGCGATCTCGTGTGCCACATCCTGAAAGCAACAGGAAACAAAATGATGAATTACCATCGTAATGAAACACTAGAAACAACCTGCTGGAAAGTGAAATGCATACATCGGTGTAAGCTTCCAGGTAAGGCCAGACTTCAAAGCGGGAGATCCATTTGCGAACAATACCATCTTCTGTTTTGAACGGCACACGCAGGATGTGGGTGTGCTCGGTGCCAAGGACCTTCTCAAGGCGCTGGCCACAGGTGGTGCCATGTGCATCAGGGAGCAACCTGGTGACCTATGTAAGGCCAAAGATGCCTCATTACGGATCAATTATAATTTTATAACAGAGAGCTCATATTCGATCATGTTGGGTACTAAACTTACTATTAGAATCTTTGGTGTAATGTCGAGACCTTGCTGCTTGATTCTCAGCAGCATCTCATTCTCCATAGCACGGACTTGGTCCAAAATGTAGACAATCTGTGGGTTGCCATCACATAATAAAATTGGTGATAATAAATATTTTCTGGTGTTCAGTTTATCAAGAGGAAATATGTCAAGCTGTCAAAAGTGGGGTAGAGGATTCTACCTGTCCGCCAGTATCAGGGTACCCCAAGACATTGGCCTGAGCAAAGTAACCATGAGGAGAGAGGATAACAACATTGAACACCATTGGGATTGTTCCGAGGAACTTCTCCAAGGAGGATGGATCAGGGGCCTCGAGAAGGTCCAAGAGAAGGTGGATAGTCTCGCTCGCACGCTGAGCACAGTCGCCCCAACCTTTCTCCAGACCAAGTTCCTGGAACCTGAATTATGCAACGAAAAAATTGATACGCAACGATTTTAGTTCTTTGTTGAGAGCAATAAGGGTTTCAATGATCATGTGTATGATGATTATATACAGTACCGGTGGTGGAACTCCGAGTAAGGGGTGTCAGCTGGAAGGCCTGACAGATGTGTCTCTGCCTTCCTGAGTGCACCTTGGAGGGTACTGAGACTCCGAATTCTGTCGTTCAACATCATGGTCTGAAGAAAGAAAGAAAATATTACATGTTCATCGTGATTAAACTGCAGGTCTAATAGTTCCAGTTTAAACTTTCAGTTGGCTCATAGATAGCAATCAGGCCTTTGCACTTCTTAAAGAATCTGTTCTAAAACTTTTTTTTACTTACAAATGCACATATCATCAGGGCAAATGCCCAACACATTAAGTAAGGTTGTGTCTATATTTTCTTACAGGCTGAGTATGCTCATATGCTGCTTTTAGATATATCTAAGAGATTGACATGCTATAAGCAAATGATGTAAGCCTTCAACAACAAAGATATAGTTTTTCTAGAGAACCTTCAGCAAAGTCATAGTTGAATGATCCAATCTACAAAGCCAAATGATCCAATCTACAGAGCCAGACACTGGAGAGTGTAACCTACCATCCCCTTGTAGTTGTGCGCGCGAAGGAAGTTGAGCAATGGGTACATGCTCTCCTTGTCATGGAACAACTTTGACGACAAGTGCCTGTTCAGAAACTGCACACCGTTGCCAATGGACTTCGACAGCGATGGGCGCGGGAAGGAGGCGTTGAATGGCTCAAAGTCCAGCTCAAGCACAAAGTTGTTGTCGATGCTGCAATTTGAACAGAAGAAGCGTTGTATGATAAAACTAAGGTATAAGCTGGACTTTTGAATCTTAATAATTTCACAAATCACAGATACCTTCCATTCGCCAGTTGTTCCTTGAACTGCAAATACTCAGCGACGCTTAACTCCTCAACACCAAGCTCGCTCACATTGACCCTCACATACTCCCAAACGCCGGGCCTTGGCCTGATGGCGAGAGCAACCCATGGAGGGATGACAATTGCCTCCTGTATGAAAAACCAACAGATCAAAAGCTGAACATCACTGGAATGACAGTGCAGCGCGTTTTGGTGGTGCAAACCTGTGCGCCCCTTAGGAGATCCTCAAAGGCAGTGTCCTTCAGCTTCGCGCGCTCGGCCTCAGGGATCGCAGCATTGTACTCAGCAGTGATCTGGTGGGGCTGCAGCATCCCCTTTCCTTGGTTAACAAGCCTGAACAAGTTATCGTGTGTCAAATCTATCAACAAACGCTACTTGAACAAAGTGTGGTAACAAGTGTATCTTATATGCAGAGATTTCTACAAACTGGCAGCCGGTGTAGCCTGCAAAAGATCAAGGACAGACCTTGAGAAGACGGCGACGAGCTCATTGGTGTGCACGGAGAGGGAATCGCCGATGCGCTCCCTCACGCTGTGGATACGGCTCAGGGCGCGCTCTCCGGTCTCCCCCATTGCTGTCCTCAAACCTGAACAGCGGAAACAGACATGTAAACCTGAACAGCAGAAACAGTGAAGCCTCCTCCTAGACAACAGGGCGCTCTGTCCTAGTAGCAACGATGCATGAGCTCTAGTGATAAATGGAGCCAAAGGAAGAAGAAAGGTTGGCGTGACGTGCAACAGTGCCTAGAAGGTTGTGCTTTGGGAACCAGATCATGGGATTAGCGTGAGATGTATCGTAGCCGTTTCTTGCGTGGCTTGGCAAGCTAATTAAAACTGACCAAAGTATATGAGTGAGCGCAGGAGCACGGAACTATTGCCGGGCAGGCTCTCCACTTTTCCAGTAGAGAGCATGCAAATAAATAGAAACGGATCAGCTAATTTAGTACAGTAGTAATACAAAAACATGCACATTATCCGCAAGGCAAGAAGCTTATGTAGGAGTTGTGAGAACCACTGTAACTCTTAATTACTGGCCTTGGTAAAACTTTAATAGCCCCTTTAACAAGTTGCATAAAATAGGAAGAAAAAAACCTGCTAGATTTATTTTTTGCATTACGAAAACTTCGAATATGCTCTCAGAAAACAGAAGAGAATTTCAAACTGACGCTAAGCCTGGCATCCCCGGAGGAATTCACAGGCATGCAGGATATGCAGTTCTGCACTGGATCTCTACAGTACTGCCATACGCCCATACGCCTACACCTATCCAGTGTACAAACGGGCGTAATAATCACATGGATCTCACAGCAGTTCACCTACTCTACCATCCTAGTCCCAACTCCAAAACACAAAAGAGAAGACCTTTGTGCTAACTACAGCAACCAAAAGAGAAGATCTCCAGGGCCTGGACCCAAGTGCATGCAGGGGCCGAGAAGACCAAATTAATCGACAAGCCTGACCCAAACTTTTCTTATCAGTATACTCTCGAACCTAAGCCGAAGAAACTAGGAAGAGAATTACGCAGCACTTCTCTTGAATCACTGAAACTAGGCTAGCCCCACAGACCTCCGTATAGTCCCAACCGTACCCAGTGTCATCCATTCTATGTGTATGTACTTGAAAAGAAGTTCTTGAAGTACAGGGAAACAGGACATGGCTTCGTTACCTTGCTCCAGAGGAGGGAGGGAGGAGGAGGGCGAGAAACAAGGAAACGTCACAGGGGAGCAGGCGGCCCGGGTTTGGTGCGCGGTGAGAGCGAGTGAGATGGCTGGGCGACGATGCCTGCGCCCCTATTTATACACGGGGCGCGCGCGCCGGGGGAGCTGCCAGGCCAAGAGGAGGCGTGGGTCGGGCGCTGGTGCCACTGCCAGCTCCCGCCGGGCGGCCGGGGCAAAGGACGCTCTCTTTTCCGTCGCTTTGCTCGGGCGCCCGCACTGGTTCTTGGCAGCATCGCATCGACGGCCGTGGAGGCCCCGGTTGGGTTTGGAGATTAGCGCCCGCCCGGTTCCCGAGGCGGTGAAGACAGGTGCTCCGGCTCGGAGGAATGCACCGCGCCAAGTGTTTCGCCTTGTGGCAGGCGCGCCGTGACAAGTGTTTCGTGCCGGCGAGCCATCGGCTGCATGCAGCGCCGCGGATGTGCGGTAGCTTAGCTGTCTGCGACAAATTCTGTTGCGTGCGACCGCATTTGTGTTTTTTTTCTCTTTTGCTGGGAACCGCATTTGTTTTTTCTTCTCCGCGAAAAGAAGAACCCGCATTTGTTCATGCACTGCACCTAAAAACCGCATTTAGAAGTTTCTGCGACTCATGAGCGCGCGGTACCGTTGGAATTCGGAAACTAGCTGGCTACCAATGCATACGTGATTACGTAGTATGTCCTGTAGCAATGAATGGCTCTCGTATGCCGCTGCCGTGTCGTTTGCGGTTTAATTTCCCACCGCACTTGCCTCGCACTCGCACAAGCTGCACTTCGTGGTACTTTTCCTTTTTGAGTTGCACACTTCGTGGTTCTAACACTATCTGAGTGTGTGACAGAATTGACCATAGCACGGCGACTTTTCGATTGCCTACTACGAAAAATTTGTCCACCGATGAAGGATGGGCAAAGATGGCGGCGCACCTTCGGTTCGCTCTAGTGCTTGTAGTGCTCGGTAGATGGTCTACGCCATCAATGTATTTTTTTTTCTTATTCTTTGTATTGATAGTTGATGAATAGAACGAAAGTTCTTCCTTGCAAACAAAATATTTTTGCTACAAAATTAAGAGTATCTACAATGGAAACCCCAAACCTTGTACATCTAGGATGAATCCTCCGGTTACGAAAATGCCACCCAATTGGGTTCCTTAAACAGTCATATATGTTTGATATGTCTGGCGCCTCCCATAACCAGCTCATATCTAGGGCGGATATGAAGACGTCCAGACAAGTTCATCATGTCCGATCCGGTCCACGTTGGCCCACCTCAACTCCACAAAAATGTGTCCCTTTTCACATCCCAGGCCAACTCTAGCCAATCCACTTTCATTCCGCTCCGCTCCACCCCACACACCCACCCCAACCCGCTCCTCTTCGACGACCTCTAGCCTTCTCTGACATGGCCGGCAGTTGGATACTTTGGATCCCTCGACTGGGAACTTGTCCCATGTGGGGATGAGGAGGAGTTAGCTGACCGACTGACTCTCCGCCTGTCCCGGGAGGAAATCCGAGACCTGACTTCGGAGTCGCTCCGGCTGGAATCCATTGCGTCCGCGAAAGTGGGGCTTGGATCTGGCGGCGTCAACGGCTTGAGACGCGTGACCGTGACGGAACCGAAAGATGCGAGCATCGGGTGGAGGGACCACCGCGCGTAACCGGATGGGCATGGGCTGGCAACACAACCCCTGCGGTGGAGCCTCATCTCCTCAACGTCGAGCTCCAAGTCTAAGTACACGCCGCCAAACGACACGACCACGAAAGCGCCGAGTAGAGGCGTGCCCGCTGTGCGAAGAAGAAGTTGTGTCACATCGCGGAGGCCGAGTCATGCGCCGCGTTGAACAAGACCGAGCTCGTATCCTGGCGAAGCGGCAAGTCTTGGCGGCGCGTGCCCTCGCAAAGGAGCAAACCTTGGTAGTTTGTGCCCTCGCCCGACTGCCCCCCCAAAGAGGAGGAGGAGAAGGAGGAGGCTAATGATGGATCGGACAGCTCCAACAACGAGCAAATTTGCCTCGACCCATGTTGTGTCTTCGGCCGCTACTTCCGCGTCGAATGCGGCAAGGGCAAGGGTAAGGAAGGTCGTGGGCGAATTTCCTAGCCATATTTTATAGCTAGTAGAACATTGCCCAATTTTTTGTAGTCTTATGGCATGTATAAAGAGAAGCTTATATGTTGTTGTGTGTATTGACCTAGATGAATTACGTGTGTTATTCTAACGTTCCATGATTGTAAGGGGTTTAGAATTTGCTAAATGAGGAAGATGGTTGTGGATGCAGACATTTGAGGGGGTGATCCAGCGCCGTCTGTAGATGCTTAAGGGCTGGATTCGTGCATTGTGGTTGTAGACACTCTAAGGGCATCTCTAATTGAAGTTTAAAAGGTCTTAACTTCTGAAAGTTCTTTTTGAGGAGTTACGCCATATTTGGTTGAACTCGCAACACCTTTAACTCCTTAAATATTTAAGAAGGATTATTTATTCTCTCTTAAATTTAGGGAGTCAAAACAAAACTCTCGACAAAGGATTTCCTCTCTTGTGCGAGGTCAGTCTCCCTTACCCCCTCTCTCTTGCTTGTTTGCCTCCACTCCGCTGTTGCCTCCTCTTCCTAACATTCCTTGCCTCCGATGACCACCTTGCACGCCGTCTGACACCCCACATGGCCCTTCTCTCGAGGCAATGCAAAAAACAGACTAAGACAACCCATGAAAATCTTGTTGAAGATGTTGTCTCTGTAATGACGGTGTCATGAACATTGTCGCGGAAGAAGTCAACATAATCATACGTGTTACATTCATATCTTGTAATGGTTCCGCCGTAGTTGTTTTTCTGTGTACTCCCTTTGTTTTTATTCTGCATATTAGCTTTGTCTCGGGTCAAACTTTCTAAACTTTAAGCAAGTTTATACAAAAATAACTAACATCCACAATACCAAATCAATACCATTAGAACCATCAGTCAACATATCTTTATTTTATATATACCTATATATATATATATATATATATATATATATATATATATATATATATTGTGAAAGTTTAAATTGTGTTGAATAAATTGGTTAAACTTTATAAACTTTGACTTAGGTCAAAGCTAATATGCGGAGTAAATAAAAACGGAGAGTATTCCACTTATACTCCCTCCGTCCCAAAATAAGTGGTTGAAGATGCCCCGCTTTGGGTCTTTGAAGAGCTTGATCAATGGATGCGTGGATTCTTTTGGGCGGGCAAAAAGAAAGCAAATGGAGGGCAATGCATGGTAGCTTGGAATTTGGTGTGTAGGCCTACCTGGCTGGGTGGGCTAGGGGTGCGGGACCTGCGGGCACAAAGCCTCGCCCTGCGAGTCCGCTGGGAGTGGCTTCGACGTACTGACCCTGGGAGGCCGTGGCAAGGGCTGCCGGTGATTGTGGACAGGGAGGCGAGAGCGGTGTTTGACAGCCTAGTCCACATTGTTGTGGGCAAAGGGGACACGGTGTTGTTCTGGCGCGATAGATGGATCCATGGTTTTGCCGTTAAGGACATTGCGCCGCTCTTGCATGCTCGGGTGGACACGCGCACGGCTAACAGAAGGACGGTGCAGGAGGGGCTAACCAATGGTAGATGGCTGTTGGATCTTCATGGGGAGCTTAACTTTGGGAGTCATCTGCAACTCTTACATCTGAATTTGGCTATCAGCACGGTGGCTAGGGATCCTTCCGGCGCCGATGTGTTTTCCTGGCCGGCGGATCCGACTGGTCGTTACACGGCTAGGTCCACTTATCATAGATTATGTCTTGGGACGGAGAGGGCACCGTTTGCATCTTGCATTTGGAAAAGTTGGGCGCTCCTCAAATGTAAACTCTTTGCTTGGCTGGCGGTGCAGCATAGGATTTGGACGTCGGATAGGAGGGCGAGACACGGTCTGCAGGACGATCCCTTCCCGTGCTACCTTTGTCTACAAGAGGAGGATAACGCTGAACACATCTTAGTGCAGTGCGTGTATGCCAGGGAAGTTTGGCACGGTATTTGGGATAAGCTAGGGCTGCAAGGTCGCATACCGGTACCCCAGGATACTATATTGGATTGGTGGCTGGCAGGTAGGAGCTTCTATAGGAAGAGTGGGAAGCGTGGCTTCGATACCCTTGTCATTGCCACAATCTGGGCGATCTGGAAACAGCGGAATGCGAGAGTCTTCAACAGGACTCGACAGCAACTGCAGACGCAGGGGTTGGTTGCTGCCATCATAGACGAGGTTAAGGAGTGGAAAGTGGCGGGACTAGGTGGAGGAAGTTTCATTACGTTTTGTGAGAGTGTAGGACTAGGATAAGTTTGGGGTGTTTGCGTGTGTGCCTGAGATGGAGATTTGTTCCATCTCTGGGCTTCTTGTACTTGGTTTTTCTCATCTTCTATAAAGATAAGGTACGCCTTTGGCGTACTCTCGAAAAAAAAAACACTTTGTACTAGCTCTAGTACAAATTTGTACTACTAAGCTCAAGACACTTATTTTGGGACGGAGGGAGTAGATGATTTTGGCCTTACCGCCTGACATCAACTTTAACAAGCATGGTTGTGTGAATAAATTGATGTAGAAGCCAGGGTTTCCACCTTCTTTTCGGGGGGAAAAGCCAATGAAAACTGTTAGCTTATATAGGATCTCTCTTTACAACCAGAATGCTAACCAAGTGCAACCTCCAAGCTGCATTTCTTCCCTATGGTGACGACTTTGTTCATTTCGAGCCCGTCTCTCTTGTCCTGTGGTTTCCGTCGCCTCTCTTTTGTTTCACTTCTGGCACTAACAAATGCGCCTCGCCTTCAGCATAATGCGTCTGCTGCAACCTCGCACGGCAATAATTGGCGATGCGAGAGCCATCCATCATATACCATACATCTAATGATTCAACCGATGCTTAAGAAACCAACTGACATTTTTCCTTCCGAGCTTCGGTCCCCGTCGCTGTCCATCCACACCAAGCAAAAATTGCCTCGCATCTGCTGCCTTTCACGGAGCATTTAAGCGCATTTGCACATACTTTTTTCCGTGTCTTCTTTTTTCTCCGAGGAAAAGAGGGGTCCGAGAAGGGCTAACAATCAAGTCTAGAATTCTAGATGCAGTGGGTCAGTGACATGTGACATCTCACTACTGTAATGCTCACTCTGTTCGTGAACAGGCAATGTTTTACTTAGATATATCAGCAGTCCTCTACATGTTCGTCAGACTGTTTTCCTTTTCATGGAGTATATGTTAGCCAAAAAATAATACCAAACTTAACAGTATGAAGATGTTTTCCATGTGAAATCTAATGATGCTATTAGACTCATCTCACCAATCATACTATTCTTTTGGATAGGTAGTCATCTGTTTACATACAAGATCTGAAGATCAGTGACTAGCATTGTTCGAGATAGCTAGGACAGAGATTTGATGGCACGGGTGCCGGATTGCTCTCCGAACTGATTGGCATGGGCAGTTGCAGAGCAGAATCCTTGCTCGAAAGTTGAATGAGATCTGGTGCGATCTTCTCTTCACAGATTGAGCATCACTTATCCTTGTGTCGCGGAAAGAAAAGAGGCATCGATCGCTTGTCGTGGCGAAAGTGGCGTAGTGTTGCTGCTAAGTTGGAGGATTAGGGATCGATTCTCGTGCCACTACACGTGATGAGTGGAGATTGTTAGCTATGCCTCTCGTGGGATGGCTTGCTGTGATTTGCCTCGGCTGCTTTGGTGACAGGTTTCATCTGTTTTGATACCGCCGGCTGATGCAAAATCAGAAGGAATATGAAGACGTGGAAAGAGGAGTCATATTCTCAGCTAAGACCAAGCCCATGGAATTTCCTAACGGACGCTCTTTGCGTCAAGTTGTCGCTGCTTCGCACAGAGGTTAGCGACCTGGCGACGGGGATGGGCCAGCCCAATTTCGTAACGTACGCACGTGCTACAGTATCTGGTTTTGGGAACCTTCTAGAAAGTTCCTGACAGGCTTTGGGAACCTTCTAGAAGGTTCCTGAACCGGTTTTCACTGCTTTTTTATTTTTCATTTTTATGTTTATTTTTTCTTTCTCTTTTTCTTTTTCTGTTTCTTTTTTCCTTTTTCACTTACTTATTTGTTTACTTATTTCATTTACTCTATTTTTTTCTAATCCATTTTTCTTCTGCATTTTTTTGTTTCAATTCTTCTTTCAGATTTCAAAATTTGTTTGAAAATTCAAAAAAAAAAAACTATTATTCATATTTTCTCACAAATTCAAAAACATTTTTTATTTTAAAAAATGTTTGCATATTTGAGAAAAGTGTTCTCCTTTTAAAAATGTTCTTGTTTTATAATTTTGTTCCCAAAATAAAAAAATATTCGCAAATCTCAAATAACACTATTTCCTTAATTTGTTCATAGTTTCAAAATTTATTCACATATGCAGAAAATGTTCTTTTTTCATAAATGTCCATGTTTTAAAAAATTGATTCACTTTTTCAAAATTTGTTCACCAATTCAAAAAGATTCCATTTTTAAATTTGTTCGCAGATTGAAAAATTGTTCATATCTTTAAAACTTGTTCATGATCCTAAAAATGCTCCTGTTTTCAGAAAAAAGTCAACAATTCAAAAATGTTCATGTTCTCAAAATTTGTTCACAAATTCAAAAATGTTCACTTTTTCAAAAGTGATAAACATTCAAAAATTGTTCGCATTTTGTCAAAACTTGTTCGTTATTGTCAAAAATTGTTTAGGATTTAGAAAATGTTCCTGTTTTTTCAACATTTGTTCGCAAGTTCGAAATATGTTCATGTTTTTAAACAAATCACTATTCAGAAAATTGTTCACATTTTCTAAAAAAACGGTTTTATCAACAATTGATCGTAATATTAAAAAAATGTTCCTGTTTTTAATTTTTGTCCACAACTTCAAAATTGTTCCTGTTTTCAAAATTTGGTTACAAATTCGAAAAATTGCTAACTTTTTTTAAAACTTGTGTGTGTTTTGTAAAACACGTTCATACTTTTCAAATAATATATTCAGAATTTACAAGAAAAGATAGGAAAAAGGAAAAGTAATCTGATATGCCGGTGTGACTAGGTCTAAAGTACTCGCATTGCCGTTTCACAATCAAATTGAGTCAGGCGTAGTGGCTACCTACGTTGTCTACACGCTCGCGGTCGCGAGGTCGAATCGTAGCCGATGCGCTGCGTTATTCATTCATTTTTTTACACCGCTCGCTGCCTTGTTGCGCTGGCCCAGTCGAGGGACTACCCTATGCGAAGCCTCGACATTCTGCCGCGGAATGCGACAGATAGGAATTCCCCAAGCCCAGGGCCTAACTCCATCTATGGTGTGGGTCGGGCTTTTATTATTATGGGCCTACATCGGCATGACATCTTATTTTTAGAACAAGGCCCAAACTTTTCGCAGGAGCTATATATCACCTATATACCGATTCCTAGTAATTGTCCATTTAAGGACACGCGCCCAAAGAGCAAATTTATCAAGCACTATCTCTCTAGGATTTTGGAAACCATCATACTCTAAGATCACTACTTGATACCTGAATAACCACGACCCCATGTTCATGGCCTTGTTCCAATCTCGCAAGCAATCAAACTATACCGTCAATACGTTATCATCAAACCTCCTTCATATGACTTCCTTCACAGGATTCCATGCCGAGCGCATATCCGAGTACAACATCGTATGGATGAAACCTTGGTGGTGTGGACACGCGCAATGGCTAACCACTTGGCCGCCGCTGACGGCTCCTTGATCTCTTCTTCCCGCATGAAGTCGCCCTCGTCTTCCTCATGCAGCGTCAGTCTACCGAGCAAGTCGTTGATCTTCTCCTTCCCCTACCTTGAACTCGAACTCCCAACATCAGTTATATTAGCACCCGTGTTGGAGTATAATGTCCAGCCCTCTCCCATAGTTTGGACTTTTGGTTGCGTTGGCTAGTGCATGAAGATTATATGTTCTTGAGTTCAAGTACTGACTTTCGCAATTTATTTAGAAATTGTTGTTGCCCCCTTTGTGTCCACGTATAGGCCTCTTGAGACATACCTCCGAGTCTATTCATGTGTTGTCTTTCCACGTCATGCGTGAGAGTGGGTGTTGAAGTGTATATGTGGACTGTCTAGCCCTTTCCATCTGTCCGGACTGATGGGTGAACTGGCTAGGTGCATAAACTTGAAACCAAGAGGTCCAGGGTTCAAAACCTAGTAAACGCAATAAATAATTTTGGACTGCCCTCACTTCCGCTGCACGCGTCATATAGCTCCAAACGAGCCTTGACGTGAGGGGGGGGTGTTGGAGTATAATGTCCAACCTTCTCCCATAGTTCAGACTTCTAGTTGCGTTGACTAGTGCACGAAACTTAACAACCCGTTCTTTAGATACTCTCAACAAAGAAGTGACTAGAGGTATGTGTCGACCCATTGGTGAGATATTACAGGTGCAGATCCGGCTCCCCGCTAGTTATGTTGGAGAGTTTGTCCGCGTGCGTGCCAAGATCGATATGAAGAAGAGGCTCACTAGGTTTGTATCGATCACTAAGGAAGAAAAGAAGGACTACAGCATGTCAATCAGCTAAGGCCGGGTATGACCCAGGAAAGTGTGTGCGACCGGAGTTAATCGAGCATGTTGGGTAAGTTTATGCGCCCCTATAGGGAAGTTAATCTATTCGAATAGCTGTGACCATGGTAACAAACGCTTGGAGTTGTATTCTGATCTATACAACTAGAATTGGATACTAGAGATGTGAAATGGATATGATGGCTCCGGGATTGCTTTCTCGCAGAGAGTCGAGAAAGGATCTATGGGCGTTACTACAACTTACTTGCTACTTATATTATGCTAATCTGCACTCTTCTAATGCTGCAAGATGCTTCAAGATGCTAGTCTTTGATAGGCTAGGCTTTCCCTTCTATTCTGGCATTTCTACAGTTCAGTCCAAAGATATAGCCCCACTCCTTTGATAATGATGCATACTTAGTATAGATCTGACGTAACTCTTGCGAGTATTTTGGATGAGTACTCACGATTGCTTTGCTACCTTTTTTCCCCACTACCCGATTGTTGCGATTAGATGATAGAGCCTAGGAGCCAGTTGATCCCACCGATGATTACTACTACCCCGGCGGTGCCTACTACTATGTGACGCCTGGATAATTAAGCTACAGTAACCATCTACTAATGATGCCACGTCACCTCGATTATTGATGCTAATCTCGCGTTAGTTTGAAACCGATTCAAATTCAAATTCGAAATCAAGCAAACAATAAAAGTTTTCAAATATTAAAATTAAAATGTTCGGGGTGAGCCAAATAAGGCATAGGTAAGTATGGTGGAGAAACCACATTTTAAAAAAAGGTTTAGTACTCTAAAAATATTTTAAACGATAGCAAAAACAATTAGTTGAATGCCTTTTAAAATAAAATAAAATATTAAACTATTTTATTTAGTTGCCCAAACTTATGTGGTAGTAGCCTATTTACTAACACTAAATTAGGGACTACTTTTATTGTTTACAAAACTAAAATAAAAGGGGAACTAAAGTAAAACAGAAATGAAAAGGAAAATAATTAGAAAGAAAAGAAAGCAAAACTAAATAAAAGGACACCTCAAGATGGACCAACTGCCCATCGGCAGCCAAAGCCAACCTAACTGCCCACCTAACCCCTCGCCTATATGGCCTCACACCAAACCCTAGCCCCCCAGCCGCACACTCCCCGCCCCACCGCACGATACCCACCCCACTCTCCTCCTCTCACCCCCGATCTGGATTGGGGGCTCGATCGCCGCCGCCAAGACGCCGCCCGGAGTGCCCCCCGCTTGAGGACCACCTCGCCGGACCTCGCTTCCCCATCTCCCCCTCGTCTGCTTCCCCCACCTCTCGATCCTGATCTGGATCGGGAAGGGGAACGAACCCGGCGTCCCTCGCCGCCTCGACCCCATCGCCGCTCATCACCGACCGCCGCCCGATGCTGCCTCGCCGGCGCCCGACCCCGACTCCTCCTCGAGCACGCCTCGCTCAACTACAGGGCTCGGTGAGCCCCGACTTCCTCTCCCCCCTTCTCTACTCCATGGCGCCTGAAGCGTACTTGCTCGCCAAGCCGCAGACTTCTCCAGACTGGTCTGTGCCTCGCTATCTGTCGCCTCTGCCGCTCCGCCATGCCACCTGACCTCCCTCGCGCTCCTTTTCAGGTAAGCCGCCCCGCTCCTTAGCGCACTACGGCGGCCCCCCCGTGTGTTCGTCTTGCCAACACTCAATACCATTGCATACAAGTCGGCGGTGGCACTTTGTCGCTGGGCAAGGCCGATGACCATGGCCCGTTTGCCCGATAAGGCCTTCGTGCCACTGACCAGTGGGGTCCATCCCCTAGAACGTTTAAAAAAATGGAAATTAATAATAATAATAATAATAATAAATGAATAATAATTTAATTAGTTAGTTAGTTAATTAATTAATTAACTTAATTAACTTTTATTAATTAAACTAAACAACTAATTAAACTAATTAATCACGATTAGTTAGTCTAGTCAATGACATGCGGGACCCACCATCGATTGACCCCGACCAACACGTGTTGATGGCGGCGTCAACATGACATCATGCTGATGTCATAAATCCAAATTTCGAATTAAAATAATTAGATAAATGCTAAAAATGATTTAAATCTTTTAAAATCAATATAAAATAAACAGTAGCTCGGATGTAAAAACTTTGCACATGAAAGTTGCTCAGAGCGACGAGACGAATCCGGATACGCAACCCGTTTGTCCACCCCACATCCCTAGCATAGCGAACACGCAATTTCCCCCCTCCGGTTCATCTGTCTGAAAACGTGAAACACTGGGGATACTTTCCCGAATGTTCCCCCCTTCACCGGTATCACCTCCTACTGCGTTAGGTCACCTCTAGCACCACGTATTACCATGCTATGCTTTGTGATACTTTGATTGCTCAGTTATTTATTGTGTTCCCCCTCCGTTACTTCCCAGTAAACCCGAGACTACCGACGACCCCAGTTCGACTACGGAGTTGACGACCCTCCTACTTGCCGAGCAACCAGCAAGCCCCTCCCCCTTGATCACCAGATATCGCCTATTCTCCTCTATCCGCTTGCATTAGAGTAGTGTAGCATGTTCTCGCTTCCGTTAATCCTATTACGATGCATAGCGACATTGTTGCTACATCTATTGATACCTTACCCGCAATCCTAAATACTTAGTATAGGATGCTAGTTTATCATCATTGGCCCTACATTCTTGTCGATCGCCTTGCTATACTATTATTAATGTGATCACTCGGGAGGTGATCACGGGTATATACTATACATACATACATCTTGCATGAGATGGTGACTAAAGTCGGGTCACTCGATGAGTACCCGCAAGTGATTACGATAAGGGGTGAAAGGACAGGTGGCTCCATCCCGGTAGAGGTGGGCCTGGGTTCCCGACGGCCCCCGACTGTTACTTTGTGGCGGAGCGACAGGGCAGGTTGATGTTGGGGAACGTAGTAATTTCAAAAATTTTCCTACGCACACGCAAGATCATGGTGATGCATAGCAACGAGAGGGGAGAGTGTTGTCCACATACCCTTGTAGACCGAAGCGGAAGCGATCGTAGCGTAGAGGAAGTAGTCGACGTTCTCCTCGCGATCCGACCGATCCGGCGCCGTTACTCAGCGCCCGAGTTCTTGACACACGACAGCTCGATGGCGTCCCTCGTACTCGATCCAGCCGAGTGTCGAGGGAGAGTTCCGTCAAGACGACGGCGTGGTGACGATCTTGATGTTTCACGGCGCGAGGGCTTCGCCTAAGCTTCGCGACAGTATAACCGAGGTGGAATATGGTGGAGGGGGCACCGACACGGCTAAGGAACGATCTCACGATCAACTTGTGTGTTCCAAGGTGCCCCCTGCCCGTATATAAAGGAGCCAGGGGGAGGGGGGCGTGCCAAGGAGGGCGCTACTGGGAGTCCTACTCCTCCGGGAGTAGGATTCCCCCAATCCTAGTTGGACTAGGATTCCGGAGGGAAAGAGAGAGAGGGGGGCCGGCCCCTTCTCCTAGTCCTAATAGGACTAGGGAAGGGGGGGAGGCGCGCAGCCCGCTTGGGCTGCCCCGTCTCCTTTCCACCAAGGCCCATAGTGGCCCATTTACCTCCCGGGGTTCGGTAACCTCCGTACTCGATAAATTCCGCCGCCCGAACCATTCCGAACTCCAAACATAGGCTTCCAATATATCAATCTTTATGTCTCGACCATTCCGAGACTCCTCGTCATGTCCGTGATCACATCCGGGACTCCGAACTCCTTCGGTACATCAAAATACATAAACTCATAATAACTGTCATCGAAACCTTAAGCGTGCGGACCCTACGGTTCGAGAACAATGTAGACATGACCTAGAACTTATTCACGGTCAATAACCAACAGCGGGACCTGGATGCCCATATTGGTTCCTACATATTCTACGAAGATCTTTATCGGTCAGACCGCATAACAACATACGTTGTTCCCTTTGTCATCGGTATGTTACTTGCCCGAGATTCGATCGTCGGTATCCAATACCTAGTTCAATCTCGTTACCGGCAAGTCTCTTTACTCGTTCCGTAATACATCATCTCGCAACTAACTCATTAGTTGTAGTGCTTGCAAGGCTTCAGTGATGTGCATTACCGAGAGGGCCCAGAGATACCTCTCCGACAATCGGAGTGACAAAACCTAATCTCAAATACGCCAACCCAACATCCGCCTTTGGAGACACCTGTAGTACTCCTTTATAATCACCCGATTACGTTGTGACGTTTGGTAGCACCCAAAGTGTTCCTCCGCAAACGGAGTTGCATAATCTCATAGTTACAGGAACATGTATATGTCATGGATAAAAGCAAGAGCAACATACTAAACGATCGTGTGCTAAGCTAAGGGAATGGGTCATGTCAATCAGATCATTCTACTAATGATGTGACCTTGTTAATCAAATAACAACTCCTTGTTTATGGTTAGGAAACATAACCATCTTTGATTAACAAGCTAGTCAAGTAGAGGCATACTAGTGACACTATGTTTTGTCTATGTATTCACACATGTATTATGTTTCCGGTTAATACAATTCTAGCATGAATAATAAACATTTATCATGAAATAAGGAAATAAATAATAACTTTATTATTGCCTCTAGGCATATTTCCTTCATCTCCCACTTGCACTAGAGTCAATAATCTAGATCACATCACCATGTGATTAACATCGATAGTTCACATCATCATGTGATTAACACCCATAGTTCACATCGCCATGTGACCAACACCCAAAGGGTTTACTAGATTCAGTAATCTAGTTCACATTGCTATGTGATTAATACCCAAAGAGTACTAAAGTGTGATCATGTTTTGCTTGTGAGAGAGTCTTAGTCAACGGGTCTTTCACATTTAGATCCATTATGTATTTTGCAATTTTTCTATGTCTACAATGCTCGCAAGCTACTCTAGCTAATTGCTCCCACTTTCAATATGTATCTAGATCGAGACTTAGAGTCATCCGGATCGGTGTCAAAACTTGCATCGACGTACCCTTTACATTTAACCTTTTGTCACTTCCATAATCGAGAAACATATCCTTATTCCACTAAGGATAATTTTGACCGCTGTCCGATGATCTACTCCTAGATCACTATTGTACTCCTTGCTAAACTCAAGGCAGGGTATACAATAGATCTGGTATACAACATGGCATACTTTATAGAACCTATGGCCAAGGCATAGGGAATGACTTTCATTCTCTTTCTATTTTCTGCCGTGGTCGGGTTTTTGAGTCTTACTTAATTTCACACCTTGTAACACAGTCAAGAACTCTTTCTTTGACTGTTCCATTTTGAACTACTTCAAAACCTTGTCAAGGTATGCACTCATTGAAAAAACTTATCAAGCGTCTTGATCTATCTCTATAGATCTTAATGCTCAATATGCAAGCAACTTCACCGAGGTCTTTCTTTGAAAAACTTCTTTCAAACACTCCTTTATGCTTTGCAGAATAATTCTACATTATTTCCGATCTACAATATGTTATTCACATATACTTATCAGAAATGCTGTAGTGCTCCCACTCACTTTCTAGTAAATACAGGCTTCACCGTAAGTCTGTATAAAACTATATGCTTTGATCAACTCATCAAAGCGTATATTCCAACTCCGAGATGCTTGCACCAGTCCATAGATGGATCGCTGGAGCTTGCACACTTTGTTAGCTCCTTTGGATCGATAAAACTTTCGGTTGCATCATATACAATTCCTCTTCCGTAAATCCATTCAGAATGCAGTTTTTACATCCATTTGCCAAATTTCATAAAATGCGGCAATCGCTAACATGATTCGGACAGACTTAAGCATCGCTACGGGTGAGAAGGTCTCATCGTAGTCAATCCCTTGAACTTGTTGAAAACCTTTTGCGACAAGTCGAGCTTTGTAGATAGTAACACTACTATCAACGTCCGTCTTCCTCTTGAAGATCCATTTATTTTCTATGGTTTGCCGATCATCGGGCAAATCCATCAAAGTCCATACTTTGTTCTCATACATGGATCATATCTCAGATTTCATGGCCTCAAACCATTTTGCGGAATCTGGGCTCATCATCGCTTCCTCATAGTTCGTAGGTTTGTCATGGTCAAGTAACACGACCTCCGAACAGGATTACCGTACCACTCAGTGCGGATCTCACTGCTGTTTACCCACGAGGTTCGGTAGTAACTTGATCTAAAGTTTTATGATCATCATCATTAACTTCCTCACTAATTGGTGTAGGTGTCACAGAACCAATTTCGTGATGAACTACTTTCCAATAAGGGAACAGGTACAGTTACCTCATCAAGTTCTACTTTCCTCCCACTCACTTCTTTCGAGAGAAACTCCTTCTCTAGAAAGGATCCATCTTAAGCAACGAATATCTTGCCTTCGGATCTGTGATAGAAGGTGTACCCAACAATTTCCTTTGGGTATTCTATGAAGACGCACTTCTCCGATTTGGGTTTAAGCTTATCAGGATGAAACTTTTCACATAAGCATCGCAACTCCAAACTTTAAGAAACGACAACTTGGGTTTCTTGCTAAACCACAGTTCATATAGTGTCGTCTCAACGGATTTAGATGGTGCCCAATTTAACGTGAATGCAGTTGTCTCTAATGCATGATCCCAAAACGATATTGGTAAATCAAGAAGAAACATCATAGATTGCACTATATCCAATAAAGTGCGGTTACGATGTTTGGACACACCATAACATTGTGGTGTTCTGTGGCGTGAGCTGTGAAACTATTCCACATTGTTTTAATTGAAGACCAAACTCAGAACTCAAATATTCATCTCCATGATCGATCGCAGAAACTTTATTTTCTTGTTACGATGATTTTCCACTTCACTCTGAAATTCTTTGAACATTTCAACTATTTCGGACTTATGTTTCATCAAGTAGATATACCCATATCTACTCAAATCATCTGTGAAGGTCGAAAATAACGATACTTGCCACAAGCATCAACACTCATCGGATCGCATACATCGGTATGTATTATTTTCAATAAGTGAGTAGCTTGTTCCATTGTTCCGAAGAACGGAGTTTTAGTCATCTTGCCCAAAAGGCACGGTTCGCAAGCATCAAGTGATTCATAATCAAGTGATTCCAAAATCCCATCAGCATGGAGTTTCTTCATGCGCTTTACACCAATATGACCTAAACGGCATTGCCACAAATAAGTTGCACTATCATTATTAATTTTGTATCTTTTGGTTTCAATATTATGAATATGTGTATCACTACGATCGAGATCCAATGAACCATTTTCATTGGGTGTGTAACCATATAAGGTTTTATTCATGTAAACAGAATAACAGTTTATTCTCTTACTTAAATGAATAACCGTATTGCAGTAAACATGATCAAATCATATTCATGCTCAACGCAAACACCAAATAACATTTATTTAGGTTCAACACTAATCCCGAAAGTATAGGGAGTGTGCGATGATGATCATATCAATCTTGAAACTACTTTCAACACACATCGTCACTTCACCCTTAACTAGTTTCATTTTATTCGCAACTCCTGTTTGAGTTACTATTCTTAGCAACCGAACCAGTACCAAATACCGAGGGTTGCTATAAACACTAGTAAAGCACACATCAAACACTGTATATCAAATATACCCTTTTTCACTTTGCCATCCTTCTTATCCACCAAATATTTAGGGCAGTTCCGCTTCAAAGGATCATTTCCTTTGCGATTGTAAGCACTTTCGGTTTGTGCTTTGGTTCAGCTTTGGGCTTCTTCGTGGGAGTGACAACTTGCTTGTCAATCTACTTGAAGTTCCCTTTCTTTCCCTTTGCCCTTTTCTTGAAACTAGTGATCTTGTCAACCATCAACACTTGATGCTCTTTCTTGATTTCTACCTTCGTCGATTTCAACATCACGAAGAGCTCGGGAATCATTTTCGTCATCCTTGCATACTATAGTTCATCACGAAGTTCTACTAACTTGGTGATGGTGACTAGAGAATTTCATCAATCACTATCTTATCCGGAAGTTTAACTCCCACTTGATTCAAGCGATTGAAGTACCGCATAATCTGAGCACATGCTCACTAGTTGAGCGATTCTCCTCCATCTTTTAGCTATAGAACTTGTTGAAGATTTCATATCTCTCAACTCGGTATTTGCTTGAAATATTAACTTCAATTCTGGAACATCTCATATGGTCCATGATGTTCAAAACATCTTTGAAGTCCCGATTCTAAGCCATAAAGCATGGTGCACAAAACTATCAAGTAGTCATCATTTGAGTTAGCCAAACGCTCATAACGCCTCGCATCCGCTCCCGCAATAGGTCATCACCTAGCGGTGCATCAAGGACATAATTCTTCTGCAGCAATGAGGATAAACCTCGATCACGGATCGAATCCGCATCATTGCTACTAACATTTTTCAACACAATTTTTCTAGGAACATATCAAAAACAAACATATGAAAGCAACAACGCGAGCTATTGATCTACAACATAATTTGCAAAATACTACCAGTACTAAGTTCATGATAAATTTAAGTTCAATTAATCATATTACTTAAGAACTCCCACTTAGAAAAACATCTCTCTAGTCATCTAAGTGATCACGTGATCCAAATCAACTAAACCATAACCGATCATCACGTGAAATGGAGTAGTTTTCAATGGTGAACATCTTATGTTGATCATATCTACTATATGATTCACGCCGACCTTTCGGTCTCCGTGTTCGAGGCCATATCTGCATATGCTAGGCTCGTCAAGCATAACCCGAGTATTCTGCGTGTGCAAAACTGGCTTGCACCCGTTGTAGATGGACGTAGAGCTTATCACACCCGATCATCACGTGGTGTCTGGGCACGACGAACTTTGGCAACGGTGCATACTCGGGAGAACACTTCTTGATAATTTAGTGAGAGATCATCTTATAATGCTACCGTCAATCAAAGCAAGATAAGATGCATAAAGGATAAACATCACATGCAAATCAATATAAGTGATATGATATGGTCATCATCATCTTGTGCTTCACGATCTCCATCTTGCAAAGCACCACCATGATCACCATCGTCATCGGCGCGACACCTTGATCTTCATCGCAGCATCGTTGTCGTCTCGCCAAACTTATGCTATTACGACTATCGCTACCGCTTAGTGATAAAGTAAAGCATTACAGTATGCATTGCATTGCATACAATAAAGCGACAACCATATGGCTCTGCCATTGCCGATAACCGGTTACAAAACATGATCATCTCATACAATAAAATATAGCATCACGTCTTGACCATATCACATCACAACATGCCCTGCAAAAACAAGTTAGACGTCCTCTACTTTGTTGTTGCAAATTTTACGTGGCTGCTACGGGTTTAAGCAAGAACCAGTCTCACCTACGCATCAAAACCACAACGATACTTCGTCAAATAGACTCCGTTTTAACCTTCTCAAGGACCGGGCGTAGCCACACTCAGTTCAACTAAAGTGAGAGAGACAGCACCCACCCGTCACCTTTAAGCAACGAGTGCTCGCAGCGGTGAAACCAGTCTCGCGTAAGCGTACGCGTAATGTCGGTCCGGGCCGCTTCATCTCACAATACCGCTGAACCAAAGTATGACATGCTGGTAGGTAGTATGACTTGTATCGCCCACAACTCACTTGTGTTCTACTCGTGCAAAACATCAAACCATAGAAAAAACCTAGGCTCGGATGCCCTTTGTTGGGGAACGAGTAATTTCAAAAATTTCCCACGCACACGCAAGATCATGGTGATGCATAGCAACGAGAGGGGAGAGTGTTGTCCACATACCCTTGTAGACCCGGCGGAAGCGATCGAACGTAGAGGAAGTAGTCGACGTTCTCCTCGCGATCCGACCGATCCCGGCGCCGTTACATCTCGACGCCCCGAGTTCTTGACACACGACAGCTCGATGACGCCCTCAGACTCCGATCCAGCCGAGTGTCGAGGAGAGTTCCACAAGACGACGGCGTGGTGACGATCTTGATGTTTCACGGCGCGCAGGCTTCGCTTAAGCTTCGACAGTATAACCGAGGTGGAATATGGTGGAGGGGGCACCGACACGGCTAAGGAACGATCTCACGATCAACTTGTGTGTTCCAAGGTGCCCCCTGCCCCGTGATATAAAGGAGCCAGGGGGGGGGGCGGCCAAGGAGGGCGCATACAGGAGTCCTACTCCCTCTGGGAGTAGGATTCCCCCCCCCAATCCTAGTTGGACTAGGATTCCCGGAGGGGGGAAAGAGAGAGAGGGGGGCCGGCCCCTTCTCCTAGTCCTAATAGGACTAGGGAGGGGAGGCGCGCAGCCCCTTGGGCTGCCCTTCTCCTTTCCACCAAGGCCCATAGTGGCCCATTTACCTCCCGGGGGGTTCCGGTAACCTCCCGGTACTCCGGTAAATTCCCGTTTTCGCCCGGAACCATTCCGAACTCCAAACATAGGCTTCCAATATATCAATCTTTATGTCTCGACCATTCCGAGACTCCTCGTCATGTCCGTGATCACATCCGGGACTCGAACTCCTTGGTACATCAAAATACATAAACTCATAATAAGCATCATCGAAACCTTAAGCGTGCGGACCCTACGGTTCGAGAACAATGTAGACATGACCTAGAACTTATTCACGGTCAATAACCAACAGCGGGACCTGGATGCCCATATTGGTTCCTACATATTCTACGAAGATCTTTATCGGTCAGACCGCATAACAACATCGTTGTTCCTTTGTCATCGGTATGTTACTTGCCCGAGATTCGATCGTCGGTATCCAATACCTAGTTCAATCTCGTTACCGGCAAGTCTCTTTACTCGTTCCGTAATACATCATCTCGCAACTAACTCATTAGTTGTAGTGCTTGCAAGGCTTGATGATGTGCATTACCGAGAGGGCCCAGAGATACCTCTCCGAGCAATCGGAGTGACAAAACCTAATCTCGAAATCGCCAACCCAACATCGCCTTTGGAGACACTGTAGTACTCCTTTATAATCACCCGATTACGTTGTGACGTTTGGTAGCACCCAAAGTGTTCCTCCGGCAAACGGGAGTTGCATAATCTCATAGTTACAGGAACATGTATATGTCATGGATAAAAGCAGTAGCAACATACTAAACGATCGTGTGCTAAGCTAAGGGAATGGGTCATGTCAATCAGATCATTCTACTAATGATGTGACCTTGTTAATCAAATAACAACTCCTTGTTTATGGTTAGGAAACATAACCATCTTTGATTAACAAGCTAGTCAAGTAGAGGCATACTAGTGACACTATGTTTTGTCTATGTATTCACACATGTATTATGTTTCCGGTTAATACAATTCTAGCATGAATAATAAACATTTATCATGAAATAAGGAAATAAATAATAACTTTATTATTGCCTCTAGGGCATATTTCCTTCAGTTGAGACCACCTAGGAGACAGGTGGGCCTGGCCCTGTTCGGCGTTCGCGGATACTTAACACGCTTAACGAGATCTTGGTATTTGATCTGAGTCTGGCCACTGGCCTATACGCACTAACCAACTACGGGGGAACAGTTATGGGCCTTCTTGACGTCAGCGACGGAGTGGCGCGCGCCAGATTGGACTGGAACGCCTACTCTTGTATAAGGGAGGCTAGGTCTGCTTCCGACCGCCCTCACAACGTGCAGGTGTGCAATGGGCGATGGGCCCAGACCCCTGCGCGCATAGGATTTAGACCGGCGTGTTGACCTCTCTGTTGTGCCTAGGTGGGGCTGCGACGTGTTGATCTTCCGAGGCCGGGCATGACCCAGGAAAGTGTGTCCGGCCAAATGGGATCGACCGTGTTGGGTTATGTGGTGCACCCCTGCAGGGAAGTTAATCTATTCGAATAGCCGTGATCTTCGGTAACAGGACGACTTGGAGTTGTACCTTGACCTTATGACAACTAGAACCGGATACTTAATAAAACACACCCTTCCAAGTTCCACAGATAACCCGGTGATCGCTTTTCCACAGGGCGACGAGGGGAGGATCGCCGGGTAGGATTATGCTATGCGATGCTACTGGAGATGCTACTTGGAGATGCTACTTGGAGGACTTCAATCTACTCTCTTCTACATGCTGCAAGACGGAGGCTGCCAGAAGCGTAGTCTTCAATGGGACTAGCTACCCCCTCTTATTCTCGGCATTCTGATTCGGTCAATCGATATGGCCTCCTTACATATACCCATGCATATGTAGTGTAGTTCCTTGCTTGCGAGTACTTTGGATGAGTACTCACGGTTGCTTTCTCCCCCTTTTTCCCCTTTCCTTTCTTTACGGTTGTCGCAACCAGATCTTTGGAGTCGAGAGCAGACGCCACCGTCGGCGATGACCCCTACTACACTGGAGGTGCCTACTACTACGTGCAGCCGACGGCGACGACCGGGGTAGTTAGGAGGATCCCAGTGCAGGAGGTCTGCGCCTCTTCGATCTGATCGATTTGTGCTAGCCTTCTTAAGGCAAACTTGTTTAACTTATGTACGTACTCAAATATTGTTGCTTCCGCTGACTCGTCTATGATCGAGCACTTGTATTCGAGCCCTCGAGGCCCCTGGCCTGTATTACGATGCTTGTATGACTTATTTATGTTTTAGAGTTGTGTTGTAATATCTTCCCGTGAGTCCCTGATCTTGATCGTACACATTTGCGTGCATGATTAGTGTACGATTGAATCGGGGGCGTCACATACTACGTGGAGGCCACCGATGACCAGGAATAGTTAGGAGGCTCCCAGGCAAGAGGCCTCGCCTTTTCGATCAATATTGATGTTTGTGCTAGCCTTCTTAAGGTAGACTTGTTTACCTTATGTCTGTACTCAGATATTGTTGCTTCCGCTGACTCATTTGTATTCGAGCCCTCGAGGCCTTGGCTGATATTTTGTATTTAGAGTTGTGTTGTGATATCTTCCCTTGATCTCCATGGGCCTTGTACAGGCCGTAGGATCCATGGACTTTCTACGGGCCGTACGATCCATGGGCCTTCTACGGGCCGTAGGATCCATTGGTCTTCTACGGGCCGTAGGATCCATGGGCCTTCTACGGGGCGTATAATCATTTCGCCAATCATGGGCCATACTATTCGTGGACCATAACGGGTCGTTAATAGGCCGTATTTGATAACTCTATGAAAACAACCCAATGGTTTTTTTGACATGAAAATGGCCCAACGTATTAACGGGCCACAAACGGGCCGACTGTAACCACGAGCTGAATTTCGCCCACAAGCAGAAAATGACAGTAACGGGCCGTAAGTAACCGAATGCTGGAAATGAGCCCAAGAATAAATGGGCCCTGAGAAGGCCGAAAGATAACATGGGCTGGAAACGGCTGTCGGTGTCAAAACCGGCGGATCTCGGGTAGGGGGTCCCGAACTGTGCGTCTAGGCGGATGGTAACAGGAGACAAGGGACACGATGTTTTTACCCAAGTTCGGGCCCTCTCGATGGAGGTAAAACCCTACTCCTGCTTGATTGATATTGATGATATGGGTAGTACAAGAGTGGATCTACCACAAGATCAAGGAGGCTAAACCCTAGAAGCTAGCCTATGGTATGATTGTTGTAATGGTTGTCTCTACGGACCAAAACCCTCCGGTTTATATAGACACGGGAGAGGGCTAGGGTTACACGAGTCGGTTACAATGGTAGGAGATCTACATATCCGTACGCCAAGCTTGCCTTCCACGCCAAGGAAAGTCCCATCCGGACACGGGACGAAGTCTTCAATCTTGTATCTTCGTAGTCTTGGAGTCCGGTTTGTCGATGATAGTCCGGCTGTCCGGACACCCCTAGTCCAGACTCCTCGGTAGCCCCCTGAACCAGCTTCAATGACGATGAGTCCGGCGTGCATATTGTTCGGCATTGCAAGGCGGGTTCCTCCTCCGAATAATTCATAGAAGATTGTGAACGCCAGGATAGTGTCCGGCTCTGCAAAATAAATTTCACATTCCACCGTAGAGAGAATAATAAGTACACAAGTTCAATCTGCTGACGTATTTTGTGGCATGACATCATACCACCACCAAGCCTTTACTTGAATCGTTTTTATTATACCACCTCGGTAGCGTTTAGCTAAGCGGTTTTTGGCACGTCTTGTCAAGCAGTAGATCGTGTTCCCTTATTCCGGATTCCCATCAATACTGACGTGGGTAACCCAACCACGCCATTGATGGTGGCGCTTTGGGAGATAAGCGAGTTTTACCAGCGGTGGGGACGATAGTCTTCGTCCGCCCATATAAGGGATAAGGATCCACCTTTTACGACGCCTTCTTCCTCCTTTGCTTATCCACCTCCAAGACTCGAGCTCCAATACCAAGTCCGCACATCTCGTCTCGACCTTCTCCAGTCATGTCGAGCGGAGGCAAGTGGTGGCTTCCTCCGTTACTGAGAGGGCACACGAAAGCTGCTGTGGCGCGGATACCTTTCCAGCGACATCACGCCTTTGGTGCCCGACGAGGGGCAGCTCATCCCCACCCCCAGCCCCATGAGAGGTCGATTCCTTCCCCACTTCCTCCGCTGGACTGGGCTTCCCATTGCATCCCTTCGCTCGGGGCTCATGTACTACTACGGCTCGACTTCCATGATCCGGCGCCAAACTTCATCCTCAACATCTCGGCGTTTATCGTCAGGTGCGAGGCCTTCCTCTACATCCGCCCTACTTGACAGGCTAAAGACCTTCAATGTCAAGTCAAGGTAGTGAAGGTCATCCAAGCGAGGCGGAGGCGCCATGGTGGGCAAAATGCCCAATGTCACCGGCTTGAGGGGGCCTTCGTGGAGTCCGCCAAGGGTGGCAATCGGGTGGTTCTACATCACCGAGCCAGCGTGACCCTAAATGGGCAGCGGCCCCGAAGTTCAGATCTGGTATCCCTATGCAGCTCACCTCCGGAAAGAGAAGGGCTTGCTACGGGCAGTTCGGAGGAGCCGACAGACTCCAATCTCATCTCCGCACCTTGGTGAACAAGAAGCTTAGGCTTGTCAATGTGATCCAGGTCATGCTCGTCGCCGGATTCTCCCCTGCCAACAACGGGCCTTTAATCTGTGGGAGTTCAATCCGGCACAGCACCGGAACCTGAGCGGGCTCTTCGACACGATGTACGAAGCTGCCTAGAGGGTGTTGTTCAAGGGCGGAGAAGCCCCCGCATCCGCGACGGAAGACCGCGGATTCGGCACCAAGCGCCCGGCCGGCGAGGTAAGCTTTGTTATCCTCTATGGGACATTTATTTTCTTCATAGTTTGACTCTATTGTGGGATCTAAACTCCCAATGCCTTCGACAAGACTGGCAAGGACGTCCGGACAGGTAGACTGTCTGGCTCCCCTCCCCGAAGACCCAGTGGACACCCGTTTGACGGGGCTGCTGGTTCCGGCCCTTTACGTGGTGCCGGAGAAGAAGGCCAAGAAGAAGGCCACGGGAACCCGAAGGAGTTCCCAGCGCCAGGTGATATCGGACTCATTGTCCGATGGCTCCGAGGCGGACTCCTCTCCCGAAGACGAGGAGGAGAAAGAAGACTCTCCCCAAGAGGGGGGAGAGAGGAAGAGGAAGGCTTCCCCAACGGGGGAGGCCGAAGGGTCCAAGAGGGGAAGGACCCTTCCTCAGGACAGCTCCGCCAACGCCAACGTCGGCGACGAAGGGTGGCCCTCAAGGGCCAAGCCTCCGGCAAGATCGTAAGTATCCGGATTCCTGAATGATTTATAATTTCTCTTTTATGTCACATAGTGTCCTTCTAATGCCGTGCACTACCTGTAGTCCGGCCGAGGATGATCTTCCCACTTCATCAAGCGGGTCCTTGGCTCCGTCAGATGTAGATTCCATTCCGACTGCCTCCACCCCTCGCGATGCTGAGGACGCCGAGGTGGGATCCCAGGAGGGGACCCATCAAGAGGAGGCTCTGGAGGTGCCACAAGGCAGCCTCCCGGACTTCGCGCCGGACTCCATGCCGGAACCCGCAGTGGTTCCGGAGTCCGGCAGGCGGCCCCTTCGTAAGAAGGGCAAGACCGTGACACCGGCAGCCTCCGTCCAACCGAAGGCGCCGGACAACTTGTTGGAAGTGCTCAACAGCGCTTCCATCGAGGAAGAGCACCACACTATCATGAGTGCGGTGATTCAGAAGGTTCAGCTCGCAAAAAGCAGGCTGACCGAAGCCTGCAGCAGCCTTCTAACAGGCTTTGAGGTAAGAAGTTTAAAATATGTAATGTAATACGCGATAGACAAGAGCCCACGATGCTCGGTTCGGTGTTGGAAAGAAAAATCGGACTGGGATCTAAAAAGATGTACGCAGGAGTGCTAAAATTATGTCAATATGGGTTTGCAGGCTGCGCTGACCTCTCGCCAAGACCGATCGCGGAGGTCGGTGCTTTTGAAGCAAGACCTCGGCGGGCCGAGAACGAGCTCGGCTGGCCAAGAAGCAGCTCGGGGACAAAGAAGGTGAGTAACACCGTAATAAGTTTGTACCTTATAGAAAAGGATTTTGGTTGCAATAGAAATGACAAGGATAACGTGGGCACTGCAGGGGCCACGAACGAGGTGGCGACCCTGAAGGAGGTCGTGTCCGCGGCCGAACGCAATGCAGCCGCGGAACGAGCGGAGCGAGAGAAGCAGGAGGCACGGGTGGCAGAGGTGTGGCAAGAGCTCCAGGCTCTCATGGAGAAGCATGAGAGTTTGGAGCGCGACTCGAAGACTCGAGAGTCCGAGCTTGCCTCGGCTCTTGAAAGTGCCAAAGCCGCTAAGGCCGAGGCCCATAAGGCCATCCAGGAGATTGAGGCGGTGAAGAAAATAGCGGCGGGTAAGGCATTTTTCATGCAAAGCAAGCATGTGAATGTAAATTACCTGTTACTTACCCGAATTCGGAGCTCTCCAGGGGCGTTTGCAGATCTGCCTCGCAGCATGTCCGATGCCGCCGCATTCTACCGGGCCGAGGAGGGGAGCTCAACGGAGAAGGTCTTCTGGTCTCAGTACACTGAGGCCGGACATCCGGTGCCCCCTAGCGACCAGCTGAAGCAGTTGGTCGAGCTCCACAAGGTAGCCGAGCAGGCCATGAAGGGCCTCATAGTCCGGCCAGGCCCGGAGAGGCCATGCCCAGGAGCTACTTCGCCTCGCGGCGGCTGGTGGATGCGTGCCCTGGGTGGAAGTCATCAAAGCGCTCCGCCTTTGCATTGAAGGTGCCCGTCGGGCCTTGCCCGCAAAAAGGTGCATTGGGGCAATTTGGATGCGAGAGGCTTATCACAGACCAGCGCCGCCGATGGGCAAGGAGTATCGTCGCCCGAGATGTACTATAAGAGTGTCCTGAAGGGTGCCCGCAAGATTGCGGATGAGTGCCCCAAAGATGTAATTATTGAGTAAACTCGCAATGTGTTATCCTGTGCACTGAAAACTTTTTTCATATGCGCTAAGCAACGCTTATTGATTTAAAATATTACCTTCTGTGCGGCCGTTTATTAAATCTGAGAGATGGCAAGTCGTCGGCTTCAGCCCCCATGCCACAGTCTTTGGGGTTTGGGATAAACTTGAGCACTCTTGTTCCCATTTTGGGTCCATCTAGGAGGCGCCAACACAACGAACGAGGCAACCGGACTTATAATGCTTGAACACTCTCACTTAGCCATAGAATTCTATAATTTTAAATTTCGGCGAAGCCCCTAGTATTCGGAAGACCGAGTTCGGGGCGCTATCCACGCCTGGGCCGAACACAGCCGGTTCCTCGCTCTAAGCGGCATAAGTCTTTAGGGACTCGAAAAGACCTCTCGAACAGCGACCAGCTCTCGCCGTATCATGATAGTCAGTTTTAGCTTTCTCCACTGAGGCGCTTGCCCAGCTCAACCGGGCGCAATCGCGGTGGTTCTCCAGCTACCTTAGCCGATGAACGGAACGTAAGGTACCAAAACATGGGAGCCGGCAAACCCAACTATTGACCAAGACATGATTGAGCCGATGCATATAATGCTATAAGTTCGGGTGCCGACTTGTGAAAGTGTTGGACTTATCACACCATAATGCGGGGAACATAAGCCCTCAGGTATTCGGCCGCACCAAAATGTACGGGTGCAAGATGTCATTAATGAACATATATGTAAGAAAGAAATGCAATTATATAAAAAAAGGTGATGCATTGTTTATTCAAGGAATTCTGCGATGAGGGCAGAGCGATACAAATAGTGCGGTAAGCAAGGGTTGGACTATTAAAAGTGTCTCCCTCCAGGGGTAGGCTGCGGAATGGTGTATTAAACAGATGTAATGCTCATAATGGAGACCACCTGGGTATTCGTCATAGCCATTGTCCCTCCCTGGCTGTTGCATCGTGAGTTTGGCAGATCTACTGCCGGACAGGGCCTCTGGTGGACGGAGTCCTGTGGAAAAAATAAAAAGAAAGAAAAAGAACTGACACACTTGGGAGCCCCTGGTGTGGTTAAGCCGCACTCTGGGCCTGTCGTGGTCGTGCCCCTCCTCCTATGCCCATGGTATCTCCAGAGCGTAATGATGTACGCGAAGGGCTGGTCTTGCAATCATGCAAGGGCTGGGGTTGGGGCCGCATTGCTACGCGTGCTCGGAACGTGCTAGGTGGTCTTGATTGATGTTACTCCGGGCGCGTTTGGCCATGTCCGGTCGTTTAACGGCCGGACTCAAAATTGCCTTAAAAGGCTGCTCAGATTCGCCGCGAGAGTCATTGTGTGTTCTCCGCTCGGAGGAGCGTTGAGATTTCCGTTGACCATGATGACTCCACGAGGGCTGGCATCTTGAGCTTAAGGTATGCATAATGCGGCACCACGTTGAACTTTGCAAACGCGTTCGTCCGAAAGCAGAGCGTGATAGCCATCGCGAACGGGACTATGTCAAGATTAACTCCTCGCCGGAAATTATCCGGGATCCAAGACCACTTCGGTGTGATCGAGCACTGCATAATTGGCCTCAACGCTGGTATGACGCTTTGAAGGTCGTCTTTGTAGGTTTAATCCTTGAGGGGTCTATGCCCATCTTGCGACCGTATCCCGATAAAGCAGGTTCAGGCTGCTGCCGCCGTCCATCAAGACTCTAGTGAGGTGAAATCCATCGACGATTGGGTCTAAAACCAATGCGGCGAATCCGCCATGGTGGATACTGGTGGGGTGGTCCCTTCGATTGAAAGTGATCGGGCAAGAGGACCATGGATTGAACTTCGGGCGACCGCTCCATCGCATATACGTCCCTAAGTGCACTTCCGCTCCCTCTTGGGTATGTGGGTTGCGATATCATGTTTACCGTCCGCACTTGTGGGGGAAACCCTTCATCCTCTATTGTTCGGGCGGCCGAGTCTCCTCCTCGTCATCATTGCAGCCCTTGTCATTGCTTTAGGCAATTAATTTGCTCGCTCGCTTGAATACCCAACAATACTGTTGGTGTGGTTAGCTGGCTTTTGAAGTGCCATGTATCCGCAAGAGCGGTCGAGTATTCGGTCCAAATTGGATGGGCCCGAGTAGTTCTTTTGAATGGCTTTTCCACGACCGGGTTTAGAGCCTCTGAATCCGCGCTGACCGCCAGATCTTCAGTTGTTATCGCCATTAACGCGGCGTTTGTTTTTTTGCGACGCGACCGCCATTGTGGTCCTTGTTGTCCGGATCGCGAATTTTTGCTTTGAGGTTGTTACTGCGAGCTAGCTACTTGTCCTCTCCCGCATGTAGCGGGTCATGAGTGATGTGAGGGCTGCCATGGATTTTGGCTTTTCTGTCCTAGGTGCCGGGCCAGCCACTCGTCGCGGATGTTATGTTTGAAGGCTGCGAGGGCCTCTGATCCGGATAGTCGACGATTTGATTTTTCTTTGTTAGGAACCGTGTCTGTAACTATCCGCCGATTCGTCTGCTGCTGAATTATGTGGCTTAGGTCATCGGCGTCTGGTGGTCACACATATGTGCCCCAGAAGTTGTCGAGAACGCGGCTTCCGTGTCCTCCCAACACCCAATTGACTCTGCGGGCAAGCTGTTAAGCCAATGCCGAGCTGGTCCTTTAAGCTTGAGTGGGAGATACTTGATGGCGTGGAGATGCGCCGCGCGGGCCATATGGATATGAAGGAGATAATCTTTGATCCAAACCGCGGGGTTTGTTGTGCCATCATAGGATTCAATGTTCACGGGTTTAAACCCTTCAGGGATTTGATGATCCATTACTTCGTCTGTGAAGCATAGTGGGTGTGCGGCGCCTCTATATTGAGCAATATCGCGACGTAGCTCAAGAGAGCGTTGTTTGCTGTGTTCGGCCCGGCCGGAGTTGTTGTATCCGGCGTGACGGTAGTCTTCGTGGGTCATGGGGCGCCTGCGTGATCCGTAGATAGATCTGGATTGTCTTGCCTTGTCCTCCAATATATCCCGCAAGTCCGGCGCATTCCCCCGTGGCTTCGCGCTTTTCGAGCGGTGCCGGGGTACGGTTCTGGCGGAGGGCCTAGATGCCTCTCTGTTGCGGCCACGAGGTGGTTGGTGTGCCGTATTGTGCGCTAGTGACGAAGGTTTGTATGCTTCCTCCTCTAGTCGGGGAGCAACTTGCGTTTTGGGTAGCTTTTGGAGGGGCGTCGAGTTCATACTCTTCGCCGCGAGGACCTTGGTCCATCCGTCGGCCGGCAGAGTCTTGATCAGCTCAAGTTGTTGTTGCTCTTTTTAGGATGTTCGCCGTCGCCATTAGCCTGCGTTTAAAACGCTCTTGTTCGACGGGAGCCTCGGGCACGACAAATTCGTCGTCGTTGAGGCTTGCCTCGTCTCCGGAGGGAGGCATGTAATTGTCATCCTCTATCTCCTCGTCTGCCGCTCTCTCTTGAGGGATGGCTTCTCCATCCTCATGTGCTGAATCTTGCTAGAGGGGGTTGTCTTCGCACTCTCCGGGTGTTATTATCTCCGTCTTTGGAATCTCCATTCTTCCGTGTGGCGGGATTTAGAGCGGCGCCGGCCGACGTCGGGCGCTTGGGCTGTTTCTTAGAGGAATCGCCTCCGCCGCTTCTTCGTCGTCCCCATCCTTTGGGGTGTCCACCATGTATATGTCGATGACGAGGTGGTCTTCCAAAGGCCCTGTAGGCTTTGGTTCTTGATCGTCTCCCGCATCGCCGCCCATACCGTCGATGTCTTCGAGTCGTAGTTCAGCATGTCGGTTAGATAAATCGGCAGTGGCTACAAAGTGGGTGGTGGGTGGGCTTTGAATTTCTTCGTCGTCCGCATCCCAACCATCCCGACCGCGGTCCGCCAGGCTCTCTCGATAACGAGAGATGCTTTAGCGAATTCAGGATGTCGCCAAAGGGTGAGTGCTTGAAAGATGTCCGCGGCGGTGAACTCCATGATCGGGCGCCAATCGGATTCGATCGGTAGGGCGCAGGAGGTTGAGTCCGGCAAGGAGTCCGGCACCTTGGAGTCATGAGCTTTATAAGGGACAAGGTCGAGATTCGCTCCATCGCCAGAAAGCATTTGCAGCCCCGAGGCGGTGTCCAGCCACCGGTCCTCGATCTGCGATCGGCTCCGAGCTATGGGTCGAGCGGATTCGTGTGCGGCCTCCAAGGCATCTTGTCCGCGGCAGAGCTAGATCATGCCCATCGTGATAAGTCGCGGCACGCTTCGGTTGTGGCTCGAATCCATCGAAGATCAAATCTCCGCGGATGTTAGCCGTGAAGTTTGGGCTTCAATCGACTGAAGGCGGGCGTAGCTTCGATCTGCTCCAGATGGCTAAGCGAATTGGCCGCATGATGCAAAGCCGCCCGAACACGAAGATCTGTCGGGAGAAAAGTCTCACCACAGGCCGGCGTTGTTGATGATTGAAGAAGCCATCAAGCCTATCGGTGGCGATACGAGAGGAACTCTCAATGAAAGCACCAATGTCGATTGTCAAAACCGGCGGATCTCGGTAGGGGTCCCAAAGCGTGCGTCTAGGTGGATGGTAACGGGGAGACAAGGGACACGATGTTTTACCTGTGTTCGAGGCCCTCTCGATGGAGTTAAAACCCTACTCTGCTTGATTGATATTGATGATATGGGTAGTACAAGAGTGGATCTACCACGAGATCAAGGAGGCTAAACCCTAGAAGCTAGCCTATGGTATGATTGTTGTAATGGTTGTCTCTACGGACCAAAACCCTCTGGTTTATATAGACATCGGAGAGGGCTAGGGTTACACAGAGTCGGTTACAATGGTAGGAGATCTACATATCCGTATTGCCAAGCTTGCCTTCCACGCCAAGGAAAGTCCCATCCGGACACGGGACGAAGTCTTCAATCTTGTATCTTCGTAGTCTTGGAGTCCGGCTGTCGATGATAGTCCGGCTGTCCGGACACCCCCTAGTCCAGGACTCCCTCAATGGCCCAATGGAATAATGGGCCGTTAATGGGTATAAAGTGATACACTATTCATTACGGGCCAGTTTCACCACGGGCCATTAATGGGCCAAGAGTTACAAAGGGCCTCATATGGGTCGAAAGACGTCATGGGCCATACATGGGCCGGAACTTAAAACGGGATGGAATCATATTGGACGGTGAGGGAGTCCTGGACTAGGAGGTGTCCGGACAGCCGGACTATCGTCAACAGCCGGACTCCAAGACTATGAAGATACAAGATTGAAGACTTCGTCCCGTGTCCGGATGGGACTTTCCTTGGCGTGGAAGGCAAGCTTGGCAATACGGATATGTTGATCTCCTACCATTGTAATCCCACTGTAACTAACCCTAGCCCTCCGTGTCTATATAAACCGGAGGATTTTAGTCCTAGGACACAACCATTACAACAATCATACCATAGGCTAGCTCCTAGGGTTTAGCCTCCTTGATCTCGTGGTAGATCCACTCTTGTACTACCCATATCATCAATATCAATCAATCAGCAGAGTAGGGTTTTACCTCCATCGACAGGCCCTAACTCGGGTAAAAACATCATGTCCCTTGTCTCCTATTACCATCCGCCTAGACGCACAGTTCGGGACCCCCTACCCGAGATCCGCCGGTTTTGACACCGACATTGGTGCTTTCATTGAGAGTTCCTCTGTGCCGTCACTGATAGGAAGGATGCCTCTTCCCGTCTTCAAAGACGGTATCTTCGCCAAAGGAGCCTTGGCTGCCGGCCAAACTATCCGGCTGGGTGGTTTTTGAAGGAAATATGCCCTAGAGGCAATAATAAAGTTATTATTTATTTCCTTATTTCATGATAAATGTTTATCATTCATGCTAGAATTGTATTAACCGGAAACATGATACATGTGTGAATGCATAGACAAAACAACATGTCACTAGTATGCCTCTACTAGACTAGCTTGTTAATCAAAGATGGTTATGTTTCCTAACCATGAACAAGGAGTTGTTATTTGATTAACAAGGTCACATCATTAGTAGAATGATCGATTGACATGACCCATTCCATTAGCTTAGCACACGATCGCTTAGTATGTTGCTCTTGCTTTTATCCATGACTTATACATGTTCCTGTAACTATGAGATTATGCAACTCCGTTTACGGAGGAACACTTTGGTGCTACCAAACGTCACAACGAATCGGGTGATTATAAAGGAGTACTAGGTGTCTCCAAAGGCAAATGTTGGGTTGGCGATTTCGAGATTAGGTTTTGTCACTCCGATTGTGGGAGAGGTATCTCTGGGCCCTCTCGGTAATACACATCACTGAAGCCTTGCAAGCACTACAACTAATGAGTTAGTTGTGAGATGATGTATTACGGAACGAGTAAAGAGACTTGCGAACGAGATTGAACTAGGTATTGGATACCGACGATCGAATCTCGGGCAAGTAACATACCGATGACAAAGGAACAACGTATGTTGTTATGCGGTCGACCGATAAAGATCTTCGTAGAATATGTAGGAACCAATATGGGCATCCAGGTCCCGCTGTTGGTTATTGACCGTGAATAGTTCTAGGTCATGTCTACATTGTTCTCGAACCGTAGGGTCCGCACGCTTAAGGTTTCGATGGCGGTTATTATGAGTTTATGTATTTTGATGTACCGAAGAAGTTCGAGTCCGGATGTGATCACGGACATGACGAGGAGTCTCAAATGGTCGAGACATAAAGATTGATATATTGAAGCCTATGTTTGGAGTTCGAATGGTTCGGGTGAAAACGGAATTTACCGAGTACCGGAGGTTACGGAACCCCCGGGGTAAATGGGCCTCGGTGGGCCTCGAGGGAGAAGAGGAAGGGCCGGCCGGGGGTGGCCGCCCCCCCCCAGTCCGAATAGGACAAGGAGGGGGGCGGCGCCTTTCCTCTTCCCCTCCCCCAATCCTATTCCAACTAGGGGGGGAGTCCTACTCGGTGGGAGTAGGACTCCTCCCAGCGCCTCCTCTAGGGCGGCCGGCCTCCCCCTCCCTCCTTTATATACGGGGCAGGGGCACCCTAGAACACACAAGTTGATCTACGGATCGCTCTTAGCCGCTTGCGGTGCCCCTCCACCATATTCCACCTCGGTCATACCGTCGCAAGCTTAGGCGAAGCCGCGCCGGTGAAACATCAAGATCGTCACCACGCCGTCGCGGCCGACGGAACTCTCCTCGACACTCGGCTGGATCGAGTACGAGGGACGTCATCGAGCTGTACGTGTGTCAAGAACTCGGGCGCCGAGTAACGGCGCCGGATCGGTCGGATCGCGAGGAGAACGTCGACTACTTCCTCTACGTTGTGATCGCTTCCGCCGGGTCTACAAGGGTATGTAGACAACACTCTCCCCTCTTGTTGCTATACATCACCATGATCTTGCGTGTGCGTGGGAAATTTTTGAAATTACTACGTTCCCCAACAATGGCATCCGAGCCTAGGTTTTTATGGTTTGATGTTTTGCACGAGTAGAACACAAGTGAGTTGTGGGCGATACAAGTCATACTACCTACCAGCATGTCATACTTTGGTTCAGCGGTATTGTGAGATGAAGCGGCCCAGACCGACATTACGCCAGACGCTTACGCGAGACTGGTTTCACCGCCTGCGAGCACTCGTTGCTTAAAGGTGATTGGTGGGTGCCTTCTCTCTCACTTTAGTTGAACTGAGTGTGGCTACGCCCGTCCTTGAGAAGGTTAAACGGAGTCTATTTGTGAAATATCGTTGTGGTTTTGATGCGAGGTGAGACCGGTTCTTGCTTAAGCCCGTAGCAGCCACGTAAAATTTGCAACAACAAAGTAGAGGACGTCTAACTTGTTTTTGCAGGCATGTTGTGATGTGATATGGTCAAGACGTGATGCTATATTTTATTGTATGAGATGATCATGTTTTGTAACCGGTTATCGGCAATCGGCAGGAGCCATATGGTTGTCGCTTTATTGTATGCAATGCAATCGCATACTGTAATGCTTTACTTTATCACTAAGCGGTAGCGATAGTCGTAGAAGCATAAGTTTGGCGAGACGACAACGATGCTACGATGGAGATCAAGGTGTCGCACGGTGGCGATGGTGATCATGGTGGTCTTTGCAAGATGGAGATCATGAAGCACAAGATGATGATGACCATATCATATCACTTATATTGATTTGCATGTGATGTTTATCCTTTTATGCATCTTATCTTGCTTTGATTGACGGTAGCATTATAAGATGATCTCTCACTAAATTATCAAGAAGTGTTCTCCCGAGTATGCACCGTTGCCAAAGTTAAATCGTGCCCGGACACCACGTGATGATCGGTGTGATAAGCTCACGTCCATCTACAACGGGTGCAAGCCAGTTTTGCACACGCAGAATACTCGGGTTATACTTGACGAGCCTAGCATATGCAGATATGGCCTCGAACACGGAGACCGAAAGGTCGGCGTGAATCATATAGTAGATATGATCAACATAAGATGTTCACCATTGAAAACTACTCCATTTCACGTGATGATCGGTTATGGTTTAGTTGATTTGGATCACGTGATCACTTAGATGACTAGAGATGTCTTTCTAAGTGGGAGTTCTTAAGTAATATGATTAATTGAACTTAAATTTATCATGAACTTAGTACCGATAGTATCTTGCTTGTTTATGTTTGATTGTAGATAGATGGCTCGTCTTTGTTGTTCCGTTGAATTTTAATGCGTTCCTTGAGAAAGCAAAGTTGAAAGATGATGGTAGCAATTACACGGATGGGTCCGTAACTCGAGGATTATCCTCATTGCTGCACGAGAAGAGTTACGTCTGGATGCACCGCTGGGTGCGAACTGCTTCTTTGATGCAACCGACGATGTTAAGAACGTCTGGCGAGCAAAGCCGATGACTACTCTATAGTTCATTGTGCCATGCTTTACGGCTTAGAACCGGGACTTCAACGACGTTTTGAGCGTCATGGAGCATATGAGATGTTCCAGAGTTGAAGTTAATATTCCAACAGAATGCCCGGATTGAGAGATATGAAGTCTCCAATAAGTTCTATAGCTGCAAGATGGAGGAGAATAGTTACATTAGTGAGCATATACTCAGAATGTCAGGTACTACAATCACTTGACACAATTGGGAGTTAATCTTCCGGATGATTGTGTCATTGATGAATTCTTCAATCATTGCCACCAAGCTACAAAGGCTTCGTGATGAACTATAATATGCAAGGGTTAGTAAAGACTATGCACGAGCTCTTCGCAATGCTAAAGGCTGCGGAGGTAGAAATCAAGAAGGAGCATCAAGTGTTGATGGTCAATAAGACCACTAGTTTCAAGAAGAAAGGCAAAGGGAAGAAGAAAGGAACTTCAAGAAGAACAGCAAGCAAGTTGTTGCTCGGGAGAAGAAACCCAAGTCTGGACCTAAGCACAGGCCGAAAGTGCTTCTCGCAAGCGGACTGGTCCTCGAAGCGGAACTGCCCCAAGTATTTGGCGGATAAGAAGGATGGCAAGGTGAACAAAGGTATATGTGATATACATGTTATTGATGTGTACCTTACTAGAGCTCGCATAGCACTGGTATTTGATCTCGGTTACATTGCTAATATTTGCAACTCAAAGCAGGACTACGGATTGCGAACACCGCAAAGGACGAGGTGACGATGCGGCGTGGGAAATGGTTCCAAAGTCGATGTGATCGCGGTCGGCACGCTACCTCTACATCTACCTTGGGATTAGTTTTAGACCTAAATAATTGTTATTTGGTGCTGCGTTGAGCATGAACATTATATCTGGATCTTGTTTGATGCGAGGCGGTTATTCATTTAAATCGAGAATAATGGTTGTTCTATTTATATGAGTAATATCTTTTATGGTCATGCACCCTTGAGGAGTGGTCTATTTTGATGAATCTCGATAGTAGTGATACACATATTCATAATGTTGAAACCAAAAGATGCAGAGTTGATAATGATAGTGCAACTTATTTGTGGTAATCGCCGTTTAGGTCATATCGGTATAAAGCGCATGAAGAAACTCCATCTTGATGGACTTTTGGAGTCACTTGATTATGAATCACTTGGCACTTTGAACCGTGCCTCATGGGCAAGATGACTAGAACACCGTTCTCCGGTACTATGGAGAGAGCAACAGATTTGTTGGAAATCATACATGAGATGTATGTGGTCCGATGAATGTTGAGGCTCGTGGCGGATATCGTTATTTTCTCACCTTCACAGATGACTTAAGCGGATATGGGTATATCTACTTAATGAAACATAAGTCTGAAACGTTTGAAAAGTTCAAAGAATTTCAGAGTGAAGTTGAAAATCATCGTAACAAGAAAATTAAATTTCTACGATCGATCGTGGAGGTGAATATTTGAGTTCGAGTTTGGTCTACATTTGAAACAATGCGGAATAGTTTAGCAACTCACGCCACCGGAACACCACAGCGTAATGGTGTGTCCGAACGTCGAATCGTACTTTACTAGATATGGTGCGATCTATGATGTCTCTTACAGATTTACCGCTATCGTTTTGGGGTTATGCTCTAGAGACGGCCGCATTCACCTTTGAATAGAACACCGTCGAAATCCGTTGAGACGACACCTTATGAACTGTGGTTTAGCAAGAAACCAAAGTTGTCGTTTCTTAAAGTTTGGGGATGCGATGCTTATGTGAAAAAGCTTCAACCCGATAAGCTCGAACCCAAATCGAGAAATGTGTCTTCATAGGATACCCAAAGGAGACAGTTGGGTACACCTTCTATCACAGATCCGAAGGCAAGACATTCGTTGCTAAGAATGGATCCTTTCTAGAGAAGGAGTTTCTCTCGAAAGAAGTGAGTGGGAGGAAAGTGGAACTTGATGAGGTAATAGTACCTTCTCCCTTACTTGAAAGTAGTTAAATCGCAGTAAACCGGTTTCGAGACACCTACACCAAGTAGTGAGGAAGTTGATGATGTTGATCATGAAACTTGAGATCAAGTTACTACTGTAACCTCGTAGATCAACCAGAGTAAGATCCGCACTGAGTGGTGCGGTAATCCTGTTCGGAAATCATGCTACTAGATCATGATGAACCCACGAACTATGAAGAAGCGATGGTGAGCCCAGATTCATAAAATGGCTTGAGGCCATGAAATGCGAGATGGGATCCATGTATGAAAACAAAGTATGGACTTTGGTTGACTTGCCCGAGGGTAGGCAAGCAATAGAAAACAAGTGGATCTTCAAGAAGAAGACCGACGCCGACGGTAATGTTATCGTTTATAAAGCTCGACTTGTGCAAAAGGTTTTCGGCAAGTTCAAGGGATTGACTACGATGAGACCTTCTCACCCGTGGCGATGCTTAAGTCCGTCCGAATCATGTTAGCAATTGCCGCATTTTATGATTATGAAATTTGGCAAATGGATGTAAAGACCGCATTCTGAATGGATTTACGGAAGAAGAGTTGTATATGATGCAACCGAAGGTTTTATCGATCCAAAGGAGCTAACAAAGTATGCAAGCTCCAATGATCCATCTATGGACTGGTGCAAGCATCTCGGAGTTGGAATAAACGCTTTGATAGTGTGATCAAAGCATTTGGGTTTGTACAGACTTTTGGAGAAGCCTGTATTTACAAGAAAGTGAGTGGGAGCTCTATAGCATTTCTGATATTATATGTAGATGACATATTGCTGATCGGAAATGATATAGAATTTCTGATAGCATAAAGGGATACTTGAATAAGAGTTTTTCAATGAAAGACCTCGGTGAAGCTGCTTACATATTGGGCATTAAGATCTATAGAGATAGATCAAGACGCTTAATTGGACTTTCACAAAGCACATACCTTGACAAAATTTTGAAGAAGTTCAAAATGGATCAAGCAAAGAAAGGGTTCTTGCCTGTATTACAAGGTGTGAAGTTGAGTAAGACTCAATGCCCGACCACTGCAGAAGATAGAGAGAAAATGAAAGATGTTCCCTATGCTTCAGCCATAGGCTCTATCATGTATGCAATGGTGTGTACCAGACTGATGTGTGCCTTGCTATAAGCCTAGCAGGAGGTACCAAAGTAATCCAGAGTGGATCATCGGACAGCGGTCAAGAACATCCTGAAATACCGAAAAGGACTAAGGATATGTTTTCAGATATGGAGGTGACAAAGAGCTCATCGTATGGCAGTTACGTTGATGCAAGCTTTGACACCGATCCAGACGATTCTAAATCGCAAACCGGATCGATTTACACTAAACGGAGGAGCTGTCGGTTGGTGCAGTTCTAAACAAAGCGTCAGAGGGATCTACATGTGAAGCGGAGTACATAGCAGCTTCGAAGCAGCTAATGAAGGAGTGCGGATGAAGGAGTTCATATCCGATCTAGGTGTCATACCTAGTGCATCGGGTCCAATGAAAATCTTCGTGACAATCTTGGAGCAATTGCCTTAGCGAAGGAATCCAGATTTCACAAGAGGACCAAGCACATCAAGAGACGCTTCAATTCCATCCGGGACTTAGTCCGTGGGAGACATAGAGATTTGCAAGATACATACGGATCTGAATGTTGCGGAGACCGTTGACTAAGCCTCTTCCACGAGCAAAACATGATCAGCACCAAGACTCCATGGGTGTTAGAATCATTACTATGTAATCTAGATTATTGACTCTAGTGCAAGTGGGAGGCTCAAGGAAATATGCCCTAGAGGCAATAATAAAGTTATTATTTATTTCCTTATTTCATGATAAATGTTTATCATTCATGCTAGAATTGTATTAACCGGAAACATGATACATGTGTGAATGCATAGACAAAACAACATGTCACTAGTATGCCTCTACTAGACTAGCTTGTTAATCAAAGATGGTTATGTTTCCTAACCATGAACAAGGAGTTGTTATTTGATTAACAAGGTCACATCATTAGTAGAATGATCGATTGACATGACCCATTCCATTAGCTTAGCACACGATCGTTTAGTATGTTGCTACTGCTTTTATCCATGACTTATACATGTTCCTGTAACTATGAGATTATGCAACTCCGTTTACGGAGGAACACTTTGGTGCTACCAAACGTCACAACGAATGGGTGATTATAAAGGAGTACTACAGTGTCTCCAAAGGCAAATGTTGGGTTGGCGATTTGAGATTAGGTTTTGTCACTCCGATTGTCGGAGAGGTATCTCTGGCCCTCTCGGTAATACACATCATGAAGCCTTGCAAGCACTACAACTAATGAGTTAGTTGTGAGATGATGTATTACGGAACGAGTAAAGAGACTTGCCGTAACGAGATTGAACTAGGTATTGGATACCGACGATCGAATCTCGGGCAAGTAACATACCGATGACAAAGGGAACAACGTATGTTGTTATGCGGTCGACCGATAAAGATCTTCGTAGAATATGTAGGAACCAATATGGGCATCCAGGTCCCGCTGTTGGTTATTGACCGTGAATAGTTCTAGGTCATGTCTACATTGTTCTCGAACCGTAGGGTCCGTGCACGCTTAAGGTTTCGATGGCGGTTATTATGAGTTTATGTATTTTGATGTACCAAGAAGTTGAGTCCCGGATGTGATCACGGACATGACGAGGAGTCTCGAAATGGTCGAGACATAAAGATTGATATATTGGAAGCCTATGTTTGGAGTTGGAATGGTTCGGGTGAAAACAGGAATTTACCGAGTACCGGAGGTTACTGGAACCCCGGGGGTAAATGGGCCTCGGTGGGCCTCGGGAGAAGAGGAAAGGCCGGCCAGGGGTGGCGCGCCCCTCCCCCAGTCCGAATGGGACAAGGAGGGGGCGGCCCCCTTCCTCTTCCCTCCCCAATCCTATTCCAACTAGGAAGGGGGGAGTCCTACTCGGTGGGAGTAGGACTCCTCCCGGCGCCTCCTCTAGGCCGGCCGCCTCCCTCCCTCCTTTATATACTGGGGCAGGGGGCACCCTAGAACACACAAGTTGATCTACGGATCGTTCCTTAGCCGTTTGCGGTGCCCCCTCCACCATATTCCACCTCGGTCATACCGTCATGAAGCTTAGGCGAAGCCCCGCACCGTGAAACATCAAGATCGCCACCACTGCCGTCGTCGACGGAACTCTCCTCGACACTCGGCTGGATCGAGTACGAGGGACGTCATCGAGCTGTACGTGTGTCAAGAACTCGGGGCGCGGAGTGCTTGGCGCGGGATCGGTCGGATCGCGAGGAGAACGTACGACTACTTCCTCTACGTTGTGATCGCTTCCGCTTCGGGTCTACAAGGGTATGTAGACAACACTCTCCCCTCTTGTTGCTATACATCACCATGATCTTGAGTGTGCGTAGGAAATTTTTTGAAATTACTACGTTCCCCAACAGTTTTCTCATGACCGCTTGTTCGGCCACCGCTTCGACAATGACCTCTCGTGTCATCAAAAGCAATCTTCACGTCAACTCGGAATTCGCCGAGCAGCTGGATCCGACAGAGATCTCGTCCGTAAACAAACTCTTGGATCGCATCGCTGCCCTGGGAGTCGCTACATACTACAATCAGATTGGGCTTAAAACCGATCTAAGAGAGATTAACTCTCCTCAGGTCACCCACCACGTTGCGGTGGTAGAGGAACAACGCGGCGACTCTTCTCCTATATTGAAAACTAGTCATGTCCGGGCTTCCGAACCCTCCATGCCGGATTCCAGCGGAGGGACGGACTTCGATCAAACACTGAACCTAAAGTCAGGCATCGGATCGGACTCGTTGGACAACGTCCAACAATCCAAGCTTCCAAATTCGGAAACTTCTCGGCCTTTGAGCCTCGAGATGGGTAGGGTTTCGGACTCAATTCCACCCACCCACCCAGACATATGCGATCTATCTCAAATCCAGCAAGAACCCACTGAAACAATACATCATTACTGGGCTAGATTCCTCCTGGTTATGGACAGGATAAAGGACTGCCGAGAGGAAAACACAATTTCAATTTTCTGCAATAATTGCACGGACGAGGGAATCTTGAACGCCGTTAGTCGCCATGAAATTACATGCTTTGCCGACCTGGCGTCCATAGTACGAAAGTACTGTGCGATGGAGAGTTTCCGGAAAACCGAAACTAAGTTTTGGGACAATCCGGCCCCGAATACAACCCTAGTCCGTAACAAAAGGGTGCATCACACTCAGGCACCAAAAACCAAAAAGCAAAAACCCCATAAAGGGCAAGGAACTGTACTGGAGGGATGGCTCAGCGGACCCTGTAAAATTCACAGTACAGAAGGCGCCACCCCAACACATAGCCTTCGAGCATGTTGGATATTGCGGCAGGTGGCCAAAAGTGGCGAGGAGCTTCTAGCCCCGGAAAACCACTCCAACAGTACCAGTACGGTGTCAACAGTCTTCGAGACTTTCGCATCAAATAATGTGCGAAAATGAACAATCTGCAGCCTCGCCGAAGTCTACCAAGTAGCAACAACAAATCCATGGAGCGACACGGCCATTACCTTCAATGCCAACGACGAACCTAAATTCCAAACAGCCCGAGCACCAGCCGCATTGGTCCTCAGTCCAATAGTGGACGGCTTTCATCTTACCAAGGTACTCATGGATGGCGGCAGTGGACTAAACCTCATCTACGAGGAAACTCTTCAAAAAATGGAAATAGACTGGAGCTGCATTGAGCGAAGCAGCACAACCTTTAGAGGAATAATCCCTAGCCGGGAAGCGCGCTGCACATGAAAAATCACACTTGATGTGGTGTTCGGCTCGTCGGACAATTACAGGTCCGAGGAGGTCACGTTCCAAGTGGCCCCGTTCAGCAGCGGATATCACGCTATATTAGGACGAGAGGCATTCACAATTTTCCAAGCCATACCCCATTACGGATACATGAAGCTTAAGATGCCTGGGCCCGGCGGAATAATCACTCTCGCTAGTGATCCGGACATAGCACTCCGCGCCGAAAACAAGACAGCCGCATTAGCCCTGGAGGCACTATCCGAAGCCCTAGCGGCAAAAGAACTCACTGCGCTGCACTCTACGGTGAATAGGGACGATGTGATACTCGATAAGAGATCCAAGTCCACCTCCTTTAAACCAGCGGATGAAATAATCAAATTCCAGGTCCATCAAACGGACCCAACAAAGACGGCCTCCATCGGGGCACAGTTGAACCCTGATGTAGATGCCGCACTGCGAGAATTCCTTCGGGAAAATTGGGACATCTTTGCCTGGCACCCTTCGGACATGCCAGAATCCCACGCATGATTAGCGTAACATAGCCTAAACATCCTAAAGGATTCAAGCCATCAAACAGGCTCTTGGCGATTTTCCGAACCCAAAAGACAGGCAATGGGAGAAGAGCTAGCCAAACCATGGAAGCCGGATTCATCGAGACATCAAACATCCGGATGGCTAGCAAACCCGGTAATGGTACCAAAGAAGGACAAATCTGGCGCCTATGTGTCGATTTTAAAGACCTCAACAAGGCTCGCCTAAAGGATCCTTCCCCCCCGCATCGACCAAATAATCGATGCTCTTTGCAGGGCACGATTCATTGTGCTTCCTTGACGCATACTCGGCTACCATCAAATCAAGATGGCAGAAGCGGACCAAGCCGCAATGGCATTCATTAATCCATATGGACCATTCTCGCTTCAACACGATGCCCTTCGGACTCAAAAACGCGGCGCAACATATCGGCGCATGATTCGGACATGTCCGCTACCCAGATCGGCAAAACAGTAGAGGCATACGTAGACGATGTAGTCGTCAAAACCAAACACGTCGAGACTCTAGTAGACAATTTGAGGCTCACATTCGACAACCTCCGAGCATATGACATTAAGCTGAATCCGGAAAAATGCGTTTTTGCGTATCACCGGAAAGCTCTCGGCTTCATCGTATCCGGTAGAGGAATTGAAGCAAACCCAGCCAAGATCCGAGATCTGTCACAGCTGGATATTCCAAAAGACCTCAAACAAATACAAAAATTGACTGGATGCGTGGCGGCTCTAAGCCGCTTTATCTCCCATTTGGGAGAAATGGCATTGCCCCTCTATCGCCTCCTCAGGTGCACCGAACACTTCGGGTGGACGGATGCTGCCACTGCCGGACTCGAAGAAATAAAAACCATATTGGCAACAAATCTGGTCCTGGCTGCGCCTAACCTGGGCGAACCAATGTTGTTATACATCGCGGCAACACATCAAGTTGTAAGCGCGGTACTCGTCGGCGAACGAGAAACAGAAGGGCACAAGTTCCCTCTTCAAAAACTAGTGTACTACGTATCCACTGTCTTAACTCCTTGCAAGTCCTGTTACCCGCACTATCAAAAGATAGCGTATGCGGTGTTCATGGCATCCCGGAAGCTCCGACACTACTTTCAAGAGTGTTCGATAACAATGGCCTCCGAAATGCCCCTCAACAACATTATAAACAACCGCGACGCGACGGGCAGGATTGCAAAATGGGCCATAGAGCTCTTACCATTCGATATAACTTATAAACCTCGGCGAGCTATAAAGTCGCAAGTCTTGGCTGACTTTGTCGCTGAATGGACTAAAGCCGAACTCCCTAAAGAGTACGACGCATACTCCAATTGGATTATGCATTTCGACGGCTCCAAAATGTTGGCGGCTTGAAATTTGGCGTCGTCTTGACGTCCCCAACCGGGACACGATCCAATCGCATTTCAGATAATGTACACGGACTCCAACAATGCAGCCGAATATGAGGCCCTCCTACATGGCCTCCGGATGGCAATCTCCATGGGCATTCAACGCCTAGAGGTGCGCGGGGATTCAAACCTTGCAATATCCCAAGTAAATGGGGACTTTGACGCCAAGGATCCAAAAATGGCAGCCTATCATAACGTTGTCCTAAAAATGTCAGCTCGGTTCGAAGGACTCGAATTCCACCACGTAGCCCGAGATAATAACCAAGCAGCCGACATGTTGGCACGCATCGGCGCGAAACGCGACGCGGTCCCTCCAAACATCTTCCTGGAACGGCTCTTTAAGCCATCCATACTATGGGAAGAGGAGTCCGGAAATAACAACCCGGAAGCAGCCGCACCACCCAACACAGAACAATCTGACATAATTGGCAACTCAGCCGATGAAATAACACCTTCATTACGAAATAATGGCAGTAATCGCCTGGGACAGAGCCATTCCTAGCCTACTTACTTAGGCGGGAACTTCCCGAAGACCAAAATGAGGCCCACTGCATAGTCTGGCGATCTAAAGCCTACAAGGTCCACGAGGGAGAACTCTATAAGAAAAGCACAACCGGAGTCCTTCAAAGGTGTATCTCCGAAGAGGAAGGGCGAAACCTTGGCTGAAATTCATGCGGACTAGGGCGGACACCACGCCGCAGCTCGGGCCCTTGTGGGCAAGTCATTCAGACAGATTTTATTGGCCGACGGCCCGGCAGATGCTTAGGACTTAGTCTAAAGATCGTCGGTTGTCGCTCTTTGCTAATCGAGCCATATGCCACCCACCGCCTCAAAACTATACCCATTACACGGCCATTTATGTGCAGGGGCTTGACATGGTTGGACCCTTAAAGGGGGAACCCACAAGCAAAAGTACCTATTGGTCATGGTGGACAAATTCACCAAATGGATAGAGGCCAAGCCAGTTAAAACGGCAGAGTCCGGACCAGTGATAGATTCATATCCGGGGTAGTACACCGTTATGGTGTCCCCCATAGCATCATTACCAATAACGACACGAACTTCACGGCCGACGAGGTTAAATTATGGTGCAAAAATATGGGCATTAAGCTCAATTACGCTTCAGTCTATCATCCTCAAACCAACGGTCAAGTGGAACGAGCAAATGGTCTAATAATGAGCGGAATCAAACCCAGACTAGTGCTGTAACGCCCCGGATTCGATGCGCCAGGTGTCTGCCAGTTATTCGCCATCATTTCCATGTCATTTGCTTGCGTTTTGCACTTTTCCATGTCATCATATGCATTTCATATCATGTCATCATGTGCATTTCATTTTGCATACATGTTCGTCTCATGCATCCGAGCATTTTCCCCGTTGTCCGTTTTGCAATCCGGCACTCCTATGTCATCCGGCATCCCCTTCTTCTCTCCTATTGTGAGCGGGTGTCAAACTTTCTCGGAATGGCCCGAGGTTTGTCAAGCGGCCTTGGTATAGCACCGGTAGACCGCCTGTCAAGTTTCGTGCCATTTGGAGGTCATTTGGTACTCCAACGGTTAACCGGGTAACCGCAAAGCCCTCTTTTGTTGCAGCCCAACACCCCTTCCAAAGTGGCCCAAAACCCATCTAACTCCCCTCCATGCTCTCGGTCGTTCGATCACGATCGCGTGGCCGAAAACCGTTCCTCATTTGGACTCTCCTAGCTCCCTCTACCTATATATATGTGTCCCTCCCGGATTTTTCGCGCAGTCCAACCCTAGCCTTCCCCTACCTCGCGCCGCCGGACAAAATCCCCGCGTCGGACATGTCCGCCGCCGCCGCGCCCGGCGAATCAGCGCTCGCCACGTGGCGCCCGCGTCCTCCCGCGCCCGCGGCCGTGGAGCCCATCGCGGGCCGCGAACCTCGCCGCCGCCGGACTCCGCGCCGCCGCCGCCCGCCGGCGCGCCGCCGCCGCGCTGCTCGCGCCGGTTACCTCCTCATGGGGCACCAGCGCCGCCGCCCGGGAGCCCGTCGCCTCCGCCCGGTCTTGCGGCGCCGCCTCGCCGCGCCAGCGCCCGAGGTTCCTCCGCCAGGCAGCGCGCGCCGCCGCGCCATGGGTTCGCCGGGCGAGAGCTCCTCGCCGCCGCCGCCTTCCCGCCTGCCGGCGCCCCTCCGGTCGGATCCGTGGCGGGTCGGCGATCCGCCGTCCCTCGCCCTCCCGGCGACCTCCGCGTCCCCGGCGACCTTCCCCGTCCACTCCGGCCGCCGGCGCCTCGAACCCCGGCGAACCTCGGAAACCGTGCGAACCCGAAGGTTGCCCCCGTTTCACTAAGTCCTAGATTTTCTTGCATAAACATGCCATGTTCATCGCATCACATCTCTGCATCCGTAGCTCCGTTTCGTGCGTATAATATGTCAAATTGTTCATCTCGACCAGTAGATCATTTCATTCCATTGCATCATTTTCATTTGAGCTCATCTTGATGCCCGAAATGCTGTTGGAAGAGTGCATGTTGATGTTAATCTGCTGAAACTGTTATAACTTGCTCATTTGTCATTTTTGTCATGATTGATGTGTGCATCCTATGAGGTTGATGTCTACATGTATGTTGATCTATGTCATGCCATCTTTCCAGGGGTGTCAACCATGTATTTTTGTGAGTTGTGTGCTGAGTGTATCAAGCTTGTTAAGTAGGGTAGTTTTGTTCTTTGTTTTCTGATGATTACATTATATTTTGTTGCTATGTTAACATGCTTCTACAAGTCATTTGGTGCATAATCTGGAGATGCTCTATAAATATGTTTTGATCTACATGTCATGCTCTATCCATTCATGCCCTTGGTTGCAATTATAGCCTGCTGGAACATGTTGTTATCTTGCTCTAAAGTTGCTTGAAAATGTTGCTGTCAGCCTGTTAACATTAAGTTCACTTGTTCCCATGTGTTTTTCTAGTGATCCATGTACCCTATGAACTTGATCTTGCCATGCTTAGCTTCACAAACATGCCTTCTTACTATTGGTTGCCTTGCCATGCCATGTATTGCTCTGTGGTGAGTGGTTCAAGCTCACGAACATGCCTACTTATTGTTGTTCCTGCCATGTTTAAATCTGTAATATAACTTGCCATGTTTACATGGGTGCCATCATATTTTCTGTGCCTTTTTTTGCTCATGGTCAGTAAGGGTCTTTTGATCTATGCTATTAGTAGATTCATGTCACGCCTTTGTTTGCCATGATATGTTTCTGTAACATGTTGTTTGCTTGCTCTAAACATTGCAACCTGATGTTATTTCCTGATAAGTCTAAAACTGTTATTATTTGCAATATCTCCATGTCCTTTTGAGCATGTTCTAGTTGTTTCTGGAGATAGCTCAGTGATCATGTTTTGTTATGCTTTACGTGTACTTCATGCCCATGCCTTTTGTTATTGTGTTGGGGTGCTGTAGCATGTTGTTTTGATGCTTGTAAGATGCCTAGTTTTTGTTATGGATGATTGTTGTTATGACTTGTATAGTGTGTGTGTGTTGCACCGTTGCTCCTTTTGAGTGTGCTCTATATGAAACTTGCTTGATTTTGCATGTAGTTCCATATTACCATGTTGCATCCTTGTTTTGGTGTGTTTGCTTGATGTTTGGGTGCATTTTGCATCAATGTCATGCTTAACTTGTTTTGCTCATATCTTCTAGGCCGTAGCTCCGAATCTAATGAACTTTATATGTAACTTGACTAGAATTTCGTGTAGATCATCTTGATGCATCTTAACTTGCTGTTTAACTACTTGAACATAAGATTTATTCAGTTCTGGACCAATCTCGAAATTTGCATATGAAGACTTACCGGAATTGTTATATGTTGTTTCCGGCCTCATTTAAACTTGCCTTGATGTGTTGTTCTTGTTTGCATCATCTCTTGCCATGAGTAGCTTCATGTAGACTTTGTCATGCATCATGCTTGTTGTGCATCATGTCTTGTTCATGTGTAGTGTGTTTACCATGTTGTGTGCTTCTTCTCGATAGTTCCCGTTTCGTTGCGATCGTGAGGATGCCTTCGTCTACGATTGGTTCGGCTTCATCCGTTCATATTCTTCATGGAATCGTTCTTCTTCCTAGCGGGATTTCAGGCAAGATGACCGCTACCCTGGATCTCACTACTATCATTTCTATGCTAGCTGCTTCGTTCTATCGCTATGCTGCGCTACCTATCACTTGTTCATCAAGCCATCCCATATTGCCATGAACCTCTAACCCTTGACACCTTTCCTATGCAAACCACTGTTTGGCTATGTTACCGCTTTGCTCAGCCCCTCTTATAGCGTTGCTAGTTGTAGGTGAAGTTGAAGATTTCTCCATGATGGACAGGGTTTATGTTGGGATATCACAATATCTCTTATATTATTAATGCATCTATATATTTGGTGAAGGGTGGAAGGCTCGGCCTTATGCCTGGTGTTTTGTTCCACTCTTGCCGCCCTAGTTTCCGTCATACCGGTGTTATGTTCCCGGATTTTGCGTGCTCCTAACGCGGTCGGGTGATTTATAGGACCCCCGACGGTTCGCTTTGAATAAAACTTGTCCAAAGAAGGCCCAACCTTGGTTTTACCATTTGCCTCACCACCACCTATACCCTTCCCTTGGGTCGGCCAACCCAAGGGTCATCTTTATTTTAGCCCCCGGGCGGTGCTTGTCTAAGTGTTGGTCGAACCGAGCCGCCACTGGGGCCACCTCGGGGAAACTCGAAGTCTGGTTTTACTCAGAGCTTTGTCTCATCCGGTGTTGCCCTGAGAACGAGATATGTGCAGCTCCTAATGGGATTGTCGGTGCATCGGGCGGTCTTGCTGGTCTTGTTTTACCATTGTCGAAATGTCTTGTAAACCGGGATTCCGAGACTAATCGGGTCTTCCTGGGAGAAGGTCTATTCCTTTGTTGATCGCGAGAGCTTGTCATGGGCTAAGTTGGGACACCCCTGCAGGGTATAAACTTTCGAGAGCTGTGCCCGCGGTTATGTGGCAGATGGGAATTTGTTAATCTCCGGTTGTAGATAACTTGACACCAGATCTGAATTAAAACGCATCAACCGTGTGTGTAGCCGTGATGGCCTCTTCTCGGCGGAGTCCGGGAAGTGAACACGGTTTCTGGGTTATGTTTGACGTAAGTAGGTGTTCAGGATCACCTCTTGATCATTGCTAGCTTCACGACCGTTCCTTTGTTTCTCTTCTTGCTATCATTTCCGTATGTTAGCCACCATATCATGCTTAGTCGCTGCTGCGACCTCACCACTTTACACCTTCCTTTCCTATTAAGCTTTGCCAGTCTTGATACCCATGGTAATGGGATTGCTGAGTCCCCGTGGCTCACAGATTACTACAACAACAGTTGCAGGTACAGGTTATGCGATGATCTTGACGCGAGAGCGATGTTTGCTTGTCTGGTGTTCTTCTTCTGCTTCTTCGATCAGGGGATAGGTTCCAGGTCGGCAGCCTGGGCTAGCAGGGTGGATATTGTTGGAGTTTCTGTTTATGATTCGTCCGTAGCCGGATGTTGATCTCTTGGATGATGTACTGTTGTATTCATGTGGCATTGTATGCCTCTTGTATGTATCCCCATCTATTATGTAATGTTGATGTAATGATATCCACCTTGCAAAAGCGTTTCAATATGCGGGTCTATCCTTGGTGGGACCTTCGAGTTCCTTTTGGATAGGGTCGCATATTGGGCGTGACAAGTTGGTATCAGAGCCTCGACCGACCCTAGGAGCCCCCTTGTTTGATCGTGTAGCTTGGTCGTTGTTGTGTCTAGAAGAAAACTATTTTCGGAGTCTAGTTATATCGGAGAGTAGGAATTCTTTTTACTCCTCTGCCCCTCGTCGCTCTGGTAAGGAATCTTGACGTAGGTGTTTTGAACTACTCCTCTTCCCCTTCAAATTTTTCTTTAGGATCACGTGGTTAGTTTCGTGAGTTGTCCGTCCTCTTTTATCCGGTGCATTTCTCGTCAAGTTGATTCGAACCTCTTTGCGTTTGGGAGATCAATCCTCAGCTCTTTTCTGCATCGTTGTTTTTCCCTGTCCGAAGTTGTCTTTGTTTTTCCCACCCGCCCTCCCTTCTTCTTCTCAGAACCGGAGTCCGTAATCGAGTATCCTTCCTACTCGTGCGAAGTCTCTGCTTTCTTTCCTCAATGATTTCAACCGGTGTTTTTCTCTTCAAGATATTCGTCGGTTTCCCCTTCCAAGTTGCCTTTGTTTTCCCGGCCTCCCACCCCTTTTTCTTCCCGGAGTCTGACTCTCTCTCGACCATCAATTCCATTCATGTGGAGCCTCTTCAGCCTTTCGTCAATCATTTCAACCGGTGAATTCTCGTCTCGTTCGGCATTCTTCATCTCTTCATCTCTCCGGTGGATCCAATTCTAGTTTTTCTGGTGATTACATTCTTTTCCTCGGATCAAGTGTTTTCCCTGCTCGTTCGCCTCTCGCCATTCATTCATTCCGGAGTGCTCAAGACATCTCAAGAGATTCATCTGTGTTCGAATTAATTCGGGGTTGTCACCTCATTCAAATATTTCAATTGTTCCGGTGCTTCATCTATCTGTTCAACATCTTTTCCAACGGTGTTTTCTATTAGTGGGCCCTAACGCACAGGTCTTTTTCCAGGATCTTACCTGACTCTTCTAATTCCCCGGAGTTATTCTCAAATTCTTTTCAAGTGTGATGTAAGAACGAATTTCATCAGTCACATGCCTTTTCCAAGATCGATTTCAAATCATTTTCATTGTTGGCTCAACCCCCTTCGCTTTTCATTCTCTCGGAGTATCTCAGTAATTTTGGTGTTGTTTCTCGTCGTCATTTGAAGACCGAAGAAGAAGAGTTTTTCCTCTAAATCTTGTCCGTTCCCCGGAGATTTGTGGTGCTAGCTCGATGTTATCAAATTGTTTCAAGTCATGCAAATTCTTTCCATCCATCCGGAGCATTTCAGGAGTTGCTTTCTCTCTCGATTATCCGGAGGCCATCTTTTCGGAAGATTTCTTCGTTCTAAGTTTTTCAAATTCGTTCTCCAATTATTCTATATCTGTGCCCCTTCGTTCATCTCAGTATTCTTCCCGGTGATTCATTCTCTTTCACCAGTCATTTTGAATTCTTACGGTGGTTCTTTAAGATTCTTTTCGTTGATTATCATTTAATTCATTCGTTCTTTCCAATCCTACCGGTGGTTCATGAAGACCTTCTCAAGTTTGCGATATGTCACTTCTCAATTCTTTTGCAAGAAGAATAAGTAGTATGCTAAATCCATTGCTTGTCATCAATTTAATTTGATGAAGGATAAGCATACAATAAATCTTATCCTTATTTCATCCAAGTGAGTAATCCCTTCCTTCGGAGTTTGTTCTTGTTGAATAAATTCTAATTCCAAGTGTTTTCATCTTTTCCTTTTCCGGAGTTCAAATTTCCTGGCCATCTCGTCGGAACCTCCATCTAAATCACCGCAAGGCTCATCTTATTCTTTCATCATTTATTCTATCTCATCATCCTTTTGTTACCGGAGTTCTTCATGGTGGTTCTTCATGATTTAATTCATTCTTCAAGAGTTCATCAAGTTTCATTCCATCTTCTCAAGCTTGTGTTCTATACCCCCATGTTTCAACCGGAGTGTTGCCTAAATCCTTTCATTCTTATCCGTTTCTTTTCTCAGTCTAACCACTCTGGTTAGAACGAGTGATTTCATAGTCTATCTGATTCCGTGAGCTTTCGATTCTCGTCATCCTCGTCGTTCATCTCTTCTTCTCGAGTGCTCTCGATTCTTTCTTCTTCTCTTGAGTTTTTGTTTCACCTCATCCTTTTTTTCCCTTCCGTCTCGGTCCTAAGATCTCGGGACGAGATCTCTTGTTAGTGGAGGAGTGTTGTAACGCCCCGGATTCGATGCGCCAGGTGTCTGCCAGTTATTCGCCGTCATTTCCATGTCATTTGCTTGCGTGTTGCACTTTGCCATGTCATCATATGCATTTCATATCATGTCATCATGTGCATTTCATTTTGCATACATGTTTGTCTCATGCATCCAAGCATTTTCCCCGTTGTCCGTTTTGCAATCCGGCACTCCTATGTCATCCGGCGTCCCCTTCTTCTCTCCTGTTGTGAGCGGGTGTCAAACTTTCTTGGAATGGCCCGAGGTTTGTCAAGCGGCCTTGGTATAGCACCGGTAGACCGCCTGTCAAGTTTCGTGCCATTTGGAGGTCGTTTGGTACTCAGCGGTTAGCAAGGGTAACCGCAAAGCCCTCTTTTGTTGCAGCCCAACACCCCTTCCAAAGTGGCCCAAAACCCATCTAACTCCCCTCCATGCTCTCGGTCGTTCGATCACGATCGCGTGGCCGAAAACCGTTCCTCATTTGGACTCTCCTAGCTCCCTCTACCTATATATATATGTGTCCCTCCCGGATTTTTTGCAGTCCAACCCTAGCCTTCCCCTACCTCGCGCCGCCGGACAAAATCCCCGCGCCGGACATGTCCGCCGCCGCCGCGCCCGGCGAATCAGCGCACGCCACGTGGCGCCCTCGTCCTCCCGCCGCCCGCGGCCTGAGCCATCGTGAGCCCAGCAGGCCCTCGCGCCGCCGCCTCTCGGCAGCGCCTCGCGCCGCGCGCCGGACTCCGTGCCGCCGCCCGCCGGCGCTTCGCCCGCCCCAAGCGCTTGGGCGCCAGTTCCGCCCACCTCCGCCCCGGGCACCAGCGCCGCCGCCCGAGAACTGTCGCCGCCCCGGATCTTGGCGGCGCCCCTCGCCGCGCCCGTGCGAGGTTCCTCCGCCGAGCAGCGCGCCGCCCGCGCCATGGGTTCGCCGGGCGAGAGCTCCTCCGCCGCCGCCGCCTTCCCCGCCTCGCCGGCGCCCCCTCCGGTCGGATCCGTGGCCGGGTCGGCCAGATCCGCCGTCCCTCGCTCTCCCCGGCGACCTCCCGTGTCCCCGGCGACCTTCCCCGTCCACTCCGGCCGCCGGCGCCTCGAACCCCGGCGAACCTCGGAAACCGTGCGAACCCGAAGGTTGCCCCCATTTCACTAAGTCCCAGATTTTCTTGCATAAACATGCCATGTTCATCGCATCACATCTCTGCATCCGTAGCTCCGTTTCGTGCGTATAATATGTCAAATTGTTCATCTCGACCAGTAGATCATTTCATTCCATTGCATCATTTTCATTTGAGCTCATCTTGATGCCCGAAATCTTTGTCGGAAGAGTGCATGTTGATGTTAATCTCTTTGGCTGTTATAACTTGCTCATTTGTCATTTTTGCCATGATTGATGTGTGCATCCTATGAGGTTGATGTCTACATGTATGTTGATCTATGCCATGCCATCTTTCCAGGGGTGCCAACCATGTATTTTTTGTGAGTTGTGTGCTGAGTGTATCAAGCTTGTTAAGTAGGGTAGTTGCTGTTGCTGTTTTCCTGAGAGATTTTGTTATATTTTGTTGCTATGTTAACATGCTTCTACAAGTCATTTGGCGCATAATCTAGAGATGCTCTATAAATATGTTTTGATCTACATGTCATGCTTTATCCATTCATGCCCTTGGTTGCAATTATAGCCTGCTGGAACATGTTGTTATCTTGCTCTAAAGTTGCTTGAAAATGTTGCTGTCAGCCTGTTAACATTAAGTTCACTTGTTCCCATGTGTTTTGCTAGTGATCCATGTACCCTATGAACTTGCTCTTGCCATGCTTAGCTTCACAAACATGCCTTCTTACTGTTGGTTTCCTTGCCATGCCATGTATTGCTCTGTGGTGAGTGGTTCAAGCTCACGAACATGCCTACTTATTGTTGTTCCTGCCATGTTTAAATCTGTAATATAACTTGCCATGTTTACATGGGTGCCATCATATTTTCTGTGCCTTTTTGGCTCATGGTCAGTAAGGGTCTTTTGATCTATGCTATTAGTAGATTCATATCATGCCTTTGTTTGCCATGATACGTTCCTGTAACATGTTGTTTGCTTGCTCTAAACATTGCAACCTGATGTTATTTCCTGATAAGTCTGAAACTGTTATTATTTGCAATATCTCCATGTCCTTTTGAGCATGTTCTAGTTGTTTCTGGAAATAGCTCAGTGATCATGTTTTGTTATGCTTTACGTGTACTTCATGCCCATGCCTTTTATTATTGTGTTGGGGTGCTATAGCATGTTGTTTTGATGCTTGTAAGATGCCTAGTTGCTGTTATGGACAGATTGTTGTTATGACTTGTATAGTGTGTGTGTGTTGCACCGTTGCTCCGTTTTGAGTGTGCTCTATATGAAACTTGCTTGATTTTGCATGTAGTTCCATATTACCATGTTGCATCCTTGTTTTGGTGTGTTTGCTTGATGTTTGGGTGCATTTTGCATCAATGTCATGCTTAACTTGTTTTGCTCATATCTTCTAGGCCGTAGCTCCGAATCTAATGAACTTTATATGTAACTTGACTAGAATTTCGTGTAGATCATCTTGATGCATCTTAACTTGCTGTTTAACTACTTGAACATAAGGTTTATTCAGTTCTGGACCAATCTCGAAATTTGCATATGAGGACTTACCGGAATTGTTATATGTTGTTTCCGGCCTCATTTAAACTTGCCTTGATGTGTTGTTCTTGTTTGCATCATCTCTTGCCATGAGTAGCTTCATGTAGACTTTGTCATGCATCATGCTTGTTGTGCATCATGTCTTGTTCATGTGTAGTGTGTTTACCATGTTGTGTGCTTCTTCTCGATAGTTCCCGTTTCGTTGTGATCGTGAGGATGCGTTCGTCTACGATTGGTTCGGCTTCATCCGTTCATCTTCTTTATGGACTCGTTCTTCTTCCTAGCGGGATTTCAGGCAAGATGACCGCTACCCTGGATCTCACTACTATCATTGCTATGCTAGCTGCTTCGTTCTATCGCTATGCTGCGCTACCTATCACTTGTTCATCAAGCCATCCCATATTGCCATGAACCTCTAACCCTTGACACCTTTCTTATGCAAACCACTGTTTGGCTATGTTACCGCTTTGCTCAGCCCCTCTTATAGCGTTGCTAGTTGCAGGTGAAGTTGAAGATTTCTCCATGATGGACAGGGTTTATGTTGGGATATCACAATATCTCTTATATTATTAATGCATCTATATATTTGGTAAAGGGTGGAAGGCTCGGCCTTATGCCTGGTGTTTTGTTCCACTCTTGCCGCCCTAGTTTCCGTCATACCGGTGTTATGTTCCCGGATTTTGCGTTCCTAACGCGGTCGGGTGATTTATGGGACCCCCGACGGTTCGCTTTGAATAAAACTTGTCCAGAAGGCCCAACCTTGGTTTTACCATTTGCCTCACCACCACCTATACCCTTCCTTGGGTCGGCCAACCCAAGGGTCATCTTTATTTTAGCCCCCTCGGGCGGTGCTTGTCTAAGTGTTGGTCCGAATCGAGCCACTTCAAGGGCCAATTGGGAAACTCAAGTCTGGTTTTACTCGAGCTTTGTCTCATCCGGTGTTGCCACGAGAACGAGATATGTGCAGCTCCTATCGGGATTGTCGGCGATCGGGCGCTCTTGCTGGTCTTGTTTTACCATTGTCGAAATGTCTTGTAAACGGGATTCCGAGGGCGATCGGGTCTTCCGGGAGAAGGTTTATTCTTCGTTGATCGCGAGAGCTTGTCATGGGCTAAGTTGGGACACCCCTACAGGTATAAACTTTCGAGAGCCGTGCCCGCGGTTATGTGGCAGATGGGAATTTGTTAATGTCTGGTTGTAGATAACTTGACACCAGATCCGAATTAAAACGCATCAACCGTGTGTGTAGCCGTGATGGCCTCTTCTCGCGGAGTCCGAGAAGTGAACACGGCTTCGGGTTATGTTTGGCGTAAGTAGGTGTTGGGATCACCTCTTGATCATTGCTAGCTTCACGACCGTTCCTTTGTTTCTCTTCTCGCTCTCATTTGCGTATGTTAGCCACCATATCATGCTTAGTCGCTGCTGCAACCTCACCACTTTACCCCTTCCTTTCCTATTAAGCTTTGCTAGTCTTGATACCCATGGTAATGGGATTGCTGAGTCCTCGTGGCTCACAGATTACTACAACAACAGTTGCAGGTACAGGTTATGCGATGATCTTGACGCGAGAAAGATGTTTGCTTGTCTGGTGTTCTTCTTCTGCTTCTTCGATCAAGGGATAGGTTCCAGGTCGGCAGCCTGGGCTAGCAGGGTGGATATTGTTTGAGTTTCTGTTTATGATTCGTCCGTAGCCGGATGTTGATCTCTTGGATGATGTATTGTTGTATTCGTGTGGCATTGTATGCCTCTTGTATGTATCCCCATCTATTATGTAATGTTGATGTAATGATATCCACCTTGCAAAAGCGTTTCAATATGCGGGTCTATCCTTGGTGGGACCTTCGAGTTCCTTTTGGATAGGGTCGCATATTGGGCGTGACAAGTGCGGTCCCTTACGGAATCTGACATGCACTGGGTAGAGGAGCTTGACTCCGTACTCTGGGGGCTGCGGACAACGCCCAACTGTACTACCGGATTCACACCATTTTTTATGGTATACGGCGCAGAGGCAGTTTTGCCCTGCGACATCATTCATGACTCACCTCGAGTGCGCATGTACGAAGAAAGAGAAGCCGAGCTGGATCGGCAGGACAGCTTGGACGCATTGGAGGAAGAACGCGACGTCGCCAAGGCTCATTCCATTCTATCAGCAGCAGGCTCGAAGATATCAAAGCAGAGAAGTACGGGCTAAGACTTACAATGTTGGCGAACTAGTTCTACGCCTGCCGGACAAGAAAAAGGACAAGCTCAAGCCCAAATGGGAGGGGCCCTTCATTATCGATCAAGTCCTGACCGGCGGAGCGTACCGTCTGCAAAATGCGTCGGACAACCGACTCGAGCCAAACCCATGGAACGCAGCCCGCCTCCGAAGATTCTACGCCTAGCGCCGGACTAAGAGTTCGTCTCCTTCCCCCGTCCAAATTTTTACACTTCAGCTGTCTTTCGTTTCTCTTTTTTCTCTCACCCTTTTCATAGAAGCCCTTAAAGGCCTACTTGCGCATTGTTCGCACACACTTGATGTGCTATCCGCACTCATTATATTCGGGGCTTCTTTACCGAAGCTTACTTATAAGGGCTTCATGCCCAAAGACATGTGTCAAACTTCCACATGTACCTTTTATTCACCTTTATATGCATCGATATGACTTAAGTTTTGGCCAAGCTGGGTTGCTCGGCTCTGTGCTTACCCCTCGTTCTGATTGTTCGGCTAGGAGGTAAAGGAGCACCTCTGCGATTATTCTTGCCGGGTCACCGGATGTGTACCTCAGACTGGGTGAAGCCAAAAGCTAGCGTTCTTAAGGGAATATTCGGTCGGTGACTTGAAGGATGATTTTTTACCTATTTATTTATCTGCCCCCAGATGTTTTCCTGCTCTTTTCGTAGTCCGGACATGCACTTTAGGGCATGCCTCCCAGGGAAAGGAACCCTTAACGGAACTATTCTCCCTGGAAGATGTTTCTTACTAACCATGTAATATAACATAACTAGTTGGGCACTTGTGCGATAAAGCACTAATGACCCCTACGCTTTGGTCTCCATGCATGCCCGGTTGTTTCTTAACCGAGAAGGTATTCGAACACACTCCGGACTCTAGGGTCCCGAGGTTGAAGCGAAAAGGTCGGCAAAGACAAACGATCTACAATCCGGCTAGAAGGCATTTTACATGTCATTTTACAATACATTGTCAAATCGACTGATTGTATTCCTCCTCAATCCCGTCTAACAGGCTGTCTAATTTACAGTCCCATTGGGAATATTTAGCGGCCAACTCTACTTGGCCGTACAATAAACTCACAGGGATCTCCTTCCCATCGGGCCCCACAGGTCCGACCTCGGCCATGTGGTTGGGATCCGCCTTCTTGCACCTTGGCGGCAGGCCGATATCTTCCATAAGCGGAAGCGCTGCCACGCTCCCTGAAGCTTCTCCGCAAGCTCTCCAAGGCCCTCGGGTAGGGAGAGGGACGGCCATAAAGCCTGGACGACACCGCTCATGGCCTGCCGAACTCGTTCGAGTAGTTGCACCAGCTCGGGAAGTTGATCACCCGTTGATACGGGCATCTCCTCCGCAGGGCGACCTGTGAGCACACCTACAGACATATTTCTGTAAATTGACTTCCTCGCCGAACTCTTCTTTTCAAAGGAGTTCGCTCAAGCACTTACTATAGATGCCGCGACGAAGCCGATGATTCTCCTTCACGGAGCCAGACAGCTCGGCCCGAACACCTTTTAGCTCCTCTCCAAGCTGGGCGTGGGCATCCTGGAGTTTGTTCCTTTCCTGCTGCACCTTCGGCACCCTCTCGCCGACCTTGGTGGCGCGAGAGTTGTTGCTTGTCCGGATCGGTCCGCAACATCTACAATATCATTGTCGGACTTACACACGCCGACACCGCTTATCTTTTGAAATAATGTGTTACCGGAGGGGTCTCTGTGTTTCCTCTGTGGCGTGAAGCTTGACCTCAAGTTGGGCCTTGCACTCTTGTAGCTCTGGGGCAGTTGGGTATTCTTCTCTGAAGATCCTCATATCAAATGATCCTTAAATCAGTTACTCTAACTACTTTAAGTCTCGGGGGCTACTGGCATATACAGCTATTAAAATCTCTTACCCGTATGTCTTTTACATACTACTCCGTGGCTCTGGTCAAACCATCTTGAGCAGCACGGAGGTGCGCGTCACGTAAAACTGTCTCAGGGGAGAAGCACGCGTCACGTAAAACTGTCCGGCGACGCCTATGGTTCATGGCACTCTCCACCTCAGACTTGGTGGCGGACAGTCTGTCGGCGTCCTCCATTGGAGGAGTATCCGGCTCGCGCCTTGCGCTCGCCTCCCCCTCCAGACCAGGTGTTGGAGCCTGGCTGGCAGAGGCTTGGTTGGCAACCTCTCCGCCCATGATCCGGCGAGCACTCTTTCTCCTGCAAAAGTTATGAGCATTCAAACACCTCCTAGGAACTTTGTCCTAAACAATGGTCTTGAGCTATACCGTTGCGGTGACGTTTCGATTTGCACCGCATCCCTCTTCCGTCATGAGGCGGATGACCCACATGGGTCGGCCGCCCAGTTCGATTTCTGCCTTGAAAGTACCTCCTGCGAGACACCATTGTATACAGTGGTCAGAAATGCGCAAGGACAAAATAATGGTGTCAAGACTTCGGTCACAATCACCTGGGGAGCCGGAGATAGGCCGGGGTAGTCAGCCGTAATGGCGACTAGAGCATTATCCATGCTGAGCTGGTGAAACACCCCGTCAATTAGCTCCACCTTTATGTCCGGATCCTCTTCGGAGGACGGATCAAGGGATCTTTCTGGATCCTCGGGCTGTGGGGCCGGGCTATGTATGCTCTCCACAGTCCGGCGCAGATCCTGCGTCAAAACCATAAAGTAAGGTACTTAACTTTGAAAGCGTGGGTCGGATAAATGAACATCCGCTTACCCAGCTTCGAGGGTTGTTCATGGAGAACCCATTCAATGGGCTCGTCTGGAGGAAGTCCTCCTTCTCCCCCTTGTACAGACCGGATAGAATCTTCACCAGATCTTCGGCCGACCCCGGCCCTTTGCGGCCATGGCGAGTGGCATCATTCTCCCCGTTAAAATCCCACATGGGGTGGCCCCTGTATTGCAGCGACTGCACCCCCCGCATAATGCACGTGGCCATGACTCCAATCATGCTCAATCTGGAATGGGCCAGTAACCTTATCCGGCCCATCAAATAATGGACGCTCTTGTCTTCCTCCAGCTGGGGGCTCCGTGGGCGCCAACTCAGGCATTTCTTCAGAGGAGCATTGCTGAACTCCGGGAGGCCGATCCGAACAGGGTCCGGCAGTGGAACGTCTTCTACATAGAACCATTCGAAGCCGGTCTTGGACGCCTTCTTGGGGTTCGGATGGATATCCGGTCCGGCGATGCGCCATATTTCGGCACCGCCCACTTGATATATGGACCCCTCGTGAGAGCGGGGTACGAGGCAGAATAACCTCTTCCACAGCGTGAAATGGGGCTCGATGCCCAGGAATAGCTCGCAAAGGGCAACGAAACCCGCAATATGCAGAATCAAGGTGGGCGTGAGGTGATGGAGCTGGAGTCCGTAGAACTCCAGAAGCCCGCGGAGGAACGGATGTACAGGAAATCCGAGTCCCCTTATCAGATAGGGGACGAAGCATACCCGCTCCCCTTTATTGGGACTTGGGGGGGCCTCCGCTTGCTTTCCACCTTTGTAGGTGGCGATCCCGGCTCGAACCGGGACCATAAAAGCCGGAGGAAGATATCCCTCCGCTTGGAGCGACACCAGCTCATTGTGCGGGACAGAACATCTCCTCCAATCTCCTGGCAGAGGGCTGGGAGCGCGAGAGGAGGAGCCGCGTCGACGGTCCATGATGGAATGGATTTTTGGTCAGAAGCGCTCCGATGAGTACTCGCAAAAGGAAGATGGTGTGATTTGGATCTGGATTCTTGCCTCTCTTATAGGCAGATTATTTGCACAGCTAGGGGGTAAAACATAAAAGATACCCTGGCTTTTCGCATTCGTGCGATGCATGGAAGAAGGCCATTATTGGGCGTGGAAGCCAAGGAGCGCAACATTGGTAAGGGAGCCGGACACTGTTCGGCAGGTACATGGAATTTGAAGGAGAACCCGCCTTGCAACGCCGAAGACAATATATGCGCTGGACTCGTCGTCATTGAAGCCTGGTTCGGGGGCTACTGAGGGAGTCCTGGACTAGGGGGTGTCCGGACAGCCGGACTATCATCGACAGCCGGACTCCAAGACTATGAAGATACAAGATTGAAGACTTTGTCCCGTGTCCGGATGGGACTTTCCTTGGCGTGGAAGGCAAGCTTGGCAATACGAATATGTAGATCTCCTACCATTGTAACCGACTCTATGTAACCCTAGCCCTCTCCGGTGTCTATATATACCGGAGGGTTTTAGTCCGTAGGACACAACCATTATAACAATCATACCATAGGCTAGCTCCTAGGGTTTAGCCTCCTTGATCCCGTGGTAGATCCACTCTTGTACTACCCATATCATCAATATCAATCAAGCAGGAGTAGGGTTTTACCTCCATCGAGAGGGCCCGAACCTGGGTAAAAACATCGTGTCCCTTGTCTCCTGTTACCATCCGCCTAGACGCACAGTTTGGGACCCCCTACCCGAGATCCGCCAGTTTTGACACCGCAGACGGCCCAGATAACGCTACTGGGCCTAATCCGAATAGGTCGTAACGGGCCCTAGGTTAGCGGGTTGTAAATGGGCTATATGCGAACGGGCCATTAACACGCTTTCCGTGGGCCAGCCCGACACCTTTTGACCAAGTCAAACGGGCTGGCCTTTTCACAGGAATGGGCCTTTGTTGGGTCGTGCCACATGTCGACTTATCATAGGTGCCTTTGGTCCAATGAGTGGATGGCATATGTCCTAATGGTGAGCTGACACGTGTTTCCTCCAGGCAATGATGGGTTTACACGTGGAAAATCCCCATTGGACCGGCTGTTAACGGGTTATCGGATCCAAAAACGGACCCGATAGCTTAACGGCGTTCCGTTACGGTGGATGCCACGTGTTGGTCACCCTTGACGAAAGCACTTCTGTGACGTGCAATTTATCATCATGGAAGTGGACACTTCCATGATGGTAATTTTGGTAATGTTATGGAACACTTCTACGACAGCACAGGTATGGATGTACATGCATGATAAAAAACGCGACCTACTGTGACAAACACGCATCATCACGGAAGTGTATTTTTTTGTAGTGTTCCTTTGGCTAAATAATATAATTTTGACTGGTGCATACATCATGTAGAGGAGTATTAAGTTATAGCATGTGTACTTAGGTTCTTTGGCATGTTATTCATAGGGTTACACTACTGCAGGATGCTGCTAATGCGACACTACAATCAGAGACCCTTCGACGAAACTGTGTGCGATGCATTAATCGCAAACGGTGGTGTAAAAAAACCATCAAAAAGGTGTAAAATGTTTGCGATGGTGGACACATCAAACACGGTTCAGATTTTACTTGCGTGTGCGATGCTGGGCATACGGTTGATCCAGCAGAACTGCTTGTGATGAGGAAGAACAATATAAACGGGCAGCCATATCAATATGTGTGCGATATACGGCTTACAGTTCGCTCCGATGAACTGTGTGCTGATACGTCTCCAATGTATCTATAATTTTTTATGTATTCATGCCATGATTATAATATTTCTACATGATTTTGGTATGATTTGGTTAGAACTAACCCGGACTGACGTTGTTTTCAGCAGAACTACTATGGTGTTGTTTTTGTGCAGAAATAAAAGTTCTCGGAATGCGCTGAAAATCAACGGAGATTTTTCTAAAAAATATAAAAAATACTGGAACAAAAAGTTATCGGAGGGGAGTCCCGTGGGCCCCACGAGGGTGGACGGCGCCCCCACCCCCTGGGGCGCGCCCCTGTGCCTCGGGGACTCTTCGTGGGGCCCCCTGACTTGTTTTCGACGCCAACCTCTCCTATAAATCTCCAAACCTCCAGAACATAACCTAGATCGGGAGTTCCGCCCCCGCAAGCCTCTGTAGCCACCAAAAACCAATCGGGACCCTATGCTGGCACCCTGCTGAAGGGGGGAATCATCATAGGTGGCCATCTTCATCATCCCAGCGCTCTCCATGATGAGGAGGGAGAAGTTCACCCTTGGGGCCGAGGATATCTACTAGTAGCTATGTGTTTGATCTCTCTCTCTGTCGTGTTCTTGATTTGGCACGATCTTGATGTACCTCGAGTTTTGCTATTATAGTTGGATCTTATGATGTTTCTCCCCCTCTACTCTCTTGTAATGGATTGAGTTTTCCCTTTGAAGTTATCTTATCGGATTGAGTCTTTAAAGATTTGAGAACACTTGATGTATGTCTTGTATGGGATACCCGTGGTGAAAATGGGGTATTCTATTGATTCACTTGATGTATGTTTTCGTGACCTTGGGAATCTATGCATAGGGGTTGGCACACATTTTTGTCTTGACTCTCCGGTAGAAACTTTGGGGCACTCTTTAAAGTTCTTTGTGTTGGTTGAATAGATGAATCTGAGATTGTGTGATGCATATCGTATAATCATACCCACGGATACTTGAGGTGACATTGGAGTATCTAGGTGACATTAGGGTTTTGGTTGATGTGTGTCTTAAGGTGTTATTTTACTACGAACTCTAGGACTGTTTGTGACACTTATTGGAATAGCCCAATGGATTGATCGGAAAGAATAACTTTGAGGTGGTTTCGTACCCTACAATAATCTCTTCGTTTGTTCTCTGCTATTAGTGACTTTGGAGTGACTCTTTGTTGCATGTTGAGGGATTGTTATATGATCTAGTTATGTTATTATTGTTGAGAGAACTTGCACTAGTGAAAGTATGAACCCTAGGCCTAGTTTCGAAGCATTGAAATACCGTTTTCGCTCACTTTTGTTACTTGCTACCTTGCTGTTTTTATATTTTCAGATTATAAAAACCTATATCTACCATCCACATTACGCTTGTATCACCATCTCTTCGCCGAACTAGTGCACCTATACAATTTACCATTGTATTGGGTGTGTTGGGGACACAAGAGACTCTGTTATTTGGTTGCAGGGTTGTTTGGGAGAGACCATCTTCATCCTACGCCTCCCACGGATTGATAAACCTTAGGTCATCCACTTGAGGGAAATCTGCTACTGTCCTACAAACCTCTGCACTTGGAGGCCCAACAACGTCTACAAGAAGAAGGTTGTGTAGTAGACATCATGTGCTATTAGGGAATGCAACAGAAACGGTCAGCCAGATCAAGGTGTGTGTTATATACATCATACGGTTCACTCGGACAAACTGTTTTCGATTAGGCAAGAGAACGGAAACGGTTCATCTTAACAAGATGTGTGTGATATGTATCATTTGCGATCAGCCAAAAGAACATTAACGATTTGTGTAAACCAGATGTGTGTGATTCGCAGCAAACAGCCCACTCGGATGAACTGTTTGTGATGAGAAATTATAACACAGATGGTTACTATAGCAAGTTTGTGTGCGATTCTATTCATAGAAAAAACTTTGAAAAATGTAAACTAGTAGACCTTGTAGTGGTCTTGGATGTTGACAAGATTCCGGCATTTCAAGCCCAAAACCTTTTGCGCTTTTAGATCGTTGGTGGTGTCCACCGCAGCAAAATTGTAGAGGCTCATCAAAATGAAAAATCTAAGACTACTATAAGACTACTAAAAAATAATAAAACAAGAAAAAAATTGAACAATTAAATTACTGCTCCCGAATATTCAACTGACCAATTAATTTCTTATAACATACTCTATTTTTTCTTTGCCAAATATTGATAAACCTGGAGAAACGCTCGCAAGGCCTTGTGGCCAGGTGGTAGTGGTAGACGAGGACGTCATTTCGCACGCACAACTGGGCGATGGCAACCTTCTGATCATGCCTGGCATGACCGATGGTGTACTCGAGGTCGAAGCCGACCACTTGGTACTTGTCCTCGGCAAGGAACTGCTCCATAGTTTGAATGGAGCTCTCCACCGACACCGGATCGTTTGTGTACACCACCGAGAGGGCCTTTCCCCTCACGTGGGTGTCCACTACGTGATGCATGGTGAACTTCCCACCGTTGTCGTCGTTGGGCGCTGGGAGCGCCATTGGAGGCACGGGGATCGCCATTGGAACCGCTAGATGTCCTCTCTGTATGTGTCGTCGTGGACATGCTTATTGTGTCATGTGACGCGCGTGATGAAGGTAAATGGCTGCAGGAATAAATGGGGGCCGGGTGGGCTGGATTCTCGGCGCATCCGCATGGCAGTTTTTGCAGCGGGTAACTGCATTGTCGAGCCGCGCCAGGCGCAACCGCATGCACACGAACGTGCGTGATCGTGTGCCGGTCCCAAACACTGGCAGCGCGCGTGGAGGGATGAGGGCAGATCACCCGGAGGGACGCGAGAGCAGAGCACACGCGGTGGGACGCGAGCAGAGCGCACCGCGGCCGCCTCAACCGCAAGCAACCACACGCATAGAGTAGTTGAACACGCAGGAAATGGTCGCCTACAAGCCAGCCGACACTTGCGTCACTGCGTACAGAGCGGCCGTGTGCTACTACCTCCGTATTGGTCTATAGTCCCCTTTATATTATGTGCCATACTTTGCCCTCAAATTGAACCAACAAAATGTTAATGCATGTTATAAAAAATATATAATTGGAAACTATGTTCAAATATGAATCCAGCTATATAATCGTTGGCGACATGCATTCGTATCTTATTAGTTAAATCCTACTTATAAACCAGGACGGGTGTATAGTACGTAATTCAATCGCAAACTTTTTTTATTAACCGTATGTGTACATAGCCTTTCGTCCTCCTCTCGCACGTCTTGTCACCCGCTGCAGACGGCTTATAGCGCAAGCTTGCGCAACGCGCGAGAGCGTTCTTTTGGCCAAACGGTGGCGCCAATAAATCGTCGGTGAGCCCGTTCCCGCGCAACCTCGCAGGTTCCCGCGCAAGCTTCCCGCCCGACTGGGTGAAATCCCCCAAAATCCCAATGCTTACCGGCCTGCTATAAAAACCCTCACGGTCGGCGAGTCCTGCGTCACATTTTCCCCTCCCTCCCTGTAGCTTATCTCGTCGTCTTCTCCCACAATCGCCAATGGCATTGATCTGTCGTGGTCGCTCAGCCACTCCACTGTCATCAGACGACAGCTCCAGCTGGGAAGCTACACCGCGGTGTCGGTGAAGTCCCCGGCGTAGTGTAATGCGCGTGGCGTCCATGTTGGGTTTGCGCGGAACACCCACCACATGCTCCGCCGCCGGTGCCCGTCGGCGGCTATTGCCGGCCGCCGTTGCCACCACACCACCTTCGAAAGCCAGGGCCATTGCCCGCTCCGCCGCCGCGACCCGAAGGCGGGAGGTGACCGTCGTGGCCGCCACCCCACTGCTGGCCACCGTGGCCATCACCCGCTCCGCCACCACGGCCCGAAGGCGGGAGGTGGTGGTCATGTCCGCCACCGCACATCGGCCGCCGTGGCCGCCAGCCCACCGTCGACCGTCGGGGTCATCACCCGCTCCGCCACCGTCGCCCGAAGGTGGAAGGCAGAGGTGGATGCCGGCATGTGCGTCAGCGACCCTGCGCGCTACACCGAGTTCATGGGGAGGAGGAGGAGCGCCTCGTCGAGCATGCAAAGAGCCTTACCACCGCCGTGGCTGCGGCACATGCCGCCTCAGAGGCGAGGAATCAGGAGATCTACAAGGAGAACCACCGCTTCGAGAGGGGTCGTCTGGAGCAGCAGAGGGCGTTTGAGGTGAGCATCGCTGAAGTTGTAGCAGTGGCAGGCACCGTATTGCAGTTGTCAGCTCGTCGGCAGGCTCCTCCTCCTCTGCCTCTTACTGAGTGTGCTCGGCAGAGGAGAGGCTGCCGGAAGTAGTACAAAGCCCCTCCGTAGTAGTATTTAGGGGCTATTTTGTTCAGTTCATCTGACTATAGATGTGGTGGAACTGTACAACGTACTTAAAATTAGCTAGTATATAAAGTAGAACTAGTTATTTCAGTACGTGGTTGGCAACAATTTGGGAAACGTTTGGTCGGTTCAGCTGTCGAGTTGAACTGTTTGTATAGATTAAGCACGACTTCTTAATCTATGAATGAAACCTATGTTTAATTAGTGAATTTTAGTTGCAAAAATTAGATAGTGCTAGTGATTTTTAGCTGCATATTTTGACAAACCACAGTGTTACAAGGTTGACAAATGGCAATGTTACTAGATCAACAAATTTCAATCTTTCAAGTTTGACAAATGGCAACATACCCAACATGACAGATGCAAATCTTACCAAATTGTTTGTAAGTGGTTGCACACGGGTCATCCAAAACAACCGTTTGTGTTGAAGAGATGCACAAATCCTGCTCTCACTTTGCATACGGGTGTTCTATCTAAAACATTTGCGATCAAGAGCTGCAAAAATCCTGCTCGGCACATTTTCCCTTGGCTTCCTGGGGAATCGGTTGGTTTGCATACGGGTGTTCTAACTAACACGTTTGCGATCAAGGTACAATATTAAACCCAAGAAAAAAACTATTTTTGGTGGCGGCGGAGGCGGCATGCCGCACCGTCCTTGTCGCTATCGTCCTCCGGAATGCCGTTGTTGAAGTCTTCAAGGCAGCACAGAATGGTCTTCACTTGTAAATCAAACATCATGTAGTCGCACGATCGACGGGCGAGGCGCGGGAGGACGGCAGTTGGCGGCACAGAGAGATAGCGGTCGATGGCGGCGTCCCATGCCGCTGAGGGGGGCGCGCACACGGGCACGGGCGCGGCGGGTGCAGCAAAAACACGGGGACCGGCATCGCGGTGGGTGGAGGGGCGCGCACGGGCACGGGCGCTGGCGCTGGCGCTGGCATGTACACGACCTCGCGCGGGTTCGTGGAGACCTCGGTGACGTCCGCGGCTTCCTGACGAGCTTGCGCATTGGAGGACAGCTTGCACGCCTCTCGGTCAGCCTGCGCACCGGACTGCGCCCACACGCCTCCCGTTCAGTCAAGCAGTTGTCTGCACGACACCTCCTATAGCCATTAAAACCAAGATACGTGGCATCACGTGAATGGTTAACATAACGCACACGATTTGAATTATACAAACATTTGCGATGTTAGATTGGCAGCTATTTGTTTGAAAATGCCTTTGTTGGCTGTTATTCGAGTGCTTCTTCTCTCAAAATGGACACGAAAAATACCACAACATGTCGGGTGCCATTCCATGATAGCATGCCAAGTTTCATGAATTTCAGACGAGTTTTGGATTTTCTAGAATTTAAATACAAAGTATCTCAACTTTTTGCCGGCAATCAACAGTGCCCTGGTGTTTGAAATTCGTTTCCATTTCCTGCATGGGACCTAAGCATGCACCCAAGGACAAAGATTTGATTTTTCAATCAATTTATATGCACTGGAGCATGTGCATGTAGTTCAAATTTGAATTATGCACATAAAATGCCTAGAAAACCCAGTTAATGTATAAAAATGTCCAAACAAACCCCAAAAATTGCAAAATTTAACACAACACTCATGTTGTTCTATGTTGACACTAGAAAATTTTGAAAACAATAGGAGGCAGCGGATATCATTTCGCCCCCGAAGGTGGGACGTTCCCTACCGTAACCATCAGGCTTGTTGTGAGAAGCCCTGGTTTGTGAGAAGCTTATACCCAAACCTGCCCCAAATGGGACAAAAAAATTACCACGGCATGTTGATGCCGCTCCATGATAGCATGCCAAGTTTCATGAATTTCAGACGAGTTTTGGATTTACTAAAATTTAAAAACCAAGAATCTCAATGTTTGCGGCCGAGTGACAGTGGCAGGATGTTTGACATTCATTCCCATTTCTTGCATGGGACCTAAGCATGCAACCAAGGACTAAGATTTGAATTTTCAGCCAATTTATATGCATTAGAGCATGTGCATGTAGTTCAAATTTGAATTATTCACATAAATGCATCGAAAACTCAATTAATGCATAAAATGTCCAAACGAAGCCCGAAAAATCCCAATAATTGACACAACACTCCTGTTGTTCTATGTTGACACTAGAAAAAAAATTAAAGCAATAAGAGGCAGCTGATATTATTTCATCCCCAAAGGTGGGACCTTCCCTACCGACACCATCAGGCTTGTTGTGAGAAGCTTATACCCAAAACTACCCCAAATGGGACAAAAAAATTACTACGGCATGTTGATGCCGCTCCATGATAGCATGCCAAGTTTCATGAATTTCAGAAGATTTTTGGATTTACTAGAATTTAAAAACCAGGAATCTCAATGTTTGCGGCCGAATGACTGTAGCAGGGTGTTTGACATTCATTCCCATTTTTGCATGGGACCTAAGCACGAAACCAAGACCACATATTTGAATTTCAACCAATTTATATGTATTAGAGCATATGCATGTAGTTCAAATTTGAATTATGCACATAAATGCATTGAAAACTCAATTAATGCATAAAAATGTCCAAACGAACCCCGAAAAATCCCGAAAATTGACACAACACTCATGTTGTTCTATGTGACACTAGAAAATTTTTGAAAGCAATAAGAGGCATCGAATATCGTTTCGTCCCCAAAGGTGGGACGTTCCCTACCGAAACCATCAGGCTTGTTGTGAGAACCTTTGGTTTGTGAGAAGCATATCCCCAAACCTGCCCCAAATGGGATAAAAAAATTACCACGGCATGGCGATGCTTCTCCATGATAGCATGCCAAGTTTCATGAACTTCAGACGAGTTTTGGATTTACTAGAATTTAAAAACCATGAATCTCAATGTTTGCGGCCGACTGACGGTGGCAGGGTGTTTGACATTCATTCCCATTTCTTGCGTGGGACCTAAGCATGCAACCAAGGACACAGATTTGAATTTTCAACCAAATTATATGCATTAGAGCATGTGCATGTAGTTCAAATTTGAATGTGCTCATAAATGCATTGAAAAGGCAATTAATGCATTAAAATGTCAAAATGAACCCCAAAAAATGCCAAAAATTGACACAACACTCCTGTTGTTCTATGTTGACACGAGGAATTTTTCGAAAGCAATAAGAGGCAGTGGATATCATTTCATCCCCAAAGGTGCGACGTTCCCTACCGAAACCATCAGGCTTGTTGTGAGAACCTCTGGTTTGTGAGAAGCATATCCCCAAACCTGCCCCAAATAGGAAAAAAATTACCACAACATGTTGATGCCACTCCATGATAGCATGCCAAGTTTCATGAATTTCAGATAAGTTTTGGATTTACTAGAATTTAAAACTAGGCATCTCAATGTTTGCGGTCGAGTGACGGTGGCAGGGTGTTTAACATTCATTCACATTTCTTGCATGAGACCTAAGCATGCAGCCAAGGACTCGGATTTGAATTTTTCAACTAATTTATATGCATTAGAGCATGTGCCTGTAGTTCAAATTTGAATTATGCTCATGAATGCATAGAAAACTCAGTTAATGTATAAAAATGTCCATGCGAACCCCAAAAAATCCCAAAATTTGACACACCACTCGTGTTGTTCTATGTTTACACGAGAAACATTTTGAAAGTAAGAAGAGGAAACATATATCGTTTCATCCCCCAAGGTGGCACGTACCCTACTAAAACCATCAGGCTTGTTGTGAGAGAAGCTCTGGTTTGCGAGAAGCTTATACCCACACCTGCCCCAAATGGGACAATATTTTTACCACGGCATGTCGCTGCGTTCCATGATATCATGTCAAGTTTCATGAATTGCAGACGAGTTTTCGATTTACTAGAATGTTAAAAGCATGTTTCTCAATGTTAGCGGTGAGCGACAGTGTCAAGGTGTTTGACATTCATTCTCATTTCTTGCATGTGACCTAAGCTTGCAACCAAGGACAAACATTTGATTTTGCAACCCGTTTTTATGGACTGGAGCATGTGCTTCAATTTTGAATTGTGCACCTGAAATGGCTAGAAAACCAATTTAATGTATAAAATTTCCAAACGAACCCTGAATAATTCCAATTTTTTACGACACACATATAGTTGCATGTTCACTGTAGATAAAAGGTCTAGCAATTCAAACACCATCCATTGCCGCTATGACCCCATTATGTAATTCAAATCAAAATTAAAAATCAAGTAGATCCCACACAGTTTATTATCACCAACCGTGTGAGATGTAGTACAAAATATCCTGGAGCACCGTCGGTGTATAGTACGCGTATGGCTAACACGAGAAGGTGCGTCGGCTACAGTGCACAGCCGGCGTGTCAAGCACACTAGCTCGCTCCCCAAATATCATTTCACTGCTCAATCGTTGCCGATGAAAGATGGGGACGTGGACCCGCGTCGTGAGGGAAACTTCGGCGGCCCACTCCGGCGAGAGCATAGCCGCAGCCGCCATGCGCGTGCTAACAAGGTGCATGAGCGCGACCGTAATCTGCGACCGGGCAGCCAAGGCAGCCCAAAAGCCCAAACGGCCGTTGTTGCTTCTGAGGTGGCGGCAGCAACATCTGCCTCGGGGACAACATCTGGAGAGAGCGGCACAGTAGCTGTCCGTTCTGCAGCGGCGGCCTTAGCCCTGATGGAGGCCGCCCACGACCATGTCGAGGCCGCCCACGCCTAGCTCGTGGCGGTCACCGCACAAATTGAACGAAGCTTCTCCTACAACGGTTGGCAACCCACGGCCAAAGAGTTGGCAATCGCCGCGAACGTTCGAGCAGTCGTCCGTTCCACCACCGCATACCTTGTGACGACGGAGCCCGTCCAAGCCCAGATCGCGGCTGCCCACGCCTAGCTCGTGGCGGCCTTTTCCAAAGAGATGGTGGACGCGGATGGCGAGATGCTTGCCGAATATGGTGCGATGGATGCCATGGAGCTCCTTCCCCAGGAGACCGTCGGGCGCGAGCTGGACATGGAGGAGGCGACCGAGATCGACGAGCACCAGTCGTGGTAGTACTCTTTGTTTTGTTTAATTAAGAGCACTAGTCTTTAATTTGTTGAAGTAATTTTTAGGCCAGCTAGCTCTGTTTAATTGCTAAACTTGCTCGATTAAGAAGTGTGGGTGTGCTGTAGTCTCCTTTGTGTACCCAAATTATGCAATGACGTGGATGAGCATTGTAACCAGGGAAATTGGAACCAAAATTTTTGACGTTCAAACTCATCACACATGGGTTAAGCTATCTGAATCGTTTGTGATGTTCACATATCGACATATCGTACACAGTTCTGAATAAGGGACCGTGTCTCATGACACTTTGCGCGCCAGTTTTTTCACTGAAGCGATTCCAAATTTTTGGCTTCCGCGGAAATATCTACCTGCCCGCCCGCCCTCCTTACCAAATTCCACATTTCCCCTGTTTCCGCCTTCCTTTCCAAGGTGAAACCTTCACTCCTTGCTTGCAGCGCCGCCCCCTCGCCGGCGACCCTCCTTCACGCTGCTCGGCCTCGTTTATCCAGGCAGGTAATCCACACTAGACCCCCATCCTCCTCCTCCTTCCACATCCCACATGCCCCGACCGCCGGCGCGACACCTTCCACCCAAATCACCTACCCCTCCACCAAATAAGCACCGCCCTAAGCCATGGTGTACGTAGTATAGCCTAAACCCGAAGCTCAAGGAGCATTTGGCAGCGGAGAAGCAAATCATGGCCGCACACGCGGATGAGGTCGTGATGGCCACCATTCGTGCCGATCCCCGGATCTTGGAGGAGCACCTTGTCATTTGCTAGCTACACCAGTTAAGCATGCTCTGTTTACCTGTTACGTGTGCTGCTCCTGCCTTTCCTTAACAAATTCTAGTGAATTGTGCTATCTAATTTTACCATGCAATATGTTGCTCCTATGTATATGTTCTATATGTCGTGTAGTGTGGTTCTCACTTATTAACGGTTTGGTTAATTAGTTGTCGTCTTCAGGTAACTGTTTGGTTCAATTTTGCAAATGTGATGTTCAATTCTTCAGGCTGCAATTTTGTATTGTCTTTCATGTGAGAAATAAATCGAATATATCTTTACAAAATACATGAGAAACGAATACAATTGCTATATTTCCAAGTTGTCAACCATTGTTGTTTGGTTATACATTGTGCAATGTGGTGCTCAGTTAACGTTTGGTTCATTTGTGTTGTGGTGTTTAGTTCACTGTTTGGTTCAATTCTGCAATGCGATGTTCAATAGTTGTGGGTGCATTCTGTTATTGTATACCATGTGAGAAGTAAATCGAATTTGGTTGTACTAAATACATGAGAAACAAATACAATTGCTATATTTCCAACTTGTTAAGCATGCTTGGTTCGGTTAACTGACTGATCTTCTGTTAGGAGTATGTTATATTGTGCAATGTGGTGCTCAGTTAATGTTTGGTTCATTTGTTGTGGTGTTTAATTAACTGCTTGGTTCAATTCTGCAATGCGATGTCCAATTGTCGTGGGTGGAATTTTGTATTGTTGTGCATGTGAGGAATAAATCGAATTTGGATGCACTTAATACATGAGAAACATATTCAAGTGCTATATTTCCTAGTTCTTAATCATGCTTGGTTTGGATAAATGGGTTTTCCATGTGGCTTGAATTAATCTGGTAAATCTGCAATGCGCTTATTTTTCATCAACATATTTTACTGATAGCATGCGAACCCTTACTTAACCTGATGACTAACTACCTTATATGTGTTGCAGGGAAACAATGGGAAGCACTGAGGTTTACAATCGAGGTTAGCACGTGCATGGTCCATTGTCTAATAGAACATTATTGTGCAATTGCAAGAACCATTCTAATATTTAGGTTTTTAACAATTTGGTCTTGCACATGTAGGTCCTGCTGTCAGAGGTTTTGACCCACTGTTCGACCCTTTTTGCATATGGGGAAATGAGTTGTCCATGAATATCAATCAAGTCAAGAAACTCAGAAAGATTGTTAGGATAAAGAAATTAGCGACAAAAAACAACAAGGTCTGTGTCTGCACAATGGAGAAGACATCAGTTCACTACAAGATGGTACTAACTATTATACCTTGCCTTTTTTTATTCCTTTGCCCCATTTCCAATATAGAGAAGATATTTATGCACATCCTTGTTTTCAGGCCTTTCCAAAGTAGTTCACTGATGATTACCTCTCAAACCACCTCTATGGTCAGGAGGCAAGGAAGGTTTTCATACAACACCCACGGTTCAATATTGAAGTGTTCCTGAAGAGGACAAATGATGGACGGCCAATCATCCACATGCACTGGCCTAAAGTTGCAAAGACCTTCAACATCAATGAAGGCTCAATATTCGCCTTCCGCTTTAGCAGTTTTCCCGATGAGATGCATCTGTCTATGTACCGTCTATGATGCTAATTTCGAAAGGTTCTAGATGTTGCATGTGAAACTTGGTGCTGGTGCAGTTGTGTAATGGGGTAGCTGAGTGCTGAAGCTATCATGTTGTACTCTGGTGTATTTCAATTATGAAATCCTGCTTCCTTAATATGGAAATGAAATATATTATGTGTTTGATATGAATGTCAATTAGATTAATAAATGGATTGTTAATAATAGGGCAATTAGCCTGCTAATTGGTTTTTGCTATTGCAAACGATTATTGAGAAAATACCGTGGGCAATGACCTAAGGCAACGCACATAGTTTCTAGGAATAAACCGTGTTGGATCAATGAACAATCACACACGACATTCTCTTCAAAACTGTTTGCGTTAGGCCACCTTGCGCAAACGTTTACCGCATAAAAACTGTGTGTGATGGACAGCCTTTGCCACACAGTTTCTTCTAGAGATAATAGCCACAATACCACTGGTGGAAACCACAAGTGCCAAAATACCACTATGAAAAACCGAGTGCCAAATAGCACTCAAATTCAGTTTTTTCATACCAAAATAACACTATCGTCTATTGTCAAACAGATTCTATTAGTCAACGGTGGATGGAGCTGTCAGTTTTTCTACCTTGCCAAAAGTACCCTTCATCCTATCTCTGAGCGTGTGCGCTATTGCCCGTGGCCATGGAGCTTGTACTGGTCAAAGTGGCCAGAGATTGTTTCGTCGGTCCGAGCTCTAGCCACAGCTGCTGTACACGGTAAGCCGGCTGCCGCTGTATCCACGCAGTTCCCAGCGACATGGAGCCGCTGCTCTGCAGCACACGCAGCATTGTCCGGGCGCCCATGTAACTGTTGGGGAACATAGTAATTTCAAAAATTTCCTACGGACACGCAAGATCATGGTGATGGCATAGCAACGAGAGAGGAGAGTGTTCGTCCACGTACCCTCGTAGACCGTAAGCGGAAGCGTTAGCACAACGCGGTTGATGTAGTCGTACGTCTTCACGATCCGACCGATCCGAGCACCGAACGTACGGGGCCTCCGAGTTCAGCACACGTTCAGCTCGATGACGATCTCCGACCTCCGATCCAGCAAAGCTCCGGAGATGAGTTCTGTCAGCACGACGGCATGGTGACGATGATGATGTTCTACCGGCGCAGGGCTTCGCCTAAACTCCGCGATGATATGACCGAGGTGGAATATGGTGGAGGGGGGCACCACACACGGCTAAGGAATGATCCGTAGATCAACTTGTGTGTCTCTGGGGTGCCCCCTGCCCCCGTATATAAAGGAGCAAGGGGGGAGGCCGGCCGGCCCTTGGGGCGCGCCAAGGAGGGGAGAGTCCTCCTAGTGGGAGTAGGACTCCCCTTTCCTAGTCCAACTAGGAAGGAGGAAGGGGGAAGGAAAGAGGGGGAGAGGGAGAGGGAAAGAGGGGTCGCGCCCCCCTCCCCTAGTCCAATTCGGACTCCCCTTGGGAGGGGGCGTGCCACCTCCTGGGCTGCTGCCCTCTCTCTCCCCTCAGGCCCACTAAGGCCCAATACTTCCCCGGGGGGTTCCGGTAACCCCTCCGGCACTCCGATTTTCTCCGAAATCACCCGGAACACTTCCGGTGTCCGAATATAGTCGTCCAATATATCAATCTTTATGTCTTGACCATTTAGAGACTCCTCGTCATGTCCATGATCACATCCGGGACTCCGAACAAACTTCGGTACATCAAAACTTATAAACTCATAATAAAACTGTCATCGTAACGTTAAGCGTGCGGACCCTACGGGTTCGAGAACTATGTAGACATGACCTAGAACTATTCTTGGTCAATAACCAATAGCGGGACCTGGATGCCCATATTGGTTCCTACATATTCTACGAAGATCTTTATCGGTCAAACCGCATAACAACATACGTTGTTCCCTTTGTCATCGGTATGTCACTTGCCCGAGATTTGATCGTCGGTATCCAATACCTAGTTCAATCTCGTTACCGGCAAGTCTCTTTACTCGTTCTGTAATGCATCATCCCGTAACCAACTCATTGGTCATATTGCTTGCAAGGCTTATAATGATGTGCATTACCGAGAGGGCCCAGAGATACCTCTCCGACGATCGGAGTGACAAATCCTAATCTCGAAATACGCCAACTCAACATGTACCTTCAGAGACACCTGTAGTACTCCTTTATAATCACCCAGCTACGTTGTGACGTTTGGTAGTACCCAAAGTGTTCCTCCGGTAAACGGGAGTTGCATAATTCTCATAGTTACAGGAACATGTATAAGTCATGAAGAAAGCAATAGCAGTATACTAAACGATCAAGTGCTAGGCTAACGGAATGGGTCATGTCAATCACATCATTCTTCTAATGATGTGATCCCACTAATCAAATGACAACACATGTCTATGGTTAGGAAACATAACCATCTTTGATTAATGAGCTAGTCAAGTAGAGGCATACTAGTGACTATAGTTTTGTCTATGTATTCACACATGTATCATGTTTCCGGTTAATACAATTCTAGCATGAATAATAAACATTTATCATGATATGAGGAAATAAATAATAACTTTATTATTGCCTCTAGGGCATATTTCCTTCAGTAACACCCCGAGACCGATGTGCCAGGTGTCTTCCAGTTATTCACTGTCGTTGCCATGTCATTCGCTTGCGTGTTGCACTTTTCCATGCCATCATGTGCATTTCATTTGCATGTTTTTCAAAACTTGCATCCGTTAGGGTCCTCCCAGTTCTCTCCGTTGTCCGTTCTGAGCCCAACCACACTCGCACGCGCCCGCGACACCTCCGAAATATTATTTTTGTAAGTGGCATAAAAATGTTCTCAGAATGGGGTGAAACTTGGCGTGCGGTCTTGTTATAGTGTAGCTAGACCGCCTGCCAAGTTTGTCGCATTCGGAGCTCGTTTGATGGCCCAACCGTTAAACTTACAAACGCAATATAGTCGGTCTAACATCAGACGTTTTCGGTCTCCGGAAACCGTCGCCGGGCCTCTCTTCTCTTCTCTTCCCTCAGCCCGAGGCCCTCTACACAGCCCAACAACCCACCTAGCTAACCCCCTCTGACCTGAGCCGCTGGATCGCGATCCGAGGGTCCGAAAACCCCTCCTAATCCCTCAAACCCTAGCCCCTACCTATAAAAGGAAGCCTTCCTTCCATTTTTGGTAGCAGCCAACCCCGCTCCTCGAAATCCGTGCCTCCAGCCACCTCCCCCTCCATTTCCGCGCCCGGCCTCAGCCCCGCCGCCACTTGGCGTGTCACCATTGGGCGCGCCGCCGCCAGCCGCCGCTAGGGCCAACCAGCGCCCGCCATGTGGCCTGGCCACGTCGCCCCTAGTCTCCCCAGATTGGGCCCGGGCAAGCCCATCGGGTCCCGATCCGCTCCGCCGCATGCCGGAGCGCTCACCCGAGCCGCTCCGCTATGAGCACATCGCCGCCGCCGCCTCCCGCCGGTGAGTCTTGCCGCGCCGCCGCCGACCCCCAGGCCAGTCGCTGCCGCACCCCTTCTCCTCATCTGGCCCTCTCCCTACCCCCGCCGGTCTCTTCCTCGCAGGTCGCCGCCCCGCGCCATCCCGCCGACCCCGAGCAGCCGCCCCTCGAGGTCGTTGCCGGCCAGATCCGCCGTCCTCCGGTGACCGGAGTCCACATCGAGCCCGAATTCGGATCCTAGCGCATCGGATCCGTCCTTTTCACCCACTTCCTCGTCGTCTCGACCTCGCCTTCGCTGCCCCTTCGCCGCCGCGCCGGAGCTCCACCGCTGGTCGCTCCGTTGCCATGGCCTCCTCCTGTCTCGTGCGTGGGCCGCGCCAAGGCCCAGCGTCAGCCTCCACACCGGCCTACCTCGCCTACTAGGCCTCGTCCCACTCTGGTGAGCACCTAGCCGCCCTATCTCTCGCCCGTGCACTTTGTAACTATGTCGCGCTCGCTCAGTTTTTTTCCTGAAAATCAGCCAAGTCCCAGAAAACTCATGTCATATGTGCATGTTTGTGGTGGCATAAGTTTGTGCATGTTGCTCGGTTTGGTGTGCATAATATGTCAAAATTTTCATCTCTTGATGCTCTACATGATGGATTAGTTTGCATGCATGTTACTGTTCATATTGATGCCTTAATCTTCGTTGCGAAACTGCTAGGTGATATAAACTGCTGAAATCTGCTGCTTGTTAACATCATGTATGCATCTTTTGAGTGGTGTAACTTTGTCTCTGTTGATCCTATGGTGATGATCTTGATATTCACATGTTCTGATCTTCATGCTCTACATGTTGATGTGCTTTGCATTCATGTTAGGGTGCACCTTGATATCTTAATCTCTGTTGCAAAAGTGCATGTTGCTTTTAACTGCTGAAAACTGTTGTAACTTGCCCTTTTGTCTTTTTATATATTTTTGTGTGATTTTCTTTTGAGCACCATGTCTACATGTTTTAGGAGCATAATTATTCCATATTTACTGGGGTGCAATCCATGTATTTTTATATGCCCTGTGGTGAGTGCATCAAGCTTGTGAATTGGGCTACTTGCTCTTAATATTTTTTCAAGTCTGAAACTGTTTTATCATTATGTCATATTTGATTGATGCTACCAATTAATCCATGCATAATCTGGAGATGCTTAGTTGACATGTTTTGTTGTCCATGTTATGCTCTATCACGAAATGCCTTCTGATGCCTCGCATATGTCCTGTAGCATGTGTTTTAATTGCCATGAACATGCCTATATGATGTTCCAGTTTTATGTTAACTTCATGATGCCATGTTGTGAGCTTGTTATTAATTGATCCATTCCTATTTTGAAGATGATCCAATTACATGAATTTAAGTATGCTATGAGTACTTTGTCCACATGCCATGTTTGGCAATTTTGGATATCATATGCCTCTGTTCCATTCTTGCTAACATGCTAGGCTAATGTTCCTGTCTTGTTGGTTCCCACTAATCCATGAGCCATATGTATATGATTCCTTGATGTTATTTGCTCTTTGTTATGTTTACTTTGATGCCATGCCCTTGGTTTCCATGTATAGTTGATATAGTATCTTTGTTTCATGCCTCCAACATGCCATCACATTAACTTTGCTCATGTATATGCCCCTGTGTTATAAAGTTGCATTTTGCATTGATCATCATTTAATATTGATGCCTATGAACCTGAACCTTAATGATATTTGAAGTATGTTATCTGTACTTGAAGTGCATGTCAAGTTTGTGCTGACATGATTCCTATAGCATGTTGTTTTGATGGTTGCAAAGTACCTAGTTGTTGTTTTGGACAGCTTGTCCTTTAAACTTGTTTCGTGTGTATGTGTTGATCCGTTGCTCCGTTTTGAGTGTGATCTATATGAAACTTGCTTAGAATTGCATATAGATTCACATTATATTGTTGCATCAATGCTTTGAGTGTGTTTGCTTGATGTTTGAATGCATTTTGCATCAATGCCATGTTTAACTTGTTTTGCTCATATCTTCTAGGCCGTAGCTCTGATTTAAATGAACTTTATATGTAACTTGACTAGATTTTCGTGTAGATCATCACGGTGCATCTTAACTTGTTGTTTAACAACTTGAACATAATGCATTTTCAGATCTGGACCAATTTCGAAATTTACATATGAGGACTTACCGGAATTGTTATATGTTGTTCCCGGACTCATTTAAACTTGCTTTGAAGTGATGTTCTTGTATGCATCATCTCTTGCCATGAGTAGCATCATATAGCCTTGTCATCCATCATACTTGGTTGAGCATCATGCCATGTTTATGTGTTGTGTGTTTACCTTGTGGTTTGCTTCTTTCCGGTTGTGCTTCTTCTCGATAGTTCCTGTTTCGTTGCGATCGTGAGGATTTGTTCGACTACACTTGGTTCGTTGATAACCCACAAGTATAGGGGATCGCAACAGTTTTCGAGGGTAGAGTATTCGACCCATATTTATTGATTCGACACATGGGGAGCCAAAGAATATTCTCAAGTATTAGCAGTTGAGTTGTCAATTCAACCGCACCTGGAAAACTTAATATCTGCAGCAAAGTATTTAGTAGCAAAGTAATATGGAAGTAACGATAACAGTGGAAAAAGTAACAGTAGTAGTTTTGTAGTAATTGTAGCAGTGGCAACGGTAAAGTAACTAAGCAAAGATCAATATGTGAAAAGCTCGTAGGCATTGGATCAGTGATGGATAATTATGTCGGATGCGATTCCTCATGCAACAGTTATAACATAGGGTGACACAGAACTAGCTCCAGTTCATCAATGTAATGTAGGCATGTATTCCGAATATAGTCATACATGCTTATGGAAAAGAACTTCTATGACATCTTTTTTCCTACCCTCCCGTGGCAGCGGGGTCCTATTGGAAACTAAGGGATATTAAGGCGTCCTTTTAATAGAGTACCGGACCAAAGCATTAACACTTAGTGAATAAATGAACTCCTCAAACTACGGTCATCACCGGGAGTGGTCCTGATTATTGTCACTTCGGGGTTCCCGGATCATAACACATAGTAGGTGACTATTGACTTGCAAGATAGGATCAAGAACTCGCATATATTCATGAAAACATAATAGGTTCAGATCTGAAATCATGGTGCTCGGGCCCTAGTGACAAGCATTAAGCATATCAAAGTCATAGCAACATCAATCTTAGAACATAATGGATACTAGGGATCAAACCCTAACAAAACTAACTCAATTACATGGTAAATCTCATACAACCCATCACCGTCCAGCAAGCCTACGATGGAATTACTCACGCACGGCGGTGAGCATCATGAAATTCGTGATGGAGGATGGTTGATGATGACGACGACAATGGATCCCCCCCCCCTCTCCGGAGCCCCGGGCGGACTCCAGATCAGCCCTCCCGAGAGAGATTAGGGCTTGGCGGCGGCTCCATATCGTAAAACGCGATGAATCCTTCTCTCTGATTTTTTTCTCCCTGGACGTGAATATATGGAGTTGGAGTTGAGGTCGGTGGAGCCTCAGGGGGCCCACGAGACAAGGGGGCGCGCCCCCCACCCTCGTGGACAGGGTGTGGCCCCCCTGGTCTTGATTCTTTCACCAGTATTTTTTATTAATTACAAAAATATTCTCCGTGAAGTTTCAGGTCATTCCGAGAACTTTTATTTCTGCACAAAAATAACACCATGGCAATTTCACGAAAACAGCGTCACATCCGGGTTAGTTCCATTCAAATCATGCAAGTTAAATTCCAAAACAGGGGCAAAAGTGTTTGGAAAAGTAGATACGATGGAGACGTATCAACTCCCCCAAGCTTAAACCTTTGCTTGTCCTCAAGCAATTCAGTTGACAAACTGAAAGTGATAAAGAAAAACTTTTACAAACTCTGTTTGCTCTTGTTGTTGCAAATATGTAAAGCCAGCATTCAAGTTTTCAGCAAAGATTATGAACTAACCACCTTCACAATAACATCTAGGTCTCATATTTACTCATATCAATGGCATAATCAACTAGCGAGCAATAATAATAAATCTCGGATGACAACACTTTCTCGAAACAATCATAACATGACATAACAAGATGGTATCTCGCTAGCTCTTTCTGAGACCGCAAAACATAAATGTAGAGCACCTCTGAAGATCAAAGACTGGCTGGACATTGTAATTCATGGTAGAAGAGATCCAGTCATAGTTATACTCAATATAAATTAATAGTAATGGATGCAAATGACAGCAGTGCTCTCCAACTGGTGCTTTTTAATAAGAGGATGATGACTCAACATAAAAGTAAATAGATAGGCCCTTCACAGAAGGAAGCAGGGATTTGTAGAGGTGCCAGACCTCGAGTTTTGAAATAGAGATAAATAATATTTTGGGTGGTATACTTTCATTGTCAACATAACAACCAAGAGATCTTGATATCTTCCATGCTACACACATTATAGGCGGTTCCCAAACAGAATGGTAAAGTTTATACTCCCCCACCACCAACAAGCATCAATCCATGGCTTGCCCGAAACAACGGGTGCCTCCAACTAACAACAATCCTGGGGGAGTTTTGTTTGCAATTATTTTGATTTGAGCATGGGACTGGGCATCCCGGTTACCGGCCATTTTCTCATGAGTGAGGAGCGGAGTCCACTCCTCGTGAGAATAACCCACCTAGCATGGAAGATATAAACAGCCCTAGTTGATACATGAGCTATTCGAGCATACAAAACAGAATTTCAATTGGAGGTTTAGAGTTCAGCACATACAAATTTACTTGGAACAACGGGTAAATACCGCATGTAGGAAGGTATGGTGGACCCATATGGAATAACATTGGGGTTTATGGAAGTGGATGCACAAGCAGTATTCCCGCTTAGTACAAGTGAACGCTAGAAAGAGACTGGGAAGCGACCAACTAGAGAGCGACAACAGTCATGAACATGCATTAAAATTAATCAACACTGAGTGCAAGCATGAGTAGGATATAATTCACCATGAACATAAACATCATGGAGGCTATGTTGATTTTGTTTCAACTACATGCGTGAACATGTGCCAAGTCAAGCCACTCGAATCGTTCAAAGAAGGATACCACCCTATCATACCACATCACAACCATTTTAATAGCATGTTGGCGTGCAAGGTAACCCATTATAAACTCCTAGCTAATTAAGCATGGCATGCGCAACTATAATCTCTAATCGTCATTGCGAACATGTTTCATTCATAATAGGCTGAACCAGGAATGATGAACTAATCATATTTACAAAAACAAGATAGGCCGAGTTCATACTAGCTTCTCTCATCTCAATGAGTCCATCATATATCGTCATTATTGCCTTTCACTTGCACGACCGAACGGTGTGGATAATAATAATAGTGCACGTGCATTGGACTAAGCTGGAATCTGCAAGCATTCAATTCAAGGGAGAAGACAAGGTAATATGGGCTCTTGGTTAAATCGATAATAATGCAAATGAGAGCCACTCAACATTTTCATCATGGTCTTCTCCTCTCGACCCCCAAAAAAAGAAAAGAAATAAAACTATTTACAAGGGAAAGCTCCCAACAAGCAAAAGAAGAACGAGAAATCTTTTTGAGTTTTCTTTTAATTACTACTACTACAGGCATGGAAAGTAAACTAGCTAAAAGGTATAAGTATTTTTTTGTTTTTTCTAACACATAAGAAGAAAGCTTAGAAAAGAGAATAAACTAGATAGTACAATGAAAAAGTATGAGCACCGACAACTAGAATGAGTGTGTGAACATGAATGTAATGTCAATGAGAAATACGTACTCCCCCAAGCTTAGGCTTTTGGCCTAAGTTGGTCTATGCCCATGGATCAAAGCTACTCTCTCCGGTGTACTGAGGAGGATCCTGAGGGTGCCACTGGTTAGCAATCTCCTTCGGATCCCACTGATAAATAGACTGTCGATAAGGGTCAAGTTGTGACACCGGCTCATCCTCTGGAGCAGGTGTCGCGCTCAAGTATGCATGAATGTCCTCCGGCAAAATGAGGTACTTGCCTGAAAATATGTTAAACAAAGAGGGCGCAGGCAAGGTAATAATCTCACAATAATTTTTATCAAATATCAAATTATATTTAAGCAGTTTCTTCTTATTTTTAACAATAAAATTATGTGCTACCATACTCTTATAATCTAGAAAAACATAGGGCAGCAACTTTTCTTCTTTCTCATAATGCCTAATAGGTATATTAAAGTGTGCAGCAAGGCGTGAAGCAAAGATACCACCGAAGATGGGGCCCTTTGTACGGTTCAGACTTGATCGCCTAGCAATGACAACACCTAAATTGAAAGTTGTATCACAAAACAAAGCATGGCGCAAAATAACAATATCAGGTGCACTAAGATTTCCACTGTTCCCGCGACCAATTAAACATCTACTAGCAAATATTGCAAAGTAACATAAAACAGGAAAATGTATTCTAGTAATTCTTGCACCTGAAACTTTCCTCGTTTCCCCTATAGCAATCATATCAATAAACCCCTCCACATCATTACAGTGTGGTTCCTCTATGCTACCCTCAAAGGGTATCTTACAAACCTGGCAAAAATCATATAATGACATCTCCTTAACCTCATCATATAAATGAAACACCACTGAAGGTGGTGATTTCCTAGCATGAAAGTAAAAATTTTGCACGAAAATATTAATGAGTAGGAGATACTGTTCGCGCTGGTCGTGGAGGAAGTCGGTGAAGCCTGCATTCTCCGTCAAATGATAAAAATCATCATGAATCCTGGCTACCTTCAAGAACTCATCACAAGGCCATTCACACGGCCGAACCTCCGCAGTGCGAGGGAGATTATATTTGGGCTTCTTATTTTTCCTCTCTTTCCTTATCCTTCGAGCTTCGACTCGAAGAGCCCCTCAACAATCTCTTCATAATTTTCTTCCTCTGAAAATTCCTGAAAATTTTTAATGGCTCAAAATAAAAGTGAACCATACTCAACAAAATTGATAGCAACTACTCCCACAAGTGCCTAGAGGCTATATCATGCATTAGAACTACTTTTGACCATATAAATTTGACATGCAAGCTCAAGAATAGGGTCACCTTAGCAGCAAAAAATTGCAATAAATAAAGCACTAGAACAAAAACTAATTGTACCATTGGAGGAGTCATGATACGTCTCCAACGTATCTATTATTTTTTATTGTTCCATGCTATTATATTACCCGTTTTGGATGTTTATGGGCTTTACTCTACACTTTTATATCATTTTTTGGGACTAACCTACTAACCGGAGGCCCAGCCCGAATTGCTGTTTTTTGTGCCTATTTCAGTGTTTCGAAGAAAAGGAATATCAAACGGAGTCCAAACAGAATGAAACCTTCAGGAGCGATCTTTTTGGAACAAATGCAACCCAGGAGACTTGGAGTGGACGTCAAGAAGCGAACGAGTCGGCCACGAGGGTGCCCGGTGCGCCCCCCGCCCTCGTGGGCCACCCGTGGCTCCACCGACCTACTTCTTCCTCCTATATATATCCATGTACCCTGAAAACATCCAGGAGCACGACGAAAACCTAATTCCACCGCCGCAACCTTCTGTATCCGTGAGATCCCATCTTGGAGCCTTCGTCGGTGCTCCGCCGGAGGGGAAATCGACAATGGAGGGCCTCTACATCATCTCCAAGGCCTCTCTGATGAGTTGTGAGTAGTTTACCACAGACCTTCGGGTCCATAGTTATTAGCTAGATGGCTTCTTCTCTCTCTTTGAATCTCAATACCAAGTTCTCCTCGATCTTCTTGGAGATCTATTCGATGTAACTCTTTTTGTGGTGTGTTTGTCAAGATCCGATGAATTGTGGGTTTATGATCAAGTTTATCTATGAGAAATAATTGAATCTTATCTGAATTCTTTTATGTGTGATTGGTTATCTTTGCAAGTCTCTTCAAATTATCAGTTTGGTTTGGCCTACTAGATTGATATTTCTTGCAATGGGAGAAGTGCTTAGATTTGGATTCAATCTTGCGGTGTCCTTTCCCAGTGACAGCAGGGGCAGCAAGGCACGCATTGTATTGTTGCCATCGAGGATAAAAAGATGGGGTTTATATCATATTGCTTGAGTTTATCCCTCTACATCATGTCATCTTTCTTAATGCGTTACTCTGTTCCTATGAACTTAATACTCTAGATGAAGGCAGGAGTCGGTCGATGTGTGGAGTAATAGTAGTAGATGCAGAATCGTTTCAATCTACTTGTTGCGGACGTGATGCCTATATACATGATCATGCCTATATAATCTCATAACTATGCACTTTTCTATCAATTGCTCGACAGTAATTTGTTCACCCACCGTAATACTTATGCTATCTTGAGAGAAGCCACTAGTGAAACCTATGGCCCCCGGGTCTATCTTTTATCATATAAGTTTTCCATCTATTTTTATTTGCATCTTTTACTTTCCACTCTATATCATAAAAATACCAAAAATATTTATTTTATCTTATATTCTCTATTAGATCTCACTTTCGCAAGTTTCCGTGAAGGGATTGACAACCCCTTTATCGCGTTGGTTGCGAGGTTCTTGTTTGTTTGTGTGGGTGCGTGGGACTTTTGAGAAGCCTCCTGAAGGAAATATCCCCTAGAGGCAATAATAAAGTTATTATTTATTTCCTTATATCATGATAAATGTTTATCATTCATGCTAGAATTGTATTAACCGGAAACATGATACATGTGTGAATACATAGACAAACATAAACGTCACTAGTATGCCTCTACTTGATAGCTCATTAATCAAAGATGGTTATGTTTCATAACCATAGACATGTGTTGTCATTTGATTAACGGGATCACATCATTAGGAGAATGATGTGATTGACATGACCCATTCCGTTAGCCTAGCACTTGATCGTTTAGTATGTTGCTATTGCTTTCTTCATGACTTATACATGTTCCTGTAACTATGAGATTATGCAACTCCCGTTTACCGGAGGAACACTTTGTGTGCTACCAAACATCACAACATAACTGGGTGATTATAAAGGAGCTCTACAGGTCTCTCCAAAGGTACATGTTGGGTTGGCGTATTTCGAGATTAGGTTTTGTCACTCCGATTGTCGGAGAGGTATCTCTGGGCCCTCTTGGTAATGCACATCACTATAAGCCTTGCAAGCAATGTAGCTAATGAGTTAGTTACGAAATGATGCATTACGTAACGAGTAAAGAGACTTGCCGGTAACGAGATTGAACTAGGTATTGGATACCGACGATCGAATCTCGGGCAAGTAACATACCGATGACAAAGGGAACAACGCATGTTGTTATGCGGTTTGACCGATAAAGATCTTCGTAGAATATGTGGGAACCAATATGGGCATCCAGGTCCCGCTATTGGTTATTGACCGAAACGTGTTTCGGTCATGTCTACATAGTTCTCGAACCCGTAGGGTCCGCACGCTTAAGGTTTCGATGACAGTTTTATTACGAGTTTATGAGTTTTGATGTACCGAAGGTGTTCGGAGTCCCGGTTGAGATCGGGGACATGACGAGGAGTCTCAAAATGGTCGAGACATAAAGATCGATATATTGGACGACTATATTCGAGTTCGAAAGGTTCCGAGTGATTGGGTATTTTTGAGTACCGGGAGTTACGGAATACGGGAAGAGTATTGGGCCTTAATGGGCCTTAGTGGGAAGGAGCCAGGAGGTGGCGCGCGCCCCTCCCAAGCCCAGTCCGAATTGGACAAGGGGTTTGGGGCGCGGCCCCCCTCTCCCTTCCTTCTTCGCTTCCCTCCTTTCCCCCCTTCTCCTAGTTGGACTAGGAAAGGAGTCCTACTCCCGGTGGGAGTAGGACTCCCCTTGGCGCGCCCTCCTCCTAGGGCCGGCCTCCTCCTCCCTTTCTCTTTTATATATGGGGCAGGGGGCACCCCATGACACACAAGTTGATCTTCGTGATTGTTTCTTAGCCGTGTGCGGTGCCCCCCTCCACCATATTCCACCTCGGTCATATCGTTGCGGTGCTTAGGCGAAGCCCTGCGTCGGTAGAACATCATCATCGTCACCACGCCGTCGTGCTGACGGAACTCATCCCCGACACCCTGCTGGATCGGAGTCTGGGGATCGTCATCGAGCTGAACGTGTGCTGAACTCGGAGGTGCCGTACGTTCGGTGCTTGGATCGGTCGGATCGTGAAGACGTACGACTACATCAACCGCGTTGTCATAACGCTTCCGCTTACGGTCTACGAGGGTACGTGGACAATACTCTCCCCTCTCGTTGCTATGAATCACCATGATCTTGTGTGTGCGTAGGAATTTTTTTGAAATTACTACGTTCCCCAACACCTCCTACTGGATTGATACCTTGGTTCTCAAAAACTGAGGAAATACTTACGCTACTTTGCTGCATCACCCTTTCCTCTTCAAGGGAAAACCAACGCAGTGCTCAAGAGGTAGCGAGTCACATACCAAAGAACAATCACCCAAAACAGTTTCGTGAATGAAGCTTTGAGCAAGGAGATCGAAAGTCGCAGCAAAATGAGCTAGAACACGAGTTTGAGCTGTGTGGTGATTTTTCTGGAGGAAGACGAAGTGTGTGGGTGCAGGAAGAAGTGGAGGGGGGCCACATGGTGCCCACGAGGCAGCGGGTGCGCCCAGGGGGAGGGAGCGCCCTGGACCCTCGTGGCCAGGTGGTGTGGCCCCCTGATGTGTTCTTAGTGTAAAATATTCTTAAATATTCTACAAAAGATCATATTACATTTTCGGGACATTTGGGGAACTTTTATTTTCGTGGTATTTTTATTGCAAGGATAAATCAGAAAACAGATCGAAAAATACTATTTTTGCTTTATTTAATGTAAATAACAGAAAGTAAAAGGAGGGTACAGAGAGTTGTGCTTTCTAACTTCATCCATCTCATGCTCATCAAAAGGAATCACTAACAAGGTTGATCAAGTCTTGTTAACAAACTCATTTCGAATCGCATGAAACCAGAGAATCTTCGAATAGTACTAAGTTACCTCAACGGGGATATGCATGTCCCCAACAATAAGAATATCATATTTCTTCTTGACAGTAGGAAGAGGAAATTCAAAACCTCCAATAGTAATCGTTGAAATTTTTCGAATACAATTGACACCGTGGACTTGAGGTTGTTTCCTTGGAAAGTGTACCATATGCTCATTACCATTAATATGAAAAGTGACATTGCCTTTGTTGCAATCAATAACATCCCCTGCAGTATTCAAAAAGGGTCTACCAAGGATAATTGACATACTATCGTCCTCGGGAATATCAAGAATAACAAAGTCCGTTAAAATAGTAACATTTGCAACCACAACAGGCACATCCTCACAAATACCGACAGGTATAGCAGTTGATTTATCAGCCATTTGAAAGATATTTTAGTAGGTGTCAACTTATTCAAATCAATTCTACAATATAAAGAGAGAGGCATAACACTAACACCGGCTCCAAGATCACATAAAGCAGTTTTAACATAGTTTCTTTTAATGGAGCATGGTATAGTTGGTACTCCTGGATCTCCTAGTTTCTTTGATATTCCACCCTTAAAAGTATAATTAGTAAGCATGGTGGAAATTTCAGCTTCCGGTATCTTTCTTTTATTTGTAACAATATCTTTCATGTACTTAGCATAAGGATTCATTTTATGCATATCAGTCAAATGCATACGCAAAAAGATAGGTCTAATCATTTCAGCAAAGCGCTCAAAATCCTCATCATCCTTTTTCTTGGATGGTTTAGGAGGAAAAGGCATAGGTTTCTGAACCCATGGTTCCCTTTCTTTACCGTGCTTCCTAGCAACGAAGTCTCTCTTATCATAACATTGATTCTTTGATTGTGGGTTATCAAGATCAACAGCAGGTTCAACCTCTACATCATTATTATTGCTAGGTTGAGCATCAACATGAACATCATCATTAACATCATCACTGGGTTCATGTTCATTACCAGATTGTGTTTCAGCATCAGAAATAGAAATATCATTGGGATTCTCAGGTGTGTCAACAACAGGTTCACTAGAAGCATGCAAAGTCCTATCATTTTTCTTCTTCTTCTTTTTAGAAGGACTAGGTGCATCAACATTATTTCTCCGAGAATCTTGCTCAATTCTCTTAGGGTGGCCCTCAAGATACAAAGGTTCCTGAGTCATTCTACCACCTCTAGTCACAACTCTAACATCATTATCATTTTTCTTATTATTTAATTCATTGAGCAAATCATTTTGTGCTTTAAGCACTTGTTCTGCTTGAGTGGTAACCATGGAAGCATGTTTACTAATAAGTTTAAGTTCATCTTTAACTCTAGACATATAATCACTCAAGTGTTCAATCATATAAGCATTGTGTTTCAATTGTGTACCAACATAAGCATTGAAGTTTTCTTGTTTAACAATAAAATTATCAAACTCATCCAAGCATTGACTAGCAGACTTATAACAAGGAATATCACCTTCATCAAATCTATAGAGAAAATTTACCTTTACTACCTGTGTCGGGTTATCAAGACCATGTATTTCTTCAATAGGAGGTAAATTCTTAACATCTTCAGCTTTAATACCCTTTTCTTTCATCGATTTCTTTGCCTCTCGCATATCTTCAGGACTGAGAAATAGAATACCCCTTTCCTTCGGAGTTGGCTTAGGAGTTGGTTTAGGAAGTGTACAATTGTTTTCATTAGTCAACATATTATTCAATAACAATTCAGCTTGATCAATAGTTCTTTCCCTGAAAACAAAACCATCACAACTATCCAGGTGGTCTCTGGAAGCATCGGTTAGTCCATTATAAAAGATATCAAGTATTTCATTTTTCTTGAGAGGATGATCAGGCAAGGCATTAAGTAATTGGAGAAGCCTCCCCCAAGCTTGTGGGAGACTCTCTTCTTCAATTTGCACAAAATTATATATTTCCCGTAAAGCAGCTTGTTTCTTATGAGCGGGGAAATATTTAGCAGAAAAGTAATAAATCATATCCTGGGGACTACGCACACAACCAGGATCAAGAGAATTAAACCATATTTTAGCATCACCCTTTAATGAGAATGGAAATAATTTAAGGATATAGTAGTAATGTTTTTTTTCTCGTGAGTGAATAGGGTGGCCATATCATTCAATTTAGTAAGATGTGCCACAATAGTTTCAGATTCATAGCCATAAAAAGGATCAGATTCAACCAAAGTAATTATCTCAGGATCGACAGAGAAATCATAATCCTTATCGATGTCTGAGATGGGTGAAGTAGCAAAAGCAGGGTCATATTTCATTCTAGCATTCAGAGACTTTTCTTTCAGCTTAGCTAATAATTTCTTAAGATCGGATCTATCATTGCAAGCAAGAAAATCTCTAGCGGTTTCTTCATCCATAACATAACCCTCAGGCACAACAGGGAATTCATATCTAGGGGGAGAATCTTTATCATCACTTTCATCAGTATTATAGTTTCAATAATTTCATTCTCTCTAGCCCTAGCAAGTTGTTCATCAAGAAATTCACCTAATGGCACAGTATTATCAAGCATAGAAGTAGTTTCATCATAAGCATCAAGCATAGCAGAAGTGGCATCATCAATAACATGCGACATATCAGAATTAATAGTAGAAGCAGGTTTAGGTATCGCAAGTTTACTCAAAACAAAAGGAGAATCAAGTGGAAAGCTAGATGGCAGTTCCTTACCTCCCCTCATAGTTGAGGGATAAATCTTGGTTTTCTCGTCTTTCGAGTTCCTCATAGTGATCAGCAGATATAAATCCCAAGTGACTCAAAGAATAGAGCTATGCTCCCCGGCAATGGCGCCAGAAAATAGTCTTGATAACCCACAAGTATAGGGGATCGCAACAGTTTTCGAGGGTAGAGTATTCAACCCAAAATTATTGATTCAACACAAGGGGAGCCAAAGAATATTCTCAAGTATTAGCAGTTGAGTTGTCAATTTGGCCACACCTGGAAAACTTAATATCTGCAGCAAAGTATTTAGTAGCAAAGTAATATGGAAGTAACGATAACAGTGGAAAAAGTAACAGTAGCAGTTTTGTAGTAATTGTAGCAGTGGCAACGGTAAAGTAACTAAGAAAAGATCAATATGTGAAAAGCTCATAGGCATTGGATCAGTGATGGATAATTATGTCGGATGCGATTCCTCATGCAACAATTATAACATAGGGTGACACAGAACTAGCTCCAGTTCATCAAAGTAATGTAGGCATGTATTCCGAATATAGTCATACATGCTTATGGAAAAGAACTTCCATGACATCTTTTTGTCCTACCCTCCCGTGGCAGTGGGGTCCTATTGGAAACTAAGGGATATTACGGCCTCGTTTTAATAGAGTACCGGACCAAAGCATTAACACTTAGTGAATACATGAACTCCTCAAACTACGGTCATCACCGGGAGTGGTCTTGATTATTGTCACTTCGGGGTTCCCGGATCATAACACATAGTAGGTGACTATTGGCTTGCAAGATAGGATCAAGAACTCATATATATTCATGAAAACATAATAGGTTCAGATCTGAAATCATGGCACTCGGGCCCTGGTGACAAGCATTAAGCATATCAAAGTCATAGCAACATCAATCTTAGAACATAATGGATACTAGGGATGAAACCCTAATAAGACTAACTCGATTACATGGTAAATCTCATCCAACCCATCACCATCCAGCAAGCCTACGATGGAATTACTCACGCACGGAGGTGAGCATCATGAAATTGATGATGGAGGATGGTTGATGATGATGATGACAATGGATTCCCCGGAGCCCCGAACGGACTCCATATCATCCCTCCCGAGAGAGATTAGGGCTTGCCGGTGGCTCCGTATCGTAAAACGCGATGAATCCTTCTCTCTGATTTTTTCTCCCCGAACGTGAATATATGTAGTTGGAGTTGAGGTTGGTGGAGCCTCCGGGGGCCCACGAGATAGGGGGGCGCGCCCAGGAGGGTCGGCGTGCCCCCACCCTTGTGGACAGGGTGTGGGCCCCCCTGGTCTTGATTCTTTCGCCAGTATTTTTTATTAATTCCAAAAATATTCTCCGTGAAGTTTCCGGTCATGCCGAGAACTTTTATTTCTGCACAAAAATAACACCATGGCAATTCTGCTGAAAACAGCGTCAGTCCGGGTTAGTTCCATTCAAATCATGCAATTTAAAGTCCAAAACAGGGGCAAAAGTGTTTGTAAAAGTAGATACGATGGAGACGTATCATTCGTCTACGTGGCTTCATCTTCTTCATGGGCTCGTTCTTCTTCCTAGCGGGATTTCAGGCAAGATGATCGTCACCTTGGATCTCACTACTATCTTTGCCATGCTAGTTGTCTCGATGCTTTCGCTATGTCGCGCTACCTACCACTTGTTTATCAAGCCTCCCAAATTGCCATGATAGCCTCTAACCTTTTCTCCCTTCCTAGCAAACCGTTGTTTATCTATGTTACCGCTTTGCTCAGCCCCTCTTATAGCATTGCTAGTTGCAGGTGCAGTTGCAGGTTGTTCCATGTTGGGACATGGATATCATGGATATCTTGGGATATCACAATATCTCTTATATTTAATTAATGCACATATATACTTGGTAAAGGGTGGAAGGCTCAGCCTTATGCCTGGTGTTCCGTTCCACTCTTGCCTCCCTAGTTTCCGTCATACCGGTGTTATGTTCCTTGATTTTACGTCACTAACACGGTGAGGGGTATGGGACCCTCTCGACGTTTCGCTTTGAATAAAACTCTTCCAGCAAGGCCCAACATTGGTTTTTTACATTTGCCATAATAATACTTGAACTAAATAATTAATTGGCATAGGGCGTCATGAACCCGAGGATTTTCTACATACAGGGCGGGGCCAGCGCTGATGGTGTTGGTCCCAAACAGAGCCACTTGCGGTCCCACCCCTTCTTCCGGGGTTTTTGGTTGCTGTACGTAGTGCTCATCCAGACGTGGCCTAAGACGAGATACACGCGGCTACTATCATGGTGTCGACACATCGGGAGGTCTTGTTGGACTTGTTTTACCATCGTCGAAATGTCTTGTGCACCGGGATCCTGAGTCTGATCGGATGTCCCGCGATGGAGGATTGTCTCCGCGGATTGTGATCTTGTCATGGGCTAAGTTGGGACACCCCTACAGGGTTTGAACTTTTGAGAGCCGTGCCCACGGTTATGTCGCAGATGAGAATTTTTAATATCCAGTTGTAGAGAACTTGACACCAGACTCGAATTAAAATACACCAACCGTGTGCGTAACCGTGACGGTCTCTTTTCGAGTAGTTCGAGAAGAGAACACGGTGGGGTTATGTTTGAAAATAGGTAGTTCAGGATCACTTAGTGATCATTGTTAGTTTGCGACCGTTTGTGTAGCTTCTCATCTTATTTTGTACTCGTAAGTTAGCCACCATACATTGCTTAGCCGCTGCTGTAACCTCACCACTTATCCATTCCTTACCCATTAAGCTTTGCTGGTCTTGATACCCATGGTAATGGAATTGCTGAGTCCTCATGGATCACAGATTACTACAACAACAGTTGCACGCACAAGTAATGTGATGATCATGACGTGAGAGCGATGTTTACTTGTTTTGGAGTTCTTCTTCTGCTTCTTCTTTGTTCAGAGGATAGGTTCCTGGTTGGCAGCCTGGGCTAGCAGGGTGGATGTCATTTGGGTTTCTGTTTGTGTTTCATCCGTAGTCGGATATTGCTTTTATGTATGATGTTGTTATATTCACGTGGCATTGTATGCCTTTTGTATGTATCCCCAACTATTATGTAATGGTACGATGCAATGATATCCACCTTGCAAAAGTGTCTCTAATATGCGCTTCTATCCTTGGCGGGACCTTCGAGTTCCTTTAGGATAGGGTCGCATATTGGGCGTGACAGCCCACCACGCAGTGCATGACGCCATGCCCGCGCAGCTCCTCCCCGCACCCAACCCATCGCCGCCCCACTGCGGATGACGCCATGTCGCCTCCTTGCTCCGGAACCTCGCGTGGAGCATGGCCCCGCTTGCGGCCGCTTGATCTTGTCGGCTACTATGCGTGTGTGCTGCTTGTTGGTGCTTGCCATAAGCTAACTGCACCATGTGGCTACACGGTGCCACCGCCGCTTGCTAGTTGTCAAGGCGCTAATCTGTGACAGGTGGAGGCAGCAGCAACAATGGTGGTGGCGGCCGGAGCCCGGAGGTGGCGCGCAGAGCAGGTGGCGAAGACGAGGTGCGGTCGGGCGGCAGTGAGCTCGGTGGTGCGGCTATGCCTGACAATGCGGAGGAGGGAGACATGCCTCTTGCTGACGGATTCCATCGGCGGCGGCGAAGCCTTGCCAAGGCCGATCGAAAGCAGCGGCGGAGGACGCATCGCACCGCCCTTTCCTTGTTCAGCCACGAGCGCACACTAAAGGCCAAAGTAGTATTTTTACTCATCTGTTAGTCTCAGTTAGCTCATAGTGGTATCTTGGCATGAATTTTTTCAAGTGAGTGCTATTTTGGCACTTTGGTTTTTCATAGCGGTATTTTGGCACTTGTGGTTTTCACTAGTGGTAGTTTGGCTATTGGCTCTTTCTTCTACGCACTGTGTGTGATGCATTCAATAACGCAAATGATAAAATTATTAATATTGTGTGCGATGGGAACACTATCATAAACGATTTAACAAGAAAAATTGTGTATGATGTACCTACGAACGGAAATGTTTTCCTTGCAACGACTGTGTGGGATGTATATACGAACGGAAACATTTAGCGAGGACTGACTGTGTAGGATGTACTTACAACCGGAAACGATTTCGCCTGTAAAATTGTCTTTTTTTCAGCACTACTGTATATATAACCGTATTTGCTCGCTCGCCGGTCGCACACAACCTCATTTTTCCGAGCGTGTGTATCAGGAGGGCATATCCCCGACGGTTTCTGGGTCGTATGGGAAGGACCCCCCTATCGCCCACGCTCACTAGGTGACAATTCTGAACGCCGCCGCGAAAAGGAGTTAAAAACCATTTGTATAGCACCTCGCTGTACCAGTGTTATCAAGTAGGGTCCTAATAGGGTTATTCACAGTATTAAGTTAGGATTGAACCTGTGTTGCTCCAATATCATGCTTTTGTTTATATTTGCAATGCTTCCACGACTGTATTGTTGTTACCAGATTCGATATGACTTGTACCCGGCAACAGTGTTGCGGGTGCGGCAAGCCGCACTTCCTACCTAGTTTGTCATGTTCGGCTCTAGATGCTAGGTTTCGCCTGTGGCGTGTGCGCGTTTGAGTCCCCCCAGAAATGAGATTTCTTAGTGCATTCATGTAACGCCCTCGATGCGGCTATATCTCCCACGTGTCGAAGCACGACTTAGAGGCATAACCGCATTGAAAGCAATGTCGCAAGTGAGGTAATCTTCACACAACCCATGTAATACATAAGGGAAAGAGATACATAGTTGGCTTACAATCGCCACTTCACACAATTACATGAATAAAGCATTACATCATCCAGATAAAATCAAGGTCCGACTACGGAACCAAAATAAAAGAAGAACCCCAAATGCGACAAAGGTCCCCGATCGACCCCAACTGGGCTCCACTCTTGATCAACTAGAATGAAACAACACAAAGGGCAAGATCTTCATCGAGCTCCTCCTTGAGCTTGGTTGCGCCACCTTTCGGTAACATCGGCACCGCAAACTGGTTTTGAAGTATCCGTGAGTCACGAGGACTCAGCAATCTCGCACCCGCGAGATCAAGACTATTTAAGCTTATAGGAAGGACAGAGTGGTGAGGTGGAGCTGCAGCAAGCGACTAGCATATATGGTGGCTACAATCGCAAAAGAGAGCGAGAAGAGAAGCAAGGCACGGTCGATAAAAGTATGATCAAGAAGTGATCCTATAGCAACCTACGTCAAGCATAACTCCAACACCGTGTTCACTTCCCGGACTCCGCCGAGAAGAGACCATCACGGTTACACACGCGGTTGATGTATTTTAATTAAGGTCAACTTCAGGTTTTCTACAACCGGACATTAACAAATTCCCATCTGCCACATAACCGCGGGCACGGCTTTCGAAAGTTCAAATCCCTGCAGGGGTGTCCCAACTTAGCCCATGACAAGCTCTCACGGTCAACGGAGGAATAGACCTCCACCCAAGACACTCCGATCAGACTCGGTATCCCGGTACAACAAGACATTTCGACAGGGTAAAACTAAACCAGCAACATCGCCCGAATGTGCCGACAAATCCCGATAGGAGCTGCACATATCTCTTTCTCGGGGCACACTCGGATGAGACTAGCTACGAGTAAAACCAACCCTCAAGTTTCCCGAGGTGGCCCAGCAGTAGCTCGGTTCGACCAACACTCGGAGGAGCACGGCCCGGGGGGTTAAAATAAAGATGACCCTTGAGTCTGCAGAACCCAAGGGAAGGTGGTAGGTTGTTAGCGCAAATGGTAAAACCAATGTTGGGCATTGCTGGAGGAGCTTTACTTAAGGCGAATTGTCAAGGGGTTCCCATAATAGCCCAACCGTGTAAGGAACGCAAAATCCGGGAACATAACACCGATATGACGGAAACTAGGGCGGCAAGAGTGGAACAAAACACCAGGCATAAGGCCGAGCCTTCCACCCTTTGCCAAGTATATAGATGCATTAATTAAATAAGATATATTGTGATACCCCAACAAGTGAACATGTTCCAACAAGGAACAACATCTCCATGTTCCAACAAGGAACAAACTTCAATCTTCACCTGCAACTAACAACGCTATAAGAGGGGCTGAGCGAAGCGGTAACATAGCCAATCAACGGTTTGCTAGGACATGGTGGGTTAGAGGTTTGACATGGCAATTTGGGAGGCTGACAAGCAAATGGTAGGCATCGTAGCATTGGCATAGCAAAAGAGCGAGCAAACTATCATAGCAAAGATAGTAGTGATTTTGAGGGTATGATCATCTTGCCTGAAATCCCGCAAGGAAGAAGAACGAGTCCATGAAGAAGACAAACAGACGTAGTCGAACGAATCCTCACACTCCGGAACGAAACCAAAGCTAACGAGAGAAGCAACCCAGAAAGAAACAAACAACATAGTAAACACACAAGCATAAACATGTCATGATGCACAAACAAGTATGATGCATGTCCGGTTTAATGAGGCATGGCATGGCAAAGTGCAACGAACAATCCTACAAATTAAGTGGAGCTCAATATGCAACGAGTTGCATATTGACGGAACACCACATCAATTATTTAGTTCTCTCTCGTTATAAGCTACTCAACAATATTAAATGTTGTTAAACATGGCAAGTGGTGAGGCATAAGTAAACTAACTATTTAGGCAAATTTAAATGAGGTCGGAAACAACAATTAACAATTCCGGAAAATCCCCATATGCATTTAGCAATTTAAAGCAACAACATTTTTAAACACTTTAATTGTTGTTATCATGATGCGGATGACATATGCAAGTTTTATGCAATTTTTATGAAAATGTTGACATGAGCATGATAAGGAGCATTTGGTCACCATGGCGGAGCAAAAGGGGTGCCACGGCAACGATAACGAAAATGGTGCCACGGCAACATATCGTTTCCGGTAGCTCGTGGAGATACCGGTGCAAAAGGAAGTGAGCGGATGCGTGCACGGATGGTGGGGTGATCCCGGATTCCGGGTGTCCCACATAATGGTGGCATGGCAAGAGAGGAACGTGCAAAGACAATTCGGACATGGTGCAAAAATAGGGTGCATCTCATACAACACATGCAAGGGCATCTCATCGCGGTCGTCTCGGGTTATACCTTCGAAGCGTGTGTTTCGGGGCAGAACGAGTTCGGAGCGGTGTAGAGGAAGTAGGCGTTCACGGGACGTCGTGGAAGTAGTTGTTCTCGCGATGGTAGTGGTTCGAGGTCTTGGCGGGTCATCATGTAGCCATACATGTTAAATGCGTGGTACACCGCTCGTAGATGTTCGGGCGGCGGTAGTGGTACACGTTTGACGCTTTGTAGTCGAACTTGACGTTTCAAGGGCTCCGAATGTCGTGGTACTTGGCGAAAATCTCAAGATGACCTTGACGATCCTGGTTTTGAGCAAAGGCGAGGCTGGCTGGCTACGACCGCCTTGCAACCGCTGCGCCCACGCGAGCGAAAGCGAGGAGGCTCACGCAGAACTTGGCGGGCTGGCGAGTCATCGGAGGCCGGGACGGGCTGCAGGCCGGCTCGGCACGGGACTGGCGAAGCGTGTGGGGAGGCGAGGACGGGCGCCGGCGAGGCTCGGTGGCGGCTGGGCGGGGCAGCCTGCAAGGAGACGCGGTGACGGGAGGCGAGGCGCCGGAAGACTGCTGGGGATCCGTCGGCGAGGCCAGGCCAGGGCGGCGATTTGACAGACGAGAGAGGGCGAAGAGGAGGTTTAGGCGGCGCGCGCGGCTGGATTGGAGCTGAGGCGGCGGCGCTGTGGAGGTCTGATGTGGCGCAAGGAAGGAGAGGCCGGCGCGATTGATGCGGGCGCCATGAGAGGCGCGCTTCGAGGAGGGGAGGTCGAGGGCTACGCGGTGGGAGGCGAGAGGAGATGGGGATCGGACGAAGGGGCTGGGGGGTGTGTGAACGAGGGGAGAGCGCTGGGCTCTCCTGTCGATCGCGTGTAGGGACGGGGCGAGGGCGCGAGGGGATCGAGGGCTGCGCGTGGCGGTGCTCAGAGGGAGCGAGGGGAGGAAGAGAGATGCGTGGGATCGGGCTAGGGTTAGAGGGGGGCGCTGCTGGGCCTAGGCCTTGGGCCGGTCTGGCTGCACGGGTGGCTGGGCCGAGCTGCGGTAGCTGGGAGGCCCAGTTGGGCTGGCTTCTCCATCTCTCTTTTCTTTTCCTTAATTCTTCAACCAGAATTTAGGAGAAAAGAAAGAGGTGCTAGAGGTGGAATATTTCAGAAAAGAAAATATCCCTGGAGTCTTGAGAATATGCAGAATTTGAATAAATTATTTTGGCAATTTTTAGAGGAAGAAAAATAATTCAAGTTTGAATTAAATTCAAACTTGAGCCATTTTAAAACCTAACCAAAACATTCCCAAAAGAGGTGAAATTTGGCGGTGGGGTTTAGGGCAATAAGTTTGACTATTTGGGAGAAGGTGAACATTAAAGGAGAAGGGGAAAAATGGCACTTGTCAAAAGAAGGAAGTAGAGGGAAGGAGAAGGTGGGTGATGCGAGATTCATGCATGGAACATGCGACAACATAATATGTATGAGAAATCACACCATGCACATGATGACATGATGAAATGCACAAAAGCAAATAAAACACACGGCGAAACTCGGAATAGCCGGAAGTCTTCTCGAGCATCGGTCTCGGGGCGTTACAACACTCCACCACTACGAGAGGATCTCGTCCCGAGATCTAGGATGGCACCGGAGGGAAAACGGAAGAGGAAGAGAAGAGATAAAACTAAGTTGCTTCTTTGACCAATGAGTGAAACCAAAGAACCTTGAGAGGTTGGACAAATTGAAAGAAAACAAAACAACAGAGATGACCAAGATTGCAAACAATTCGTTGGACAAGAGGAACAAGGGATACAACGAGAACCCAGAGGTTGCAAAGACATGAATCAAGAGTTTAACGGACAAGATAGAATTCGAAACCACTCCGGTTAACACAAGATGAGAGAGGAAGAATTCGGGCAGCACTCCGGTTGAACATGGAAGGAAAACTTGATAAGATGAAAAGCACTTGAAGAGATGACACAACACTCCGGTTAAATGGATAAGCAAGAAAAGAATACGATCCTCACAAAACGAGGTGATGGGTGAAGAGCACAACATCACAATGCCTCCATAACGAAAGAATAGAAGTTAGACCGTTGGGATAAAGGGACGGAGAAGAAAATGACAACTTTTGCCACAAGTGAACTTGAAAAGCATCCTTGCAAAGAAGAATCGAACGGAGTTGTTGGAAAATCAACAACGAGAAGCACAAGGTTGTTGTGGGCTTAAGGAAAACATCTCGAGACTATGAGGTGACAACCGGCCACTGACAGAAACAATCGATTGGTTGAAATCAATGAAGATAAGAGAAACTTCTTTCACCAAGAGGATAATTGGAGAACTTGGATCAATGATAAGCACCACAATTATCAACAATCCTTAGGGAAATCTTTAGGTGAAAACTGACACGAGATAATTCCAACGAAGAAGTTGATTAGGTCGAAAAGATCTCTTGAACGAAGAGAAAAATGATGGATTTAAATATCTCGTTCTTAACAACTTGCGAATCATGAAACACGAAGTGAAATTGTCAAGAATGACATAACACCATCTCAAAAGATAAGATAGAAGGAATTGCACTTTGGAATGCAAGACGAAGAATACTTGAACTCCTCAAAACAAGACATGTGTTGAGCACCATGCTTATCTTAGAGTATAGCTTGGCGGATCATAACTTCGAGAGAAATCTTGAAGAACAATTGAAGAATGGAAAGAATCCTTGACGAACCATCATGTAGAGCCTCCATGAAGAACTCCGGTAATAAAAGGATGATAGAAAGAAAGAGAGGTTGAAAACACAAGGTGAATCCTTGCAATGATTTAGAAGGATCTCCGTGACAATTAGAGCTTGGAACTCCGGGAAAAAGAGAAGATGAAACAAATGAAACCAAGAATTTATTCATCATGAACAAACTCCGAAAGAAGGAATTAATCACTTGGAAGAAACCAGAATAAGAATTATGTTATGCGTATCCTTCACCAATTTAAATTGATGACAAGCAACGGATTTGGCATACTACTTATTCTCGTAGAAAGGATTAAAAGAGATATATCAAAACTTGAGAAGGTCTTCAACGAACCACCGGTAGGATTGGAACAAACGAATGAATTAAATGATAACGAAAGAAGTGAAATCTTGAATGAACCACCGTAAGAATTGAAAATGATCGAAGTAGGGGTGCATCACCGGTAAGAATTAGCAAATGAACGAAGGTGCTTGAGACAAACTAGATACATGAGAACAAAGAGATCAAGAACTGATTAGAGGATATTCGATTGATGCACCGGCAAGATAGGAGAATGATAAGCGGCAGTTGAGAATGAATAAACCTGAATTGATGGACTCGGATGACAAACTGAGAAGACTCTTGAATATCTCCTGATGGGTGAAAAAGATTCTCACAATCGAAAACAATTATGAGAGGATGGCAACAAGCTAGCACCATGAATTTTGAAGAGAATAGAGCAAGATTAAAGAGAAACTCTTCTTCGGTCTTCAAATGATGAGAATGACAACGAGAAACACCACCAAGAATTATTGAGGCACACCGAAAGAATCAAAAGCGAAGAGGTTGAGCCAACTATGAAAAGAATTTGAAAGATCTTGGAGAAAGACATATGACTGGTGATAACTCATTCTTACGTCAAACTTGAAAAGCATTTAAGAATAACTCCGGAATAATTAGAAGAGTCAGGTAAGATCCTGGGAAAAGACCTGTGTGTTAGGGCCCACTCAAAAGAAAACACCGTTGGAAATGATTGCTTGAAATAAAGATTGCACCGGTAGAATTGAATGGCTTGAATGAGAAAACAACCTCGAAATATCTTAAAGGGATTGAGAATGGAAACACAAGTCTTGTGAGATATCTTCACCACTCCAGAACAAATGAATAGGAAGAGGTGAGTGATTAAGAGGTGCATCGGCATGAGAAATCATTTGACACGAGGAAAGGAATATGATCAACACTGAAAGCTTGAATTGGATCCACCGGAGAAGCAAAAAGAACGGAGGATGATGGACTTGAAGCTCGTGAGCATCTTCACGAGGGATCACCGGATCAGAACATTGATTGAAAAGAGTGAAGTGACTTCACATGAATAAATGGATACTTGATTGAAATAAATGAGTCCTTGAAGAAAAGGGTGGGTGGGCGGGAAAAACAAAGGCAACTTGGAGACGGATGAAACAAACACCGTTGAGAAGAAATGATAATTGGTCTTGCTGATGTTGAAGTGATCGGATCCACTTGAAGAGAAACACGCCGGTTGAAAAGGATTGACATGACAATCTCGATTGTCGAGAAGGATTGGTATTCACATCGGAGTATGAGAACACCATTTCGGAAAGGTATGGAATCAACACTTGACATTGAAGCAACTCGAATACCACAACTCAAAACAAAAACAAAGGACTGGCTTGCAGAATAAGCCGGAACAAATACATATGATAGAGATTTACCCAATCCCATATCATGCATCCGTCGGAAAGATATTCTAGGAGCTACTTGAATTCCCACCTATAGAACTCCGAAACTTTACGGTTATGCAATCGGTGTTGGGGATACTGGGAAGCAATATATCTCACCCAAACTAACAATACCTACATCCAAGTCAGTATCCATCCGTCAACACATAACCAAGAAACCTTCGAAATCGTGTACCTCAACCTTGAAAAGCATCCGTTATATGAGTCATGGCAATACTCCGTACTCACCTCAAGATTAGGTTAGCGGGTTATCTCACCAACAAGCGCATAAAAGAGATTTTCGATGTCGGCGTATTAAACTCAGTATTCCGAACTGCAACGATAAAATTATGACGACAACACCTCGGAGCTCAACTCCCGGGACACCTCCAATAAAAAACCCCGCCGACGGAGGCAACCAAGACAATGTTGTCATCATAAAACCATCGGAACAATTCTAAGATACCCGCGTGATCCTAAAAAAAATTATTGAAATTTGAGAAGAGAAGAGTCAAAACTCTACGTCAGGATACCTCACCAGAAGGTCGAAGGGACTGAGGAGTAAAAGAATTCCTAACTCTCCGATATATATAATCCTAAATGACTCAAAACATTTTTCTAGACACAACTCGGCCGCTAAAAACGATCAAGCAGTGGGGCTCCTAAGGTCGGGAATGGCTCTGATTACCAACTTGTAACGCCCTCGATGCGGCTATATCTCCCACGTGTCGAAGCACGACTTAGAGGCATAACCGCATTGAAAGCAATATCGCAAGTGAGGTAATCTTCACACAACCCATGTAATACATAAGGGAAAGAGATACATAGTTGGCTTACAATCGCCACTTCACACAATTACATGAATAAAGCATTACATCATCCAGATACAATCAAGGTCCGACTACGGAACCAAAATAAAAGAAGAACCCCAAATGCGATAAAGGTCCCCGATCGACCCCAACTGGGCTCCACTCTTGATCAACTAGAACGAAACAACACAAAGGGCAAGATCTTCATCGAGCTCCTCCTTGAGCTTGGTTGCGCCACCTTTCGGTAACATCGGCACTGCAAACTGGTTTTGAAGTATCCGTGAGTCACGAGGACTCAGCAATCTCGCACCCGCGAGATCAAGACTATTTAAGCTTATAGGAAGGACAGAGTGGTGAGGTGGAGCTGCAGCAAGCGACTAGCATATATGGTGGCTACAATCGCAAAAGAGAGCGAGAAGAGAAGCAAGGCACGGTCGATAAAAGTATGATCAAGAAGTGATCCTATAGCAACCTCGTCAAGCATAACTCCAACATCGTGTTCACTTCCGGACTCCACGAGAAGAGACCATCACGGTTACACACGCGTTGATGTATTTTAATTAAGGTCAACTTCAGGTTTTCTACAACGGACATTAACAAATTCCCATCTGCCACATAACCGCGGGCACGGCTTTCGAAAGTTCAAATCCTGCAGGGTGTCCCAACTTAGCCCATGACAAGCTCTCACGGTCAACGGAGGAATAGACCTCCACCCAAGACACTCCGATCGACTCGGTATCCCGTACAACAAGACATTTCGACAGGTAAAACTAAACCAAGAACACCACCGAATGTGCCGACAAATCCCGATAGGAGCTGCACATATCTCTTTCTCGTGGCACACTCGGATGAGACTAGCTACGAGTAAAACCAACCTCAAGTTTCCCGAGGTGGCCCCGCAGTAGTTTCGGTTCGGACCAACACTCGAGGAGCACCGCCCGGGGGTTAAAATAAAGATGACCCTTGAGTCTGCAGAACCCAAGGGAAGGTGGTAGGTTGTTAGCGCAAATGGTAAAACCTATGTTGGGCATTCTTTGGAGGAGCTTTACTTAAGGCGAACTGTCAAGGGGTTCCCATAATAGCCCAACCGTAAGGAACGCAAAATCCGGGAACATAACACCGATATGACGGAAACTAGGGCGGCAAGAGTGGAACAAAACACCAGGCATAAGGCCGAGCCTTCCACCCTTTGCCAAGTATATAGATGCATTAATTAAATAAGATATATTGTGATACCCCAACAAGTGAACATGTTCCAACAAGGAACAACATCTCCATGTTCCAACAAGGAACAAACTTCAATCTTCACCTGCAACTAACAGCGCTATAAGAGGGGCTGAGCGAAGCGGTAACATAGCCAATCAACGGTTTGCTAGGACATGGTGGGTTAGAGGTTTGACATGGCAATTTGGGAGGCTAACAAGCAAATGGTAGGCATCGTAGCATTGGCATAGCAAAAGAGCGAGCAAACTAGCATAGCAAAGATAGTAGTGATTTCGAGGGTATGATCATCTTGCCTGAAATCCCGCAAGGAAGAAGAACGAGTCCATGAAGAAGACAAACAGACGTAGTCGAACGAATCCTCACACTCCGGAACGAAACCAAAGCTAACGAGAGAAGCAACCCGGAAAGGAACAAACAACATAGTAAACACACAAGCATAAACATGTCATGATGCACAAACAAGTATGATGCATGTCCGGTTTAATGAGGCATGGCATGGCAAAGTGCAATGAACAATCCTACAAATTAAGTGGAGCTCAATATGCAACGAGTTGCATATTGACGGAACACCACATCAATTATTTAGTTCTCTCTCGTTATAAGCTACTCAACAATATTAAATGTTGTTAAACATGGCAAGTGGTGAGGCATAAGTAAACTAACTATTTAGGCAAATTTAAATGAGGCCGGAAACAACAATTAACAATTCCGGAAAATCCCCATATGCATTTAGCAATTTAAAGCAACAACAATTTTAAACACTTTAATTGTTGTTATCATGATGCGGATGACATATGCAAGTTTTATGCAATTTTTATGAAAATGTTGACATGAGCATGATAAGGAGCATTTGGTCACCATGGCGGAGCAAAAGGGGTGCCACGGCAACGATAACGAAAATGGTGCCACGACAACATATCGTTTCCGGTAGCTCGTGGAGATACCGGTGCAAAAGGAAGTGAGCGGATGCGTGCACGGATGGTGGGGTGATCCCGGATTCCGGGTGCCCCACATAATGGTGGCATGGCAAGAGAGGAACGTGCAAAGACAATTCGGACACGGTGCAAAAATAGGGTGCATCTCATACAACACATGCAAGGGCATCTCATCGCGGTCGTCTCGGGTTATACCTTCGAAGCGTGCGTTTCGGGGCGGAACGAGTTCGGAGCGGTGTAGAGGAAGTAGGCGTTCACGGGACGTCGTGGAAGTAGTTGTTCTCGCGATGGTAGTGGTTCGAGGTCTTGGCGGGTCATCATGTAGCCGTACATGTTCGTCGTGGTACACCGTTCGTAGATGTTCGGGCGGCGGTAGTGGTACACGTTTGACGTTTTGTAGTCGAACTTGACGTTTCCAAGGGGCTCCGAATGTCGTGATACTTGGCGAAAATCTCGAAGATGACCTTGACGATCCTGGTTTCGGAGCAGAGGCGAGGCTGGCTGGCTACGACCGGCCTTGCAGCCGCTGCGGCCCACGCGAGCGAGCAGAGGAGGCTCATGCAGGAACTTGGCGGCGGGCGAAGTCATCGGAGGCCGGGACGGGCTGCAGGGCCGGCTCGGCACGGGACTGGCGAAGCGTGTGGGGAGGTGAGGACGGGCGTCGGCGAGGCTCGGTGGCGGGTGGCGGGCCAGCGCGAGGAGACGCGGTGACGGGAGGCGCGCGCCGAAGATCGCTCGGGATCCGTCGGTGAGAGGCAGCGGCTTGCGGTGACAGACGAGGAGGAGGCGAAGAGGAGGTTGAAATGGCGCTGTGCTGGATTGGAGCTTGAGGCGGCGTGCTGTGGAGGTCTGATGTGGCGCAAGGAAGGAGAGGGGCGCGATTGATGCGGGCGCCATGAGAGGCGCTTCGAGAGGAGGGAGGTCGAGGGCTGCGCGTGGGAGACGAGAGGAGATGGGGATCGGACGAAGGGGCTGGGGTGTGTGAGAATGAGGGAGAGAGCGCTGGGCTCTCCTGTCGATCGCGATGTAGGGACGGGCGAGGCGCGAGGATCGAGGGTGCAGCGTGGCGGCCGCCGAGAGGAGCGAGGAGGAGAGAGATCGTGGGATCGGGCTAGGGTTAGAGGGGGCTGCTGGGCCTAGGCCTTGGGCCGGTCTGGCTGCTGTGGTGGTGGGCCGAGCTGCTGTAGTGGGAGGCCCAGTTGGGCTGGCTTCTCCATCTCTCTTTTCTTTTCCTTAATTCTTCAACCGAATTTAGGAGAAAAGAAAGAGGTGCTAGAGGTGGAATATTTCAGAAAAGAAAATATCCCTGGAGTCTTGAGAATATGCAGAATTTGAATAAATTGGTTTGGCAATTTTTAGAGGAAGAAAAATAATTCAAGTTTGAATTAAATTCAAACTTGAGCCATTTTAAAACCTAACCAAAACATTCCCAAAAGAGGTGAAATTTGGCGGTGGGGTTTAGGGCAATAAGTTTGACTATTTGGGAGAAGGTGAACATTAAAGGAGAAGGGGAAAAATGGCACTTGTCAAAAGAAGGAAGTAGAGGGAAGGAGAAGGTGGGTGATGCGAGATTCATGCATGGAACATGCAACAACATAATATGTATGAGAAATCACACCATGCACATGATGACATGATGAAATGCACAAAAGCAAATAAAACACACGGCGAAACTCGGAATAGCCGGAAGTCTTCTCGAGCATCGGTCTCGGGGCGTTACAGTTCACTTGAGTCATTGTAGCGAACACCCGCCCAATCGTTGTAAGGTATCTTTCTTCTTCTTTGCTATCTACTGGTTGGTCTGGTCCGGTTATTACTTTTTTTCCCGTGTCTTCATTGGATTTTTCGGTTTTTATCGACTTTTATTGTTCTTTTGTTTTCCCTGTTTTTCTTTACCGTTTTCATTATTTTCATTGGTTTTCGTTTTTTGTGTTTTCCTGTGTTTGTCTTCACCATTTTTGTTGGTTTTCATCATTTTTTGGTTTTCACACACATTTTTTTTGAAATGCACGAATATTTTTCAAGTGTCACAAATATTTTTAAAGCTACCAACATTTTTTTTTGAAAAATATTCTAATGATTTATGCACACTCCATTAACATCTTTAAAATTTGAAGTTTTGAAAATATTTAAGTAAATGTATTTTTTGGAACATATATATTTTCAATTTCTTTGAAATATGAGCAAATGCAAAACAATGAATGAAAAACAAAGAAAAACGAACTAACCTTAAGCTGACTGGGCCAGCCCAAGTGCATGCTCGTTGTAGGCAATCTACATTCCAACTCACGTTAGGCGAGACACGCGCCAAATTATCTGAGCTATTTGTTCTTGGGTAATGTACGAACTGAGAGGCATGTCTCATTGACTTTGATATGGGTCATTTTAGTTTTTTTAGTCTCCTTGTTTGAATTAAAGTTTTTCCAGTTTGTCCACTTAAAAGAAGTTGTTTCTAGTTAAGTTAAATAAAAGTTGTTCCATTTTTTGTGTTCACTCCACCACTTCTCTTCGGCCATTGCTTAGCTGAGGTTGGCATATTTGGATTTTTTTGCGAGTAGGCATATTTGGTTAGCATGGCACACGTGTCTCTGAGAATAATTGTCGATAAGATTAGGTCGCACCACTTAATTTGATTGTTTATTTATAGTTCTATAAGTGCACGTGTTACAATACTACCTAATGTTTCTTTTCACCATGTTTGTTTGCATCTATGCAATCTTATAAAATAGCACCACGACTTCAACTATGATTGCGAGGCATCCATTTTCCCACCAATATCAATGCTATGCAAAACAGTGGCCCTCGCAGGAAACAATGGCTTGACGATAATCATGTTTCCTACGATCATCCCTGGAATTGCATATTTTATTCTCAAATTGAATAGGTTTTCACTGAGTTTTTAAAAAGAAAATCCATGTGTTGAGTGTGATTCATTAACGAAAACGCGCTGCTGGGAGTCACCTTATGTTTTCATAAACGACCAAGGCCCCATTTGGAAGAAATGAATTTAAGAGGAATTTCATAGGAATGAAAGTACATGGAAAATTTTCCTATTACGTCATATGGGTTGTAGGGCTACCTATGAAAATCCGTACAAAAATCTTTCCTTTCCTTCGCATTTTGGAAGATTCTAAACATTTGCTCAAGCTTTATGTTTTCGTATCTTTAAGTGCATGTCTTAATAATACATATAATTACATTTTTTCACTGGTGTTTTTTCTGCAGTTATGCTATCTTATAAAATAACACTGCGACTTCAATTATGACGGCGTGGCAATATCACAAGTTTTTTAAAATATAAAATCCATGTGTTTAGTGTCCAAACGCTCTAAAAGCTACATGATTGCATAAACATGTTGTAAAACATTGGTTCGTTTCATTGACGAAACCGCGTCCCGCGGGGGGTGGGGGGGCACCTTATATTATTTTTTTCCTAAAACAGCTAGGGCCCCATTTAGAACAACAAAATTTAAGAGGAATTTCATAGGAATGCAATTACATGGGAATTTTTCCTATGACGCATTATGGGTTGTAGGACTATCTTTGAAAATTCATACAAGATCACATTTCGGAAGATTTTAAGCATTGCTCGAACTTTTTGTTTTCACATCTTTTGAGAAGTAATTCCTCTGCCTATAGCCTACCTGAAACGTCTTATAATTTGAGACGGAGGTAGTACAATGCAACATCCGTCCTTACCTCTCCTCTTCTCTCCCCTAAAGAAACAATATATAAAATTCATGCGGATCCTGTGGAGCATCCAAACAGCCATGTTTATACCATTCATGCATTTCAGATTACTTTAGGAATGTACAAGTCATGGCATCAAATTCCTACAATTTTGTTCTATTTATATATTTGTCCTATCCCGTCTTGCAATTTCCAAACAGGCCCTGGGCTTTCAGAAACCTCAGAAACGCACACAAGTCCTTTTCCCCAGAAGGCCCGGACGGCACAGGGAGCGAAAGGAAAACTGCAGGCGATCCCGAGCTAGGGTTTTATCCCACACACGGGCCAGCCCGTATAAGTAGTCCCATCCCCAACCCGTCGCGACCTCTCCCGCCGCCACCACCCGTGCCTCCTCTTCCCCTTCGCTCTCTCGCGCACGGGGCTCGCGTCCGAAACCCTAACCTCCCACCATGGCGGCTGAAGGCGGTGGCGTCCGGGCGCTGTCCCAGCGCGAGCAGGACATCCAGATGATGCTCGCCGCCGACGTCCACCTCGGAACCAAGAACTGCGACTTCCAGATGGAGCGCTACGTCTACAAGCGCCGCACTGACGGTACCTAATGAATTCTTTCGCACTTATAGCGAGCGCCGTCTTAGAAATCGTAGATCCGTCCTTCCTGTTGGTTTCGCTCGGCGCACGAGAAAGTTGCTGTTAAATCCAACTCTATTTGGATCTAGGCATGTGCATATGGTTGCTAGGTTGTGTCACAGCGCTTACTTGTTAATTATGGACGCGCGCGATGGAATGATTTGTTGAATCGTACGAACATGCTGTGCGAAAATATTTCTTGGTAGCCTCTCATCGATGCTGCTGCTTCGTTCAGTTTGTAGCCGCATAATGTCTGTTGAATCATATGTAACATGATGATTTAGTGGGTACTAGAATCTGTTGTGTCGATGTGATCCTGCCACTGTCAGTTGTGATCACAATTTGTGCACAATGGAGAGTCTGGAATCACTGTATTTTCAAATGGTGTCATTTAACATGTTGTAATCCGTGTGGTTAACTTAGTCAAGTGGTGCCAACTGCTTTAGTGTAGGGTAAACAGTTTCTTTCATCAGTTTACCTTGATGAACTGTAAGTGAGCAAGGTTGCCTTTTTGTGCTTCTTTTTCAGGCATTTACATCATCAACCTTGGCAAGACCTGGGAGAAGCTTCAGATGGCCGCAAGGGTCATTGTTGCGATTGAAAACCCTCAGGACATCATTGTGCAATCTGCTAGGCCCTATGGACAGAGGGCTGTCCTCAAGTTTGCCCAGTACACTGGTGCTAACGCCATTGCTGGCAGGCACACTCCTGGTACATTCACCAACCAGATGCAGACTTCATTCAGTGAGCCACGCCTTCTTATCCTGACTGACCCCAGGACTGATCACCAGGTACACTTCTATTTCTGTTTACTGGAGTGTGTTCTGTTAGTCAAATGGGGCCATTTATGAATCATTCTGTTCAACTGTATACAGCCTATCAAGGAGTCTGCACTTGGAAACATCCCCACCATTGCCTTCTGCGACACTGACTCTCCTATGCGTTACGTTGATATTGGCATTCCTGCTAACAACAAGGGGAAGCAGAGCATTGGTTGCCTATTTTGGCTGCTAGCCAGGATGGTTCTGCAGATGCGTGGTACCATTCTCCCAGGACACAAGTGGGAAATCATGGTTAGCTTTCACATATGAAGCAGTCTGCTTGTCATTGTTTGGTTATGGAATTAATGCAATATTTTCTTCATCTAATTGTTCCTGAATGCTGTTTTCCCTTTTGTAGGTTGATCTGTTCTTCTACAGGGACCCAGAGGAAGCTAAGGAGCTTGAGGAAGATGAGGCTTTGGGTGCTCCTGAGTACGCTGCAGTTGCAGAGTACACTGCCCCAGCGGGAGATACCTGGGGTGCTGAATGGCCAGGAGCTGCAGCTCCAGCTGCTGCTGTCGAAGCCCCTGCTGGGGCTGAGTGGACTGGTGCTCCAGGTTTGAATGAAGACTCTTATTTTGTAATTGTATAATTAAATTGGAACTTTATGAACAACCTCTAGTCTCAGTTTCAGCCCACATTTGAGATCAACCTGCCGTCCTAGTTTATTCTAGTATAAATTTTATATCTGTATGGTCTTTGCTTGATCTGGGGATAGTAAGTTTTCAAGTTTGTTCACATTTAATTCATACCCCATTTTTTATCCTACCCTTTACCAGATGCCATTTGCTACTCTGTACTTTCTTTTCCTGTCTCTGCCAATCAGTTTGACTATTGTTTGAAGCCTGAAATGTTCAAATTGTACTCAAATTACATTTCTGAATTTCAGCTCCTGCGGCCGATGGATGGGATGCAGTTCCAGCACCTGCCCCTACTGGCTGGGAACAGGGCAGCGCTCCCGCACCTGCAGCAGCACCGGCTGCTACTCAGAACTGGGAGTGAAGCACTTGACCCAAGGTTTATGCTACTCGGCACTGTGGAGTGAAGGAGTTCGGCCGCGGTTTATGGGTGAAGGCTGTGTTATTTGCCCCGTCAGTACTTTGTTGGTAGACGCTGGTTAAGTAGATTTAATTTTTACAGTACTGAGTTATGTTAGATGGAAATCGATTTTTGTCTTCTTGGCTTTGCAGGGGTTGGGAGTTATCACCCCAGCCTTCTGTTGCCTCTCATCGAATAGCTTTATTTGAAGTTCCATTTTGCCAGCAAGTGTATGGTCAGATTCTCTTGAAATGTTATAAAAGCCCGGATCATGTGATACCGTAGATACTATGTCTTACTTTATTTATGAGGCTATTGCTCATAACTTGCAAGGCGTGGTACCAAGACGTAATCAATTCTTATCATCGTTGTATTTCGAAGGCAGCACCATATTGCTCGGTGTGTCTCTTTTCTTTAAATTGGACACAAACAATCTCTAATTTGTAGTGTATGTTCGCTGTGGGACATACAATTGTGAACGTGCTGGCAGCACGAATGCTTCCAACCCATGAATTGCTAAGAGAGACGCTGGTTTTGCCATGCACCCCACCGAAGAAACAAAACAGAGCTCGATACCACCCTCTATCTATAAACACATTAGTATGTTCTGAAGCTTGCAAATGACAACCATCGCCTCACTCTCTGCAAGCTTCTGATTTCCGGTAGATATTATTTCATATGTATAGAGGATATTCATATCCTATAATATGAATCAAATAAGATATGGATCAAAGAAAAACTACTTCATCCAGATCCTAAATTCATAAAATCAAGAAGTGAATTTTCAAATTTTCGAATTTTAAATAAGGAGTGCTTCTGGATCATTGGTGCCCTCAAACACAACTGCCGGAAAGGTGCATCGATAGTGAGCTCTGGAATTCTTGTTCATGAATCGAGTGTCCAAACTCTAATCAAACAGATTGATCCTACAATGAAGGATTGGTTTTTGAACATCAGTACAGACACAAGCGCTCATATACACGCGCATACACTCACCCTATGAACGCACACACGCACACCCTACCCCTATGAGCACCTCCGAAAGATCGAGCGGCATATCATCTTGAGATTCTGAAGTCACCAGAGGCGCCTTGTCGACGACGGAACGTCTCCTCCCATGAATCGCATCACGAAATCTGAAATAAATTCAGGAATAAATGCGAGCATCAGGATTTGAACCCTGGTGGGCTGGGGATACCACAGTCCCTCTAACCATCCAACCACAGGTTGGTTCACAATGAAGGATTGGTTGTCCATTGAGGTTTGGCCTTGCCTTCTAGTACCCCCTCCGTCCGAAAATACTTATCCTAGAAATGGATGATTTATGAGGCCCCACGATGATTTGAGCTCAGGTCTGGCCTTCTAAAGTCCCGAGACATATTGGAACCTGAACAAAGTTATACGGAAATTTCGAATGAGTTTTAAAAAACTCACACACGCTCATCCGCTTCGCCCATCTTGCAACGGTCGACGCGGGCGGAACGTGCCGCCACCACCCACCCAATTCTACACGCCAGTTCCTAACGGTAGCGATTGATAAGAACCCGAGCGCGCCACACCGTCGTGTCGCTCCACTCTTCGCTTGCTGCTCCTACCGGTTTGGACCAGCCTATTATTTCCCCATAGCGTATATCATGTATTCCCTCGGTTTCTAAATATAATCTACTTTTAGAGATTTTATTAATAGTGACTACATACGGACATACATAGACATACTCCCTCCGTCCGGAATTACTTGTCGACAAATGGATAAAAATAGATTCATCTAGAACTAAAATATGTCTAGGTACATCCATTTCTGTGGCAAGTATTTCCGGATGGAGGGAGTATTTTGGAGTGTAGATTCACTCATTTTGCTCTTATGTAGTTCGTATTAAAATCTCTAAAAAATGTTATATTTACGAATGGAGGGAGTAGTCTTTTACCATGCAAAAAAAAGGAGTAGCTTTTTACCATTCAAAAAAAGGGAGTAGATTTTTTATAATAAACAAATAATTTTATATGAATGTTTTCGTTGTTAGATCATCATGTTTTATTTTTTTGAGAATTATCCTCCTGGGCATTTTTTAGGGGCACCCTCCTGGCCAATTGATCTGTTTTTTTTGAGCAATTCCAAAATTGAGTTTTTTTAGACAAATTCCAAAATTGAGCTGGATACGATCCGGTCCGGGTCTCACAAGCACGAGAGGGCGCAAAACCGGGCCGGGCTATCATCCTGCCTCACCTCTTAGCCTGGGCCTGTAATGGGCGCAAACCCGAGCCAGAGCCCGATTAAGTAGAGGCAGCCGCGTGCCCGCATCGGTACTCCCTTCATAACTTCTTCCCCTTTCCACCTTGTCGGCGAACACCCACCACAATCCCCACGCCCGAGGCTTCCTCCCGCGGCGAAACCCTAGCGACCGGAGCGCTCGGCGGCGGCAGCCATGGCGGACGACGACTACAATGAAGTTGACATGGGGTTCGCCTCTCTCTCTCTCTCTCTCTCTCTCTCTCTCTCTCTCGTGATCACGGTAATCCAGGCTAGGGTTTGGGTGGGCAGCGTCTTCGTTAGGACGATCCTGTTCCCTTCGTTTCTTGATAGCATTCGGGTTGCAGAAACCTGTTCCTTGATGATTGATTTTGCGCTCCGCACGGAAGAAAGTGGTGAGAATCAGGCCCTGGGTATGGTTGGTTGGGTTTCGAAAGCGCCTGGTGCTGATTTTGAGTTCGCACTGGTTCTCACGGGTAATAGGCTCGCGTGCTTGTCAATTGACATGGCAATATTTTGTCTTCCAAGTTGATTAACATTGTGAAATACACTGTCCTCTCCTGGCCGGAGGACATGGCTGTAGGCTTTGTTTCCCATCTGGTTTGTAAATTGTGTCCCTGAATTGTGGGCATACAACTTTTCAAGGCGGCAAATGTTTGGGTTACAAGATTAGTTATTGATGCTCCCATCGAAGTTAGCATAAGCTGTAAGGTCTTGCTTCTAATTGGGATGAAAATTTCAGTTCGGCCTTCCATTTGTGATTTGGTGGTGAAGAATTGATGCATTAGTTGGTCAAGTACTCAAAGTCTGATCTTTTCAGGATGCCACTGTCATCAAGTGACACTATGTGTCTAATTGCTTAAACAAAAATATATGGTCGCTTGGAATTACCATTTATAGATGTTTTTTTACTTAACTTACTTTGGGGTCAATATTGATCCTTCTATTTCTCTTCTCATGCCATTGTACCTATCAGAGTTTATTTCATTGAGAATTTTGAGTTACAATTCCTCATTCCTTATGCAGGTACGAGGATGAGCCTCCAGAGGCTGATATTGAGGTGCAGATCCGTCACTATTTTCCTATACTGATTGTATCCTTAAGAGCAAGATCTTGCAGCTTCATTTAAGTATAACTGATGTATTACTGTTGAATAGGAAGGGGTTGAAGAAGATCCTGAGAACAACGAGGATGCCCCTGATGACGTGGTAGGGGGTGAAGGTGAAGAAAAGGAACAGGAAAAGACTGCCCGTCCACGCAATACAACAAAATATATGACCAAGTATGAGCGGGCACGCATCCTTGGCACACGTGCTTTGCAGATAAGGTATACTTATTTCTGAGTACACATTCCTGTTAATGAGTTCATTTAATGAAGTAATTGACCCATTGATTTTTGTAGCATGAATGCCCCAGTTATGGTTGAGCTTGAGGGTGAAACTGATCCTCTTGAGGTAAAGTCGTATAATTTGTTGCTTACATATGCTTTTAATGTTGGCTTCCAGTTAGACGATAGCCTTTGCTGTTTGCTTTCATTCTTTAGTTCCACTTGTCTTGTTGTACTTCTTTTTCCAGAAAAAAAATCAAATCTGATAGTATGTTTAGATGGAAATTTGCTTTTAAAGTAGAGATTGATTGCCTTGATACTGTGGAATTAGTCGTGTGCCAGGTATAAGAACGGCCATGCTTATTTATGAATCTACTTTATATGGAGCTATATAAACTTATGAATAGGCTTTGCAATGAGAAGATTGACATTCTGATGTGGTGATCTAGGAATCTACTTCCTCTGTCCGGAAATAAGTGTTGCTCAAACGGATGTATCTATATGTATTTCAGTGCTAGATACATCCGTTTGAGCAACACTTGTTTCTGGACGGAGTGAGTACTTTATATTGAACTACTCCATGCTAACTAATGAATATCCAACATTGTTGGAAATATTTATATGTTTATGAATTTGATAACGTAGATATGTTTGATAGTTAAATAATTGGTAGTGTATAGTCTCTTAGGATCACGGGGTCGGCAATCCAACTAGTTACTGATGTGTTTTCATTGTTCTACTGAATTATTGGGATTCTTTCTTTGTAATATTGCATCTAATTAGGCACTTGTTAGTTTGAAGTTTCAATATGCCAGTACAAGGAAATGTTCTTATGTGCAATTATGGAAATTTTCTTGCTGTATTAGTCTACCTTGTAAGTATGTGTTTTCCTTATAAAGCATAGAGCTAGATATAACAGAAGTTAATAAGTGTTTCTATTTGTCTACTGAATCTAGTTTAGTCATTGTACCTATGTACATGTAGCTTCTAGATAGTTAGGATTCTTATTTACTCGAGTTGTATGAACAGGGATTGTAAGTAGTAAACCACTAACTCGCACCATTTTATACCCAAAGGATGCCCTTGTTAATCACCTATATGGTTCTACCCCTTTCTCTGAAACCACATTCTACAATATATGTTCTGTTTTGTCGAAACAAAAAGAATCTGAATAGTTTTAGGTAAGAGCAGAAAAACCATGAAATGGTTGATATTTTGAGAAGTAATAATGCTCTTGCAATGGGTAAATGAAATGAAATTCGACCTTGTTTGTCAATTGTCCATTACAAACACTATTTGGATGGTTCTTGCTCCCATTTACTGTAGAACATAGTATTACCATCGCTTGACTCATTTCTAGTTATTAAATTGCCTGCTCCGCTGATCTTTGTGTCTTTGTGCATCTTCAGATTGCCATGAAAGAACTGAGAGCACGTAAGATCCCCTTCACGATTAGGCGCTACTTACCTGATGGAAGGTGAGATTTAAAGGAAAAGCCAATCAATCACCTCTCTTTGCTGGCTATTATGTGCTATAGCCTCATTTTTTACTTTGTTTTGAAATAGCTACGAGGACTGGGGAGTTGACGAGCTCATTGTGGAGGACTCGTGGAAGCGTCAGGTTGGCGGGGACTAGAGCTGGTAGGCTGTTTGAATGGAAGGCTCCTGCTGCAACTAAACTTTGCCCTAGTAGATATATGCAATTTTTATCATTGAACTGCCGTGACAATGTTATGTTACCGTAACATGTGTGGGCTATGTCTGCCCATTGTGTTGTGCTACTACTGTAAACCAATTTCGTGGTTGCGTTAGTTTGCTTGGACCATTGCTTGCATGCAGCTACAAGTTGCGAATGAATACCCTACTCTAACCTCCTTTTGTGAGCGTGGTGCAGGACGTTCTGCTGATTATTTCGTGTTCGCATTTCTATCTCAGTGTAGCATTAGAGATTGTTTTGTAGTAGTAATGGATCAATTGTTTACTAGTAGATGACTTGAATAGATCGACCAGAGTGCTAGGGTTGGATCTGTGAGAAGTTTCTGGGAACAGATAAATAAAAGCGCCCATTCAAACCTTATACGAACTCAAAAGAAAATAACCTCATACGATCCTTTGGAGAAAATCCAACTTATATATGCTGGGTGTTTGGATAAAATCCTTCTCTCAGCAAAACAATGCAAAGTTTGTTCTCAGGGCTGCACAAATCATCAATCCAATTTTCCATTTTACAGACCCTTAGCTAATGAGTACTACCAGCATCTCGAATGACCAATGCGGGCGCTGGCACATGAAGTGTGTCCTTCACAGCATGCAGTATGTGCTGCGACTGCCGCCGCGCGACGCTCATCAGAGCAGCGACCTCAACCGGTCGCCCTCGGTCTGGACGCGATCCCGGGTGATCTCGGCGACGCTCCGGCAGCCGCAGAGCGCCATGGCCAGCTCCAGCTCCCTGTTGAGCATCTCGATTACGTGCTTCGCCCCCGCCTGGCCCCTCGCCGCCAGCCCGTACAGCACCGGCCTCCCCACCATGACTGCCCGCGCACCCAGCGCCAGCGCCTTGAGCACGTCGGTCCCCCGCCGGACTCCGCCGTCCACCAGCACCGGGACCGCCCCCGCCACCGCCTTCACTACCTACACACACACACACACACACACACACACGATACACTGCCTTCAGAATGTGCTTTATGATGCTGCACTGCACACGCACCCCCTTTGAACAAAATGGAAGACGACGGGCATGGTGCGGTGTACCTCTTCGAGGGCGGATATGGTGGCCGGCGCGTAGTCGAGCTGCCGAGCGCCGTGGTTGGACACGATGATGCCGGCTGCCCCGGCCTCCACTGCTTTCCTGGCTGTTTGTTTCCCATGGTATTCAACATTTCATGTATAAAAGATAAAAGATGATCAACAAATTTATCCTCTGAATGACTGTGAAGATGCCGAACAGCGTTTACCGACTTACCGTCCTCGGCGGTCACGATGCCCTTCAGCAGAATGGGCAGGCTGGTTATGGATTTCAGCCACTCCACGTCCTACACACAGGGTTACCGGAGAGAGAATGTCAGAATTCACGTTCCAACTTCCATTATGCTCCTAAAGGATTGGCTCCTTGTTTTCGGACATCAGTGCAGCAGCAGCAGCCAAGTACTGGAGCAATTCAAGGTTACTGTCTCCCTGTATATGTAAGGCACGTTCTCGACTGAGAGGCAACCCTGTTCTTGCCAGAGGGCTATGAATGTATAGCGTTCCTCTAGATGGGTCATGCAGAGTGGCAGAATCGTCCTTGAAATTACTGTTGAATATACTTATGGAGTACTGGCGCACATGCTGTAGGATCTAAAGCTTTAAATTGCATATGGGTGCCAATTTTGCTGTACCTTCCATGATAAAGACGGGTCCAGCGTGTCGCGCGCATACTTCTCAAGCTTCGACCCGCCTGTCTGCAGATGAGAAATACGAGCCTTTCAGAAAGAAAAATGAATTCGTGTAGTATCCGAATGTCATAAACTATTTTGTTCATCTGTCCAGTAGACAAATTATCCTCGAGTAAACATGCTCAAGGTAAGATATTCCATCAAGCAGGCATTGACTCACAGTATCAAGATCATCTATTGGCATCAAACCTTCGAGGTTTGCATTCGCAGGAGCAACCATCCTGCGTGAACAATAAGATCAGAAAACCAAACATAAGAATTCTGTGCCATGGTGTCTGTTTACGACATTCAAAGGCCATATAAATATCTTTTAGGTACGATTTCAGGCATGAGACATTTGTAGGCTTATCAAATTCTAACCTCAGCGAATCGAGTTATATCATATTATTAAGTTGGTATTCTCGAACAAAGAATATTATTAAGATGGTACTAACATAATCACTATAACATTCAGATTGGTCAGGTATACTTTGAGCTATTAAAAGTATATGGCGAACATTAAAGTCCTAACGCATAAACTCTATCTTTCACCCGCCAAAAAAAATTCTATCTTTAAATAGAAGCATATTGTCTTGTCTCGTAGTTGCCGTAAAAAATAGGTTAGTATATGTAGAAGGAAAATAACATTAATGTTGTACAAAATATTTAAAAGAACTTTGAAGATAAAATTGTACTTATTTCTGATATCTGCTTCACGTCGACCGAGCATAGGAGTGTCAACTGTTAAAACAATTGCTTTGAATCCATGACTCTCAGCCCGCCGCACCAATGTTGCTGAAACATCCCTGTTTTTAAAAACCTAAAATGTTTTTAAATAAAACAAAATCAGAGATCACATTATCACGAAAGGAATTATATCGAGCTTGAAGTCTAGATGTCATACATATAACTGATAAAAACGAATCGCATTACAACTGGAGGCAACTTCCTCGATTTTGCAACTGGCTGAGAAGGATAGCACCTGTACTTGACAAATATGAACATGTATAGCAATTGACGAATGAAACACGACTGAAAGATCATTAATTGTCAGTTCACACCAACCATTAAGGTATTACATGATGCTGCAGCTCTTGCTGTAGCCACCTCCCCTGAAATTAGCATTGAAACAAGAGATGTAGAGATATTACAGAGTTTAGATGTCATATTTTGACATTCTAAAATAAGTTTTGAACTATGAGACCTTCTGGATTTGCCAATTTGTGTGATCCTGTTGGTGCAACAATTATGGGCGAGGGCATGTCATATCCCAGTAAGTTTATCGACATGTCTATGTTGCTGACATCTACAAGAACCCGAGGTCGCAACCTGCAGAATACACATCGAGAAAATCTTCAAGCCCAAACTCTTCAGGTCAATGAAGAATTTACCTAGAAGAGGCAGTATAGGAACAGTACAAAATTCTTCCATATGCTGCAATGTTGTCCCTCAATGTGTGTTCATCCTCTGCTCCTCCATTGATATAATCATAGTGCATCTTTGGCAGTGCTTTCTTGGCGAGTTCTTGATACTCGCGAATATTGACTGGTAGATTATTCTCCATTTCAGCTACATATAATGTTTAGAGGTCATTCACCTGATGCAAATATCTGAATTTTAACCATACATCGGCTCAGATCTTTCTTTACATATGACCAACTGTCCAACTAGATGCATACTATTTTTCAGTACTTTAGTACCAAACCAGTACATCTTCTACACATATACAGAGCTTTAAATTGAAGTCTCTATATATGTCCGAAAGAACTATAAAATACATAGTGGTCACCTTTCAGAGCTGCCCTTCTCTTTTTTAGTAGACAACCTATCACTTGGGTTCCCCTGATCTTTGAGCCAATTTATTTTTTCTCGAACACGCGTCTTTTATTAGAAGAACGCCAAGATTGGCGCAAAGTTTACATGCGTAAACCGGCAAAACCAGAAAGAACTGAAAAAACCAACATAAGCCTGATGGGTATGAAAGAAGAAAGCCAAAACCCTACTGCTACCACTGACTATTGTAGGAATGGAGGCCGAGCATGCAAGGCAAGCTCCTTAAGGCCACGGCCCCTGCCATCTTCCATTGGTCGACCTTGGGCAGAATTATTTTTAGCATTCTTTTTCTTGTTTCAATTCCAATTAACTCGTCAAATCCAAAAGGGTATGATTGCTGATGGAGGTTGAATTTTATAAGAAATTTACAGTTTTATCTTTTAAGATTATACCCTGAAGCATAGAAGAATATCAGCCTATTGCATTTGAAAAAGGATACCCAGGCGAGTGAGGCCAAAATACTAGTGATAAGATGATGCAGCAGTACTAATAAAACATGTTTGTAAACAAAATATCTGAATCAAGCTGCAAATACCATCAGATGAACATTTGCAGTGCCAGACTTGATTTATTCAATTTGGTACAAAAGCTTACTGACAATCTAATCATAGCTTCTCTAAAGAAGATAATCCGATCACAACAGACTCAGCCAAGATGGTTAAAATTCTAATCCTGCAGATTTTATAGAAAGGTACCTATACAGAAGCAACGCAACAGGGGTACAGCTCCGAAGAAACTCGCGCCACAAAATTCGACTTAATATCCATTCAGGTGTAGAAACTTGCCAATAATTGAGCACTACAACTTGTCAACACTTTCTATAATCTAGTTTCACTGTTTTGAAGTTAGGAGTTACATAGAGAAGTTTTTACTGCGAGAATGCGTATCATAACTGATTTTTGTTCAGTCTCCTCGAAACAGGCTTTCGCCCAGCTTTTATATATAAAGCCTAAACGGCCGAACCGATACAAAGTGGTCAGGATTTTTGTTGGGTCTCAGGGTAGATGCAAATTGATGGGGCAAAACAGTGGGTTCCTACTGTTGGTCACTGACAACATGGGGGAAATAGAAGAGTAAAAGGCAGATTGAAATGGCTTCAGATCAAACTATTCAAGTACAATGTCCATTGACAGTGTGACTGCACACCTGATGTGACTCCTCTACTACGTCTCCAAAAATGGATAGGCTGAGCTACGGCTTAGCACCAATTCATACGAATATTCAACACTTGAAACCACAGAACGCATTCAAAAGTTCACTACCCACTGCCCAGACGCACAAAACACAGAGCCACATTCAAATCAAGGCTGGGCTAATCGACATGATTAAGGAGGATGCACGTCTTCGGGAGCACAAAGCGTTTGTACATGATCGGAGGAGCAAACCTCAAACAGTCCGCTCTGCTCGCCCGCAGTAACCAGTGAGAAACCTTGTGAGGCCCAAGGTCGAACACTTGACCTGCTTGCTTACTGGAACATCATAGGAAGGAGGTGTCCTACACTGAGCTTAAAGATAAGACCCTGGGACTGGGCCTGGCGAGACGGGGGACAAGTTGAGAAGAAAACAGCGGGAGGACATACAATCGCCACTGAATCTCCGACACCTCACAGTCGGGGATCATTCAAGATCCACAGGAACACGGCGGTCTCATCTGCCAGGCCCCCCACGGGGTCTCGCAGAGCAGCTCGGTCAGCCGGAGATCGACAGCAAATCGAGAGCGGGGGCCGTACGAGATAGCGAATTGAAGGAGGGGATCATGCGTCGAGCAGCAGGCAAGCACCATACCTGCAGTAGAGATTGACGACTCTAGGCCTCTAGGGGAGGATGGGCAGCTACCGGAGATGTCGGGGAGGACGAAATCGCGAAGGGGGAGTGATTGCTATCCTAGCTGCTGGCTGGGAACGGAAGGATAGTGGGTGATCGAGTGAGTGTGATATGTCAGAAGACAGGCAAGGACAAGGAGAGGATGATGTTGGCTCACTTGCCTCTACACTGATGAGAACGAAAATTGCAGTCACGATCGTGCAAATTTCATCTCATCAGTGTCAACTTCAAGTAACTCTGCACATTCATTCGCCAAAAAAAAAACTCTGCACATTCGGTTTATTTGTTTTGGTAAATACAGTTCCTCGGTTTGTCAATATTGATACTTCTATAAAATACAGCTCGATTTTCATATAGGCCAAAATATTGGACGTTAATATAGAGCTTTTTTTTGCGAAATAATATAGAGCTGACGTCCTCACTGGGAAGCAACTTGAGCGAGCTAGAAAAGGGTAGATCGAGTTAACCTACATATGACGCATTTGGTTATTATCCAATTAGGCCTCAGCGATAAGAAAAAAGCTTGTTTAGTTGCATACCATGAGGCATGATTCACATCAATACGAAACTTAAAGCAGCACAGAGCCTGACTCATTGGAAACACTCGAACTGGCCATTTCTAGCGAGCCAGGCTGAGTCGGGCGCAAAAGTAGGACGATGTACGCCGCGGCGCAGGGGGATTGGGGTGGAGATGTCGGGAGAAAAAGTCAGGCGAGATGGCGTGAAATCTAGCCTCACCCCCATTTACTCGCTTATCCCTAGCTCCAGGACAAGCCCTTCCTCTGTTCTTAGCACCGACAGCGGCAGTGACTCAGATCTGCGCAAGCGGCAGCGGCATCAGCACTCTCTGGCAGCACTGGCAGCGGTGATGACTCAGATCTGCGCAAGCGGCAACGACATCATCACTCTCTGGTAGCACCACCGGCAGCGGCGGTGACTCAAATTTGTGCAAGCGGCAGCGGCATCAGCACTCTCTGGCACCAACATCTGCTTCTCCCCTTCTTCTTAGGCTCCGTCTGGTCATCCTCGTCTCAGCCATGCCCCCTCCCATTTGCTTCGTCGGCTCTGAAGCTGGTAAGCAGCATACAACCCCCCTCATCTGTTAGGTCGATTGTTAGGACGATGTAGGATCGATTGTGCTATGCTGACCGCACCATGGATGTTGCCTAGGTTGTTGACGAACGGATGAAGCTGATAATTCAGGCTGCCACTACTGCAGGATGCTGCCAACGCGACACTACTATCAGAGACCCTTTGACGAAACTGTGTGCACTGCATTAATCGCAAATGATGATGTAAAATAACCATAAAAAAATACACAAAACATTTGCGATGGCGGAGACATCAAACATGATTCGGATTATAGTTGCGTGTGCGATGCATGGCATACAGTTCACTCCAAGAAACTGTTTACGATGATAATAACAATAGAAACGGTCAGACAGATGAAGGTGTGTGTGATATACAACATACAGTTCACTCAGATGAACTGTTTGTGATTAGGCAACACAACAGAAACGGTCAACCAGATCAAGATGTGTGTGCGATTGACGGCATACGGTTCACTTGGATGAACTGTTTGCGATTAGACAACACAACAGAAACGGCCAGCCAGATCAAAGCGTCTGCGATTAACAACATACACTTCACACGGATGAATTGTTTGCGATTAGGCACAACAAACAAACTGAAACGGTTAGACAAATCAAGGTGTGTGCGCTAGACGGACACACATTCTAATTAAGAGAAGCATGTGCGATGGTAATAACGAGCGCGCACGGTTGATGGAACAAGTCGTGTGCTGACATCCCCTATTGCCGTGCACCCTATGGTGCAAACGCCATGTATGCATCCAAGAACGCGTGCCCACGTTACGCCATCCGAGAATCGTGCTGCACTTCGAAACTAGAAACGTCAATAAATTTTGAGCTTGCGTCCCGTCACATTCCAAATTACTATCACGCTATATTTAATTGCAAACCTCTTCACACCGGTAAAAAGCTAAACGATTTCCCACTTAGGAGCGTATTAGTACTCGGTTATAAATACTACCTACTCCAAGATGACTGCACATTCCACCTCAATTCCTCATCCACAAAGAAAAAGTCTTTCATCGTCGTTCCCTTGCGTCTGCCATGGCCCGCATGAGTTTTGGGTCGAGAAATTACTACCAGGGAGAGGCGAGCATGGAAGTGGAAGCACGAGAGATGTCCCGCATCATCGCGAAAGCAGCCGACTGTTGGCACGGAAAATCGTCGCGCAACACCAAGATAATTGTCGTGCTTTCGTGACGACGAACGATTGCTTTCCGAGCAAAGCAACAAAGATCCCTTGCTTTCGTGGAGGAGAACCGACCGCTTTTCAGCGCAAAACGGCAAAGATTACCAAACCCTAGGGCTGCTAGAGCTCGGCAGAGAAGAACTATAGATAAAAAGACATATGTAAGAAAGTAATGTATTTGTTGATAGATCGATTGATGTTTTTCTCAATCGGCCATGGCCTATTTATTAAGGCACGCGGGACTTGGCGTATACAGAAGTACTTGTCGTACAAGTATAGGACTCCAAAACTAAACCGATCAGGATCTGACTCGGTTACCATGTATACTACTCTTTTCCTTATATGAATACATAAAATATTCCGGCCACGTCGCAATCACAGCCCAAGTTATACACATACGTATAAATACCTTTGAGCCTACAAGGAAAATAATAAAATACTCCGTCAAGGTCGCTAATCACACCGGCTAATAATGATTGATCATTCATCATGTATTGTTGCATCTTCTCATAGGTGACTCCATAGCTCATGCAAGAATCCTTCATCTTAGCAACCACGATTTAGCCCAGCGTACGAGAATTTGTCCAAGTAGCCGCTAATCCTTGCAAAATCACATATATTTGTCCTGAGTAAATAGCTTTAGTGCACCTGATCTTCTGATGTATCATCTGCACTGGACTATGACCACACCTGCATTTTGAATTAAACAGCAAGGGTAGATATATGTATGAACGAATAATCCGACCACATTCATTTAAATTAATTTGGCCGATCATACAAACTATTAGCCAAATTACACCATGAACACCGACATGTCCCGCCGCGCCATTGTAGCAGCACAGAGGTCCAGCCGCGCCGCTGAAGTAGCATAGAGGTCCCGCCGCGTTGTCGAAGCAGCATACTAGTCCGGTCGTGCCGCGGAAGCAGCAGAGATGTCCCGCCGCGCCGCGGATGCAACAGAGAGGTCCTCCCACGCCGCGGCGGCCTAGGAAAATGTCTCGCGGGCAGGCGAGGACTCTCACAGGCGCATGCACGGTATGCTCGATAACCCGATGGATTGGATCTTTGACTGGATGAAGTTGTAGGACGAGATGAATGCCTCGTTTGAAAATGCTACCGGCGTCATCCGGGGACTAAGGGAGGACAAGGCGAAGCTCCGCACCGAGTACAACATGCTGAGGGCGAAGATCGCCGGAAGGGCGAAGCAACACGAGGAGACTACTGCCATGTTGGAGAGGACATGCATCATCGTCAAGAAACTTATGAACGAGAATGCCATGCTCCGCATCAAGCGCGAAAGGCTAGTGAAGAAATCCGTGGATGTTGCCAAGCAGCATATTAAGGACATGAAAGAGATCATCGCTGTTCTCCGCGAGAAGTAGTCTCCGCGCCCCGCAGCAACTCATCAAGAAAGTAGAGATCAGCGAGACAGATCGTTGTCTGCGTCTTCCTTCTTCTTTTGCCTTTGTGTATTTCGGGCGTGGCCGCATGTGGCATTTTTAATTATCTTCCTAAATGTGTAAGACAATTAATATCCACTGTCATCATCATTATATTCATATTAGTCTTGCTATAAGTCTCAGTCGATGCTATATATGTCCGTCAGATATTACATCAAGATCCGTGCAAAATTTTCTTTTCAGATTTTCTTTTTTTTTCTTCTCTTAACTCTCAGTCGAGTGAGACATAGCCACACCATAAAACAGGGGCTTGGGTGCTGTCGTGGAATTGTCATGGCAGATTTCCTAGTGTGAGGACTTAGTCGTGGAGCCATCGCAACTAGGTTAGCTTAAAGGGGTTAAACGAGACAAAGGACACAAGAGTTTATACTGGTTCGGCCCCTTGCGGTGAAGGTAAAGGCCTAATCCAGTTTGAGGTGGTATTGCTTATGTCTCGATTACCAGTGGGCGAATACGTTGACCTAACTTTCGATCTCTTGTTAGACAGCCTCTTTTCATTATAAATAGGGTCAGACAGCCTCTTTTCATTCTCCCCCTTTCCTTCTCGTCTTCCTCCTCCTCTCGTGACTCATCTGTCACTTCGAGCTCCGCCGCCGCCGCGAAGCTCACCGTCCTCCTCGCCCTTGGCTGCTGCATAAATCTGAACTGGACCAGGGAACGCCCGCACTCCACCGCAGTCTCATCTGCATCTATAAGTGCTCACCTTCCTATGCTTCCAGATCTGCATTAGGGTTAGTCCTGTTCTTCATTATTCTTTGCCGTTCTTCGCTGTTCTTCTTCAACCTTAATAGCTTTTGATCCGAGTATAGCATATAACTCGTGCGGTAGCAGTTTAGCCTTTGCTTTTAATACCATCAGATTTTTTTTCCCTTCATAGAAGATCTCATCAGAGCCCATGAACTCCTCTGCTGTCGCTTTTAGGTTTTAGAATTTACTGCATTTTCTGAACTGCCACTGATCCAAAATTATAGTTTCAGTCTGTGAAACCTGTTTGTCCAGTACTTAGCAAAATTTTCTTCCTAATAGATCAACCTGGCCATGGCGGCTTACATCACCAGTTGTAGTTAGATTCAATACTTAACAAATTTCACTCTTGATAGACATCAATCTGGTCATGGCGGCTTACATCACCAGCTGTAGCTAGTCATATACCATTAGGCCCCTTTTAAGCCGCCATTCTGAATGTGTTCTGTAATGCTTTTCCTCCGGCTTAACTTAAACCGGCTACATTGTTCTTTATTTTAGGCTTCTTTTTTCCCAATGCCACCAAAGACAACCACTTCATGCAACTGGGTTCCCTCCATTGTCACTGAGAACACACTTAAGGACTTTGTGAAAACCGGTTATTTTACCAGAAAAGACTGTCATGCATTAGCGCGCCCTCGATTCGGAAGAAGAAAAACCTCAGCCAAAAGATGATGAAGTCATTGTCTTTACTACCACATGAATCGGGGCTTCTCACCGCCCGGCTCTAAATTCTTCCGAGATGTTCTGCACTTTTTCGAGCTTCATCCTCAAGACATTGGACCCAATTCCGTGTCAAACATATGCAATTTTCAAGTTTTCTGCGAGGTGTACCTTCAAGATGAGCCCAGTGTGGAACTGTTTAGGGAATACTTTTATTTGAACCGCCAAAACGAGTATTTGAATGGACCCAGCTTGGAACTTGGCGGGATCTCAATTCAGCGAAGGAGAGATGCTATCTTCCCCTACGCCCTCCTGCCAAGTCATCCCAAAGATTGGAACCAGACATGGTTCAATTGCAAGGATACTTCTCCGGCTTAGGAGAACCGACTGCCAGGCTATCGTGCTCAGCGTCTTGACTCAAAACATCCTCTTCCTGATAAGTTGACCACCGCTGAACGTAAGAAACTTGCCCCCACCATTGCAAAAGTTAAGGCTCTGCTAGGAAACGGTTTAACTGGCATTGACTTGGTTCGAGGCTGGGTTGTATGGAGGATCATACCATTGAGTCGCCGAACCGGCTTAATGTGTACTTACACGGGTGGTAAAAAGGATCCACTACACCACAGTTCCGTGCGTTTAACTGACGGCGCCATCAATGAAATGACAAAGTCCCTTCTGAACGAAGACCCGACAGACTGCAGCAAAGTGGGCCTAAGCCCTTTCTGCACATCTAACCCGCCACCAAAAGTGAGTCTTTTTAAATTACTTACTTTTGCCTTCATTCTTAAATGCTTTGTTAACTCAACCTTCATGACTTTCACAGGCTGACGATGACTTTTGGAAAAAGAAGTATGACCATGAAGCTGCCAAAAGGGCCAGGAAAGCCAAGAAAGCCGCCAAGAGAACTGCCAAGAAGAAGGGGAAGAAATCCAGTACTTCCGAGCTGTTTGAACTGAACGACATCTCTGAGTCGGAGGTAGCCCTTGATTCCCTTGGCTCCTTTTTCAACCATCTTATTGACATTGATTATCATCAGGATGACACGGGGGCCAGTCAAGCAATCGAAGAAGAGGTAACTATCATTTCCTCTGACTCCGAGCCAAGACAGAAAATTTGAAGAGTAACCCGGAAAGTAAGCCAAGCCTAGCAAGAAGCCAAGGGTGACTAAGCCGGCCGAAGACCCCAAAGTCAATGAACCGGAGCAACAAATTCCAATGCCTGAGACCTCCGTTCCCCAACCATCAGAGCCGGTTCTTGACGTTCCACCAGTGACTCCTGACCCTTCTATTGATCAAGCAAACGACGATCCTTTGAACGCTGAAGCATCAAGGCCAGTTAAAACGGCTGAGACACATGCTGATGATGTGGTAATTACCAGCACCGGCTTTAGAGAGCCGGGAAGACCTACTGTCTTGGCCAAGCACTCCGCCAAGGAAGAACACATTGAATGGCGAAAAGTCAAATTTGATGTTGCCAACTACTCTCAACTGAGTATTGGTGAAGTATATTCTGGCTATCTCAATCAAGTGCACACCAGTCGCGATCTTGAAGTTGACATGGTGAAGCAGATGCACCAAAAATTTGAGGTATGAACTCCTTAATGAATTATGCATATCCTGTCAGCCCCCAGTCTAGTGGTTATGATGGAATTGAATATGCTGTAGACTTAGAATAATTATGAGTATAAATAATACCCTTTGATAGAATCCTTCAAAATCTGGCTTACACCATCCGGGTTAAAGTAGATCTGTAATGACTAACACTGAATCCGTAGCCCCCAAGGGCCGGTTTAATCAGCATGAATGAGCCGGTCCTTTGTATCCTTGTGTATAAAGCAGAACTTACTTGTGTAGCCCTCATGAGTCGGTTGTTGCCGTTTGCGGCACAACCGGGTCACCATAAAGTAGTAAAAAGACAAGCAATATGCATTAGCCCCCCAAGTGCCAAGTACTCTAGCTCGCAAAGTTCTTGGGACTTATTCACATAAGCCGTTGCATGAGTAAATTTTTCGGCAGGCATTAGCCCCCAAGTGCCAGGTGTTGTTGCTTGCAAAAGGCTTGGGACTTCATGTTTGTAATCCAAATCTGAATCATGATTTTGAACCGGTGTATGTACATGCCACCACTACTCAACTTGAATCACAATTAACTAATGTGAAAGCTCAGCTGGAGCAGCAAGAACCAGAGACCCGGAAGGCCGACTCAAAATTTCAGTTTAGCATGGCTGAAAAGGAGAAACTGAAAACCAGTTTTGAAGTTGAAAGAAGTGCTTGGGCTAAAGAGAAGACTGCCTTGACATAGCGGGCTGAGAAGGCAGAGGCAGCTCTTTAGGAGGCAACCACTGAACTTACCGGCTTAAAACGCCATGTGTCTCAGATGGTTTCTGCTATCTTTGGTAAGTCACCTCGCTAGTATCAATTTTGAATTTCTTCCTTGATGATATAAACCGCCTCTAACCCATCCATGATTATTATTCAGGTCCCAGGAGCACCAATCTTAACCAAGATATGCTTGTGAAGCTGAAGGCCGTTTATACACTTGTTGAGCAGCTCTATACTGGGACTCAGCGCGCACTGGCCACAATTTCTCTGGCTAATCAAGCACCTACTCTCTTGGTTGAGGTCTTGAGGAAGCTTTCTGTTCTGCTTGAGAGGTTTAATGAGATGAAGCGATCATCCGCAAGAGCTGGCGCTGTAACAGCCTTGAGCCGGGCCAAAGCATGGCTACCAGAGCTAGACCCGACCGATATATCAACCGGGTATACAAGCTTGAAGGAGGATGGCACTCCTTTTGATAAAAAAATACTTCGCCGCCTGCGTGAAGGAGATACGTCCCCTGGCCAGTCTGATTGCCAGTAAGACAGATCTTTCAAGATATCAACCAGCTTATGACATAGAAAATCATAAGCTACCTACGCTGGCGTATAAAGTGATGGATCTAATTCCCCCAATCCGTAAGCACACCTTTGCTCCTGAAGTTGACCCATCCGAGCTTATAGATGATGAAGCTGAATTCCAAGCCTTGAGTGGCATTGACTGGTCATCATCAAACTTCCAGGAAGTAGAGGGGGACGAAGAAGCGGAGAAGGATGATCCAGAAGCTTCAGACCATCAGAGCCAAGAAGATTGATCCACTGGGTGGTTCATATATTTGACCGTCTGAAAAACACTTAATTATTTTGGCTCCTTGAGTCATGTAATAGGCTAGCAAAAATTTTGCTTTGTCATGCCATCGTGCACGTTTATGTTTTGCCCAACGCTTTGTGAGCCGCCACTTGATAATTGTACTTTTACACTTATCATGACGTTGATTTGTGCAGACAAAACTTAGAATTATCTTGCACATAAGTCGATCACAAGAGCCCTTGGCGGTTTACCGCAGGGCGGGTTATAATACCTCCTATACAACCATTGATGTTTAAAATAGTTTATGGACAGGGCTGGTTTAGTCAGAATTAGATATAATCATAACAAAATATCATACCTGTGATATTGAATCGTACTGCCGGGTTATGATACTAGTGCAGTAAGGGTGATAACCCAAAACTTAGAAGCCACTACTTCCAAGTATTTTAATATCATCATATCCTGGCGACTTATCGTCCAGAGCCAGGACGGGTTAACAGAAACCACTGGTATGCTTCAAATATGAGCAATGAGAATTGAGGCTACATGGCCTGAATCATGTCAACATGTTATCAAGATGAACCGATTTTAAAAAAAACCCAAGAAAAATGAGAAAACGAGGCTATGCTTTGAATACGAGCAGGAAGCCGGACCAAAAGGTTATTTCATAGCTATGCTTCGAATACGAGCAGGAAGCCCCCAAGTGGTTTGTGGCCTTGGGCCGATCAAGAGGGTAACGACATCTATGATTTTAATATGATCAGAAAGCCCCCTAGTGACCATAAGGTTTTGGCATTGCGCCGATCAAGAGGGTAATGACAGCTATGATTCAAATACGATCAGGAAGCCCCCTAGTGACCATAAGCTTTTGGCATTGCGCCGATCAAGAGGGTAACGATATCTATGATTCGAATACGATTAGGAAGCCCCCTAGTGACCATAAGGTTTTGGCATTGCGCCGATCAAGAGGGTAACGACAACTATGATTCAAATATGATCAGGAAGCCCCCTAGTGACCATAAGGTGTTGGCATTGCACCGATCAAGAGGGTAATGACAGCTATGCTTCGAATACGAGCAGGAAGCCCCCAAGTGACCTTTGGAATTATGATGAAAAAGACTCATTATTCTTGGAAATGAAACGACCGAGGCCCTACTCTTTCAGGGATGCCGGCTTCATTATAAACATCATAATATATACATTGTCAAAGTATGTACATCCTAAGAGCCGGTGGCTCAAGTGTAGTGAGGGCGAAGATGAGCAATAGTCCACGGCCGGAGGGTCTCCTCCTCCGACTGACGTGAGTCCTTGTGGTCTCGAACATCGATGACATAGTATGACCCATTGTTCAAATTCTTGCTGTCCACAAAGGGTCCTTCCCAAGGTGGGGATAGCTTGTGCATGTCAGTTTGATCCTGGATGAGCCGGATGTAACGCCCCGGATCCGATGCGCCAGGTGTCCGCCAGTTATTCGCCGTCGTTGCCTTGTCATTTGCTTGCGTGTTTCACTTTGCCATGTCATCATCTGCATTTTATCATGTCATCATGTGCATTTCATTTGCATACGTGTTCGTCTCATGCATCCGAGCCTTTTCCCCGTTGTCCGTTTTGCAATCCGGCACTCCTATGTCCTCCGGCGTCCCCTTCTTCTCTCTCGTTGTGAGCGGGTATTAAACTTTCTCGGAATGGACCGAGGTTTGCCAAGCGGCCTTGGTATACCACCGGTAGACCGCCTGTCAAGTTTCGTGCCATTTGGAGGTCGTTTGATACCCCAACGGTTAACCGGGTAACCGCAAAGCCCTCTTTGAGTTGCAGCCCAACACCCCTTCCAAAGTGGCCCAAAACCCATCTAACTCCCCTCCATGCTCTCGGTCGTTCGATCACGATCGCGTGGCCGAAAACCGCTCCTTATTTGGACTCTCCTAGCTCCCTCTACCTATAAATAAGTCTTCCCGTCCAATCCGGATCCGAAACCCTAATTTTTCGCCCACTTGACCGGACATGTCCGCCGCCTCCGGATGTTTAGCGCCGCCGCCCGCGCCATGTCGCCTGCCACGTGGCGCTCGACCGCCAGCGTCGCCGCCGGCCCAGCAGCCGTCCCCCCCCCCATGGTCCATCTCGCCGCCGCCGCAGGATCCGCGGCCCGTCCCCGCCGCCGGCCGTCGTGCCTCGCCGCCGGCGTCGCCGCCGCCGGCCCGCCCGCGCCTCCTCCTCCGCCGTCCAGCGCCCCGGCGCCTTCCTCGGCGTCGCGTCGCCGCCCGCCACTTCCGTCAGGCCGCTGCGTCGCCGTCGCGATCCGCGCCGCCGGCGCCGCCATCGCCGCGGCCCCGCGTCGCGTCGCCGTCCCGATCAGCGCCGCCGCCGCCGCGCCCCGCCCCCGCTGCTGCGGCGCCCGCCGCCACGCTCTGCCGCTGCCGCCTCCCTCCGTCTTCGCCGGCCGAAGCCGCCTCACGCCGGCGTCGTCCCATCTCGCCGTCGCCGAGTCGCCGGGCCGAGCTTCGCCGGAGCTCCTCCGGCCGGATCCATCGATGGGTGGATCAGATCCACCCATCCCACCATCCAAACGCTTCCCCGTGTCCGGATCCGCTCCGTCCCGGGATCTCCTCGTCCCGGGTTGACTTTTCCCGAAGGTAAAATATGCCTAAGTCCCAGATTTCCGTTATTTTCATGCCATCTTTGACGCATCACATTTTTACACCCGTAGCTCAGTTTCGTGCGTATAATATGTCAAATTGTTCGTCTCGAAGAGTACATCATTTCATTCCATTGCATCATTTGCATTTGAGCTCATCTTGATGCCCGAAATGCTGTTGGAAGAAGGCTTCAGATCGTTAGTTTCAGAATCTTATCAGCTCGAGCTCTTTTGTCATTTTTGCCATGAATTATGTGTGCACCTTATGAACTTGAGTCCTACATGTGAGTTGAACATTGCCATGCCATCTTTCCAGGGGTGTTTGCCATGTATTTTTGTGAGTTATGTGTTGACTAGAACAAGCATGCAAAGTAGGGATGATGATGTTGCTGATTTCAGGAACTTAGTGATTTCACTAAGTCTTGTCCTGCTTTTATTTTTATGCCATATGTTCATGTTGTTACAGAGAGATCTATGGCCTTTTTGAGCATGTTCAGTAAGGGTGTTTTGAACATATGGATGTGCTATATCCATCCATTCCTTTGTTGGTATTTATGGAGTAGTCTAGCATGTCATTTTCGTGCTCTACTTTTGCTTGAAAATGTTTCCTGGCAGATTGTTTGCATGAGATTCAATTTTCACGAGGTCGTTGTAGTTGATCCGTGTATGCTATGACCTTGCTCTTGCCATGCTTAGCTTCATAATCATGCCTTCTTACTGTTGGTTGCCTTTACATGCCATGTGTTGCTCTGTAGTGAGTGCATCAAGCTCACGAACATGCCTACTCGTTAACTATTTTTGCCATGCCCAGTTTTTCTGCTAAGTCTGAAATCTGTAATAAAACTTGCTATGTTTACATGGGTGCCATCATTTCTTAAGGTCCTTTTTGGCTTATGGTCAGTAAGGGACTATTGATATATGATTTGAGTAGAATCATGTCATGCCTTGTTTTGCTATTATAAGTTCCTGTAGCATGTTGTTTGCTTGCTCTAAACATGCCTTCCTGATGTTAATTCCTGGCATGTTAGTATTTTCACTAAGTCTGTGAACCTGATATTTTTAGCACTTTCACCATGCTTGTTTGAACATGTTATGATGTGATTTAGCCGTAGCTCAGTGTTCCTCTTTTGTTAAGCATCTCCTGTAGTTCGCTGCCATATGCTTTGTTTTTATGTTGGGGTGCTGTAGCATAGTTTCTTGTTGCTTGCTAAGTGGCATCGGGCTGTTAAACGCAGATTTGCGTCATTCCTGTTTTGCTTGTCATTTGCAAACCGTGCATCCGATTCCGGTGATCTTTATATCGATTTCAACCGAAATCATCTCATCTTTCCAGCGGCATACTTGGTTTGCCAAGTTGATGCCCGGTTCATCATTTTCCTTCCGGAGCACACATATGCATTGCATATCACATCTCGCATAGCATGTCATGTTTTGCATCATATTGCTTGTGCATTGTTCCTTGTTTGATTGTGGTTTCGTTGCTTGTGTTCTTGCTTTGGGTAGAGCCGGAGGCGAATGCGTGTACGAGGAACCTGTTGAGAACGCCTACGAGGATCAAGCCTTCGACAACTCGAGAACCTTTGAGGCAAGATGATCATACCCTCGAAATCACTACTATCTTTGCTATGCTAGTTTGCTCGCTCTTTTGCTATGCCAATGCTACGATGCCTATCATTTGCTTGTCAGCCTCCCAAATTGCCATGTCAAACCTCTAACCTTTGACACCATTCCTAGCAAACCGTTGTTTGGCTATGTTACCGCTTTGCTCGGCCCTCTTATAGCGTTGCTAGTGCGGTGAAGTTGAAGATTGCTCCATGGTGGATGGGGTTTATGTTGGGATATCACAATATATCTTATTTAATTAATGCATCTATATACTTGGCAAAGGGTGGAAGGCTCGGCCTTATGCACAGTGTTTTGTTCCACTCTTGCCGCCCTAGTTTCCGTCATATCGGTGTTATGTTCCCGGATTTTGCGTTCCTTACGGTTGGGCTATTATGGGAACCCCTTGACGATTCGCCTTAAGTAAAGCTTCTCCAGCAATGCCCAACATTGGTTTTACCATTTGCGCTAACAACCTACCACCTTCCCTTGGGTTCTGCAGACTCAAGGGTCATCTTTATTTTAACCCCCGGCCAGTGCTCCTCTGAGTGTTGGTCCGAACCGAGATACCTGGGGCCACCTCGGGAAACTTGAGGGTTGGTTTTACTTGTAGCTAGACTCATCCGAGTGTGCCACGAGAAAGAGATATGTGCAGCTCCTATCGGGATTTGTCGGCACATTCGGGCGGTGTTGCTGGTTTAGTTTTACCCTGTCGAAATGTCTTGTTGTACCGGGATACCGAGTCTGATCGGAGTGTCTCGGGTGGAGGTCTATTCCTCCGTTGACCGTGAGAGCTTGTCATGGGTTAAGTTGGGACACCCCTGCAGGGTTATAAACTTTCGAGAGCCGTGCCCGCGGTTATGTGGCAGATGGGAATTTGTTAACGTCCGGTTGTAGAAAACCTGAAGTTGACCTTAATTAAAATACATCAACCGTGTGTGTAACCGTGATGGTCTCTTTCCGTGAGTCCGGAAGTGAACTGATGTTGGAGTTATGCTTGACGAGGTTGCTATAGGATCACTTCTTGATCATACTTTTATCGACCGTGCTTTGCCTTCTCTTCTCGCTCTCTTTTGCGATTGTAGCCACCATATATGCTAGTCGCTGCTGCAGCTCCACCTCATTACTACATCCTTCCTATAAGCTTAAATAGTCTTGATCTCTGGTGCGAGATTGCTGAGTCCTCGTGACTCACGGATACTTCAAAACCAGTTTGCGGTGCCTATGTTACCGAAAGCGGTGATGCAACCAAGCTCAAGGAGGAGCTCGATGAAGATCTTGCCCTTTGTGTTGTTTCGTTCTAGTTGATCAGTAGTGGAGCCCAGTTGGGGTCGATCGGGAACCTTTGTCGCATTTGGGGTTCTCCTTTTATTTTGGTTCCGTAGTCGGACCTTGATTGTATCTGGATGATGTTATGCTTTATTCATGTAATTGTGTGAAGTGGCGATTGTAAGCCAACTATGTATCTCTTCCCTTATGTACTACATGGGTTGTGTGAAGATTACCTCACTTGCGACATTGCTTTCAATGCGGTTATGCCTCTAAGTCGTGCTTCGACACGTGGGAGATATAGCCGCATCGAGGGCGTTATACCGGAGCACCAAGTCACCTTCTTGAAAGGTTCTGGTCTTAACCTGGCGGCTGTGATAGTGGCGTAGATCTTGTTGGTAACACCGAACGAGCCGCCGCAAGGTCATGCTCCTCATCTAACATGTCAAGTGCATCCTGATGTGCTCTTTCATTATCAGCCTCAACATAAGCCGCCACGCGGGGCGAGTCGTGACGGATGTCACTAGAGAGAATCGCCTCAGCTCCATAAACCATGAAAAAGGCGTGTAACCCGTAGATCTGTTGGGTGTAGTATTGATGCTCCATAGCACTGAAGATAACTCCTCCACCCAACAACCCGGCGTTCTCTGCAAAGGAACCATAAGCCGGGGCTTGATGTCTCTCAAAATTTCTTGATTGGCTCTTTCGGCTTGACCATTGGATTGAGGGTGAGCCACTGATGACACATCAAGTTGAATATGCTCACGTTGAAAAAACTCTTTCGTAGCACCCTTGGATAGATTAGTGCCATTATCGGTTATAATGCTGTGGGGAAAACCAAAGCGAAAAATCACCTTTTTGATGAATTGAACCGCCGTTGCCGAACATTTACTGACCGGCTCTGCTTCGACCCACTTTGTGAATTTGTCAACCTCCCCCAAAAGGTGGGTCTTTTTGTCCTTGGACCTTTTAAAAGGCCCAACCATATCAAGCCCCCAGACTGCAAATGGCCAAGTAATTGGAATCATACTCAATTCTTGAGCCGGCACGTGAGCTCGCCGTGCAAATTTATGACAACCATCACATTTACTGACCAAATCCTCTGCATCAGCATGAGCCATGAGCCAATAAAATCCATGACGAAAAGCTTTAGCCAGAAGAGATTTAGAGCTGGCATGATGACCACAATTTCCTTCATGAATCTCACGAAGAATCTCACGGCCTTCCTCAGGAGAGACGCAACGCTGAAACGCCCCAGTGACACTGCGATGGTGTAAGTCGCCATTGGCAATTGTCATTGACTTAGACCGCCGGGTTATCTGCCTAGCCAAAGTTTCATCCTCAGGTAGGGCTAGGCATATAACCCGAAAACCGATGTACCGAACCGAAATAACCGACACCGAAGCCGAATACACCGAAACTGAGAGCTTCGATGGTGCGATCGGTTAGCATATTTTGAAAACCGAAATTACTTTGGTGAATTTGGGTTTAGCCCTCGGTCAAATGAACTGACCGAAGACCGAGTAAAATAGAGGCCTAGCCCAGCCAGCCGGCCCATATGCTATCGCTACAGACCTTGCCCTAATCCCCTGCAATCGCACGCGTGAGGATTCGAGGTAGCGAGCGAGCCGCCGCCCGCCGCCGTCTCCCGTCTGACCTCTGCAATTCCATTCGCCGCCTCCTCGCTTCCTGCATGGTGTTTATTGCTCGATGCTTCAGCTTCCGTCCCTTCTAGAGTTCCTGATGGAGCCCCATCCTTTTATACCGTTTGCAACGCCCGCCTCAATCATCGGGAAGGCGGGGACGAGGAGCTCCGAATCCCAGCCGGCTAGCTGGAGACGGATCCGTAGCAACATCGCCGGCAGCGCTGCTCGCGCCACCCTCCTGAGGAACTGCGGATCTACGCGGCTATGCCCATAGGACGATTCTGCAAGGCTGCCTAGCTGCAACTTAAGTCCTCTCTCCTCTGTTTCAATCATGTGTTTATTTTTCCCCATCTAAAACATCTGAAATGTAGTCGAATTTGAACATTGTTCTATACTATAGTGCTTGTGTTGAACCGTTGATGAATACGTGGCCTAAAATAATTGCAGAATCATAGTACTGTACTACCATTCTTCATTGTCAACCAACTGGTTTGATTTGTTTATGTGGAATACTTGTTGACAGTGAAATTTGGTTTGACTGTAGATGTCGTCCGAGGTTCAAGAGATCGTGGGGACAGAGACTGGTGTGCCTTCTTCAGCTCTAACAACAGTTGATGTAGTACCTATGGACGTCGAGAAGGCCACTGGAAGTGATCATGATGTTGAGATTGAGCAAGCAGCGGAAGCAAGGAAGGAGGATGACAAACAGGGGATTGGCAAGGCAAAAGTTGTGAAGGGGGATGACAATGACAAGAAAGACACCCAGAAGCAGATAGCATCAAGATCAGAGATGTGGAACCACTTTGAAAAGGTCATGATCAATGGTGATTTTGCAGAAAGGAAAATGCAACTACTGCAAGAGTGATATCAACGCCCATACTACTGTTAATGGTAGATCTGCTTTGCGCAAACATTTTAATATTTGCAAGCATAATCCTCATAGAAATATTGGTGATGATAAACAAGCTGTGTTGCAATATAATCAGGGTGATAGTGTTAATACTTGGAAATATGATCCTGATGCTATTAGGGCTGCTTTTGTTGAAATGGTGATAGAGGATGAACTCCCGTTTGCATTTTGTGAAAAAACTGGGTTCAAGAAGTTTATGTCTGTAGCATGCCCACGCTTCTTAGTTCCATCTAGGAGAACATGCACTAGGGACATTGTTGGCAAATATTTTGAAGAGAAGGCTAAACTGAAACTTTTCTTTAAAGAACATTGTGAAAGAGTGTGTCTCACCACTGATTGTTGGTCTTCTCAACAAAAGGATAGCTACATGACTGTTACTGCCCACTTCATTTGTAAAGACTAGAAACTTCACAAGAAAGTGATTGGTCTTTTCAATGTTAAGAGTCATAAGGGAGATGATATTGGGAATCACTTGCAAAAGACCTTGATCGATTGGGGGATAGAGAAGGGCATGACCATTACTGCTGATAATGCTAGTAACAATGATGGTGGAATTGGTTATATGAAAAAGGAATTGAATAAAGCTAGGACTTGCATATCTGAAGGCAAATATCTCCACATGAGGTGTGCTACCCACATTGTCAACTTAATAGTTACTGATGGTCTAAAAGAAGTTGATACTTCAGTCAAGCGTGTGCGTGCAGCTGTTAGATATGTGAGGAACAACCCAAGTAGGTTGACTAAGTTCAAAGAATGTGCTGACCTAGAGAAGTTTAACACTAAAGTTTTCTTAATCCTTGATGTGAGCACTAGGTGGAATTCTACATATTATATGTTGAAGGCTGCTGCTAGCTATGTGAAAGTCTTTGCAAGGTATGCTGATGAGGATCCGTACTATGCAATTGATCTACTTAGTGACAAAGGTAAGGACAAGGGCCCTGGAGTTCCAGAAGAGCAGGATTGGGAGAATGTCAGCAAGTTGGCAGAATTTCTTGCACATTTTGCTGATCTAACAACTCGTTTTTCTGCCTCACTACATGTGACTGCTCACAGTTTTTTCCATGAGATTGGTGAGGTGGATATATTAGTGAAAAAAATGGATGGACAGTGGGGATGGTTTGAAAATTGCAATGGCAGAGAGGATGAAGGATAAGTATGACAAATACTGGGGTAATTGGCATGAGCCCGTAGCCAACAAGAAGGGGAAGGAAAAGGATAACATGAACTTGCTGATTTTCATTGTAACAACACTTGATCCAAGGTAAAACAATTCAAGTATTTTAATCTGTTTTTTATTAGGTGAGCTTTCTTCTTCTCTAGCAGCACATATTAAACTTATCTATTTTTGAATCGCAGATACAAGCTTGCAGAATACACACATCTTGCCATTTTGGAAATGTATGGGGATGACAAAGGGCCTAAGGTGTGGGCTGCAATCAATACTTGTCTCCGAGATTTGTTTGAAGAGTATAGGGTGATGTATGCTCCATAAAATGCATCGACTCAAACCACCCGGGAAGCTGAATCTGCAAGTGGAGGGCATGCAAGCATGATGAAGTCTTTGATTGCCAAAAAATGAGGTTGAACAATGGAGGTAGCAGTAGTAGCAAGTCTGAGTTGGACAAGTTCCTTGCTGAGGAAACTGAAGATGATGGCCCAAACTTTGACATCTTATTTTGGTGGAAGATCAATTCATCTAGGTTTCCTATACTGGCATGCTTGGCTCGTGATGCTTTGGCAATCCCCATTTCGACAGTTGCATCAGAGTCTGTATTCTCCACTAGTGGGCGAATTCTTGATGACTTCAGAACTTCTCTTACTCCTTTTATGGTAGAAGTTCTTGTATGCAGTCAAGATTGGCTTCGACATGGCACTCCTCCCAGCATAGCAGAGAACATCGAAGAGCTCACCAAGCTTGAACAAGGTAACTCAAATACATTAACCTTGCCTCGTCTAGTATGTGTTCATTTGCGGTTATACAATGCTTGATTCCACCAATTTTTTTCAGAATTAATTGCGGAGCACAAGGAGAAAGCAAAGCTGCAAAGCAATGCCAAGTCCACCACCACCGCAAAGCCTACTTAAGAATTGGTGAGATTTCAAAATGGAAAAAGCATAATTTTATTTATGAGTGTATCTTTTCGTATGAACCACTCATGTTGTATTGTTGGTTGTAGATTTGGAGAACTTGTTGATGAAGGCCTGATGATGATGGCTGGAGCAAAAGTGAAGCCTCCAAGTTTAGATGTTGGCAAATTCCGAGCAGTGATAGTGCTCTTATATGCTGCCTGCTACTATCTATTTCCTATTTCCAAATTAAGTCCTGAGGGCTAAGTTATCGTCGAACTTTACTGTTTTGTCGTCTCTTGAGACTTGAGTTGGTTTGTCTGCTAAATTATTGTTTGGATGCTATATTTTGAGTCAAATTTGGTATGCTTATGTCTGTTCAGAACGACAGCCTGTTATTAGCTTTTTCACTTGTTTGTTATTACTTCCTATGAGAGAATTGGTAAGTACTCCGAGACATGCCAAAAGGGATCTGTCTCCCTAATCATATTCTATCATTTTCTTATGTTGGCGTGGAGGCTAGCTTTTAACATGCAGGCATGCAGTACTACATGCTGCTTGAGTAATTATCTTTGTCGGCATGTTCGATCCTGATATCACAGAGATTCCTGCTGCTGCTGGCCTTTTTCTATTATATAATTGTACACATCGGTGCTGTTCGGTTAAACCCGATGACTGAACCGATTTCTCGGTGCACCGGAGCCTCGGTTTGGCATTATTTTATTAACTGATCAGTCATTGATTTCTCAAAACCAAACTCATATAGAGACCAAAGAACCACACCGTTCGGTTCGGGGGAACCGAACACCCAGTCCTATCCTTAGGTAACTCGCTCCAGGTCATATAAGCCAAATATGGAACTGTCCAATCATGGATAGCGTGAAGAGCCACCACCAACTGTGCTTCTGGGTCAGGAATAGCCAGTTCTTCCTCTATAGGCAATTTGACAGAAGGGTTATGCAGAATATCCAAGAAAGTGTTAGGTGTCACCGGCTTACGCTGAGACCCCAACCGTCTTAAGGCATCAGCCGCCTCATTCTTCCTGCGATCAATGTGTTCCACTTGATAACCCTTGAAGTGCCCAACAATAGTGTCAACTTCGTGGCGATAAGCCGCCATGAGTGGATCCTTAGAATCCCATGTGCCCGAAACTTGCTGAGCCACCAAGTCTTAGTCGCCAAAACATCTCACCCAGCTTAAGTTCATCTCCTTAGCCATCCGAAGACCGTGGAGCAAGGCCTCATACTTAGCTGCATTGTTAGTACAAGGAAACATCAACATTAAAACATAACAAAACTTTTCACCTCGAGGGGAAGCTAAAACAACTCCAGCCCCCGAGCCCTCCGATTGCCTGGACCCATCAAAGTGAATAGTCCAGTATGTGTTATCTGGCTTCTCTTCAGGCATCTGTAGCTCTGTCCAGTCATTGATGAAATCCACAAGTGCTTGAGATTTGATGGTCGTACGAGGCATATACTTTAAACCATGGGGGTCCAAGCTCAATGGCCCACTTGGCTACTCGACCTGTAGCTTCTCTGCTTTGGATAATATCCCATAATGGAGCAGAACTGATCACAGTGATAGGATGACCCAAGAAATATTGCTTAAGCTTCCGACTGGCCATGAACACTCCATATAGAAGCTTCTGCCAATGCGGATGCCTCTGCTTTGACTCAATGAGAACTTCACTGATATAGTAAACCGGCCGTTGAACCGGATATTCCTTGCCTGCTTCCTTCCGCTCCACCACAACAGCTACACTGGCAGCCTGGGCGTTAGCAACCACATATAATAACAATGGCTCCTTATCAATAGGAGCATCAAGGACTGGCAGCTCAGCTAGCCGTTTCTTCAAAGCTTCAAGCGCGTCATTAGCAGCATCACTCCAGACGAAGTTATCTGTTTTCTTCATCATCTGGTACAGTGGTATGGCCTTCTCACCCAACCGGCTTATGAACCAGCTTAAGGCAGCAATACGACCCGTCAGATGCTTAACATCATTGATACATGTCAGCTTTGCCAAGGAGGTAATGGCCTTGATCTTCTCCGGGTTAGCCTCAATGCCTCTGTTAGAAACTAGAAACCCAAAAGCTTGCCTGTTGGCACACCAAAAACGCACTTGGCCGGGTTAAGCATCATCTTGTAGACCTGGAGATTGTCGAAGGTCTCCTTCAGATCATCTATCAAAGTTTCCTTCTCTTTGGATTTCACCACAATATCATCCACATAAGCATGAACATTGCGCCCAATCTGACTGTGAAGACAATTCTGCACACATCGCTGGTAAGTCGCCTGGGCGCTCTTGAGCCCAAAAGGCATAGACACATAGAAGAAGGCTCCAAAAGGAGTGATAAAAGATGTCTTCTCCTAGTCCTTAACTGCCCTCTTGATCTGATGATAGCCAGAGTAAGCATCCAAAAAACTCAAATGCTCACAACCCGCCGTAGCATCAATGATTTGATCAATACGAGGGAGAGAAAAAGGATCAGCCGGACAAGCCTTGTTTAAGTCTGTGTAGTCCACACACATACGCCAAGTGCCATTCTTCTTAAGAACTAGCACCGGATTAGCCAACCACTCAGGATGAAAGACTTCAACAATGAACCCAGCCGCCAAGAGCCAGCTCAGCAAGACAATACTGAGCTGGGACTTTATATATACTTCATTGATAATAACATTATATGATGTCACCCCCACCATGGGGCTTGAACCCACGTCCATAAGGTTAAGAGCCTTGTGCTCTACCAACTAAGCAATATATCCTTCAATATAATAGATTAAGGCTTGTGTATTTTGAATTTTTGACAGGAGCAATTGGTAGCCCCCAAGGGCCGTCTCATTATGATGTGAAGTCGGTCTTCAATAAGGTAAGCAATTGTCGATGAAGACGTGAATTCCGCCGAAGGGGACCCGGTACCCGTACTCAATTGAGCCGACCTCGGGACCCAACCCGCATTGTCAATGTAGAGCTTGCCGCGATGATTCTTGGTCATCCGGCCCACATCGTATCCCTTGATCCCTTTGAAGCTGCCCTTTAAGAACTCGAAACCACCGTGCGCTGGCCCCACGGCGGGCCCCCAACTGTGATGGAATAGTCACGGCAGATGTCCTAGTGTGAGGACTTAGTCATGGAGCCATCGCAACTAGGTTAGCTTAAAGGGGTTAAACGGGACAAAGGACACATGATTTTATACTGGTTTGGCCCCTTGCGGTGAAGGTAAAGGCCTAATTGAGTTTGAGGTGGTATTGCTTATGTCTCGATTACCAGGGAGCGAATACGCTTGACCTAGCTTTCGATCTCTTGTTTCTTGCCCTCAACCGCCATAGGGTCATCCCTTTATACACAGGTTGACGCCCAGCGGCTCATGGAGTCCCGACCGGCTCATAAACAACGTGTCCGGCTCGGCGACTAACTATACTTGCCTTACAATATAAGTTACACATATATGGCGGTTTACCCTTATGGGCCTTAAGTCACCCTTGGGCCTTGGGACCTTCATGAACCGCCATCTTCAATGTCTTCACGGGCTTCATACTGATGAACCGCCATAGGTATAACCCGGTCCCTCCTGGGCGGGTCATACCTAATAGCCATATCCCCAACAGGTGCCGTTAATGGAGAAGTTGGGAGAGAGGTGGGCGGCGGATGGAGACCAAAGGGCTCACCTCCCGATAAGCATGTGCAGGGGTCTGATTGCACGCCTCCAGAACTCAAATAGCTATCTGCACGACGTCTCCTAGCCAATAAAAAAGGGGATGTGTGCTGGCACGTAAATGGTTAGTAGAATGCCCACAGGTTTCAATAATACTTGTGTTTCTGATTCTAACATGACAACACTTGTTCCAAAATGACTTTGTTGGTTGTTAATGTGTGTGCCTTCGCAAATCGGACAAAAATTTACCAGAATATGTTGGTTGATACGTCTCCAATGTATCTATAATTTTTTATTGTTCCATGCTATTATATTATCTGTTTTGGATGTTTTATATGCATTAATATGCTATTTTGTATTATTTTTGGGACCAACCTATTAACCTAGAGCCCAGTGCCAGTTTTTATTTTTTTCCTTGTTTTTGAGCCTTGCAGAAAAGGATTACCAAACGGAGTCCAAATGGAATAAAACCTTCGCGATGATTTTCTTGGACCAGAAGACACCCAGGAGACTTGGAGATCAAGTCGCAAGAGCCACGAGGCGGCGACGAGGGGGGAGGGCGTGCCCAGGGGGGTAGGGCGTGCCCCCTACCTTGTGGGCCCCTCGGTGACCCCCTGACCTAGATCTTCCTCCTATGTATTCACATATATTCCCAAACCACCAGCAACCTTCTGTTCCCGTGAGATCCCATCTTGGGGCCTTTTCCGGCATCCTATCGGAGGGGGATTCGATCATGGAGGGCTTCTACATCAACTCTATTGCCCTTTCGATGAAGCGTGAGTAGTTTACCTCAGACCTACGGGTCCATAGCTAGTAGCCAGATGGCCTCTTCTCTCTCTTTTATTCTCAATACCATGTTCTCCTCGATGTTCTTGGTGATCTATCTGATGTAATCTTCTTTTACAGTGTGTTTGTCGAGATCCAATGAATTGTGGATTTATGATCAGCTTATCTATGAATATTATTTGAATCTTCTCTGAATTCTTATATGCATGATTTGATATCTTTGTAATTCTCTTCGAACTATTGGTTTAGTTTGGCCAACTAGATTGGTTTTTCTTGCAATGGGAGAGGTGCTTAGTTTTTGGTTCAATCTTGCGGTGTCCTCACCTAGTGACAGAAGGGTAGCGAGGCATATATTGTATTTTTCCCATCAAGGATAAAAATATGGGGTTTGTAATTCTTATATGCACGATGATCTCTTGTTGCTAGTTGTGATGTCTTTGATGGAGGTGTGGTAGGAGTTCATTTATATACAATAAGACCATATCTAGCCGTGTGCTATGCTTTCAAGCAAACATGTTATTGGTATATTTATGACCTCCTTGTGGATATCTTGTTCTTTACTTTGTGTAACTATTTCGTGTGTTCATATACACTTGAGAGAAGTTACATCTCTAGTTGATATCCTTATTCTTTCACGTCCACCTTTTCCTTGGTGGTTTCGTGAAAGGATTTATTTTGAGTGCGAGTCTTATATCGTTGCACCTTGATGCACTCTTTCGTGGTGAAGATTCTTTTTCTCTTGCTTGTCTTGACGAGGCTTTCCATTTTGGTATCCCTCCTCTTGACAAAGCCATCATTGTCTATCTTCACCATAGGTCGTCACAAGTTTTGGTTTTTAAGTTGCTTTTTGGAGAGCTTGTGAACCCATTTGCTAGTTGAGTGTGTGTGTGTGGGAAGGACATGTATTGCACCTTGTATCTCATTATTTAAGACTATGTTGATGCTTAATGCTCATCCATATATTAGTCTTATCAAGTGCTTTGCCATGACTCACACACATCCTTTTGGTTGAGCCCATTCATAAGTTGCCTCTTTTACATGTTGCTCAACCATGTGCTTGTTGCAAGAGCTATGCCTTGTCTCTTATCTTAGACCACTTGCACTTGTTGTGAGTGATTTTGGGGGAGTGACGATCCTATTTTATGCACTTGGTATCATAATGCAAATATTCTAAGTAGTGCACAAATAATGGGGAGCTTCACTAGTGTCTTTAGAACACTCCGTTGCTCTCTTGCAAGTGTTAGGCTGAAATTTTCTATATGCTCTCTTGCACTTGTCGTGAGGTTCTAGTGATTTTGGGGGAGTGGCGATCCTATTTTGTGATCGTTGTATCCAAATACAAAACTAAATAATACAAAAAACATGGGGAGCTTCTCTAGTTTCTATAGAACACTTCTATGCTCTTATCATAACATCTTTTTTTTTCATGTGGCTCATAGGATCATTGGTTTAGTTGGTTCAATTGGCATCTTTCGATTTCTTGTTTCTCTCTTTGTTATGTCTTTGTGGCATATCATCCTTTTGCAATCTTTGGATCCTCAATATAGTTTGTCTTCCTCCAAGTATTTATATTTAGGTATGTGTATTGCATTCCTCTCTTCTTGAGAAATACACGATTTGTGGAGGAACACTTTTTATATTGGCCTTCTAAGCTTTTCACCCATTTTGGCAATCAATGCCAATGGGGGAGAAGTTTCAGAGAGTTTTGTGGAGAAGTTTACAGAGTTATTTCTTCTTGCTTTGGTTTTGTTCCTTAGCATTTGCATCTCATACGCATGCATCATTGGTTGTTGCATTGCATGGTTGGTGATGCATAATTCCTTGTATAAACTCTCTTGAAAGTGATTGTCATCAATTACCAAAATGGGGGAGATTGAAAGAACATGCGGTGCCCCCATGTTTGGTTTTGGTAATTGATGAAAATCTCTATGGACTAATGGTTGTCTTGAGTTATATTTGAAGGATTTGTCCATAGGAATTTCTTGAAGTCCATTTGTTGGTTTCAAGGAGTTTATATGTTGACCAATGTGCTATTTAAGGAATTATCCAAAGAGTGGTCATGTAGAAGACACGATACAAGTTTTATCAAGAATAAGTCAAGAGTGAATCAAGTTGATCAACACACAAAGCGTACAAGATGTACCGAGAGGGATAAAGTGATCCCATGGTACGGTAAGCATTATCCATTATGCTTTGTGTACTAACCCATGATCTGCATGTGAGTTCTATGTGGGGTTAGGTTTGTTTCCATGGGTTTGCATCAAGAGGAAGATCTCATACAGACCCATGGAGGATGACATCAAGTGGTGATCGTCATTAAGATTGCGGGTGTGCAAGTTCAAGTGGAGCATCATGAAGAGATCATCCTTGAAGCTTGCTATCCATTATGGTGTCAATGGACTTGTGAAGATGTGCCAAAGAGTGTCTCACCCATAGTGGAGTATGGGGGAGAAATCAACTAGTCTTCATCGAGCCAACACAATCAAGAAAGGTGGTCCAACTTGAGGGAGTCAAGACCGACATCATCTAGCTCAAGCGAACTATGTGCAAGGCAAAGGTTTGCCCTTGATAGGTTTTCTATTTACCGGTCTCATGGTGGTAGTTGGGAGCACTACAAAAAAAGACACATCCATGAAATTTGGGCAGAACGAATTTTTTTGTCATACTTACGACACTTCTATGCCGATAATTATGACAAAACCCTGTATCATCATAGATGTGGTGGGCTCCTACTTCTATGACAAAAAATCATGACAGAAAATGGGCTTAGGAGGGCCGGAGACACACCTGCATGACATTCTTTGGGCCGTCCATGATGGAAAAAATCATGGTAGAAGCGAGGGCGAGGAAAATTTTGGGGACTTTCCGGTTACGGTGGGTGGTTGGGGCCGAGCGATGCACGAAGGTTTGCACGTTTCTCTCATACATGTATGCACATGTTTGAGAGGCATTGCGCTCTAACTGAACCCGAGCGAGGCGTTGGCTCTAAGTGAACCCGAGTGATAGCACTAGCTACATTAATGAACCCCGATCTATCCCTTGTTGTTAACTGAACCCAAGTGATTCCTTCGCTACTGAAGCCGATCGAACCTGCTGCCTCTAGATGAACAGTGAACATGGGGATTGGTTGAACGAGTCCAGACATAGGTTGGGGTTGGATGAACAGTTCCCGGTGGGGGTTGGACGAACAGGACCCCGTGATAGTAGAGGTCGTTGCTGCTGGATGAACAGGACCCCGATCGAGGAGGTGGGGTGGATGAATAGTAGCCGGTGGAGGGAGCCCGTGGAGGGCAGGTTCAACAGGACACCGTGGAGGGGCTAGTTGAACAGGACCCCGAGGAGGGCTGGTTGAACAGTAGCCGGTGGAGACTGGATGAACAGGACCCCGTGGGGGGCTGGATGAACAGTTGTCGGTGGAAGCTGGAGGAAGTCGACGGTGGATGAACAGTAGTAGGTGGAGGCTGCAGGAAGTCGATGGTGGATGAACAGTCGCCCCGTGGAGTCCCGTTTTGCGGTATGCCACACCCCTCCTGATGAACATGACCCCCGTTTCGACCGTAGGAGGTCGAAGAGAAGTCCGTTTCCTCCATTTTGTGGTACGCCACACCCTTCCCTGTGAACAGGACCCCGTTTCGACCGTAGGAGGTCGAAGAGAAGTCCGTTTCCTCCATTTTGTGGTACGCCACACCCATCCCGGTGAACAGGATCCCATTTCGACGTAGGCGGTCGAACATAAGGTCGTTTCCTCCATTCTACGATACACCAGACCACGTTTCAGCTGTTCCGTCCAAGCCAGTTGGCTCCCGATGAACACACGATGCATTCCGACCCAGTCTGTTGCCTCCCGATGAACAGGACGCGTTCCGACCTAGTCACTTGGCTCCCAGCAAACATGGCGTTGTTTCCTCCGTTCTGTCCCAGCCGGTTAGCTGAAGATGAACAGGACAACATCGCACCCGTCTGTTGCCTCTCCATGTACACGGGCACTGGCCGTCCATATGCGCGAGTACGTGTTTCGAGACCCCGCTCATATCTACGTACGTGGCCGTAATTTTTGGCGTGTGGCTGTATGTACGTGTACACGGTTTAGATGGGACAACATGAACTGCTATGTGGGGGGCTCTACTATGACATGTGCCGCTACTTACTTGGCCACGGCTCATCGTTGCAGAGCGAGCGATCGACCAGTATGTGCGTACACGTTCGGGACAAGACAGACAACACTACGTATGCTTTGACCGGGTGGGTCCCAACTATCAGGGAGGATAAGGACACACTTCCTTGCATGCGAAGATGTAGCTGGTGGGTCCCAGCTGTCAGGGGGAGAAAACATTATTTTTCAGGGTAAAAAGGATGCAGTTGCATGCATGCGTCCATGGGCATGGTGCATCCCCACTTTCAGCCTCTCACGTACAGTCATCTTCCGATGACTCTCATTTGTTGACCATGTTGACCACACCGTGCCGAGCGCACCAAGGCCAGTGGATGATAGCGAGACCCCAGACTGGAACGACCTGAAGATGGGGAAGACGCTGTAGTGGAGTCGCAGATGGAGAGGAGTGGAAAACTTGACTGGTTCGGGTGCGCAGCAGCACTGCCGCCCACAGGAGACAGGAGCAAGAACAGAGGTTGAAGAAGCAGCACGGTTGTTGGATTAAAATCCAATGGCCCAACTACTAGAACCATTTGTTGATTAAGTTGACAAAGCCCTGCGTACGCGTCAGCTTAGTAGGCCCACAAGTCAGCCACCAAATCTGCTGGGTCCCAGCTGTCATCGGGAGTCGCATAACAAGGAGGCACTTCCTTCCGTGCGAAGATACAGCCGGTGGGCCCAGCTGTCAGGGGGAGGAAACATTTTTTTAGCTTAATACGGAGAAACTTTCCTTGCGTGCGACCATGGACCTCATGGGTCCGAGCTGTCAGGCTCTCCACGTACAGTCCTCTTCTGATGACTCTCATTTGTTGACCATGCCGCGCCGAGCGCAACGAAGCAGTGGACGACGGCGAGGTGCCGGACGGGAACGACCCGGAGATGGGAAGACGTGGCAGTGGAGTCGCAAACTAAGAGGAGTACAAGGGTTATAACTTGCTCTGGTGCGGCGTGGGGCTATAGTCGGTGGAGAATAACAGGTGGTATGGAGGGGTGGAGGGATAGCTTGGCCGGCGGTGGGTGAGGGAGTCCTGGATTAGGGGGTATCCGGACAGCCGGACTATATACATCGTCCGGACTATTGAAGCGTGAAGATACAAGACTCAAGACTCCGTCCCGTGTCCGGATGGGACTCTCCTTTGCGTGGAAGACAAGCTTGGCGATCCGGATATTGTATTTCCTTCCTTGAAACCGACTCCATGTAAACCCTAGCCCTCTCCGGTGTCTATATAAACCGGAGAGGTTGGTCCTTAGATGGCCGATCACAACTACAATCATAATCATCATAGGCTAGCTTCTAGGGTTTAGCCTCTATGATCTCGTGGTAGATCTACTCTTGTACTACTCATATCGTCAATATTAATCAAGAGGAAGTAGGGTTTACCTCCATCGAGAGGGCCCGAACACAGGTAAACATTGTGTCCCTTGCTTCCTGTTACCATCACCTAAGACGCTGAGATCGGGACCCCCTACCGAGATCCGCGGTTTGACACCGACATTGGTGCTTTCATTGAGAGTTCCTCTATGTCGTCACTGCAAGGCTTGATGGCGCCTTCAATCGTCGACAACACGGTCCAGGGTGAAACTTTTCTCCCGGACAGATCTTTGTGTTCGGCGGCTTTGCACTGCGGGCTAATTTGCTTGGCCATCTGGAGAAAATCGACAGCTATGCCCCTGGCCACCAAATCAGGTTCAGAAACCTGAACTACACGGAGGATATTCGCGGAGACTTGATCTTTGACGGATTCTGGCCTGTGCCAGGAGCACCGGACAGTCACGATGAGCACGGCTTAGACCTGCTGTCGGACAGTGCTCGGGATATCACCCCTGCAGTAGCCCCGAACCTAAATCCGGAGCAGGTTGCATTGCCTAAGGACGAATGGGTGGACCCCGCCCCGCAGGCCGCACACTCATCGGTGGTGGAGCCGAACACAGGTCTCACCTCTGTGGAAGCCTGTGACTCCGGACCCCCGGAATCGTATCCGGTTGTTGGTTCCAGTCCGCGCGCTCCCGAGCCAGCCAAGCCAGGTTGGGCTCCGGTAATGGAGTTTACCGCTACGGATATCTTCCAGCACTCGCCCTTTGGCGACATGCTGAACTCATTAAAGTCTCTCTCTTTGCCAGGAGGCTCTTGGCCGAACTATGTCCGGCTCGAGTGGGAAGCAGGTGACGAAGGAATTCGCTGCCCACCCACCACCCACTTCATTGCTACGATTGATGATCTAACCGACGTGCTTGACTTCGACTCCGAAGACATCGATGGTATGGACGACGACGCAGGAGAAGTATAGGAACCACCGCTCACAGGGCGGTGGACAACCACCTCCTCATACAATATGTATATGGTGGACACTCCGAAGGAAACCTATGGTGATGAGGCAATGGAGGATAACCCCTCAGGGAGAAAAAGAAAGCATGGGCGTCGTTGGGGCGCTCCAAGCCCCGCCACAGCAATACCGGCCCAGGAGACAAAAACAATCCGGATGGTGCCTAAGAGGAATACAAACCTGATCAACTCGCCTTCGAGCAGGCCGAGCAGGAAGATGAGCAGGTCAGCCCAGACGAACAGGCGACAGACGGATATCCGGAGGCGGACAACTACATGCCCCCTCCGAAGACGAGATTAGCCTCGGCGACGACGAGTTCGGCGTGCCTGAGGATCCTGTGGAGCAGGAGCGCTTCAAGCGTTGGTTTATGGCCACTGCAAGGAGCCTGAAAAAGAAGCAGCAGCAACTCCAAGCTGATCAAGACCTGCTCACAGATAGGTGGACTGAGGTCCTGGCAGCCGAGGAATACGGACTCGAGCGCCACACGGCTGACCGGCCGTGGAACGACATATCAGCCTGAATACCAGCCCACACCCCCACGCCAATACACTATGACCCGGGGTAACAGGCAAGACCTGCAAGATATACTGGAAAACATAGCAGGACAACCAAGATCAATCTACGGATCGCAGGGGCGCGCCCCAGCACGCGACGATGACCGTCGCAACGAATACACCATAAACAAGTCCATCCGAGCCGAACACAGCCACCCAGACCAATTCGAACTGAGTAGCCACATAGCCCGGCACAGAGGCGCCGCACACCCCCTCTGCTTCACCGATGAAGTGATGGATCACGAATTCCCAGAAGGGTTCAAACCCGTAAACATTGAATCATACGATAGCACAACAGACCCCGCAGTATGGATTGAAGATTTCCTTCTCCATATTCACATGGCCCGCGGAGACGACCTACACGCCATCAAGTATCTTCCCCTTAAGCTCAAAGGACCCGCCCGACACTGGCTAAACAGCCTGCCCGCAAATTCCATTGGCAGTTGGGAAAACCTGGAAGACGCGTTCCTCGACAACTTCCAGGGCACATACGTGCGACCACCGGATGCCGATGATTTGAGCCACATTACTCAACAACCCGGAGAGTCAGCCAGAAAATTCTGGACTCGGTTCCTAACTAAAAAGAACCAAATAGTCGATTGTCCGGACGCCGAAGCCCTGACAGCTTTTAAGCATAATATCCATGACGAGTGGCTCGCCCAACACCTCGGCCAGGAAAAACCCAAGTCCATGGCAGCTCTCACGACACTAATGAGCCGCTTTTGCGCGGGCAAGGACAACTGGTTGGCTCGCAGCAGCACCACGCCACATTCTGGCACTTCGGACGTCCGTGACAATAATGGCAAGCCACGGCGCAACAGACACAAGCGACGGAACAACGACGACAACACCGAAGACACGACAGTCAACGCCGGATTCAGCGGATCCAAATCCGGTCAGCGGAAGAAGCCGTTCAAAAGAAACAATCAGGGACCGTCCAGTCTGGACCGCATACTAGAACGCTCGTGCCAAATTCATGGCACCCCAGACAAGCCAGCCAACCACACCAACAAAGACTGCTGGGTGTTCAAACAGGCTGGCAAAATAAACACCGAAAACAAGGACAAGAGGCTAGACAGCGACGATGACGAGGAGCCCCGGCATCCGAACATGGGGGGACAGAAGAAATTGCCCCCCCAGGTGAAAACGGTCAACATGATCTACGCCACTCACATTCCCAAGCAGGAATGGAAGCGAGCACTACGGGACGTCTATGCGATGGAGCCAGTCGCCCCCAAATTCAACCCATGGTCAGCTTGTCCATTCACCTTTGATCGTAGGGATCACCCTACTAGCATCCGTCACGGCGGCTCAGCCGCATTGGTCTTAGACCCAATCATCGACGGATTCCACCTCACGCGAGTCCTTATGGACGGCGGCAACAGCTTGAACCTGCTTTATCAGGACACAGTGCGCAAAATCGGCATCGACCCTTCAAGGATCAAGCCCACCAAAACCACATTTAAAGGTGTAATTCCTGGAGTAGAGGCCCGTTTTACGGGCTCTATAACATTGGAAGTGGTCTTCGGATCCCCGGATAACTTCCGAAGCGAAGAGTTAATCTTTGATATCGTCCCTTTCCGTAGTGGTTACCACGCACTGCTCGAACAAACCACATTCGCTAGATTCAATGCGGTACCACACTATGCATACCTCAAGCTCAAGATGCCAGGACCACGCGGGGTCATAACATTCAACGCAAATATGGACCGCTCTCTTCGTACAAAAGAGCATACTGCAGCCCTTGCGGCGGAAGTACAATGCGGCCTCCTCCGACAAACCACCAATCCGGCGACGATAACCTCGAGCACCGTCAAGCGAGTCCGGAGCGCCCCGCAACAGGATCACCAGGCACGCAAAGAGCGCGACTAGCAGTCCCGCCTCCGCTTAAGACCCATCAAAGCAGCATTCGTGCCACGCATACACAATTACGCACTCAAAATACCATGGGCACAGGTGGAGGCGCAACAGTGACTCAGTCAACAGTGTGGTATCACCGCAACATACCTTCATAACCTTCCCTTTTTATCTTTCAGGACATTGCTTCAGGGCAGCCTCTTCAGAAGAGACGGATTGTCGGACTTACATAGGAGAGAAAACCAAGGAGGCAACAGGCTTCATGCACAAAAGGAAATACCCAGGTGGAATCTGTTCACGATCGTTATATCTGTTTTATATACCTACATGCAACCTGCCCTTGGATAGGACATGTTAAATAGTCCTATTTACTTCTGCTTAAACGCACCCATTGTAAACATACGCTTAAATGTATTATTCATCAATGGGAGATCATACATAGCGTCAGCTTATTATTATCATTTGAGCATTTTTTCTTACAAATGTTTATTTAATATTGCATCCGTACACCTTGGTACGATCAATTTTGCCAGGGGCTTCTTATGGCACCTCATAATACGGCAAAACAAGTCCGAACACTTTCAACAGTGCGGCACCCCAAACTTATAGCACTATATGCATCAGCTCCGAATCACGTCTTGGGTCAATAGTTGGGTTTGCCCGGCTCCCTTGTTTTGGTACCTTATATTCTATTATATCGGCTAAGGTAGCGCAGGGAGAACTACTGCGATTGTTTCCCGGTTCTTCCAGACGAGCACCTCAGTAGAGAAAGCCGAAAACTGACCGACATGATGTGGCGAGAGCTGGTCGCTGTTCGAGAGGTCTTAAAATCCTTAAAGATTTTTCCGCTTTAGGCGAGGAATCGGCTTCGTCCGATCTAGGCGTATATAGCGCCCCAATTCGGCCTTCCAAATTCTAGGGGCTTCGCCGAAATTTAAAATTGTAGACTTCTATGGCTAAGTGAAAGTTATAAAGCCACATAGTCCGATTGCCTTGTTCGCTACGCCGGATACCTCCTTAAGGGACCAAAGATTTGGGTAAAGAGTATCCGGGTTTTTCCAGGAACACCCCGGTGCTAGTTACGTGGGGGCGGAAGCCGACGACTGGCCTACTTTCAGAATTTTATAAACAGCCGCACGGAAGGTAATATTTTAAATCAAAGAGCGCTACATAGCACAAGTAACTTCGTCTTAATATTACAACAATGACAGAGGTACATTTACTCAAGGATCGTGTCCTTGGTACATTCATCGGCCACGAGACGAGCGCCCTTCATAAAGCCATCGTAATACTTCTCGAGATAGCGATGCGCCTTACCCTCCGGCGGCCCGTCCTTCACTAGCTTCTCCGCATCCAGCTTGCCCCAATGCACCTTCGCGTGGGCAAAGGCCCGGCGGGCACCCTCAATGCAAACGGATTGCTTGATAACTTCAAGCCGCGGACAGGCATTCACCATCCGCTTGATCAAGCCGAAGTAGCTAGTGGGCAGGGGCTCACCAGGCCACATCCGAACTACGAAATCTTTCATAGCCACTTCGGCCGCCCTGTGGAGTTCGACCAACTGCTTCAATTGGTCACTCAGAGGCGTTGGGTGTTCGGCCCCAGCATACTGGGACCAGAACAACTTCTCTGTTGAGCTCCCCTCCTAGGCACGGTAGAACTCCGCGGCATCTGATACGCTGCGTGGCATATCTGCGAATGCCCCTGGAGAGCTCCGAATTCGGGTAAGTAAAAGAAACGCCTCCTCCACATGTTTGCTTTGCATAAAGAATGTCTCACCCGCCGCTATCTTCTTGGCCGCCTGGATTTCCTGTTGTGCCTTGTCGGCTTCGGCCTTGGCATCTTTCATACTCGCAAGGGCCTTCGCAAGCTCGGCCTCTTTCATCTTAAGATCATGCTCCACGGACTCGAACTTCTTGCCGAGCTCCGGAGCTCTTCTTCTACTCTCGCCCTCCAAACATCTTGCCTTTCGCGCTCCTTGCATTCCAAGGCCGCCTTGTCTTCGGCCTCAGACAACGCTTTATTTAGAGACGCCACTTCGGTGGTGGCCCCTGTTACACAGTCACGATGCTTCGTCGTTAGAATAACCAATTTTATATATCCTTCATTATATGAGAGCGGGGAATCACTCACCTTTGTTCTCTTCGAGCTGCCTCTTCGTGAGGCTGAGCTCTCCCTACGCCTACTCCAGGTCCCGCTTTAGTCCAGCGACCTCGATTGTGCGGACAGCAGCGACAAGCAGCACAACCTGCTTATTCACATGCACACTTATTATTAAACTCCTGCGGATTATAATTGACCCTCCGTTTGGCTTTTCTTTCCGAACACCAAACAGAGTATCAGGGGCTACTACCTATCGGGTGGTAATTTCACACATTTTTATTACTTACCTCAAAGCCTGTCAGGAGGCTGGCGCAAGCTTCGGTTAGTCCGCTCTTGGCGGACAAAGCCTTCTGAATCACTGCACTCATAAGAGTACGGTGCTCTTCATCCGGGGAAGCGCCGCGAAGCGCTTACATCAGATAATCCAACGCCTCGGGCGTAACGGAAGTCCTCGGCACGGACGGCTCGCCCTCCCTAACGAGAGGCTGCCCGCCTGAGTCCGGAACCATTCCAGGTTCCGGAATAGTGTTCGGCTGAGAGCCCGGCTTACTGCAACTCTCATCGACACGATCCGCGAGGATCTTGAACCCCGCGTGTCCAACATCTGGAATTCCGCCTTGGGGCATCTCCAGAGTCACCTCCCCCCACTCTAGGAGCCTTCAGGACAACACCTCAGCCGCGGGCTGTGGAGTAGTGGCCGTCGGGAGCGAATTCATCGTTGAATCGCTCAGGGACCCATCCGAAGACGATACCTCGGGATGAACCCTGGCTAGACTGCATATATGTTCGGCGTTATAAAAAGACTATGAAGTAAAGTCACGATAGAGTGCGGATACTTACGATCGCGCTAGGGGCTTCCCCTGGGCAGCCACCCCTCCTCGCTATGGGCGGCCGCGGCGGAGTAGTCCGGAAGGGGCACCTTTCCCTTCTTGGACGTCCCAGCCTTCCCCTCTGGGGCGACTTCACTCTTTTTCTCCTCCCCAGTGCGGGGAGGCAGAGTTTCCTCTTGCTTCCCCCCGCCTCCACTGGAGGAATCTGCCTCGTCGTCGTCGGACGACGAGGGTATGACGGCCTTGCGCCGGGGGCCTTTTCGGGCCCCCTGGTCCGCCTTCTCAGGCCCCCCATCCTCTCCGGATGGGGCGGCCCCTTCTTCTTCTTCCTCCCCTTCGGGGGAGGAGTGTGCCTCGTCGTCTTCGGACGAGGCTTCTGGTACGACCTTACGCCAGAGACCCTTCCTGGTCCCCGAGGCCTTCTTTTCGGCCTTCTTCTCCGGTGCCTTGTAGGGCGCCGGGACTAGCATATCCGCCAGGAGAGCATCAGCTGGGCCTTCTAGCAGCGGAGCCAGACAGTCAATCCGCTCCGCTGTCTCCACATAATCCTGATCAAATATGCACAATTACTTAAGACTCCCCCATGAATACATTGGTAAGAGCTGAATCCGGTGGTAGTTAGAAAACTCACCGGACGAGGAGGCCGTGCGGCATAAAGTCCACGGTCCTCGGATGTGGGAGGAGGTACTTTGGAGGCCTTGAACAGGGCCTTCCGTGCGTCTTTATGCATCATGCCGTAGAGCCTCCAAAGCGTCTGGTGTTCGGCCGGGACGAACTCCCACAGATTAAATGCCCGCCTTTGGCACGGAAGAATCCGGCGAACGAGCATGACCTAGATCACGTTGACAAGCTTGATGTTCTTGTCCTTCATGCTCTTGATGCAGTTTTGGAGTCCGGTCAGCTCTGTAGGTTCGCCCCAGGCCAGGCCCTTCTTTTCCCAGGAGGTGAGCCGCATGGGGGTTTCGGATCGGAATTCGAGGGCCGCCGCCTAGTTGGCACCGCGCGGCTCGGTGATGTAGAACCACCCCGACTGCCACCCTTTCACGGTCTCCGCAAAGGATCCATCAAGCCAGGTGACATTAGGCACCTTGCCCACCATGGCCCCTCCTCACTCCGCTTGCTGGCCGCTCACGATCTTCGGCTTCACGCAGAAGATTTGCAGCCACAGGCCGAAGTGAGGCTTGATGCGGAGGAAGGCCTCGCATACGACGATGAACGCCGAGATGTTGAGGACGAAGTTTGGGGCTAGATCATGGAAATCTAGCCCATAGTAGAACATGAGCCCGCGGACGAAGGGATGAAGTGGAAACCCCAGTCCACGGACGAAGTGGGTGAGAAACACGACCCTCTCGTGGGGTCCCGGGGTTGGAATGACCTGCTCGTCGTCCGGTAGCCGGTGCACTATGTCTGCGGCCAAGTATCCTTCCGCCCAGAGATGCGTGATATGCTTCTCCTTCACAGTGGAAGCCACCCACTTGCCTCCTGCTCCGGACATATTCCACTGTGCGGAGAGGACTTGAACTAGGGCGCTGGAGCTCAAGGAGGTAAAGATGAGCAAAGGAGGAGGAAGGCGTGGGTGAAAGTGGGGAGCCCTTATCCCTTTATAAAGGCGACAAAAGTGGTGCACCTCCTCACTCGCCCGCTGAGAATCGCTTACTTCCCAAGCGCCACGATTGATGGCGTGGTGGGATTACCCATACCCGTATTGATGAGAATCCTGTGATAAGGGGACACGATCTCTGCTTCGACAAGAGGTGTCAAGGAAACCGCCTCGCAATATGCGCTATGGCTGGTTGTGGAAAACGGTTCGAATAATGACCCGACCGTAATGACATATCATGTCGTCTAAAAAGTTGTCAGCTAAAATATCATTCTCTCTACGATGGTATGTGAAGATAATTTTGCAAATCCGGACATGGTTTACGTATTCGATGATTACCTTGGAGTATTCGGAGATGGAACCCGCCTTGCAATGCCGAAGACAAGACTGCGCGCCGGACTCATCGTCATTGAAGCCTGGTTCAGGGGCTACTGAGGGAGTCCTGGATTAGGGGGTATCCGGACAGCCGGACTATATACATCGTCCGGACTATTGGAGCGTGAAGATACAAGACTCAAGACTCCGTCCCGTGTCCGGATGGGACTCTCCTTTGCGTGGAAGACAAGCTTGGCAATCCGGATATTGTATTTCCTTCCTTGTAACCGACTCCGTGTAAACCCTAGCCCTCTGGTGTCTATATAAACTGGAGAGGTTGGTCCTTAGAAGGCCGATCTCAACTACAATCATAATCATCATAGGCTAGCTTCTAGGGTTTAGCCTCTACGATCTCGTGGTAGATCTACTCTTGTACTACTCATATCGTCAATATTAATCAAGCAGGAAGTAGGGTTTTACCTCCATCGAGAGGGCCCGAACCTGGGTAAACATTGTGTCCCTTGCTTCCTGTTACCATCAGCCTAAGACGCACAGATCGGGACCCCCTACCCGAGATCCGCCGGTTTTGACACCAACAGTGGGGTAGCGCTTTGCAGCAATGCGTGAGGCTGGAATAGGCGTTCCCAGCGACGCTGGAGGAAGAAGACGAGAGATTGAAGGTGCATGCTGGCCGTTGGATACAAATCCAATGGCTGTGGATGTTAGAATCATTTATTGACTAAGTTGACAATGCCTTGTGTAGGCTTGGACCTATTGGCCCACGTGTCAGCCTGCAGAAATGTGGCATATATTTAACCCATGTTTTCTAGAATTTACAGTCCATTTACTGGGCTGGGTGAACAAATAATTTCGTGTCAATGCGTCCCATTTAATATTTTTTAAGAAATCCCAGCCCATTTGCACTTTCTTGAAATACACAAATTAGCTAGGATTGTTCCACATATAATGTTAGGTTAGAAGGAGCAATTAATATCAAAAAATAAACCGGAGCGACACATTTTTTAATATAAAATTAACAAATTAGCGAGTTATTGCTCAAAAGAGAAATGAGCGAGTTATTATTACATCGGTCCTTAAAATCTTCGCAACCTTTTGTACACAATCACCAGGATTTTCCTTGCCCGTGAGCAAAAACAACTAGGATTTTCCTTGCCTCTGAGTCAAAAACAACCAGGATTTTCCTTGCCAACTTCTGTTAAACATTTACTTTTATAAGTTAATAAGACGTGGGATGTTTTTTATAATGTCTATATAAGTCTCTATTAAATATATGATAATAGTAATAATATAAATATATATAATTTGGTTAGAAGGGAAAACATAAATTGGACACAACATTATTATTCTTGTATATAGATAAATAGAACAGAGATCTGGGTTTTATTAAAAAAATACATTGGGCTGCCGATCTTTAAGAAAAAGTAAAATCTACGCTGGGAGGCCCATAGGCCGGTACGTACATGACGGACCTCAAAAAATAAGTTGAAACCACTATCTCTGTATGTCGTGGGCTACGCATGTTAAAAAACAAAACCTAGGCCTAGCTGATACTTGTTCGCCCTCTAGAAAAAAAATGATACCAGTTATATCCCCGATACCCCTTTCCCGCAACAACAAAAAAAAGATCCCCGATACCCCTGAAAAAAAGCTCCCCGATGACATCGTTGGAAATTTATTTCGTTTATTGACTATAGGTTGACAAACCCGTGGGCCCCAACGTTAGTATAGAATTAGGAGGAAACTTTTTTTCCAATGAGGCACTTGCTTGCGTATGGCTTGGAGATGGTGGGTCCCCACTGTCAGTCTCTCGGCGTACAGTCCTCTCCCGATTCCTCTCGTTTGTTGAGCATGTTGACAATGGCATACAGCAGCGCCATGACGAGCGCACAGACCAGAAAGAACCGCAGGGGGGGAAGACGCCTTCATTCTTTCGAACATACCGCACTAACCCGGTGGCTGCAGGCACCCAAAAGCTGTACTGCCCGGGTTCGATTCCAACTGGTGCAGTTGAAAAATATCTAACACTTGCCAAAAATTCGTCCCTAGTTTACCCTGTTTTACGCACACTCAACACTGTCTTGCCATTTTGAAAATAGCATATCTTTTTGACTTTGCATCATATGAAGATGTGCTATACGAAATGTTGATCAGCATGATGTTAACTTGTTGTTAGTTCCATTTTTTTTACCATGAATAAAATTTCCAACATTCTGTTATCCATGTTTGAAAAGTGCCTGTTGATTTAAATGCTCTGCTTCTGAAACATGCAGTTTCTTATCTGAAAAACACTTGGAAAAGCAACCATCAGCGGTGTTGGATTCAATGTCGTGCTTCTTCAATCCCCCAGTAGCGTGAGGGGGAAATAAACTTCCGCCCCATGCTGCCGGTTGGGGAATGGAGCGAACTGGATTAAAGAGGGGGCCGGCTACAGAACTAAAGAAGCACATTAGACGCGATTATTTTTCTCAGTGGATGGCTCTCGATGGCATTTTTTTACTTGCCTCTACACCATACAACTTGTATTTTTAGCTTCCCAGTCCGTGGTGGACTAGCAGCCCATTTGCTAGGCGGGCCAACCTACAGAAAGCAGCACTCGATTTTTCGTCAAGCCCCCAAAACAACGCAATACTATGTTAGTTTTGAAACCGAAAACATTACGGCAGGGGTTGAGCAGGGGAGGGGGGAAGACATAGCAAAAGGATAAAAAAGAGCTGACGCACCATTGCTACCCTAACAAGCAGGTGCAATTCTTCTCGGGAAGGTGTGCAGTTGACATCCACACGTCACAAATCCCACAGTAGACATACTAACAAGTTCACACACAAGTACAACAGAAAAGGTAAACATATGTATCAAACTCAGGTTCACAGGACACGTTCATATTCATAGCCAACATTCACAATCAACAACTCATAAGATTCATATATACACAAGTTCAACATGTCTATGCATCCAAATGATTGATAGATCACAAACAATATTCATAGATAATTCACAAAAAGATTTAGATATATGCATGTTCAGTATGTTTATGCATCCAAATGATTGAGATCACAACGAATATTATCCATGTACAAATTTTAATTACCTAGGGTACATACTGCTAAATGATGTTCAGTCCGAGGTACTTCTTGCTAAAATTATTGCTTTTACGAGTAAACTTTCGAGTACATAAGAGGTAGCACAGACAATATGAACTTTGCTTGTAGGTTTATCCTCGAGATAGTGGCCTCGATGCCGAGGAGAGAGGGAGGTTTGAGCAACTTGGCCACTACTTTCATCCAACTTGTTTACTGGCTCATCTTGGTCCTGTTGCTCGCCAAAATTCTATATTGTAGACAAGAAAGGAGGCGGTCGATAAAATGAACCACCCAAATTTTTTGTGCATTTCAACTGAAATGGAGCATCCCTGGCGTGCAGACTGATGAAGTGCCAGATGAATATATGAACGCCGGTTGGGCTATGAGCCAAGCAATATTTTTGGCATTCACTCCTAATACTTGGAGTTTGCCAACTGGTTGACGCCGGTTGATACTCGAATGAATATACACACTTCTTCTTGTCAACATCGATGCTTGTCTGAGTGAACTTTGGAGTACATAGCAGCAGCATAAGTATCTGTCCATCAGATCTTTTTGTGCAGTTCTACTGAAATCGCCCAATGTAATGATTTTCCTGCGAGTTCAGGCTCCAAGTTACTCCTATATGAAATTGGCAAATAGTAGCACAATACCAAATTACCAATACATATGAGAAGCACAATAATCAGGATAAAGACCGGTACCAACCCGTCTGAGGTAGCATATCAATTACTATTTCCTTTGACTGGAAGCCGAGATAAGCGACTGAAAGGAAAGGATGGAAGCAAGCATGTCGAGACAAAGCGATCGACATGAAGGGAAGGAAGCGGTCGAGGCAATAAAGCACCCAAAGTTTTTGTGAAGTTCCACCAAAATCAAGCATCCCTGTTGGCACATATATTCAGAGAGTGAGATTAATGTAATAAAGGACTAGTTGATGAAACATATACTAACAAATAGAAGCACCTGTGGGAGTCCTGGACTAGGGGGTCCTTGGACGTCCGGTCTATTGATGTGGTCCAGACTGATGGGCCGTCAAGATACAAGACAGTAGATTATCTCTCGTGTCCGGTGGAGACTCCCGTATGCGTGGATGGCAAGTATAGGTGTCCGGATATCTTATTTCTTTCTGTAAAAACCGACTTTGTACAACCCTAAGCCTCTCTGGTGTCTATATAAACCAGAGGGTAGATCGGAGGCAGGAACACAACATTGCTAGGCTAGCTAATCTAGGGTTAGCCGAATCGATCTCAAGGTAGATCAACTCTTGTAACCCCTATAGCCTCGAATATAATCAAACATGAGTAGGGTTTTACCTCCATTAAGAGGGCCCGAACCTGGGTAAACACTGTGTCCTTTCTCCATATTTACCATTGATCCTCAGACGTACAACTTGGCCCCCTACCCGAGATCTGCTGGTTTTGACACCGACATTGGTGCTTTCATTGAGAGCTCCACTGTATCATCCACAAAAGGATCGATGGCTCACCTCTTCATCAGTAATAATGCTGTGTCCAAGGAAATTTTTCTTCCTGGGCAGGTTTTTGTGTTCGATGGCTTTGTTCTTCGTGCCAACTCGATCGACTGCCTCGAGCAGGTCAATAGTTATGCCCCCGGCCACCAGATCAGGTTTGGAAACCTGAACTATGTTGCTGACATCCAAGGAGACCTAGTCTTCGATGGGTTCACGGCCTCGGCCGCCACTCTGTGTCCCCGCCGACAAGACTCTTCGGATCCCCTGTCAGATCCCATCTAGGGGTCGACATCCACACCCACCTTGGCCTTAGATCCCAGGCAGGTCTTATTGTCCGAAGACGGGGCATGAGCCCCGCCGGACTTCTTCCCTTTGTGGAACTCCTGACCGAAGACCCAGATGAAATCTTAGACTTGGCTCTAGGCAACCATCCCGAACTACCGAGGTCTGCACTCAGGGGTCCGATCAGGTATCCCATGCCGAACTCAGCCCAACAGATCCACAGTTTCCGGTCCCACTTCCGCTCTTAGACAAAGCATTAGGATTGATGCAGTCTCTCGCCATCATGGAGGCCTTACCAATGAACTGTACCCAGCTTGGGCTGGGGGATGAGAGCGGGGAATTTTATACCCCACCCACCACCCACTTAATAGCCACTGTTTAGGACTTAACCGACATGTTGGACTATGTGTCAGAAGACATCGACAGCATGGATGACGATGCCGACGCTGAACCAAGCCAAGTCCCACCCGTCACGGGGCGTTGGACGGCCACCTCAACCTACGATGTGTACATGGTGGACACTCCGGATAAAAAGAACGACGAGGATAATCCGAGCCTAGATGAGGACAAACTCATCGATAAACCACCAAAGCGCCGACGTCAGCGGCGCCGCTCACGGTTGTGTCGGGCGAAGGATAGCAGCACCAGCACCAGAGATAATGAGACTCCGGATGACACCGAAGATCCCGAATACCCCTTCGAGCTCGTGTCCGAACAAGATGAGAGAGAAGAGGGTGAACATAGTCCCGAACACACTGATCACGAAGATGCGGAGGACAGCAACTATATGCCAGAATCTGAAGAGGAGGTTAGCCTCGGTGACGAAGACTTCATTGTCCCAGAGGAACCCCTCGACCAAGAGCACTTCAAGTGACAGCTCATTACTACAGCCCGAATGTGGGAGTCCTAGATTAGGGGGTCCTCGGGCGTCTAGTCTATTGATGTGGGCCGGACTGGTGGGCTTTCAAGACACAAGACAGAAGATTATCTCTCGTGTCCGGTGGGGACTCTCACACGCGTGGATGGCAAGTATAGGTGTCCGGATATCTTATTCCTTTCTGTAAAACCGACTTTGTACAACCCTAAGCCCTTCTGGTGTCTATATAAATCGGAGGGTAGATCGGAGGAAGGATCATAACATTGCTAGGCTAGCTATCTAGGGTTAGCCAAATCGATCTCGTGGTAGATCAACTCTTGTAACCCCTATACCCTTTAATATAATCAAGCAGGAGTAGGGTTTTACCTCCATTAAGAGGGCCTAAACCTGGGTAAACACTGTGTCCCTTCTCCATTGTTACTATTGATCCTCAGACGTATAGCTTGGGCCCCCCTACCCGAGATCTGCCGGTTTTGAAACCGACATTGGTGCTTTCATTGAGAGCCCCGTTGTATCGTCGACAGAAGTATCAATGGCTCACCTCTTCGTCAATGATGATGCTGTGTCCAGGGAGATTTTTCTTCCTGGACTTGTTTTTGTGTTCGGTGGCTTTGTGCTTCGAGCCAACTCGATCGACCGCCTCGAGCACGTCAATAGTTACACCCCCGGCTACCAGATCAGGTTTGGGAACCTGAATTATGTTGCTCATATCCGAGGAGACTTGGTCTTCGATGGCTTCGCGGCCTTGGCCGCCACTCTGTGTCCCATCCAAGAAGACTCTTTGGATCCCCTGTCGGATCTCGTCCAGGGGTTAACACCAGCACTCATCTCGGCCTTAGATCCGGGGCAGGTCTCATCGTCCGAAGACGGGAGCGTAAACCCCACCGAACTTCTTCCCCTTATCGAACTTCCTTCCAAAGACACAGACACAAGTTTAAACCTGGCTCTGGGCAACCGTTTTGAACTGCCGAGGTCTGCACTTAGCGGATCCGATTAGGCACTCCAAGCTGAACGCATCACGGCAGACCCGCGGTTCCCGCTCCCGCTCTTAGATGAAGCATTGGGTCTGATGCAGTCTCTCGCCATCACAGAGGCCTTACCTCCGAACTGCACCCAGTGTGGACTGGGGGCTAAGAGAGGGGAATTTTACACCCCACCCACCACCCAATTGATAGCAACTATCGAGGACTTAACCGACATGCTGGATTATGCGCCCGAGGACATCGACGGCATGGATGATGATGCCAACGCCGAACAAAGCCAGGTCCCACCCATTACGGGGCGTTGGACGGCCACCTCAACATACGATGTATACATGGTGGACACTCCAAAGAACGACGAGGAGAACCCAAGACCAGATGAGGATAGACCCGTCGATAAACCACCAAAGCACCAACATCAGCGGCTTTGCCCCCGATCGCATCGGGAGAAGGATAGTAATACCGGCACCGGAGACAATGAGACTCCGGATGGCGCCGAAGATAATGAACACCTTATCGAGCCCACATCCGAACAGGGTGAGCGGTAAGAAGGTTAATACAGTCCTGGATGTGCTGACAACAAAGACGCGGAGGGCAGCAACTACATGCCAGAATCCGAAGAGGAGGTCAGCCTCAGTGACGAGGACTTCATTGTTCCAGAGGAACCCCTCGAGCAAGCACGCTTCAAGCGACAGCTTATTGCTACAGCTTGGAGCCTGAAGAGGAAGCAGCAGCAGCTCAAAGAACAGCAAGACACGTTGAACGATAGGTGGACTAAGGTCCTGGCCGCCGAGGAATACGACCAAGAGCGAACAGTCAAAAGTTACCCTAGGCACAAGTTGCTGCCTCAATTCGACGACGAAGTCCTTGAACCAATACCATCGAAATACAATCAGGCAGACCAACCAGACCGACCACCACATGACGGGACAAAGCGGCATACCAAGCCGAACACCAACCCGCACGTAGGGAGACTGTAGCCGCGGGATATACATACGACTTGCAATGTGACCTAGCCTATCAAACAGGTTAGACCAGATCAATCTATGGATCAAGGGGACGTGCCCCGACATGAGATAATGGCTATGAAGCCTGGTGTGATGACCGCTACTATGTCCAGGACCAGTACCAAACCCAGATGCCAGCCGATCTCCGCCATGACATCACTAGATACAGAGCAGCCGCACATCCATTATGCTTTACTGATGAGGTTATGGAACATCAATTTTTGGAAGGGTTTAAACCCGTAAACATCGAACCATACGACGGAACGACTGATCTAGCCATCGGATTGAAGACTTCCTTCTCCACATACATATGGCTCGAGGAGACGATCTCCATGCCAATAAATATCTCCCCCTAAAGCCAAAAGGACCAGCACGGCACTGGCTAAATAGCCTCCCAGAAAACTCCATTGGAACCTGGGAAGACTTGGAAGATGCCTTTAGGGCTAACTTTCAGGGCACTTATGTCTGGCCACCGGATGCTGAATACTTGAGTCACATAATTCAGCAGCCAGGTGAATCAGCCCGCAAGGTTTGGAATCGCTTCTTAACTAAAAAGAACCAGATCATAGACTATCCGGACGCCTAAGCCTTAGCGGCCTTTAAGCATAACGTCCGTGACGAATGGCTCGCCCGACACCTTGGGCAGGAAAAACCAAAGACCATGGCAGCATTAATGGTACTCATGACCCGCTTCTGTGCGGGTGAAGACAACTGGTTGGCTCATAGAAGCAATAGCTCAGGTGACCCCGGCACCTCTGAGGTACGGGACGGCAACGGTAAACCTTGCCGCAATAAAAACAAACGTCAAAATAGCAGCAATGACAACACAGGCGATACGGTAGTCAACGCCGGATTCAGCGGTCCGAAGTCCGGTCAGCGGAAGAAACCTTTCAAAGGCAAAGACGGGCCATCCAACTTAGATAAAATGCTCGAGAGGCACTGTCAGATTCATGGCACACCCGATACGTCTACAAATCATACCAACAGGAATTGTTGGGTTTTCAAACAAGCCGGTAAATTAAATACCGAACACAAGGGCAAAGGGCCCCCAAGCGAAGACGATGATGAGCCCCGTCAGCTGAACACCGGGGGTCAGAAACAATTTCCCCCCGAGGTGAAAACTGTGAACATGATATATGTCACTCACATCCCCAAAAGGGAGCGCAAACTCGCGCTACGGGACGTCTATGCCGTAGAGCCTGTCGCCCCCAAGTTTAACCATGGTCAGCTTGCCCGATCACCTTCGATCGCAGGGACCACCCAACTAGTATCCGTTACGGGGCTTCGGCCGCCTTGGTCCTTGACCCAATCATCGACGGATACCACCTCACTAGAGTCCTCATGGACGGAGGAAGCAGTCTCAAGTTGATCTATCAAGATACTGTCCGAAAGATGGGGATTGACCCATCATGAATTAAGCGTAACACTACCTTTAAAGGTGTGATACCAGGAGTAAAGGCCCGTTGTACGGGCTCAATCACACTGGAGGTAGTATTCGGCTCCCCAGATAACTTTCACAGCAAAGAGCTAATCTTCGACATCGTCCCTTCCCGCAGTGGTTATCATGCACTGCTCGGACAAACTTCCTTCGCCTGCTTTAACGCAGTCCCGCATTATGCTTACTTGAAGCTCAAAATGTACGGACCTCGCGGCGTCATTACAGTCAATGGTAATATGAAGCACCCACTCCGTACTAAAGAACACACTGCAGCCCTTGTAGCCAAAGTGTATAGCGGGCTTATCAAGCCGAGCAGTTCACAGGCCAATAAAGCCAATGACGCATCCAAACGAGTCCAGTCCACGCATAGATCAGCGGATCAGGACATTGATTAGCAGCTCGGCCTCCACCGATCGCCCTACCAAGTGGCGGTTCAGGTACCGCGTGTACATAATTATGCACTAAAAATACCCTGGGCGACACCGGAGGCACGCTGCAGAATAGGTCCATTGCACGGCTCGACCCTAAATGGACCGCATACCCCCCCTTCATTTTCCTTTCTACGCAGGTTCATCAAGAGCCCTACTTACCAGATGGTTGTCATAGGAGATCCTTTTAAGGCTAGCATGCCCCAGCCATCAAACACTCCTCTCAAAGGACTCACTACTAAGGAGGAAAGGCGCAGACGTGCGGCAGGGCATCATTAAAGTTTCTTTTTCCGAACTATGGTTTTTAGACCCTGTGTTAGACTTCCCCTTATGTAAAATTCTCTCTTATTTAGGCATATTAATATGACCTTAGCATTAACGGCATTATCTGTCATCGAAATATCAATAAAGATACAAAGGGCAAAGATGATTACCACCTTTTTGGTTGGGTATTGAATTTTTTCCTTGTCATCTGTGCTATTCCTTATATTCGACAGACACACATGGTTCGACACGTGCCAGGGGTTGTACTCAGCCCCACTAAATTGATTAAGTCCGAAAACCCATAGGGAACTCTTCGGCGTCCTGGATATTGCATTATATGCATCTGCTTCGAATCATGTCTTTGTTCTATAGTTGGGTTGCCCGGCTCCTGTGCTTGCCACCTTACATTCTGCAAGTTCGGCTAAGGTAGTAAAGGGAGAACTACTGCAATTGTATTTCCAGTTTGTCCGGTCAAGTACCTCAGTAGAGAAAGCCAAAAACTGACTGTCATGATAAGCGAGAGCGGGTCAGCGATCCAGTGACTTAGTGTTACACTACGAATCGCTCATGATTTATGCCATCTTATACGAGGGGCTGGGTTTTCGACCAGCCGTGTTGCAAAGGCGCCGTACTCTAGCTCACCAATCATGCAACAAGGGGCTAGTATGTAGCACCACCAATGGACTCTTATGGCTAAGTGAAAGTACTAAAGCCACATAGTCTGATTGCCTAGTTCACCTCGCAAGACGCCTCCTACATTGGACCAAGACGTTGGATTAAGTGCGGTCATGTGATAACGAACACCCCTGTAATATTTACATGGGGGATGAAGCCGACGATTGGTAAACTTTCAGACATATAAACAGCAACATAGGAGGATAAACTAAATCATAGATATCATACACAATGAGTTCATTACATGATTCTTACAAACTGGACTCAACTACTCAAAGATGACATCCTTCGAACACTGCCCCTCCACAAGGCGGGCTCCCACGAGGACCTCGTCAAAATAATTCTTTGGCCGCTGGTGCTCGGCCCTGCGGTTGCAATGTCGGTGGCCTTCATTTTGCCCACTGCACCTTGACACGGGCAAAGGACATCTGAGCACCTTCAATACAGGACGACCGCTTGAGGGCATTGATCCGAGGAAGCGCCTCCACTAGCCGCTGTACGAGTTCGAAGTGACTATTCGGGATGGGATCGGCTAGCCATAGGCGGATTATAACATCCTTCATGGCCAGTACGACCACCCTATGCAGCTTAGATAGCTGCTTCAGCTGGTCGCTCAGGGCCATGGGAAGATCTGGCGCAAGGTACTGCGACCAGAATAACTCCTCCGTCGAGCTCCCCCTTCAGCTCGAAAGAATGCGGCGGCATCCGAAATGCTCGTCGGCAGATCAGCAAAGGCGCCTGGAGAACTCCAAACTCTGGTCAGTAAAATATTCCTCTTACTACTATATCTATTCTGCATGATAAAGGCCTTACCGGCCGCAATCTGCTTCGCCTCTTGTATCTCCTGGCGAGTGCCCTGGGCATCAACCCGGGCCTCCTTCAGACTCTCAGAGCTTTGGTGAGCTCGGAGGTCTGCTCCGAACTCTTCTGCTCCAAGGACTCACACCTTGCGATGGCGTACTTGAGCTCCTGCTCTATTTCTTCCACCCATGCCTTGTGTTTTCGGCGGGTGGTTTGCTCTTCCTCCAGAGCCTTGGACGCCTTGTCCGCGGCCACCTTGTTCGCCTTTGCCTCCTTCTTGGCTTCGGCAATGGCGCCCTTGAGGGACTCGACTTCGAATGTGCCAACTGCGAGTATATTCATAACATCCTTAGTCCGTTTCAAACCGACTACACATAAAAATAATTTCTGGATGTACTGGCACACCGCACACCTTGGGTTTCTTCAAACCGTTTGTTGGTACGGTCGAGTTCCTCATCAGATAGCCAGAGCTTCCGATTGAGCTCGGCAATTTCAGCGGCCTGGGTAGTAACCGCCAACTTCGAAGCCTGTCAGACATAAAAAACAGTGCGTGATATACTTATTAATGATCCTCTGTTCGGATTGTCTCAATCTGGACAGTCTCAGGGGCTACTGTCTACATATGGGCTCCGCCTCACAAGTACGTACATAGAATACTTATGAAAAATATTATGTTGCGTACCTCGAAGCCTGCTAGCAGGCTGTGGAAGGCTTCAGTCAGGCCGCTCTTTGCGGACTGAACCTTTTCCATAGCCGCACCCATAAGGGTGTGGTGTTCTTCTACAACTGAGGCACGTTCTAGTGCCTCCCGCATACTGTCAGCAGCCTCGGATTGGCAGAGGCCACCGATGGAGCTCTTGCTCCCCCGCCCTCCTTCAAAGGGGGATGCTGATCCGAACCCGATGCCGTACTGGTCTCTGGGATGGTGTTCGGCGAGGATCTGGATTGCTGAAGTCCTTCACCTTTGATGGTTGTGGGGATCGCCGCACCCCGCTCTGCAACACCCGAGGTGTTGTCCTCGGGCGACTTCCAGACTGTCTCGTCCAGCCCTCCCCGGCCAAGAGATGGCCTTTAGGATGACACCTCGCTGTCCTCCATGGCACGGGGGGGGGGGGGGGGAGGGCGCAAGATGGGCCGTCACTCTCCGCCTCCCCGGTGGCTAAAGAGTTCCCCGTTGAAGAAGAGGGGATCGGGATCTCGCACGGAGGGGTGAAAAGTATAAAGGAGGATGAGCACGATGAATTCAAATTAAAATAATTGAATGAGTGAATTTCTAAAACTTACGCCTCGCCCAGGGGCTTCTCCATTTGGGCCTGCCCCAGGCTGTGATCAGACTTTGTGTCCGAACTGTCTGAGAGGACCACTCACCCTTTCTTCAGCGTCACCCCCTCTAAGTTCTCGGGGGTCGTCCTTTTCCCCCTCCTCGTCCTGAGGGGGGAGTCGCTCTCCGCCTCCTCCTCCTCCTCTTCTTCGTCCTTGTCTTCCTCATGAGAGGAGACGGGCTCGACCTCTCTGGACAGTGTAGCCGGAGGGCCCTTGCGGTGGGGTCCTTTCTTGGGCCCCTTGCTATTCTTCTTGGCCTTCTTCTCCGGCGGTTGATAAGGCGCCGGAACCAACATCCTCTCCAGCTGAGGAGTTACTGGGTTTTCAGGCAACGAAACCAGACACTTGATCCGCTCTGACTTCTTGGTCCAACCCTGCAACAAGAGACGGGTTGATGAGTTCGGCATAGACCGAATATGTGTGTAAACATATGACTAGATATGTCTTCGGGGGAACCGAACACTTACTGGAGAGGCCGGATACGCGACACTCATACCCATGTCTTCGGTCTCCATGGGCCAGCTGCTCTTATGCGCCTTAAAAATCAACTTCCACATCCCTCAGTGCGTAGCACCGAAGAAGTGCTCCAGCATCCGCGGATCCTCCGGCTTGAATTCCCACATGGGGGAAGCTCGGCGCTGGCAGGGGAGAATACAGTGGAAAAGCATGATTTGTATCACGTTGGTTAAACCAACATTCTTTCCCAGCATGTTGGTGATGCGCGTTTGCAGTGCCAGCACCTCCGTCTGGGACCCCCAGTCAATGCCCTTCTTGTTCTAGGAAGTGAGCCTCATGGGGGGTCCGGATCTGAACTCTGGGATGGCCGCCCAGTTGGGGCGGCGTGGTCCGGTGATGTAGAACCACTCCTGTTGCCAGATCTTCACGGTCTCCACGAAGGACCCCTTGGGCCAAGTGGTGTTTGGCAGCTTGCTAATCATAGCCTTGCCACAGTCTACGGGCTGCCTATCGACCACCTTCGGCTTCACATTGAAGACCTTCAGCCATAAGCCGAAGTGTGGCCATACAGGGAGAAGGGCCTCACACACGACTATGAACGCCTATATGTGGAGAAAGGAGTTTGGGGCTAGATCGTGGAAATCTAGCCCATAGTAGTACATAAGTCTGTAGACGAACGGGTGGAGTGGGAAACCTAACCCTCTAAGGAAAAGGGGAAGGAAGACAACCCATTCGCCGGGCTCTAGAGTGGGAAGGACTTGACCTTCAGAGGGAAGCCGGTGCTTGATTTCGGCGGTGAGGTACCCCACACTCTGGAGATCTGCTATGTTCTCCTCCATCACGGAGGAAGCCTCCCACTTGCCTTTGGAGCCAGCTCCGACCATGGTCGGAGTAGGTGGTGGTGGTGGTGCGAAAGACGAAGACTTTGCGAGCGCAGATAGCAGGGGAGATTGGAAGGCTGAGGAGATGTGAAGGCGTGGGGACAAAAGTGGGGGTCCCTTGCCCTCTTATAGGCAGTAAAAATACCAACCCCCCCACTCGTGCCTTGAATCTCGCCTGTTCCCGATGGAGGCGTGCGCCGCAGATGGTTGGATTACCTAAATATCATTGATATGCAATCCCGTGTTAAGTGGGTATGATCTCTGTTTCGGCAGGACGTGCCAATGAGGCGTGACCTCGAAGCGTGGAACACGGGGCATGAAAATGGTTCAAAATGACGAAGGGTCGATTCTGATGCTTCATGGAAAGAGTTGTCCGTAAAAGACGTTGTTCTCATTTTTTATATATCCTGCCTTCGCGGCTAAGGGTTGTGTTTATTGCGAAAAGCCGGATACAATTCTTTTTACAGAAGAAAGCCGATGTGTATTCTCTAAGGAACCCGCCTTGCAATTCCAAAGACAATTTGAGCGCCAAATATATCATCATTGAAGACTGGTTCATGGGCTACTGTGGGAGTCCTGGATTAGGGGGTCCTCGGGTGTACGGTCTATTGATGTAGGTCAGACTGGTGGGCCGTCAAGACACAAGACAGAAGATTATCAATCGTGTCCGGTTGGGACTCTCACATGCGTGGATGGCAAGTATAGGTGTCCGTATATCTTATTCCTTTCTGTAAAACCGAATTTGTACAACCCTAAGCCCTTTCGGTGTCTATATAAACTGGAGGGTAGATCAGAGGCAGGATCATAACATTGCTAGGCTAGCTATCTAGGGTTAGCCAAATTGATCATGGTAGATCAACTCTTGTAACCCCTATACCTTCAAATATAGTCAAGCAGGAGTAGAGTTTTACCTCCATTAAGAGGGCCTGAACCTGGGTAAACACTGTGTCCCTTCTCCATTGTTACTATTGATCCTCAGATGTATAGCTTGGGGCCCCCTATCCGAGATCCGCCGGTTTTGACACCGACACCGGAGCCTGAAGAAGAAGCAGCAGCGGCTCCAAGCCGACCAAGATACGCTGAATGAAAGGTGGACTAAGGTCCTGGACGCTGTGGAATATGGCGATGAGCTACCTGTTAAAAGTTACCCTAAGCGCAAGCTACTGCCACAATTCGACGATGAAGTCCTTGAGCCAATATCGTCAAAGTATAATCAGGCAGAGCAACCAGACCGACCACCACATGGACGGGATAAAATGACATATCAAGTCGAACACCAACCCGCACCCCCTCGCCGAAGAGGCAGAGAGACGGCAGCCGCGGGATACATGTACGACTTGCAACGCGACCTAGCCAATAAAGCTGGTCAGACCAGATCAATCTACGGATCAAGGGGCCGTGCCCCGGTGCAAGACAATGGCTATGAAGCCCGGTGTGACGATCGTTACTATGTTCAGGATCAGAATCAAACTCAGATGTTAGCCGATCTCCGCCAAGACATTGTGTGATATAGAGGGGCCGCACACGCCCTATGCTTTATTGGTGAGGTCATGGAACACCAGTTTCTGGAAGGGTTCAAACCCGTAAACATCGAACATTACGATGGAACGACAGATCCGGCCGTCTGGATTGAGGATTTTCTTCTCCACATTCACATGGCTCGAGGAGATGATCTCCACGCCATTAAATATCTTCCTATAAAGCTGAAAGGACCATCACGACACTGGCTAAACAGCCTCCCAGAAAACTCCATTGGAACCTGGGAAGACCTGGAAGGTGCTTTTAGGGCTAACTTTCAGGGCACTTATGTCCGACCACAGGATGCTGACGACTTGAGTCACATAATCTAGCAGCCAGGTGAATCAGCCCGCAAGCTTTGGAATCGGTTCTTAGCTAAAAAGAACCAGATCATAGACTGTCCGGACGCCGAAGCCTTAGTGACCTTTAAGCACAACGTCCGTGATGAATGGCTCGCTCGTCACCTTGGGCAGGAAAAGCGAAGACCATGGCAGCCTTAACGACACTCATGATCCGTTTCTGTGCAGGCGAAGACAGCTAGTTGGCTCGTAGAAGCAACATCTCGGGCAATAAAAACAAACGTCGGAACAACAATAACGACAACGCAGACGATATGGTAGTCAATGCCGGATTCAGCGGTCCTAAGTCCGGTCAACATAAGAAACCTTTCAAAAGAAATAAAGACTAGCCATCCAGCTTAGATAAGATCCTCGAGAGGCCCTGCCAGATTCATGGCACACCCTATAAGCCTGCGAACCACACCAACAGGAATTGTTGGGTTTTCAAACAAGCGGGTAAGATAAATACCGAACACAAGGGGAAAGGGCCTCCAAGCAAAGACAATGACAAGCCCCGTCAGCCGAACACCGGGGGTCAGAAGCAGTTTCCCCCCGAGGTGAAGACAGTGAACATGATATATGTCACTCATATCCCCAAAAGGGAGCGCAAACGCGCATTACGGGACGTCTATGCCGTAGAGCCTATCGCTCCCAAGTTTAACCCATGGTCAGCCTGTCCAATCACCTTTGATCGCAGGGACCACCCAACCAGTATCCGTCACGGGGGTTCAGCCGCCCTGGTTCTTGATCCAATCATTGACGGATACCAGCTCACTAGAGTCCTAATGGACGGTGGAAGCAGTCTCAACCTGATCTATCAAGATACTGTCCGTAAGATGGGGATCGACCCATCACGAATCAAGCCTAGTAACACTACCTTTAAAGGTGTGATACTAGGAGTGGATGCCCATTGTACGGGCCCAATTACATTGGAGGTAGTATTCGGCTCCCCAGATAATTTTCACAGCGAAGAGTTAATCTTCGACACCGTCCCTTTCCGCAGTGGCTACCATGCACTGCAGATGAACTGCTTTTGCCCGCTTCAATGCAGTCCCGCACTACGCTTACTTGAATCTTAAAATGCCTAGACCTCGTGGCGTTATTACAACCAATGGTAATATGGAGCGCTCACTCCATATTGAAGAGCACACCGCGACACTTGCAGCCGAAGTATATGGCGGCCTTATCAAGCTGAATAGTTCACCGGCCAATAAAGCCAACGACGTATCCAAATGAGTCCGGTCCGTGCATAATAGCGATAAATTAACGAATCCGGACATTGATTAGCAGTTCGGCCTCCGCCAATCGCCCCACTAGGTTGCGGCCTATGTACCGCACGTACACAATTACGCACTAAAAATACCTTGGGCGGCACCGGAGGCACACTACGGAAGAGGTCCATTGCACGGCTTGACCATAGTTGGACCACATAAATATCTTTTCCATTTAATGCACGTTCATTAAGAGCCCTACTTGCAAGATGGTTGTCACATGATATCCTTTTAAGGCTGGCGCATCTCAACCTTCAAATACCCCTCTCAAAGGATTCACTATTGGGGAGAAAAGGCGCAGACGTGAGGTAGGGCATCACTGGAGTTTCTTTTCCGAACTATGATTTTTAGGCCCTGTGTTAGACTTTCCCTTATGTAAAATCTTTTGTTTTTCTCTCTGTGCATGTAATATGACCTTAATTTTGAACGACATTGCCTGTCATCAACATATCAATAAAGATATAAAGGGCATAGATGATTACCACCTTTTTGGTTGGTTTTTGGTTTTTTTCCTTGTCATCTGCGCTCCCCCTTACGTTTGACTGACGTACGTGGTTCGACACGGTCTTCATACAAGGGGCTGTATTCGGCCCCATAGAATTCTTAGGTCCGAAAACCTATAGGGAACTCTTCGGCATCCCTGATATTGCATTATATGTATCAGCTCCGAATCATGTCTTTGGTCTATAGTTGGGTTGCCCGGCTCTTGTGTTTACCACCTTACGTTACACAAGTTCGGCTAAGGTAGTAACAGGAGAACTACTGCGATCGTATTTTTGGTTCGTCCGGTAAAGTACCTCAGTAGAGAAAGCCGAAAACTGACTGTCATGATAAGCGAGAGCGGGCTAGCGATCCGGTGACTTAGTATTATACTACGAATCATTCGTGATATATGCCATGTTATACGAGGGGCTGGGTTGTTGACCAGCCGCGTTGCAAAGGCGCCGCATTCCGGATTGCCGATCATGCGACGAGGGGCTAGTACTTAGAGCCACCAATGGACTCTTATGGCTAAGTGAAAGTACTAAAGCCGCATAGTCATATTGCCTAGTTCACTCCGCAAGACGCCTCCTACATCAGACCAAGACATTGGATTAATTGTTGTCATGCGTTCCCAGACACCCCTGTAATATTTACGTGGGGGCTGTAGCCGACGACTGATAAACTTTCAGACATATAAACGGCCAAAATAGGAGGATAAACTAATCATAAAAAGCATAACCATTTTTTACATCATGAGTTCATTGAATGACTCTTACAAACTGGACACAACTACTCAAATATGATGTCCTTGGAGCACTGGCCTTCTACAATACGGGCTCCCTCGAGGACCTCGTCAAAGTACCTCTCTGGCCGCCGGTGCTCCTTGCCCTCAGGTGGCCCTGCGGTGGCAATCTCCATGGCCTTCATCTTTGCGTACTGCACCTTGACATGGGCGAAGGCCATCCGAGCACCTTCAATACAGGACGACCACTTAAGGGCATCGATCTGAGGAAGCGCCTCCACCAGCCTCTTCACGACTTCGAAGTGGCTGCTAGGTATGGCCTCGGCCGGCCACAGACAGACTATTATGTCCTTCATGGCCAGTCCGGCCACCCTATGTAGCTCGGACAGCTGCTTCAGCTGGTCGCTGAGGGGAACTGGAAGCTCTAGCGCAAGGTACTGCGACCAGAACAACTTCTCCGTTGAGCTCCACTCTTCGGCTCGAAAGAATGCGGCGGCATCTACAATACTCTTTCACAGATCTGCAAAGGTGCCTTGAGAACTCCGAACTCGAGTTAGTAAAATATATCTCTTACTAGTATATCTACTCTGCATGATAAAGGCCTTACGAGCCGCAATCCGCCTCACCTCTTGGATCTCCTGGCGAGTGCCCTGGGTATCAACCCGGGCTTCCTTCAGGCACTCCATAGCTTTGGTGAGCTCGGAGGCCTGCTCCGAACTCTTCTGCTCCAAGAATTCGCATCTAGCGATGGCGTCCTTGAGCTCCTTTTCGATCTTCCCCACCCGCGCCTCCTGTCGTCGGCGGGTGGTTTGCTCCTCCTCTAAATTTTTGGACGCTTTGTTCCCCTCCGCCTCCTTCTTGGCTTCGGTGAGGGCGCTCTTGAGGGACTTGACCTCGTCGGCGCCAACTGCGAGTACATTTATAACATTTTGTAGTCAGTTTAAAACGACTAAAACATATACAATTTTCGGATAATACCATTGGAGATATATGATCAAACTCCTCAATGCACGCATACCTTGCGTCACCTCAAACCGCTTGTTGATGCGGACTACTTCTTCATCGTCCAGCCGCAGCTTTCGAGTGAGTTCGGAAACTTCGGCGGCCTGGGTGCTCGCCGCCAGCAAGGAGGCCTATTGTACAATAAAGTAATATGCCACCTCTTCCGAACACTATGTGATACTCTGTCCGGCTTTGGCGGCTTCGCCAAAGCCGAGCAGAGTCTCAGGGGCTACTATCTATACACAAGCATATCCCTTTATTAAAATTGGTTAGAAAATTACATTGCATACCTCAAAGCCTGTTAATAGGCGGTGAAGGCTTCATTCAGCCTGCTTTTGGCGGACTGAATCTTCTCAACCACCATACCCATCAGGGTACAGTGCTCCTCCACGACGGAAGCATGACGAAGTGCTTCCACAAAAGTATCCGACGCCTCCGGATTGACGGAGGTCGTCAGTGGAGTCGACGCTCTCCCTCCTTCAAAGGGGGTTGCTCGCTCGATTCCGGAGCCATGTGGGTCTCCGGAATAATGTTCGGCTGGGGGCTGGATTGGTAATGGTCCCCGTCGTCGGTCTCCATGGGGGTTGGTTCCCCCATGTTCTCGGCAACTGGGGTACTACCCTCCGGCGCCGTCTTGGCAGCCTCCCGCACCTCTCCATGGCCTGGAGAGGCTCTTCGGGACAAAACTTTGGTGTCGTCCATAGCGGTTGGCAGAGAAGCCCATGGAGGCGTCTCACTCTCCACCATCCCCGGCTCCGGCGAGTTCCCCGAAGATGATGATAGTTGGGGGAGATCGCGGGCCGGACTGAAACACACAATATAATGTATTAAAAATTGCAATCATAAATGCCGATATATGTAATGCATCCTTGGATACTTATGAATCGGCCAGGGGCTTCGACCTGGGGTGCCGCTCGGGGATGGCTTCGGCATCCGAATCCGAGTCGTCTTAGAGGGATATCTTCCCCCTATTGGAGGCCTCCGCCTCTGGGTCTACGGAGGCCGCTCTTTTCTTCTTCCTCCCCTTAAGGGGAGAATTGCTCTCTCCCTCCTCCTCCTTTTCGTCTTCATCTCCCTCGTGGGAGGAGAGAGCTTCGGAATCCCCAGACATAGCATCCGGAGTACCTTTACAGCGGGGCCACCTTTGGCCTCCTTGCCCTTCTTCTTGGCCTTCTTCTCCGGCGTCTGGTACGGCATCGGGACCAGCATCCTCGTCAGCAGAGGATCAGCGGGGTTTTCAGGCAGCGGAGCTGGACACTTGATCGCCTTCTTTGTCCAGCCCTGATTAAAGGATGGAAGTCTCAGTATACCCCTTCAATTTCTGAACTAAGTTATGTTCGGAAACTAAAAAACTTACCGGGGAGGCTGGATGAGCACCATCGAGGCCGATGTCGTCAGTCGTCTTTGGCGACGACTTCTTGGCCTTGAAAAGCAGCCTCCTAATCTCTTCATGAGTCGTGCCGAAGAATCACTGCAGGGTCCGCGGCCCTTCCGAGTTGAACTCCCACATATGGAGAGGCTAGCGCTGGCAGGGAAGGGTCCGGCAGAATAGCATCACCTAGATTATGTCAGTGAGGTGGGTGTTCTTTTCTATAATATTTTTGATGCGCTTTTGCAGCATCAACACCTCGTTGGTCGACCCCCAATCCAGACCCTTGTTGATCCACGACGCGAGCCACATCGGGGGTCCGGATTTGAACTCAGGAGTGGCTGCCCAGTTGGCGCCACGAGGTTCGGTGATGTAGAACCATTCCTGCTGCCATATTTTGATAGTTTCCATGAAGGCCCCTTTGGGCCAGGTGACATTGGGAAGTTTACTCACCATAGCACCTCCGCAGTCTGCGTGCTGCCCGTCCACCACCTTCAGCTTCACATTGAAGACTTTGAGCCAAAAGACGAAGTGGGGGGGGGGGGGGTGCAAAGGAGCGCCTCGCACACGATGATAAACACCGAGATGTGGAGGATGGAGTTTGGGGCTAGATCATGGAAATCTAGCCCGTAATAGAACATGAGGCTGCGGACAAAAGGGTGAAGTGGAAACCCTAGTCCGCGGAGGAAGTGGGGGATAAATACCACCCTTTCGCTAGGCCCGGAGTGGGGATGACCTGCTTCTTGGCAGGGATCATGTATGCAATGTCCGTACTCAGGTACCCCGCCTCTCGGAGCTCCTTGATGTCCTTCTCCTTCATGGAGGAGGCCACCCACTTGCCTTGAGAGCCGGATCCGTACATGGCCGGAGAAGTTGGTGGCAGTTGGGAGGATTGAAGCTTGGGTGCTGGAGCTCGAAGATGGGAAGGCTGAGGAAGGAAGAAGGCGTGGGATAGAAAAGATGGATCTTTATTCGCTTATATAGGCCGTGAATACTGAGCGCCCACCTCGCTAGCCTTAAAACCTCGCCTGTTCCCGATGTGAGTATGCGCCGCAGTCGGTTGGGTTACCCAAATACCATTGATGTGCAATCCCATATTAAGTGGGCACGATCTCTGTTTTGACAAGACGTGCCAATGAGGCATGGCCTCGAAACATGAAACGCGGGATGTGAAAATGGTTCAAAATGCCGAAGGGTCAAGTCTAACGCTTCGTCAAAAAAGTTGTCAGTAAAAGACACTATTCTTGTTATATATATATATGTTGTAGTGGTAGTTACCACCACTTGCGTTTTATATGTTGTATGTAGTATCTATCGAAACCGAGAGTTTGTACGTGTAGTATGTAGTATATAACAATGATTAGGTAGTATATATACTAATTTTTAGGTAGTATATACCATGTTTTGAGTATGCTTTTTTTACGTACAAATATGTACATATTTCACAAATATAACAAAATCTATGGACTCATATGTAATTTTTTCATGTAACTTGCTTTGAAATATCTTAGGTATAGTATATGAACATATTTAAAATAATAAAATAGTATATATAGTACCACATGGTAGTATATATATATGTGGGTCTATTATGATAACACCCTTAAGGCCCTTATTCTAATAACACCTACTCTTATTCTGATAACAACCGAGTACTGTCCCGCGCTCGTGAACTAGACTACCCCAACCCCACTAACAAACTGCAGCAAAAGCTCGACCCCTCGGCGCATCCCCATCCCCACCCCCACCTCCTGCACAAAAACCAGTTTCCCCTCCCCTGATCCAAACCACTACCTACATTCCACCTACTGCAGCGCCGCCGCACGCCCCGCACCATCCACCTTCTACCGGCGCCGTTGCCGGATCCCCTTCTTCCTTCTTCCCGTGCTCCACCCCCAAATCCACGGACCTTTCTTCCGCCCCCTCTCCTCCCAAGCCGCCCATGGCGCCGCCCCACCAACATCCTTCCCAACCACTCCTGCTAGAGCAGCTCCACCGGCGGTGGAACCAGCAACCGCACCCCGTGCTCTCCCTTCTCCCCCGCCCTTCTCCTCCATTAGCAGCGACCCATGCTCGGGCTCGGCTGGATCCGCTCATCGACGCGCCACCTGCAGCCCCCGATTGTGGATCCGCCCGCGATGGGTGCTGCCGCCCATGGATCCAGTCGCCGGTGCGTGCCCTTGAGCAAAGCTCTAGATCGAGGCGCAAAACGCGGGCGCCGAGGAGGTCCCACCCACTGCAGCCCCAGCTGCGCCCCTGGTCGACGCACCACAGTGCCTCCGCGACCCGACCCGCCGCCACCCCGCGCAACACCGCGCTCCTCACCTCGGCTAGCCGGAGGACCTCTGCTCCTTTGTCTAGCGCCGACCATGGAGGTGTCGAGGCCAGTGCGCCCATGAAGTTCGTGCATGTGAGCCATCGAGTAGTTGTGGAGCGTGCGTGCAGTTCTCCCCCGCGCTGCGTGTGGTTCGGCGATGCCCTCACCACACTGTGACATCCACCTCCTCTTCCTCTTCAGCATGCAGTTCGGCTGCTCGAGACATGCGGCTCCATTTGCCCGGGTACGCGGCCCAGTAGCTCGCCCCATGCAGTTCCTTGGAGCCCAGCTCCATGACGACGGCAGCCGTGTCTCGCCTTGCCAGCTCCATGAAACCTTCTGCTCCACCACACCACTATACCAAATCACACGTGCACGTTAGCTACTCAACTGGTCTGATTCATCCTCGCGGTCCTGCAGTTTGACAGAACGGCACGATGATGCAGCTCATTTCGGGTGCGCGTGCAGTCTGGTGTTCTTGGGTGATTTCCTTGCCGACGAGCTGGTCATCTTGGCCGCAGTTCAGTAACCACTGTCATGTGACCGGCGCAAGTAATTTTTTGTTTCTGCAGTTTGGTACCCATCGTGGTGTGCAGTTCTCCCTTAATCGTCGATGGGAGGCAAGTGCAGCGGGCTGTTGTGAGAAGTGGAAGGCGATTTTACAACGTGGTTGTGGTAGGTACAGTCGGCGCCATCGACGGGCATCCACCCCCTCCTCACGCACCGCCGTTGTTGTCTTGTTCAGTTTCTTACAAGCGATTTAGTTTTAGATCTTCTTGCAGTTCATTGTTTTTTTTCAGATCTTAGTATGTGGGTGTGTGGGTGTAATATTACACTTAGCCCTGCCGTCCACTCCATTTGGTTCACTCTGGGCGCGCCCGCAATTCATTGGAGCTTGTATATGATGTCCAGATTCAGAAAAATGTATAGATAACATGAAAAAGATGGCTGAAAATGTCAAAGTAAAAATGCAGTGCACTTTTTATGCGTATGGGAGTTCACTGTGTAGATTCATTCGATGTTTGTTTTGCAGTGCACGCCGATGGCTATGCAGTCTCCTGGATTTTTGACTTCCTAGCATTTAATGTTTCTTGGTTTAAATTGCTCTTTTCTGTGTCGTGTACATCAATTAAATGTGTGTGTCCAGTCACAAATTAGTCGACTACATGAACACATGCAATGCATTTGGTCTTCGATTGGTTCACTTTTGAGAGTGATGTTGTTTACTTGCGCACAGTGTGGAAGTGTGATTTTTTTTTGCGAAACAGCAAAACAGTGATGCGATCCACTTCGATATATGTCGCAGTTCATTTGCCCTCGTCTCTGTGGTCCACTCTCGTTCATAAAAAAAGTTGAAAAAAAAGACAACAAAAACTTGTGTGAGAAAGTTTATGTCCGACCAAAAGAAATCATGAAGTTCACTTGACTGCCTGCTGCAGTGCGGTTTTCGTTTGAAGCAGTGCGTTCTTCTATCCGATGAAAGGTCCACTTGCTTGGTCAATGCGCATAAAAAATTAATAAGTAGAAAAAAAGACAACAAGTACTCATGAGGTTCACTTTTGGTAGTGTTACGGTTCACTTTCGGAAGTGTTGTGGTCCTCTCTCGTTTGGAAAAAAGTTGAAAAAAAGACAACAAAAACTTGTGTGAGAAAATTTGTGTTTGACGAAAAGAAATCATGAAGTTCACTTGACTGTTTGTTACAGTGCGGTTTTCAGTTTGAAGCAGTGCGTTTTTCTGTCCGACGACGATTTTGGTGTCACGAAAAAACAGAGTGTCCGCTTTTTGCTAATTTTAAAACTGCTCTTAAACCGTAAGGAATTAGAGAGTGTGTTCTACATGAAAAAGTTGCGTCTTGTCGATATCTTTCCAATGGCATATCATTTGAATCATTTCGACAACCGGTTTGTAAAAATTTCAAAAAAAAAACGGCCGCTGCCACTCGTCCTCCGCCGCACGATTTTCAAAATTAACTTAAAACCGTAAGCAATCTCTAAACCATTCCTACATATGATAGTTGCGCCTTGTCCATAGCTTTCCAACGACGTATTACACGTCTTGTTTCGACAAACGGTTCAAAAATTAGAGCGAAAACAATACCGAAAATTTGAAAAAAAATTGAAAAACAGTATTCTGCAATTTAGTAAATTTGAAACTGCTCTTAAACCGTAATGAATTAGAGAAAGATTTATATATGAAAAAGATGCGCCTCGACGATATCTATCCAAGGGCGTATCATTTGCTTCATTCCGACAAGCGGCTTAGAAAAAAAACACAAAAAAACGCTCGCTACCACTCGTCATCCGCCGCACTATTTTCAAAATTGCTCTTAAACCGTGTGGAATCTCGAAAAGTGTTCAACATGTCGAAATTGCGCCTAATCCATAGATTTTGAATGGTATATTACACGCCTTATTCTGATAAACGGTTAAAAAATTAGAGCAAAAACAGTACCGAAAAAACATCGCATGCAATTTTTTTTGACACGAAGTTCACTAGTCTCTATTGCAGTGCTCGTCGTCAAAATGATGCAGTGCGCTTCTGTTGAGCGTGCAGTGCCAAAGTGGTGTGCAGAATAGTTATTCTGCTAATATTAGCAGAATAGACCGTCTGTATATATATTAAGAAAAGTCAGATACAATTCGTTTACAGAGGAGAGCCGATGTGTATTCTTTAAGGAACCCGCCTTGCAATGTCGAAGACAACCTGAACACCGAATAATATCATCATTGAAGACTGGTTCAGGGGCTACTATGGGAGTCCTGGACTAGGGGGTCCTCAGGCGTCCGATCTATTGATGTGGGCCGGACTGATGGACCGTCAAGATACAAGACAGAATATTATCTCTCGTGTACGGTGGGGACTCCCGTATGCGTGGATAGCAAGTATAGGTGTTCGGATATCTTATTCCTTTATGTAAAAACAAACTTTGTACAACCCTAAGCCCCTCCGGTGTCTATATAAACTGGAGGGTGGATTGGAGGCAGGAATACAACATTGCTAGGCTAGCTAATCTAGGGTTAGCCGAATCGATCTCGTGGTAGATCAACTCTTGTAACCCCTATGCCCTCGAATATAACCAAGCAGGAGTAGGGTTTTACCTCCATTAAGAGGGCCCAAACCTGGGTAAACACTGTGTCCTTTTTCCATAGTTACCATTGATCCTCAGACGTACACCTGGGCCCCCCTACCCAAGATATGCCGGTTTTGACACCGACAACACCCTCATTATCTTAATGGGTAAAGTTAGCAACATAGTAGTATTGCTTAGAGGTATTACTTTATTTAATCAGTGCCAATTAGCTCAACACTCAAAGCATTGCCATGTATCATAGGTTGCAGAACTTTAACATGCAAAGATAAAGGAGATTCTCATGACAGTAGCAACACAGTAGCATGATACATATATAGGTACATCAAACGAATATGGCTGAAGGCCTTAGGCTGGTACCAACCTGAGCACAAAAGCTTATTCAAGTAGTCCCAGAAGAGATGATAAAGCACTCACTGGAATCACTCAATAGTATATATTTTTGTGCACTTCAAATGCATGGTTGAAATAACTCTTGTTTACTAGTGGTGAGATTATATCGAAAGATTATCAAGAACTTCCAACAGAGTTAAAGCACTGGCTAGGATTCAGTTCATTGTATTCTATTGTGCAGTTCCACTAAAATGTAGGATTGGCACAACATGATCCCTATTTGCACAAATAGGAACAAGGTGAAACCTTCATTAGCTTAGTGAGAAAGGATATAAAGACAATAGCATTATTATGTCATGACACTACCAAGATCCCCTCCCTGCTCCACCACATGCTTCACCTCCACGAAGACAGATATACAGGTACATGATTCAGCATAGGGTGCTACTAAAGATTTGTTTAACTCCAACAGGAAAATTAGGCAGCAATAAATTAGTGATACTTAAGTACTCCTAATTAATTAAGTGACCTTGCAGGAGAGACAACAGAAGTGGAAGGGCTCCCTGGAGGATCGTCTCACATGTAAGGGAGATGTTGCCGGAGCCCTTGAATGGCCTTGACTGAGGCCTCGGCCTCAGCAAGATCACCTTGGCACTGTTGATCGTGCAGAGCTGGGTCACACATGCATCCAGAATCTGGTTAATTAGTATGATGTGTCGTTAAGCCAAGTACTACTCTACTGCATTTATCTATCTATCTCTACTCTATTATCTATTGCTCTTATACTCTTACAAAAAACAAAGTTGGTGATCTTGCTGTTAAGTGCATCTCGATGTTATGTGCAACGAACGAGCATCTTGCTAGTCTTCCAAGTAAATTAAGACTTGTAGCAACACAACAATACAATACCACTAGCAAGAAGTCAGGATAACATAGGACGGTACCATCGAGTGATCTTCTTCATTTCCTCCTTATTCTTCTCCTTCCTCTTCATGCTCTGTTTCTCTTTCTCCTCGCCAGTTGTTGAAACCAAGTACATGATTGGCCTTCTATTTCAGAATTGGTTTTGTCAGTGAGGGAATACAAGTGTACTAGTAAACAATAGCATTATTTTCTCATGACAGTCCAAAATAGAGATGAACACATGCATTAAATATCATTCTTACCTAACGGAAGGTTATGGTGCCAATTTGGATGATGAAGATTGGAACACAGATATCCCTTTGTGCAGTTCCACTGAAATGAACCAACATTTCCATTCTGACATTCCAGTTAAACAACACAAAAGTCACTTCTTTTAAGAAGTGTTTTGTGCAGTGCACCAAAAGGTCCCAATAGCAACAAGGTGAAATGGATATCCCTGTTTGCACAAGAAGCAACAGAGGAAACAATCAAGAGTCTCAAACAATTGCTGGTAAAAATAGTTGGCTAAACATGTCATGGCTTATAACAGTGGCATGGCTTCATTTTACCTGGGGCATTAGATTAAGAACATCTAAATATTTGCTATAAGGGCATGGGACAGTAGGTGCACCAGTAGTCTAGCACCATGTACCTAAACCGGGGCATAAAGTGGTGATTTAGAGTTTGTTGCTTGATACGTCCATTTTGCATCATGCTTTTATATCGATATTTATTGCATTATGGGCTGTTATTACACGTTATGTTACAATACTTATGGCTATTCTCTTTTATTTTACAAGGTTTACATGAAGAGAGAGAATGCGGCAGCTGGGATTCTAGGCTGTAAAAGGAGCAAATATTGGAGACCTATTATGCACAGCTCCAAAAGCCCTAAAACTCCACGAAAGTCATTTTGGGAATTAATAAAAAATATTCAGCGGAAGAAATACCTGAGGGGGCCACCCACCATCCACGAGGGTGGGGGGTGCACTCCCCTGCCTCGTGGGCCACCTGGCAGCCGTCCGGTGCCCATCTTCTGCTATATGAAGTCTTTTACCCTAGAAAAAAAATCATAAGCAAGCTTACGGGACGAAACTCCGCCGCCACGAGGCGGAACCTTGGCGGAACCAATCTAGGGCTCCGGCGGAGCTGTTCTGCCGAGGAAACTTCCCTCCGGGAGGGGGAAATCATCACCATCATCATCACCAACGATCCTCTCATCGGGAGGGGGTCAATCTCCATCAACATCTTCACCAGCACCATCTCCTCTCAAACCCTAGTTCATCTCTTGTATCCAATCTTTGTACCAAAACCTCAGATTGGTACCTGTGGGTTGCTAGTAGTGTTGATTACTCCTTGTAGTTGATGCTACTTGGTTTATTTGGTGGAAGATAATATTTTCAGATCCTTAATGCATATTAATACCCCTCTGATTATGAACATGAATATGCTTTGTGAGTAGTTACGTTTGTTCCTGAGGACATGGGAGAAGTCTTGCTATTAGTAGTCATGTGAATTTGGTATTCGTTCGATATTTTGATGAGATGTATGTTGTCTCTCCTCTAGTGGTGCTATGTGAATGTCGACTACATGACACTTCACCATTATTTGGGCCTAGAAGAAGGCATTGGGAAGTAATAAGTAGATGATGGGTTTCTAGAGTGATAGAAGCTTAAACCCTAGTTTATGCGTTGCTTCGTAAGGGGCTGATTTGGATCCACTTCTTTCATGCTATGGTTAGGTTTACCTTAATACTTCTTTTGTAGTTGCGGATGCTTGCAATAGGGGTTAATCATAAGTGGGATACTTGTCCAAGAAAGGGCAGTACCCAAGCACCGGTCCACCCACATATCAAATTATCAAAGTAACGAACGTGAATCATATGAGCGCGATGAAAACTAGTTTGACAATAATTCCCATGTGTCCTTGGGAGCGCTTTTTTCTATATAAGAACTTGTCCAGTCTTGTACTTTGCTACAAAGAGGATTGTGCCACCTTGCTGCACCTTATATACTTTTATTGCTTGTTACCCGTTACAAATACCTTATCACAAAACTATCTGTTACCGACTATTTCAGTGCTTGCGGAGAATACCTTACTGAAAACTGCTTGTCATTTCCTTCTGCTCCTCATTGGGGTTGACACTCTTACTTATCAAAAGGACTACGACAGATCCCCTACACTTGTGGGTCATCAAGACTCATTTCTGGCGCCGTTGTCGGGGAGGTCTTTGCTCTAGTCAAGACATACCAAGTACCCATCACAAACTCATCTCCCTCACATTACATTATTTGCCAGTTGCCTCTCGTTTTCCTCTCCCCCACTTCACCCTTGCCGTTTTATTCGCCCTCTCTTTCCCGTTCGCCTCTCTTTTTCGCTTGCCTCTTGTGTGCCTGTTTGCCCTTATGGATTTGCCTAAGAACGCCAATCTTCATCTTAGAAGATTAGAAGAGATTGAATTAAACATTTGAAGCTTTATGACTTTACAATTTGAGCATAATAATTTCTTTAGAAATGAGCTTAAAGAACAAAAAACCTTTATGGAGTACATGAATAAAGAGCTTGATGATATGTCTAAGGAATTTTATGGTTTGAATTCTCAAATTGCTCATCTTAAAAAAATCAATAGCCCAAATTTCTGATAAGCAAGCCACCTTAGTTAATAATATGGCTGCCAAACCAGAAGGGTTAGGGGAAAATAATGATGAAGATCTAAAAGTTATTGATGTGTCTCCTATTAAGTCTTTGTTTTGCAATATGAATCTTGATAATGATGGGACTGGGGATGAGTCAACTTTAGTTAAAAGGCGTCCCAATGATTCAGAGTTTTTAGATCTTGATGCTAAATTTGGTAAAAGTGGGATTGGAGAGGTCAAAACTTTACATAGCATTGAACCCACTACTATGGATTTCAAGGAATTTAATTATGATAATTGTTCTTTAATAGATTGTGTTTTCTTGTTGCAATCCGTGTTGAATTCTCCTCATGCTTATAGTCAAAATAAAGCTTTTACCAAACATATCATTGATGCGTTGATGCAATCTTATGAGGAAAAACTTGAATTGGAAGTTTGTATACCTAGAAAACTTTATGATGAGTGGGAACCTATTATAAAAATTAAAATTAAAGATCATGAATGCTATGCTTTGTGTGATTTGGGTGCTAGTGTTTCCATGATTCCGAAAACTTTATGTGACGTGCTAGGTTTCCATGAATTTGATGATTGCTCTTTAAACTTGCACCTTGCGGATTCCACTATTAAGAAACCTATGGGAAGGATTAATGATGTTATTATTGTTACAAATAGGAGTTATGTGCCCGTAAATTTCATTGTTCTTGATATAGATTGCAATCTTTCATGTCCTATTATTCTTGGTAGACCTTTCCTTAGAACGATTGGTGCAATTATTGATATGAAGGAAGGGAATATTAGATTCCAATTTCCAGTAAGGAAAGGCATGGAACACTTGCCTAGAAAGAAAGTCAAATTACCTTATGAATCCATTATGCGAGCCACTTATGAATTGAATACCAAAGATGGCAATACTTAGATCTATTCTCGCTTTTATGCCTAGCTAGGGGCGTTAAACGATAGCGCTTGTTGGGAGGCAACCCAATTTTATTTTTGTTTCTTGCTTTTTTGCTTCAGTTTAGTAATAAAATTTTCATCTAGCTTCTGTTTAGATGTGGTTTTATGTTTTAATTAGTGTTTGTGCCAAGTAGAACCTATAGGATAACCTACGGTGATAGTTAATTTGATTCTACTGAAAAACAGAAACTTTTGCGCGCATGAGAATAATTTTAGTAAATCACAAAAACGTGATTTTTTCTTTATTATTTTTGAAGTAGATCAATAGAGAAATTTCCCAGGACTTCCTATTTTGGTAGGATTTTTAGAGTTCCAGAAGTATTCGAAAGTTACAGATTTCTATAGACTGTTCTGTTTTTGACAGATTCTGTTTTTCGTGTGTTGTTTGCTTATTTTGATGCATCTATGGCTAGTATCAGGGGGTATGAACCATAGACAAGCTGGAATACAGTAGGTTTAAGACCAATATAAATAAAGAATGAGTTCATTACAGTACCTTATGTGGTGGTTTTTCTTTCTTGCACTAACGGAGCTTATGAGATTTCCTGTTGAGTTTTGTGTTGTGAAGTTTTCAAGTTTTGGGTAAAGATTTGATGGACTATGGAATAAGGAGTGGAAAGAGCCTAAGCTTGGGTATGCCCATGGGACCCCAAGATATTCAAGGACAACCAAAATCCTAAGCTTGGGGATGCCCCGGAAGGCATCCCCTCTTTCGTCTCCGTCTATCGGTAACTTTACTTGGAGCTATATTTTTATTCGCCACATGATATTTGTTTTGCTTGGAGAATCTTATATGATATGAGTCCTTGATTTTTAGTTTACCACAATCATACTTGCTGTACACACCTTTTGGGAGAGACACATATGATTTGGAATTTATTAGAATACTCTATGTGCTTCACTTATATCTTTTGAGCTAGACAATTTTTGCTCTAGTACTTCACTTATACTTTTTAGACCACGGCGGTGGCTTTATTTTGTAGAAATTATTGATCTCTCATGCTTCACTTATATTATTTTGAGAGTCTTTTATAACAGCATTGTATTTTCTATGGTTATAAAATTGGTCCTAGAATGATGGGCATCCAAGTTGGGTATAATAAAAACTATCATAGAAAGTGCATTAAACACTATGATCAATTTGATGCTTGATAATTGTTTTGAGATATAAATGTGGTAATGTTAGAGTCATGCTAGTTGGGTAATTATGAAATTGAGAAATACTTGTGTTGAAGTTGGCAAGTCCCGTAGCTTGCACGTATGGTAAAAGTTGTGTGACAAATTTGTTGCATGGGGTGCTCTTTTAATTGTCTTCCTTATGTGTGGAGGCCGAGATCACGCGATGGTTAACTCCTACCAACCCTTCCCCTAGGAGCATGCGTAGTAGTACTTTGCTTCGAGGGCAAGTAAACTTTTGCAATAAGTATATGAGTTCTTTATGACTAATGTGAGTCCATGGATTATACGCAATCTCACCCTTCCACCATTGCTAGCCTCTATTATGCCACGCAACTTTCGCCGATATCATGCACCCATTATTTACCTTCCTCAAAACAGCCACCATACCTACATATTATGGCATTTCCATAGCCATTCCGAGATATATTGCCATGCAATTTTCTACCGTTCCGTTTATTATGACACGCCCCATCATTGTCATATTGCTCTTTGCATGATCATGTAGTTGACATCGTATTTGTGGCAAGGCCACCTCCATAATTTCATACATGTCACTCTTGGTTCATTGCATATCCCGGTACACCGCCAGAGGCATTCACATAGAGTCATATTTTGTTCTAAATATTGAGTTGTAATTCTTGAGTTGTAAATCAATAAAAGTGTGATCATCTTCATTATTAGAGCATTGTCCCAAGTGAGGGAAGGATGATGAAGACTATGATTCCCCCACAAGTAGGGATGAGACTTCGGACTTTATAAAAAAAGAGGCCAAAGAATCCCATATAAAAAAGGAGGCCAAAGAAGCCCACCAAAAAAAGAGAAAAATAAAAAAAATAAAAAAATGAATGAGAGAAAAGAGAGAAGGGACAATGCTACTGTATTTTTTTTCCACACTTGTGCTTCAAAGTAGCACCATGATCTTCATGACAGAGAGTCTCCTATGTTGTCACTTTCATATACTAGTGGGAATTTTTCATTATAGAACTTGGCTTGTATATTCCAATGATGGGTTTCCTCAAAATGCCCTAGGTCTTCGTGAGCAAGCAAGTTGGATGCACACCCACTTAGTTTCTTTTCTTGAGCTTTCATATATTTATAGCTCTAGTGCATCCGTTGCATGGCAATCCCTACTCACTCACAGTGATATCTATTAATGGGCATCTCCATAGCCCATTAATACGCCTAGTTGATGTGAGACTATCTTCTCCCTTTTTGTCTTCACAACCACCACCCTATTCCACATATAGTGCTATATCCATGGCTTGCGCTCAAGTATTGCGCAAGAGTTGAAAAAGCTGAAGCGCGTTAAAAAGTATGAACCAATTGCTTGGCTGAAACCGGGGTTGTGCATGATGGGAGTATTTTGTGTGATGAAAATGAAGCATGGCCTAACTATATGATTTTGTAGGGATGAGCTTTCTTTGGCTATGCTATTTTGATAAGACATGATTACTTGTTAGTATGCGTGAAGTAATACTATTTTTATGTTTTATGAACTTTTATCTTGAATCATTTGGATCTGAACATTCATGCCACAATAAATAAAATTACATTAAAAATTATGCTAGGTAGCATTCCACATCAAAAATTCTGTTTTTATCATTTACCTACTCGAGGACGAGCAAGAATTAAGCTTGGGGATGGTTGATACGTCTCCAACGTATCTATAATTTTTGATTGTTCCATGCTATTATATTACCCGTTTTGGATGTTTTTGTGCTTTACTTTACACTTCTATATCATTTTTGGGACTAACCTACTAACAGGAGGCCCAGCCCGAATTGCTGTTTTTTTGCCTATTTCAGTGTTTCGAAGAAAAGGAATATCAAATGGAATGAAACCTTCGGGAGCGATCATTTTGGAACAAACGCAATCCAAGAGACTTGGAGTGGACGTCAAGAAGCAGCCGAGGCGGCCACAAGGCAGGAGGGCGCGCCCTAGGGGGGTGTGCGCGCCCCCACCCTTGTGGGCCCCTCATGGCTCAATCGACCTACTTCTTCCTCCTATATATATATCCACGCACCCCGAAAACATCCAGGGGCACCACGAAAAACTATTTCCACCGCCGCAACCTTCTGTATCCGCGAGATCCTATCTTGGAGCCTTCGTTGGCGCTCCGCTGGAGGGGGAATCGGCCATGGAGGGTCTCTACATCATCTCTAAGTCCTCTCCGATGAGTTGTGATTAGTTTACCACAGACCTTCGGGTCCATAGTTGTTATCTAGATGGCTTCTTCTCTATCTTTGAATCTCAATACAAAGTTCTCCTCGATCTTCTTGGAGATCTATTTGATGTAACTCTTTTTGCGGTGTTTTTGTCGAGATCCGATGAATTGTGGGTTTATGGATCACGTTTATCTATGAGAAATATTTGAATCTCCTCTGAATTCTTTTATGTATGATTGGTTATCTTTGCAAGTCTCTTCAAATTATTCAGTTTGGTTTGGCCTACTAGATTGACCTTTCTTGCAATGGGAGAAGTGCTTAGCTCTGGGTTCAATCTTGCGGTGTCCTTTCCCAGTGACAGCAGGGGCAGCAAGGCACGTATTGTATTGTTGCCATCGAGGATAAAAAGATGGGGTTTATATCATATTGCATGAGTTTACTCCTCTACATCATGTCATCTTTCTTAATGCGTTACTCTGTTCTTCATGAACTTAATACTCTAGATGAAGGCAGGAGTCAGTTGATGTGTGGAGTAATAGTAGTAGACGCAGAATCGTTTCGATCTACTTGTTGCGAACGTGATGTCTATATACATGATCATGCCTGATAATCTCATAACTATGCACTTATCTATCAATTGCTCGACAGTAATTTGTTCACCCACCGTAATACTTATGCTATCTTGAGAGAAGCCAGTAGTGAAACCTATGGCCCCCGGGTCTATCTTTTATCATATAAGTTTCCCATCTACTTTTATTTGCATCTTTACTTTCCAATCTATATCATAAAAATACCAAAAATATTTATCTTATCTTATTATCTCTATCAGATCTCACTTTTGCAAGTCACTATGAAGGGATTGACAACCCCTTTATCGCGTTGGTTGCGAGGTTCTTGTTTGTTTGTGTAGGTACGAGGGACTTTTGAGGAGCCTCCTACTGGATTGATACCTTGGTTCTCAAAAACTGAGGGAAATACTTACACTACTTTGTTGCATCACCCTTTCCTCTTCAAATGAAAACCAACGCAGTGCTCGAGAGGTAGCAAGAAGGATTTCTGGCACCGTTGCCGGGGAGTGAAGCGCCTTTGGTAAGTGGAACTTGGTAAGGAAACATTTATATAGTGTGCTGAAATTTATTGTCACTTGTTACTATGGAAACTAATCCTTTGAGGGGCTTGTTCGCGGTATCTTCACCCCGACCAGTAGAGCAAAGAGTTGCTCCTCAACCTACTGAACCTACTGAGAATGTTTACTTTGAAATTCCTTCGGGTATGGTAGAAGAAACTGCTAGCTAATCCCTTTCAGGAGATGGAACATTGCATCCCGATTTACACCTAATCTATGTGGATGAAGTTTGTGGATTATTTAAGCTTGCAGGTATGCCCGATGTTGTTATCAAGAAGAAGGTCTTCCCTTTATCTTTTAAGGGATATGCATTGACATGGTATAGGCTATGTGATGATATGGGATCATGAGACTACAAACGATTGAAATTGGAATTTCACCAGAAGTTTTATCCTATGCATCTTGTTCATCGTGATAGTAATTATATATATATAATTTTTGGCCTCGCAAAGGAGAAAGCATCTCTCAACCTTGGGGGAGGCTTAAGTCAATGTTATATTCATTCCCCAATCATGATCTCTCAAGAGAAATGAATATTCAAAAAAATTATGCTCGGCTTTCTCTCAATAATCGCTCCATGCTCAATACTTCTTGTGCTGGTTCTTATATGATGAAGACTATTGAATTCAAGTGGGATTTATTGGAAAGAATTAAACGCAACTCTGAAGATTGGGATTCCGACGAAGGTAAGGAGTCAGGTATAACACCTAAGTTTGATTGTGTTAAATCTTTTATGGATACCGATGCTTTTTGTGAATTTAGCACTAAATATGGACTTGACTCTGAGATAGTAGCTTCCTTCTGTGAATCATTTGCTACTCATGTTGATCTCCCTAAGGAGAAGTGGTTTAAATATAATCCTCCCACTGAAGTAAAAGTAGTTGCACCTATTACAATTGAAGAAAAGACTATCACTTATAATGATCCTATTGTTCCTTCCACTTATATTGAGAAACCACCTTTTCCTGTTAGGATAAAGTATCATGCTAAAGCTTCAACTGTGGTTCATAAGAGTAATACTAGAACATATACACCACCTGAGCAAATTAAAGTTGAACCTAGTATTGCTATGGTTAAAGATCTCTTGGCTGATAATATTGATGGGCATGTTATTTATTTCTGTGATGAAGCTGCTAGAATTACTAGACCCGATGCTAAGAAACATAGACCTGTTGTAGGCATGCCTATTATTTCTGTTAAAATAGGAGATCATTGTTATCATGGCTTATGTGATATGGGTGCTAGTGCCAGTGCAATACCTTATTCCTTATATGAAGAAATTATGCATGACATTGCACCTGCTGAGGTAGAAGAAATTGATGTTACAATTAAGCTTGCCAATAGAGATACTATTTCACCAATTGGGATTGTTAGAGATGTCAAAGTCTTGTGTGGGAAAGTTAAATATCCTGCTGATTTTCTTGTTCTTGGTTACCCACAAGTTGACTTTTGTCCCATTATATTTGGTAGACCCTTCTTGAATACTGTTAATGCTAAGATTGATTGCGAAAAGGATGTTGTTATTATTGGTTTGGGGGATATGTCTCATGAGTTTAATTTTGCTAAATTTCGTAGACAACCCCATGATAAAGAATTGCCTAGTAAGGATGAAATTATTGGTCTTGCTTCTATTGCCATGCCTCCTAATGATCCTTTAGAACAATGACCATGAAAATGATATGTTTATGAATGAAAGAAGGGAAATAGATGAAGTATTCTTTAAACAGGGTCCTATTTTGAAACACAACTTGCCTGTTAAAATCTTAGGGGATCCTCCACCACCCAAGGGTGATTCCGTGTTTGAGCTTAAACCATTACCTGATACTCTTAAATATGCTTATCTTGATGAAAAGAAGATATATCCTATTATTATTAGTGCTAACCTTTCAGAGCAGGAAGAGGAAAGATTACTGAAAACTCTGAAGAAGCACCGTGCTGCTATTGGATATACTCTTGATGATCTTAAAGGCATTAGTCCCACGCTATGCCAACACAAAATAAAATTGGAAGAAGACGCCAAACCAGTTATTGATCACCAATGATGGTTAAATCCTAAGATGAAAGAAGTGGTAAGAAAGGAAATACTAAAGCTCCTTAAGGCATGTATAATTTATCCTGTTGCTGATAGTCAGTGGGTAAGTCCTGTCCATTGTGTCCCTAAGAAGGGAGGTATTACTGTCGTTCCTAATGATAAAGATGAATTGATCCTGCAAAGAATTATTACAGGTTATAGGATGGTAATTGACTTCCGTAAGTTAAACAAAGCTACTAAAAAAGATCATTACCCTTTACCTTTTATTGATCAAATGCTAGAATGACTATCCAAACATACACATTTTTTGCTTTCTAGATGGTTATTCTCGTTTCTCTCAAATAGCTGTGTCAGCGGAGGATCAAGAAAAGACTACTTTTACTTGCCCTTTCGATACTTTTGCTTATTGACGTATGCCTTTTGGTTTATGTAATGCACCTGCTACCTTTGAAGATGCATGATGGCTATATTCTCTGACTTTTGTGAAAAGATTTGTGAGGTATTCATGGATGATTTCTCTTTTTATGGATCCTCTTTTGATGATTGCTTGAGCAACCTTGAACGCGTTTTGCAGAGATGCGAAGATACTAGTCTTGTTTTGAATTGGGATAAGTGCCACTTTATGGTTAATGAAGGCATTGTCTTGGGGCATAAAATTTCTGAAAGAAGTATTGAAGTTTATAAAGCTAAAGTTGATGCTATTGAAAAGATGCCTTGTCCCAGGGACATCAAAGGTATACGAAGTTCCCTTGGTCATGCTAGTTTTTACAGGAGGTTCATTAAGACTTTTCTAAAATTTCTGGGCCTCTGACTAATCTATTACAAAAAGATATTCCTTTTGTCTTCAATGATGATTGTGTAAAAGCATTTGAAATACTTAAGAAAGCTTTGATTTCTGCACCTATTGTTTAGCCACATGATTGGAATTTACCCTTTGAAATTATGTGTGATGCTAGTGATTATGCTGTAGGTGTTGTTCTAGGACAAAGAGTTGATAAGAAACTAAATGTTATTCAATATGCTAGTAAAACTCTAGACACTGCCCAGAGAAATTATGCCACTACTAAAAGAGAATTCTTAGCAGTTGTATTTGCTTGTGATAAGTTCAGACCTTACATTGTTGATTCTAAAGTAACTATTCACACTGATCATGCTGTTATTAAATATCTTATGGAAAAGAAAGATGCTAAACCTAGACTTATTAGATGGGTTCTCTTGCTACAAGAATTTGATTTGCATATTATTGATAGAAAGGAGCTGAGAACCCGTTCTGCACAACTTGTCTAGGTTAGAGAATGTTCTTGATGACCCACTACCTATTGATGATAGCTTTCCTGAGGAACAATTAGCGGTCGTAAATGCTTCTCGTACTGCTCCATGGTATGATAATTATGCTAATTACATTGTTGCTAAATTTATACCACCTAGTTTCACATACCAGCAAAAGAAAAAGTTCTTGTATGATTTTAGACATTACTTTTGGGATGACCCACACCTTTATAAAGAAGGAGTAAATGGTGTTATTAGACGTTGTGTACCTGAGCATGAACTTGAACAGATCCTACGCAAGTGTCACTCTGAGGCATACGGAGGACACCACGCTGGAGATAGAACTACACATAAGGTATTGCAATCCGGTTTTTATTGGCCTACTCTCTTCAAAGATGCCCGTAAGTTTGTCTTGTCTTGTGATGAATGTCAAAGAATTGGTAATATTAGTAGACATCAAGAAATGCCTATGAATTATTCTCTTGTTATTGAACCATTTGATGTTTGGGGCTTTGATTATATGGGACCGTTTCCTGCCTCTAATGGTTATACACATATTTTAGTTGCTATTGATTACGTTACTAAGTGGGTAGAAGCTATTCCAACTAGTAGTACTGATCATAACACCTCTATTAAGATGCTTAAAGAAGTTATTTTTCTGACGTTTGGAGTCCCTAGATATTTAATGACTGATGGTGGTTCACATTTTATTCATGGTGCTTTTCGTAAAATGCTTGCTAAGTATGATGTTAATCATAGAATTGCATCTCCATATCACCCACAGTCTAGTGGTCAAGTAGAATTGAGTAACAGAGAGCTTAAATTAATTTTGCAAAAGACGGTTAATAGATCTAGAAATAATTGGTCCAAGAAACTTGATGATGCATTATGGGCTTATAGAAATGCATATAAGAATCCTATGGGTATGTCTCTGTATAAAATGGTTTATGGAAAAGCATGTCACTTACCTCTCTAACTAGAACATAAGGCATATTGGGCCATTAAAGAGCTCAATTATGATTTCAAACTTGCCGGTGAGAAGAGGTTATTTGACATTAGCTCACTTGATGAGTGGAGAACCCAGGCCTATGAGAATGCCAAAGTGTCTAAAGAAAAAGTTAAAAGATGGCATGACAAAAGGATACAAAAGTGTGAGTTTAACGTAGGTGATTATGTGTTGCTATTCAACTCTCGTTTAAGATTTTTTGCAGGAAAACTTCTCTCTAAATGGGAAGGCACTTACATTATCAAGGAGGTCTATCGTTCCGGTGCCATAAAAATCAACAACTTCGAAGGCACAAATCCGAAGGTGGTGAGCGGTCAAAGAATCAAACATTATATCTCAGGTAATCATATAAATGTTGAAACTAATGTTATTGAAACCGTAACCCCGGAGGAATACATAAGGGACACTTTCCAGAACGTTTCATACTCCAAAAAGGAATAGGTATGTGGTACGGTAAGTAAGCCGACTCCAAAACAGTTATAATAGCAATTTTCTCCATTTTAGAATATTTAAGAAAATAGGAAAATAAGAAGTAATCCGGGAAGGACACGAGGCACCCATGAGGGTGGAGGGCGCGCCCTACCCACTGGGTGTGCCCCTGCCTCGTGGGCACCTCGTGTGCTCTCCGGACTCTGTTTTCTTGCACGTTACTTCTTTTGGTCGGTAAAAATTCATTATATAATCTCCCGAAGGTTTTGATCACCGTATCGCGCAAATATCCTCTGTCTTTGTTTCGAGCTGTTTTTCTGAAAGATCTAGAGCACCATAACATCTTCAGGCGCCCCCAAGGACAAGTTTTTCGAGAGGGTCATCAACCCCTACCTCGCGGAGGTGCTGCATCACCCTCAAACCATTGAGATGCATGAGGGGGTGCTGCACATCCACGATGTTGAGGGACCAAGGAGTACCGGAAGCGTGGAGACAAAGCTCGAAACAATGGAACAACAAGTTTTCAAGTGCCAAGAGATGGTGGAATGCGGACTCAACGCCAACCAGATGATGATCGCGGAGTTCACCAACAACCACAAGCTGGACGCCAAGAACATTGGGGAGACCATCTTCAAGCTTCATCAGAAAATCGGGCACCTCCAAGCCCAGATCTATGACCTGCAAAACCAAAATTGTGAGTATGAATATAGATTCAAGAGGATGAGTTTGGCTGCAGATTTGAGGATCCCGGAGACTCGGTCATCCTTCTAGGATGGTGAGCCTATGCCTTGGAAGACGGATGACAAGCCTACATCATCAACAACTGCATCATCACCACCTTCGAGGAACTAATTACATGGGTATGGGCACTCCCCTTGGCAACTGCCAAGCTTGGGGGAGATGCCCCGGTATCGTATCACCATCACACTCCTATCTTTACCGTTTTACTTAGTTCGATCCTTTTGGTAATATCTTGATCTAGTAGAATAAACTTTTGGTATGATTTAGTTTTGAGTTTTTGCTTTATGATCCCTCTATGTAATCGAGTCCGTGAGCTATATATAATAAAGATTAGTGTTGAGTCAAGGGCTTTGCTATCTTGCTATGATCTTGAGAAAATAGAAAGAATAAAAATAAATAAGAGGTCATATTGTTCTTATGGAGAGTAATGACTTCACACATAAAGAGTATGATACATAAAAGTTGTTGAGAGTTGGCAAACATAGTTTTGGTCATCATTGCAATTAATAGGAAGTAATAAAGAACAGAGGTTCTCACATATAAATACACTATCTTGGACATCTTTTATGATTGTGAGCACAAATTAAAGTATGACATGCTAAAGAGTTGATGTTGGACAAGGAAGACAACATAATGGTGTAGGACCTTGAGAAGAGGTGTCTAGAGGGGGGGGGGGTGATTAGACACTAAGTACCAAAGTTGCAGTTTTTAAGTTCTTAAAGTTTAAGTGGAGTTTAGGCACAAATTTAACATTCACAACATATAGCAAGCAAGCATGCAAAGAGTATATGAGCAGCGGAAAGTAAAGCATGCAACTTGCAAGAATGTAAAGGGAAGGGTTTTGGAGGATTCAAACGCAATTGGAGACACAGATGTTTTTGGCGTGCTTCCGATAGGTGGTGCTATCGTACATCCACGTTGATGGAGACTTCAACCCACGAAGGGTAACGGTTGTGCGAGTCCACGGAGGGCTCCACCCACGGAGGGCTCAAACTCGGTGAGACCGATTTTGATAATGGACATACACAGAGAGATTACAATCCCATCTCGGTGAGACAGAGATCCCTATCGGTGAGACCGATTTGCCTAGGGTTTGTGGCAGTGGCTATGACATCCAAACTCGGTGGCGCCGGATAGAAAGAATTAGTGGGGCCTAGTTTGACTTTAGGTTTAGGACATATGTGTGGAAGTGGGAAAGTAGTTAAGGGTTTTGGAGAATATCACTAAGCACTGTGGAGCAAGAAACTCATTAAGCAACACCTCAACCCTCCTTGATAGTATTGGCTTTTCCTATAGACTCAATGTGATCTTGGATCACTAAAATGTAAAATGAAGAGTCTTGAGCTTGAAGCTTGAGCCAATCCTTTGTCCTTAGCATCTTGAAGGAGTTCCCACATCCTTTAGTCCATGCCACTCCAATGTTGAACTTATCTGAAACATACTAGATAAAAGTGTTAGTCCAACAAGAGATATGTTGACATTAATTACCAAAACCACCTAGGGAGAACTTGTGCTTTCAATCTCCCCCTTTTTGGTAATTGATGACAACATACATCAAAGCTTTAGATAAAGATATAAAGAATAGCAAGTAAAGCTTTGGAAAGACATGTAACAAGCATAGGCTCCCCCTACATATATGCAATCATGTGAATATGGAATATAGAAGCATGTGAGAGCATAACCATGATAGAGTAGGCAGTGTGTTACATGTATCTTGGCCATATGCATCAGAGCAAAGAATATTAAAGAAAATACCTTCATGCTCATGAGTCCTTCTTGCAAATAGTATGTACATCCGCAAGAATTCCTCATACACATGATTGTGATGCGTATACTTACCTTGTAGTCTTGAGTTGGCTTAGGATGGAATGAACCTGCGCAAACAAGGTTAGATAACACAGGTACATCTACTAGCCAGACAAAACAGAAGAAACCACAAGAATACCAAGACTGGGATGACATGTAAAGAGTGAGTACTAGGTACCCCATTGGATTAGACATGTCCCCAAGAGTAAAGATATGCAATGAATTTAAATGATTTCTTTCCCTTAGATGTCTTGCTCCCCCTGAATCTAGCATGGGATACTGGGAGAAGATAGGGAATAGAAAATCAGAGCTGAAAGATATAAATGAACAGAGCTAATGCAAGTTAATGCAAATAAGCACATATGAACATGTCTTTCCCCTCAAGAAGACATTTGGCATCTCTCCTCTTGAACACCAAGCATCTGGGATCCTTGAGAAATACTTTCTACTTAAGTATTCTCTCCTCCTGGAGATCTCTCTTTCCCCCTGAGGATCTCTCTCCCCCCTGAGGAGGTGATATACTCTTTCTTTGATGTGATCTCTCTCTAAATGATAAGCTTTGATGTGATCTCTCTCTCCCCCTTTGACATCAATTTCCAAGAAGGGTTTTCTGGAATCTGTCGAATGGGTTTGGTCCTTGAGTCACAGCACAAAGCAATGATAAAAATGTGATGCTTGTAGAGGACAAGATTCATTGAGTGGAGCTAGATCAGAAGAAACAAGGAATAAGTGGCAAACTGTTTTTCCTATTGTGAAATCGGTGGCACCGTGTGGTATGCTTCCGTTGTACCGAAAGGATTCGGTTGGACCGAAAACAACAAATCGGTGAAACCGAGTTCATCACAGAGAAAACACTTGTCACCGCAGCTCACTAGACTAGTAAGATCTCACAAAGATTTGCAAGGAATTTACTGAAAGATATGCAATGAATTGGATGCAGAAAATGCAGAGCAGAGAGAAAGAAATCTAGATGAAGTTTTTTTTGAAAGGGGAAACAAATATGCATGAGACAAATGCAAATGTAAAAACACAGAAAAGAACACAAGAGAACTTCATCAAGAGATGGTCGGCGACAAAGTCACCTATGTTAGAGTATATTGACTTAGGAGTCAAGTGAGATCACTTGATCATAGGTCATACTCATCGTTTAAGCTCAAAATGGGGTTGCCATTTTTCATTTAAGCATATTGATGTAGTCACATCTTGTCGAGTTGCTTTAGCTCATGACTTGGAGTAAAGCTTCTCGAAGGTGGAATAACATACCTTGGTTGGTGGTGTAGTCCATGTAGTTGAACTTGTGTGGGTTGCTCAAGGTTGATGTAGCTCATCAAGAATTGGGAGCACCACTTGAAATTTGAGTCCATCTACCTACATGGGTTAGTTCTTGCAAGGAAGAGCACTTGTGTATCCAAAGATGACAACCATGAGACTCAACATAGAATTTGTCAAAGGATATGTTTGATTGGTTCCGTGCTTCCTTGTCTTCAACCACCATAGTGTAGAAACTTGGTGATATAGAGATTGCTCAAGATATCAGTAGATTACAATCTCATGGAATTTGATCCAACCAAGTACCTATATGGGTTAGATAACATGCAAGATGCGAATATATCCAAGACATAAGATTTTCATCATAAGAGAGATATCAAGGATTAGTCATAAGCTGATGTCTTGCATGTACCCAATGGAGTTTCTACTCCAAGTTTGAAGCATCAATGATGTTCAATTCTCCTCTTAACCTGCAAAACACTTTCTCATCAAGAGGTTTAGTAAATATATCCGCTAATTGTTTTTCGGTGCGAACATGCTTAAGATCAATGTCACCCTTAGCAACATGATCTCAAATGAAATGATGACGAACTTGAATATGCTTAGTTCGAGAATGTTGCACGGGATTATGACCAATTTTGATAGCACTTTCATTGTCACAAAGCAATGGAACATGTTTCACATATATCCCATAATCTTTAAGAGTTTGGGTCATCCAAAGTAATTGAGCACAACATGAACCAGCGGCAATGTATTCCGCTTCGGCGGTGGATAAGGATACCGAGTTTTGTTTCTTGGAGGACCAAGACACAAGAGATCTACCAAGAAATTGACAAGTACCCGAAGTGGACTTTCTATCAACCTTGTCTCCGGCATAGTCCGAGTCGGAATAGCCAACAAGATCGAAAGAGGCCCTCTTAGGATACCAAATGCCAAAATTTGGTGTATGGATTAAGTATCTCACTATCCTTTTCACGGCCTTAAGATGACATTCTTTAGGATCAGCTTGATATCGTGCACACATGCACACACTTAACATGATATCGGGACGTGAAGCACATAGATATAACAATGAACCAATCATAGAGCGATAAACCTTTTGATCAACCGGTTCACCATCTTTGGTCAAATCGAGATGTCCACTAGTAGGCATGGGTGTAGACATACCTTTGCATTCTTGCATATTTAACTTCTTGAATAAGTCCTTGGTGTACTTCGTTTGAGAAACAAAGGTACCTTCCTTAGTTTGCTTGATTTGCAAACCAAGAAAGAATTTGAGTTCACTCATCATAGACATCTCAAACTTCTCCGACATTAGCTTCCCAAACTTTTCACTAAAATGAGGGTTAGTTGAACCAAATATAATATCATCAACATAGATTTGGCACACAAATAGTTCTCCATTAACCCTTTTAGTAAAAAGTGTTGAATCAATTTTCCCAACTTCAAAGCCTTTTTCAATAAGGAACTTGGTCAAGCATTTATACCACGCTCTAGGAGCTTGTTTAAGACCATAAAGAGCTTTGTGAAGTTTGTAAACATGATTGGGTTTCTTATGATTGACAAAGCTGGGAGGTTGCTTAACATAAACTTCCTCCTCTATTTCACCATTTAGAAAAGCACTTTTAATGTCCATTTGGTACAAGGTGATATCATGATTATTAGCATAGGCAAGTAAGATGCGAATGGACTCAAATCTAGCAACGGGAGCGTAAGTCTCACCATAGTCCATACCTTCGACTTGTGTGTAGCCTTGGGCGACGAGACGTGCTTTGTTGCGAACTACTTGTCCATATTCATCTTGCTTGTTGCAAAACACCCATTTGGTACCGATGATGTTGTGGTTGTTGTCGGGCTTCTCAACCAATGTCCACACTTGGTTCCTCTCAAAGTTGTGTAGCTCTTCATGCATAGCATTTATCCAATCCGGATCTTCCAATGATTCTTCAACCTTCATAGGTTCAATGCTAGAGATGAAAGAATAGTTTTCACAAAAGTTAGCTAAACGAGTTTTAGAGCGAGTGATTCTCCCAGTTTGAATATCATTGTAGATTTGCTCGACAGGATGGTCTTTAGCAATTCTTGCTCGAACTCGTGAAAGCTTTTGCTTGGTTCTTGGTTGAACTTCTTCTTCATCTTATTCTTCTTCTTGGCCTTCTTCATTGTTGGCGTTGTCGTTCTCTTGTCATGGTGGAGAAGGAGGTTGTTGACGTTCATCTTGATGCACTTCCTCATTTTCTTCATCTTGGTGTGTCCCACTTGTGGATGCTTCCATATCACTTCTTGGTTCACCTTGTCGTGAAGTAGAAGCTTCCGCTTGGACAGATGAGGTACTCTCCTTCACCTCCGTTGGACGAACCTTGCCAATAGACAAGTCTTGGATTGCTTTCAAAGGATCTTTGTCTCCTACATCAATTGGCAGTTGCTCTACTTGCGAGCCGTTAGATTCATAAACTTCACATCTACCGTTTATTCAACCTTTCGGGTGAAATTGTTGTAGACACGGTAAGTGTGAGAGTTTGAGCTATAACCTAGTAGGAAACCTTCATGAGACTTAGGAGAAAATTTTGAACGACGATGCTTATCAAGAATGTAGCACTTTGAGCCGAATACTCGAAAGTATCCAACTTGGGGTTTGTTACCGGTGAGGAGCTCGTATGCCGTCTTGCCGAGTAGCTTGTGAAGATACAAGCAATTTGTTGCATGACAAGCTGTCTCAACCGCTTCTACCCAAAAGTGCTTCGGTGTCTTGTATTCATCAAGCATCGTTCTCGCCATTTTGATGAGCGTCCGGTTCTTCCTCTCAACAACTCCATTTTGTTGAGGTGTGTACATAGCCGAGAACTCGTGTGAAATCCCTTCTTCGTCAAGAAAGGTATCCACATTTGCGTTCTTGAACTCCGTTCCGTTGTTGCTGCGAACCTTCTTGATCTTCACTTCAAATTGATTTTGGGCCTTCCTAGCAAAGTTTTTGAAGATCTTTTGGACCTGCGATTTATCATCGAGAAAGAACACCCACGTAAATCTGGAAAAATCATCAACTATAACTAGACCAAAAGAATTGCCACCGAGACTCTTGTAAGAGTTGGGACCAAAAAGATCCATGTGAAGTAGCTCGAGTGGCCTCCTTGTGGTCATGATGTTCTTCACGGGATGCCTTCCTCCAACCTGTTTACCTGCTTGACAAGCACTGCAAAGTCTATCCTTATCAAATATGACATCATTAACTCCAATGATATGATTTCCCTTAATAAGCTTGTCAAGGTTTCGCATACCAACATGACCTAATCGTCTATGCCATAACCAACCTTTTGAGGATTTAGCAATGAGGCAAGTTTTAGGTTGAGCCTTTTTAGTGAAATCAACAATGTATAGATCACCTCTACGCACACCGGTAAAGACCATTTTATGATTGTCTCGACGAAACACTTGACAATCTACTTCAGTAAATAGGACATTGAAACCGAAATCAGCAAGTCTAGATACTGAAAGTAAGTTGTATCCAAGAGATTCAACGAGCATGACATTTTGTATGGAGCTATCATGTGATATGGCCACCTTACCGAGGCCAACCACCTTACCCTTTGAGTTGTCACCGAAGGTGACATACTTTCGAGGACTATGATTTTCAGCAAACTCACGAAACATGTCTTTATCTCTGGTAATGTGATCGGTACATCCACTATCAAGAACCCATTCCTTTCCTCCTGACATATATCCCCGAAGATTTGCCATAAGACCAAAATGTCTCATTGCATCATCAAGATCGAAGTCACTATCATCATCCTCATCATAGTATCCATGTTCAACATCGTCATGTGGTGGATCAAATCCTAGAGAGGGTAATTCGTTAGAGTGAGTTTGATAATGATCCTGCTTATGAATTTTTATAGCTTCGGAAATAATATCACTAATAATTCCAACATTTCCTTTGGCACGCATAAGGTTTGTAAGCTCAAATAGACGATCACCAAACATAGGATCACTAGTATTCATCTTACTCAAGGCAATAGACTTATGGAGAATTTCATCAAGATTTTTCAAGGAATAATCTAGAAATCGTTCCTCAAGAAATTTCCATATAGTGTAGGCACACTTAAGAGTAGGCAAACATCTAATCAAGTTTCTAGGCAATCCTCTAATGATAAGTTTGGCAATTCTAAGATTCCTAATCATATCAATAGACTCATCAAGAGTGGGATGCATAGGATCAACATGAGGAGCACAAGGGCTAGCAATGTACTTGTTCAAATGATATTGATTGAAAATTACAAGCATCTCATTTTTCCACTCATGAAAATACTCTCCATCAAGAATAGGCACTCTATGTCTAAGACTCCCCAAAGTAGACTCATCCATCTTCCTCCAATGGTGATTAAACCAAGGCAATGGAGACCAATGATCTGATACCACTTGTACGACCTTGAGAAGAGGTGTCTAGAGGGGGGGGGGGGTGATTAGACACTAAGTACCAAAGTTGCAGTTTTTAAGTTCTTAAAGTTTAAGTGGAGTTTAGGCACAAATTTAACATTCACAACATATAGCAAGCAAGCATGCAAAGAGTATATGAGCAGCGGAAAGTAAAGCATGCAACTTGCAAGAATGTAAAGGGAAGGGTTTTGGAGGATTCAAACGCAATTCGAGACACGGATGTTTTTGGCGTGGTTCCGGTAGGTGGTGCTATCGTACATCCACGTTGATGGAGACTTCAACCCACGAAGGGTAACGGTTGCGCGAGTCCATGGAGGGCTCCACCCACAAAGGGTCCACGAATAAGCAACCTTGTCTATCCCACCATGGTCGTCGCCCACGAAGGACTTGCCTCACTAGCGGTAGATCTTCACGAAGTAGGCGATCTCCTTGCCCTTACAAACTCCTTGGTTCAACTCCACAATCTTGTCGGAGGCTCCCAAGTGACACCTAGCCAATCTAGGAGACACCACTCTCCAAGAAGTAACAAATGGTGCGTTGATGATGAACTCCTTGCTCTTGTGCTTCAAATGATAGTCTCCCCAACACTCAACTATCTCTCATAGGTTTTGGATCTGGTGGAAAGAAGATTTGAGTGGAAAGCGCTAGAGATCAAGATTCATATGGTAGGAATGGAATATCTCTCAACACATGAGTAGGTAGTTCTCTCTCAGAAATGGTAAGTTGGAAGTGTAGGTTTGTTCTGATGGCTCTCTCCACGAATGAAGAGGAGGTGGAGGGGTATAATTAGCCTCCACACAAAATCTAACCGTTACACACAATCTACCAAACTCGGTGGGACCGAATCAACAAACTCGGTCGGACCGATTTAGTAAATTTAGTGACCGTTAGGATTTTTGATGGGACCGATATGCAACTCGGTAGGACCGATATGGTTAGGGTTAGGGCATAACGTAATCTCGGTAAGACCGATTACACAAACTCGGTGAGACCGATTTTGGTAATAAGCTTTCCAGAGAGTTGGTCAGGCAAACTCAGTTGGACCGATTACACAAACTCGGTGGGATCGACTTTGGTAATGAGTCAACCAGGAAGTTTGCATTGTAATATCATTAGTACCAATTGCTCAAACTCGGTGAGACCGATTTTGATAATGGACATACATAGAGAGATTACAATCCCATCTCGGTGAGACCGATTTGCCTAGGGTTTGTGGCAGTGGCTATGACGTCCAAACTCGGTGGCGCCGGATAGAAAGAATCAGTGGGGCCGAGTTTGACTTTAGGTTTAGGACATATGTGTGGAAGTGGGAAAGTAGTTAAGGGTTTTGGAGCATATCACTAAGCACTGTGGAGCAAGAAACACCTCATCCCTCCTTGATAGTATTGGCTTTTCCTATAGACTAAATGTGATATTGGATCACTAAAATGTAAAATGAAGAGTCTTGAGCTTGAAGCTTGAGCCAATCCTTTGTCCTTAGCATCTTGAAGGAGTTCCCACATCCTTTAGTCCATGCCACTCCAATGTTGAACTTATCCGAAACATAGTAGATAAAAGTGTTAGTCCAACAAGAGATATGTTGACATTAATTACCAAAACCACCTAGGGAGCACTTGTGCTTTCAAATGGGTTATGTTTCCTCACATCTTAGTTAAAGTATATTGTCATGGATCGTCCAACATGTTGAGTTTGCCTTTCCCCCTCATGCTAGCCAAATTCCTTGCACCAAGTAGAGATACTACTTGTGCTTCAAATATCCTTAAACCCAATTTTGCCATGAGAGTCCACCATATCTACCTATGGATTGAGTAAGATCCTTCAAGTAAGTTGTCATGTTGTATGCAATAAAAATTGCTCTCTAAATATGTATGACTTATTAGTGTGGAGAAAATATGCTTTCTACGATCTTGCGATATGGAAGTAATAAAAGCGACATACTGCATAATAAAGGATCATATCACAAGTGGCAATATAAAGTGACGTTCTTTTGCATTAAGATTTCGTGCATCCAACCCTAAAAGCACATGACAACCTCTGCTTCCCTCTGCGAAGGGCCTATCTTTTACATTATGCAAGAGTCATAGTGATATTCACCTTTCCCTTTTACATTTTATCCTTTGGCAAGCACCTCGTGTTGGAAAGATCCTAATACATATATCCAATTGGATGTAAGTTAGCATGAACTATTATTGTTGACATTACCCTTGAGGTAAAAGGTTGGGAGGCAACACTATAAGCCCCTCTCTTTCTATGTGTCCAATTAAAACTCCATAACCACAAGTATTGCATGAGTGTTAGCAATTGTGAAAGAATAAATGATAGTTGAGTACGTGGACTTGCTGAAAAGCTCTTATGTTGACTCTTTCCGATGTTATGATAAATTGCAATTGCTTCAATGACCGATATCATAGTTTGTTGGTTCCCAATGAAGTTTCTGATTCATACTCGACATTGTGAATAGATTGTTACTTGAGCATAAGAAATCATATGACAAAATATATGTTGCTGTTATACGAATGATCATGATGCCCTTATGTCCGTATTTTATTTTATCGACACCTCTATCTCTAAACATGTGGACATATTTTTTGATATCGGCTTCCGCTTGAGGACAAGCGAGGTCTAAGCTTGGGGGAGTTGATACGTCCATTTTGCATCATGCTTTTATATTGATATTTACTGCATTATGGGCTGTTATTACACGTTATGTTACAATACTTATGGCTATTCTCTCTTATTTTACAAGGTTTACATGAAGAGGGAGAATGCCGGCAGCTAGGATTCTGGGCTGGAAAAGGAGCAACTATTGGAGACCTATTCTACACAGCTCCAAAAGTCCTAAAAATCCATGAAATTCATTTTTGGAATTAATAAAAAATATTTGGCGGAAGAAATACCTGAGGGGGGCCACCCACCATCCACGAGGGTGGGGGTGCGCCCTACCCCCCTGTGCACGCCCCCTGCCTCATGGACCAGCTAGCAACCCTCCGGTGCCCATCTTCTACTATATGAAGTCTTTTACCCTGGAAAAATCATAAGCAAGCTTACGGGCGAAACTCCGCCGCCACGAGGCGGCATCTTGGCGGAACCAATCTAGGGCTCCGGCGGAGCTGTTCTGCCGGGGAAACTTCCCTCCGGGAGGGGGAAATCATCACATCGTCATCACCAATGATCCTCTCATCGGGAGGGGGTCAATCTCCATCAGCATCTTCACCAGCACCATCTCCTCCCAAACCCTAGTTCATCTCTTGTATCCAATCTTTGTACCAAAACCTTAGATCTATGGGTTGCTAGTAGTGTTGATTACTCCTTGTAGTTGATGCTAGTTGGTTTATTTGGTGGAAGATTATTTGTTCAGATCCTTAATGCATATTAATACTCCTCTTCTCATGAACATGAATATGCTTTGTGAGTAGTTACATTTGTTCCTGAGGACATGGGTGAAGTCTTGCTATTAGTAGTCATGTGAATTTGGTATTCGTTCCATATTTTGATGAGATGTATGTTGTATCTCCTCTAGTGGTGTTATGTGAACGTTGACTACATGACACTTCACCATTATTTGGGCCTAGAGGAAGGCATTGGGAAGTAATAAGTAGATGATGGGTTGCTAGAGTGACAGAAGCTTAAACCCTAGTTTATAATTTGCTTTGTAAGGGGCTGATTTGGATCCATATGTTTCATGCTACGGTTAGGTTTATCTTAATACTTCTTTTGTAGTTGCAGATGCTTGCAATAGGGGTTAATCATAAGTGGGATGCTTGTCCAAGAAAGGGCAGTACCCAAGCACCGTTCCACCCATATATCAAATTATCAAAGTAACGAACGCGAATCATATGAGCGTGATGAAAACTAGCTTGACGATAATTCCCATGTGTCCTCGGGAGCGATTTTCTCATTATAAGAACTTGTCCAGGCTTGTCCTTTGCTATAAAAAGGATTGGACACCTTGCTACACCTTATTTACTTTCATTACTTGTTACCCATTACAAATTATCTTATCACAAAACTATCTGTTACCTACAATTTTAGTGCTTGCAGAGAACACCTTATTGAAAACCGCTTATCATTTCCTTCTGCTCCTCGTTGGGTTTGACACTCTTATCGAAAGGACTATACGCTTGTGGTTCATCATTGCCCCGAGAAACAAACATCCAAGAAACATATCTGTGTTGGTCCCATTTTTGTTCACTCTAGCCACCTACTCCTATGTGTGGATAGCAAATCTAGTCCTGGTCATACCACTGTGTAAAGCGTTTTCCCTATATTTCCCTTTTCGACCAAGAGACGGGTTGGATGACCAGTATGTACTATTTTCACCCCCTTTCCTTCTTGTTTGTACCAAGTCCGATGTACATACTAAATTTCCCCCCTTTCTTTTTTGTTTGAACCAAGTACAAGATTCGACTCCATGAAGTAGCTTTACCTCTAACAATAGAAAAAAATAGGTGACGTTGGACCAACTGATCGAGAGGGGCTGAGAGGTAGAAAATGATGCACATGCAGCAATGTAGCGAGCTGGGGAAGTAGAGCTAGGCCGGTTTCGAAGGAATATATACCTGAAGGTCATCGGGATGCAGATAGGTGGGCGGCGGGAGGCCGGATCCACCCACACTAGGGCAGCGACGAAGGGATCAGAGGACCTCTCACGCTGGCGCTCAACCAGAGATAACGGTGCGGCTGGCAGTGGGTCTCCTCCCTCCCTGTCAACAACGGCCCAAATGCTGCCCCTCCTCCCCTTCTCCGGTGGAGGGGGATACGTCCGGATCTGTAACCAGTGGTGAGGATAGAAAGATAGTGTTTAACACCGCTATCTTTTTTAGATCTGGAGAGGATGAGATTGTGTGAATAGAGCAACCCTAGCAAGCAAGCGCGGAGGCTCCGGCCTATATATATATATGTATAGTGGGGCATTTTTCTTTTTTCACTCCATCAAAACAATCGTTTAAAATTGTGTACATGCCAAGTCGCCGTTTTTTTGAGTTGTTGATTGTTTTTTGAGATAGCTACCCGCTTACTCCAAGTGGTGTTACGCTATGCCAGGGCGCACTTTGTATCATTCAAGTCTGGTACTAGACCCTCCATTAAGTGAACAACCACCATCTCATAAAATTTGTGAACAAGCCCACGGCTAAAATTATCGGAAATGTGGGCTGCCCCAACATGCATTATTATTTATATTTTCTATGTGGGAGTATCCTCAAAACAAAATATGAGAGTACAATCTTTATTGGGCCCCTTTGTGATTTGTGCTAAATTTTGACCAAAGATTTAACTGACAGAACGTTAGTGCGTGTTAACAAAAATTATATCCTTTGGTTTGTATTTGAACATAGTTTTCAATTATGTAATTTTTTGTGACATGCATGAACATTTTGTTAGTTAAATTCATAGTCAAAATTTGGCACATATTTATCATAGGGACCAATAAACTAGGACGGAGTACTGTATTTGACTCGATGCTCTAACTACATACGGGACATCAAAGCATCCGGGCCCGCGTGCCATCCACCAAATCACAATGAGGTGCTACAGTCGAGACTCATCGGTCACCCCGGTATGGGCATCATGACCCGTCATATCACAAAACCCACACCTTTACCAGCAGTGGTAAAGTGGCCTCGAAGTCGGACTAGACGAAGCAACCATCATTTCACTAGAACGCTCGTTGAAGCCCTTTCTCCCCTTGAAGAAAACCTCACTCCAGGCTACTCACTTCTGCCATTTTTCTTCTGTACCGACGAAGGAAAGGTAGGCGAATCAGTGATGCTACTATATTTTCATTCCAAGAATCTTCTTTTAGCTAAGCACCAACCGATTCTCACAGCCTATTCTTTTCCCGTTTTCATTGCGATTGTGGTTTCCTTTCGATTGCTTTTTGTTTGTCAGTTTATTGATGGATCCTGGAGCACTAGGCAAAGAGTTGCCGGCGGACAACCCACTCGAGGCAGAGATCTCCAGGAAGCAACCACCGACCAACGAGTTGGCCATGTCGGCGGGCCAACCGATGGAGATGGAGAACTCCAAGAAACAAGCACATGTCAAAGAGTTGACGATGTTGGCGAACGAACTCCTCAAAGAAAGCTGGAAGAACAGCAAGGGCCCCACCGTGCCTACCACAGAAACACTAATGGGCACCTATGAGAGGCTCAAGGTTGAGTTTGAGGAGATAGTCACTATTGAGAAGCCGTATTTCCCTGGCAAGGCGATGGCCCCGGGAGGGATGGGATCCCCCGGTGAGCTGCACAAGGTTAAAAAAATGGCTTACCATTGTTGTGGTTTTTCATTATTTGCAATGTGCTTGCTAATGTGTTAGGGTTGTGCAGGTGCCAGTGGACGCCCTTGATGATTCCGATGTCGCGGTCCGTCCAGTGGACAACGCCCCAGAGATCATTTTCGATGTCACGGTCCATCCTGTGGACATCGCCCTGGAGATCAATTCCGATGCCGCTGTCCGTCCTGTGTCATCGCCCTAGAGATCGATTCCGATGTCATGGTCCGTCCTATGGACATCACCCCGAAGATCGATTCTGATGCCACTGTCCGTCCTGTGGACATCGCCCGAGAGATTGATTCTGATGTCGAGGTCTGTCCTATGGACATCGCCCCAGATATAAATTCCCATGCCGCTGTTGTGCTGTGGTCATTGCTTGAGAGATCGATGACAAGAAATAGTTGGTCGCGCTAATCCTTCAAGGTAGTTTGCATTGTGTTTAATTACTAGAACGATGCGTGTTATAAAACCATCTTAGGGCTAGTGCATTGTCTTGTGTGGGCGGTACTTGCTACTTTTGTTTGATAGTGAATCATCCGAACCCTCTCCGAGTTATGGAAACAGATGTATCCTCACCAGCTTTTGATGTAATACATGGCATGCTTAGATGTAAGTTTGAACTGTTTATCATATCAGCAGGGCTTGTTTGATGATTCTTGGTGTTAGTAGGCTAGCTATTGTGCGAGCTATAGTACTTGCAAAACACTCACCAAAGAGAAATGTTGGGGCTGATGAGCTCGTGGTATGCTTATAGGTCTGATCGGTCATCGATCGGCCATACGCCCAAGCTCCTAAAATTGTGGGCTTAGCGATCGATCAAATAATAGTCCACAATTATACATTAATTCACATCAAACTCAAAGAGTTGGTTCACGTATACATTCAGGCCTCATTTAGTTCATAGGGTAGGAAAATTGTAGCAATAGGAAAGTCATAGGAAATAAGATGACATGTATCTTAAATCCTATGAGTAGCAATAGGAAAGGAGATGCCCTTTGATTCACATCATAGGATTTTTTTCCATTCAGTCTAGGCTAATGTTTATTTTCTTATGAAATGTGGAGGATAGGAAGAATTCCTCCATAGGAATATGATTCCATTCCTATAAACAAAAAGGCTCTACAGAAATTTTTCCTAAAGAAACCATATCCTATGAAATTCCTACAAGATTCCTATAAACGAAAGGAGGCCTCGAGTCAATAGCCAGCAAAATTGGCGCGTACTTGTAACATGCGTGAATGTGTAGTTTTTTTGTTGGAAGCGTGAATGTGTAGTGATGTCGTACTTTCAAAGTGGTTACAGGGAGTGTGTACGTGTGCTAGAGGGGTTGTGGGATGGAGAGAGAGATCTAGAGAGAGAGAAAGACCCTCTTTCTACTCCTAATTGTTAGATTGACAAAGGATATTTTTTTAGAACACAAAATGATATCAGTACAGAGACGTACAAATCCTAGGCGAGCTAGTTTGGCCTAGCGGGTTTCAGTGATATGACGTGCTACAGTGTCGTCTAGTCTTCGCGTGTGGTAGCGGTATTGCGGGTACAATAAGTTTTCTTGAAGAAGCGGAATTCAACGAAGTCATTATGATTCCTTCGTCCGACCAACTTACAGTGGGAAAGGTTGGGCCTGCGCTATGACCGGGATGGACCAGGATAATTTTCTGCATGGCAGGTGGACCAGGATGGTCGATGAGGGAGTCCTGGACTAGGGGGTGTCCGGACAGCCGGACTATCATCGTCCGTCGGACTCCAAGACTACGAAGATGCAAGATTGAAGACTACGTCCCGTGTCCAGATGGGACTTTCCTTGGCGTGGAAGGCAAGCTTGGCGATACGGATATGTAGATCTCCTACCATTGTAACCGACTATATTTAACCCTAGCCCGCTCTGGTGTCTATATAAACCGGAGGGCTTTAGTCCGTAGGACATAACATCCATTACAACAATCGTACCATAGGCTAGCTTCTAGGGTTTAGCCTCCTTGATCTCGTGGTAGATCCACTCTTGTACTACCCATATCATCAATATTAATCAAGCAGGACGTAGGGTTTTACCTCCATCAAGAGGGCCCGAACCTGGGTAAAACATCATGTCCTTCGTCTCCTGTTACCATCCGCCTAGACGCACAGTTCGGGACCCCCTACCCGAGATCCGCCAGTTTTGACACTGACATTGGTGCTTTCATTGAGAGTTCCTCTGTGTCGTCACCGATAGGCTCGATGGCTTCTTCAATCAACAACAACGCCGTCCAGGGTGAGACTTTTCTCCCCGGACAGATCTTTGTATTTGGTGGCTTCGCACTGCGGGCCAATTCACTTGGCCATCTCGAGCAGATCGAAAGCTACGCCCCTGGACGTCAGGTTAGGTAAGGAAGCCTAAACTTCACGGCCGACATCCGCGGGGACTTGATCTTTGACGGACTCGAGCCACAGCCGAGCGCGCCGCGCTGTCACGATGGGCATGATTTAGCTCTGCCACCGGACAGTGCCTTGGTGGCCGCACATGAATCCGCTCCGGCCCTTGGTCCGGAGCCGATCGCGCAGATCGAGGACCGGTGGCTGGACACCGCCTCGGGGGCTGCAACTTCTGCGGCGATGGAGCCGAACACTGACCTTGTCCCCTATAAAGCTCGTGACTCCGAGGTGCCGGACTCCCTGCCAGACTCCGAACCTCCTGCGCCTCTACCAATCGAATCCTATTGGGCGCCGATCATAGAGTTCACCGCTACGGACATCGTTCAGCACTCGCCCTTTGGCGACATTCTAAATTCTCTAAAGCATCTCTCGCTATCTGGAGAGCCCTGGCCGGATTACGGCCAGGATGGTTGGGATGCGGACGACGAAGAAATTCAAAGCCCACCCACCACCCACTTTGTAGCCACTATCGACGATCTAACAGACATGCTAGACTATGACTCCGAAGACATCGACGGCATGGACGACGATGCCGGAGACGATCAAGAACCAGCGCCCACAGGACACTGGAAGACCACCCCAACACATGATATATATATGGTGGATACCCCAAAAGGAAGCGATAACGAGGACCAACGGGGCGCGGCAAAAGATAATCCCGCCGATAAACAACCAAAACGGCGACGCAGACACCGCCCTAAGTCCCGCCTCGAGAACAACAATGCTCCTAATAACCCAGCAATAGAGCAGGGCAAACCAGTGGGCGACGAACATGCAGCCAAGCAACCGTCCAAACAGGACGAGTCGGATAGTCAATCCATGCCCAGCGAAACCAATAGTCCAGACGACCTCACGCCAGACACACCACCGGAGAATAAGAGCCTTCGAAAAAGACTCGTCGCCACTGCAAGAAGTTTGAAGAAGGAAAAACGAAAGCTCGAGACAGCGGAAGACATACTCAGAATGAGGTGGAGCAAAGTGCTCAAAACCGCAGACAAATACGGCAATGGCCATCAATCAAAGAGCTACCCGAAGCGCAAGCTGCTCCCAGAATTTGACGAGGAAGCAATAGAGCCCCCACAGTCAAAAAACAAAGAGGCCGCCTGGCTGGATAGACGGCCAGATGATAGGACAAAATCTACAAGCGGCGCCGCACACAAGCCGACTCACGACCCTGGGAAAACAGATGGCCCAGCCAGGTCCATTTACGGGCCAAAAAATAGGGTCCCAGGAAGCAAAAAAACACGTCAAGTGTTCGAAGACAGCGGTACACCCAAATACAGGGGCGCTGCACACCCACTATGTTTCACCAATGAGGTGCTGGATCATGAATTTCCAGCAGGGTTTAAACCCATAAACATAGAGGCTTATGACGGAACAATGACCTCAGAGTGCGGATAGAGGATTATATACTACACATACACATGGCTAGAGGAGATGATCTCCACGCCATAAAATATTTACCCTCAAGCTCAAAGGGCCAGCCCGTCATTGGCTCAAAAGCCTCCCAGAAAACACTGTTGGAAGTTGGGAAGAGCTTGAGGACGCGTTTAGAGCAAATTTTCAAGGGACTTATGTCCGCCCTCCGGATGCTGAGACGATCTAAGTCATATAACTCAACAGCCCGGAGAGTCGGTAGCGCAGAATTCGAACAGGTTCCTTACTAAAAGAACCAAATAGTCGATTGTTCGGACGCGAAGCCTTAGCAGCTTTTAAACACAACGTCCAAGATTTAATGGCTCGCTGACACCTCGGCCAAGAGAAGCCGAGGACAATGTCCGCGCTAACAAGCCTAATGACCCGCTTTTGTGCGGGGGAAGATAGCTGGTTAGCAAGATGCAGCACCAGCGACCCAAGTACATCCGAGATCAGAGATGGAAATGGAAAATCACGGCGTAGAAAGGATCAGCGCCGGAATAAAGAGAAAATCCCAAAGAACACGGTGGGCAACGCCGGATTCAAAAGCTCGCAGCCAAACAACAAAACACTGCCTCTTAAGGATAACAGTGATGAGCTATCCAACTTAAACAAAATTTTGGATCGGATATGTCAAATCCACAGTACCCCCGGAAGGCCTGCAAACCACACTCACCGAGATTGTTGGGTTTTCAAACAGTCGGGCCGACTCAACGCCGAACACAAGGGGCTCGATGCATCAAGCGAGGACGATGATAAACCCCACCAGCAGAGCACCGGAAAACAAAAGACTTTCCCACAAGAAGTCAAAGCAGTAAACTCACTTCATGTGATAATACGGAAAAACAATGCGGCACCCGCTAAAATGGGTCTCGCACGGTCCAACCCAGCGGAACATCGAGATTGGATATCAAAACCAATCACTTTCGACCACCTGGATTATTCCAGAAGCGTTCGAAATGCAGGATGGACTGCCCTGATATTGGATCCTATAATCGACGGACTACAATTTACACAAGTCCTGATGGACGGAGGCAGCGATTTAAACCTGCTATATCCAAACACAATCCGCAAGTTGGGGATAGACCTTACTAAAATTCGACATAGCAGCGCTTCCTTTAAAGGAGTGACGCCAGGCCCTTACGCCAAGTGCACAGGCTCCTTATTACTAGAAGTTGTGTTCGGGTTACCGAACAACTTCCGACGCAAAAAACTAATCTTTCATTTCGTCCCATTCAAAAGTAGCTATCAAGCACTATTGGGACGCGAGGCTTTTGTCCGCTTCAACGCCATACCACATTACGCGTCTCTTACACTTAAAATGCCCGGTCCATGTGGCATCATTTCATTACGAGGGTCATTTAAAGACCCCAGACGTGGCTAGACAAGTCCGGCATAAGTAAGCTAGGGGCTCCCTAGCCGCACACCCCTTCGCAAGGGGCTGTGCGTACAAGCAACAATGAGCTAATATAGACTCCGCTTTACTTATTTATTAATATTTTCATATACTTTTTTTCGCACGATTTCCTTTCAAACTAAGTTCCTCTCTTTTTACAGATGAACAACGTGCACACCCGTCTAGGATAACGGCACAACGGAGACACAGGCGCAGACATGCAGTAGGGACCCGTCGCAAGGATTCTTTTCAGATTAAGACCCTACGTAAACCTTTTTTATTGTCTCTTGTTGCTATAATCCCCTGGTTTCTCATTATAACCAGAGTGGAGCTCGACGTTTTGGCATCGACGCGCCGAGGACCCTGCCGTGCACTGACACTAGGGGCTTAGGGCATTGTTACGCCCACTATTATAAAGACCGAACACCTTAGGAAATGTTCGGCGCCTCGAGTTAGGCCTTATATGCATCAGCTCGAATCATGTCTTTGGTCAAATGTTGGGTTTGCCGGCTCCGTGTTTTGCTGCCTTACGTTCCGTATCATCGGCTAACGCGACACCGGAGACCCATCGTGATTGTGCCCCGATTCGCTAGGTGAAGCACCTCAAGAGAGAAAGCCGAAAACCGATCGTCATGATACTGAACAAGACCGGTCAACCACTCGATCGACCACGGAATGTTTAGAATTCCCGCTTTGACAAAGGACCGCTTTCGGTCAGCACACACGCGCCCCGAATTCGGAGAGCGCGGTGCCCCCAGGGGCTATATCATAGCCCCACCCTCGAACTCCAATGGCTAAGTGAAAGTGATAAAGCATCATAGTCCGGTTGCCTCGTTTGCTACGCTACCACCTCCTCAACAGGACCGAGACGTCGGATTAAGTGTGACAATGCGCTATTTTTGCGAACACCCCCGCACCTTGTGCGTGGGGGCTGAAGCCAAAGACTGCCATCTTTCAGGTTATACACACGTATACATAAACGGCCGCATAGGAGATATTTCAATACTTGGAACGCACAAGTATAAAAAGCGATTACATCATAACCATTGTTTTACAAAATACAATGTTCATTTGAACGTGACATTTTTCGAGCACTGCGACACACGAGCACCACGCATAACTTCCCCAAAATAGTGCTCGGCGGGTAACCGGCTTTCGTCCGAACCCTGGGTTGCAACAGCGGTGGCATCCATCTCTGTCCAATGTGTCTTCACACGGGCAAGGGCCATCCGCGCACCTTCTATGCAGGCCGACCGCTTCATCTCCTTGATATGCGGCACCGCCCCAAGAAATTGCTGCAATAAGACAAAATAGCTCGTCGCCTTGGGCCTCTCTGGCCAGACATGAGTCACGATATCCGTCATGGCAAGTCCGGACAACCTGTTCAGCTCAGCCCATTCGGCCAACCGATCGGTCAGCGGAAGTGAACGATCCGGACTATGGAATTGAGACCAAAACAGCTCTTCCGTCTTGTGATCCTTCTGAAGTGCACAACGGCATCCGCCGCACTTGCTACTAAGTCCATATATGGATCCTCCGAACCCCACAGCTGGCCAAGCTGGGCATAATTTGGATCCGTAAACCGGCGACGCAGCAAAAAAGGCTTGCCAGCCACAATGTCTCCGGCTTGACGCAGCTCCTCCTTCATAGCCCGCATTGCAGAATGAGCATCCTTGGCCTCGGTGGTGGCCTTCCCCAGGTCTTATCGCTCCGATAGGCGCTCCTTTTCAATAGCCTCATTGCGGTCGGTAGCATCCTTCAATTTAACGGCCAATTCGGCCATCTCTTCCCTGCTTCGGCAGTGTGCAGCCCTTTCGGCTTCTAACTCTTCGGCCGCCCTCGAGGCAGCCGCATCACCCCTTCTGGCTTGCTCCTTGGCTTGAGCAAGTTCTGCCCGAAGGCTCTCCACAGAAGCAGCACCATCTGCGTCAAGCATAAGTATTGTAAGAGGTGGGCTTTGACTCACTTAAATAGGTGACTGCGGAGAGACAACTTACCTTGCGACTCGTCAAGTCGCTTGTTGACTAGCGCGATGTCTGCATCCGCAACATCGAGTTGCCGCATTAATTCAGCAACTCCATCAGTCCGGCTAGCCCCCGGACTATCCGCCACCTGCATAGGAAAGGCGACACTCAATACCTGCGATTTTGATCCTCGTCACGCTGTCGCTTTCGACAACCTACCGAGTCTCAGGGGCTACTATCTATACAGGGTGCACTTTCATGTGCCAAAATGTCAAAAAGGTGCGTTGTTTTTACGTACCTCAAACCCCGCCAGCAAACTCTTGACGACATTATGCAATCCACTTTCGGCGGATGAAATCCTTCCAATCACCATGCTCATCAATGCACGGTGATCTTCTGAGATGGACGCCCTCTCAAGCAGATCCTTCAGCTCCCTCGGCCGAACACTAGTCGGCGCCGAACTCTTCGGCTCTGCTGGGCTCGGGGACACCCTCCGTGACGACACTTCAGGCTCGTCCACCCTATCCGCTGGCGCAGCAGACGGAGGCGTCTCGCTCTCCATCATCTCCGGGCGAAGATCCCCCGAAGACGAGCTCATCTGAGAAGGTCGCAGATCCGAACTACAAGGTAAAAATTTCGGTTATCCTCAGAAGCACAAATAGGGATGTTTCTTATTAATGAACTCCCCTTTTTCTACTCATGGCTCGCTGGAGGGCTGATTCTTTGGAAAAGATTGTGCGGCCGGGACCTCCCGGACGCAGACCCTCGGTGAAGATTTCTTCCCCGCTTAGGGGCTTTGGCCTCCGGGTCTTGGAGGCGGTCCTCTTCTCCCCACGGAGGGAGGGATTCTCGATCCCCCTTCTTCAAGCGCCCCTTAGGCGAGGTGATAGCTCTTCTATTTTCCCTTCGCCTTCTTCTGAAGGCGCGACCTCCAACATTCTGACCAGCACGTGCTCCAGCGCGGTCTCTGGGAGGGGGGCCGGACACCGTATCAGCTTTGCTTGCGCTATCCACTCCTGTTGAAGGATAACGGGTTAAAAGGCAAAATTGTAGAAAGGCAAACAAACGGTGCGTCCGAACACTGAGCTACTTACTTGAGTATCCGGGCGATTGCAGCTTAGGCCGGCATCCTCGGTCAATTCCGAACACGCCGCCTGCGGTCCGAAGAATAACTTGTACATCTCCACGGGTGTCGTACCCATGAAGTGTTGGAGAATCCGTGGTCCCTCCGGATTGAACTCCCATAGCCGGAGAGGACGGCGTTTGCAGGGCAGGAGATGCCTAATCAGCATAACCTGCATCACCATGACCAGATCGACCTCCCTGTCCTGGAGGTCTCGAATCCGGCCCTGCAATAGGGGCACGTCTTTTGACGGCCCCCAATTGAGCCCTTGGTTGACCCACGACATCAACCGTCGTGGAGGCCCCGAGCGGAATGGAGGCGGCGGCTTCTGCCTGCTGCCCTTTGGAGCGGTGATATAGAACCACTCCTGCTGCCACAAGCCGAGCTCCTCTTGGAAGGAGCCCACGGGCCACGGGGCATCGGCCCTCCTGCTTACGGCCGCCCCGCTGCACTCTACTTGACGCCCCCCGATCATCTTCGGCTCCATATTGAAGGTCTTCAGCCACAGGCCGAAGTGGGGAGTGACGCGGAGGAGGGCTTCGTAGACGACGATGAATGCGGAGATTTGGAGGATGGACTCCGGAGCCAAGTCGTGGAATTCCAACCCATAGTAAAACATGAGCCCTCTCACAAAAGGATCCGTCGGGAAGCCTAAACCCCGACGGAGGTGGGATACAAAGACGACATACTCGCCGGGCTCGGGGGTGGGGATGGCCTGCCCTTCGGCGGGCAACCTGTGCGAAATCTCGTATGACAGGTACTTGGATTCTCGTAGCTTTAGCACGTCCTCCTCCGTAATGGAGGAGGGCATCCACCGGCCCTGAAGGTCGGAGCCGGACATTATTGAAGGTCCGAAGCGCTCGAATCTGGGGCTCTGGGTGTTGGAACTTGGAGCGAGGAGAAGATTCGGTGGAAGATTGAAGAAAAGAAACGAGCCTTGGTCCTATTATAAAGAGGGAGAATACCAAGAGCCGTCTCCGTGACCGTTCGGGACTCGCCTTTGATAGATGAGGCGTGACGACGGGCGCGGTTGGGTTACCCACGCCCGTATTGATGAGAATCCCGGAATAAGGGGAACACGATCTCTGCTTCGACAAGACGTGCCAAGGAAACCGCTTCGCTAAACGCGCTGAGGCGGTATAATAAAAAAACGATTCAAGTAAAGGCTTGGTAGTGGTATGACGTCATGCCGCAAAATATGTCAGCAGATTGAACTTGTGTACATTTTATTCTCTCTACGGTGGAATGTGGAAATTATTTTGCAGAGCCGGACACTATCTTGGTGTTCACAATCTTCTATGGATTATTTGGAGGAGGAACCCGCCTTGCAATGCCGAACATTATGCGCTACGGACTCATCGTCATTGAAGCCAGTTCGAGGGCTCTTGAGGAGTCTGGACTAGGGGGTGTCCGGACAGCCGGACTATCATCGTCCGCCGGACTCCAAGACTACGAAGATGCAAGATTGAAGACTCCGTCCCGTGTCCGGATGGGACTTTCCTTGGCGTGGAAGGCAAGCTTGGTGGTACGGATATGTAGATCTCCTACCATTGTAACCGACTCTGTGTAACCCTAGCCCTCTTCGGTGTCTATATAAACCGGAGGGCTTTAGTCCGTAGGACATAACATCCATTACAACAATCATACCATAGGCTAGCTTCTAGGGTTTAGCCTCCTTGATCTCGTGGTAGATCCACTCTTGTACTACCCATATCATCAATATTAATCAAGCAGGACATAGGGTTTTACCTCCATCAAGAGGGCCCGAACCTGGGTAAAACATCGTGTCCTTCGTCTCCTGTTACCATCCGCCTAGACGCACAGTTCGGGACCCCCTACCCGAGATCCGCCGGTTTTGACACCGAAAGTCGATGTCCCACATGTCGGCGAATGAAAGTATTCTTTCCAATATCGAGGACGAGCAACGAGTATTCATTGTTTATTTTTTATGAAAGATATTGTCTCCACTGTTATGACGAAGGAGCGTGAAACACGGCAGCCCAGTGAACTTGGCATGGGCACAACTCCCTCCTTCCTCATGTACCATAGTGTTGACTATAAGGTTGGCTATAAGGTTACAACTTTTTCTCACTTTCTCTCTATCTATTTCCTCTCAGATGTTTTTACATTCTTTTTTAGACACAATTGTTTTTTTATACCTCTTCTTTTTAAAATTAGTTTTTTATACCTAGGAGCACGTGTAGAGACGGGCTCTTGCAGAGCCCACTCCTTGACTTTGTCAATGCCTCTCTCTCCTCCACATAAGCGGGCTTATAGCCCAGTATTGTGCTACCTACTTGCTATGAATGCGAGCAGCTGGTGCCTGAGGGAGGAGCACGAGTGGGACGGGGGAGGGATTTTCTGGTGGGCCAGGGCGGTTAGAAGCGGGCTTGGAAGCGGTCCGGACTCCCGCATGGCACACCTCACATTATCACCATATTTCTTGGAGTCCGTGCGCGGCGGGCGGGTGATCTCTTCTTCCTCCCCCATCTCTCTCTTCTCAGCCGACGCCCGCCAAGCGATTAGATTTCGGCTATCGACGGTTTATTCAATTGCAGTCCCACATGTCAGTGAAAATGCAAGACAACATGTGTCCCCTCTGGTGAGTGGCATGCAAGCCGGACTTCGGGGGTGCGACGTGAATGCGACAGGCGTGCTTTAAGTGTGCCGCCTTTTCTGTTTGAACTTGCAAAGCGTAACATTTTCGTGCGATCGATCGATAGAATCCAGAACAAAATGACGAGGGCGGGGCTTTCCCACGCGTGAGGCAGGCTAGTTTGGGTGGTATGACGTGCTACAGTGCAAACAAAGCAAATTTGAAATTAACCGGATGGAATTCATTACATTTCAAAAACTTTTCCTATAAACTGGACGAAATTCATTACACATTTCGCACATACCGTACTAAAACCTACTATAAACCTAATCTAAATGATCACCAGCGCCTGACCACCATATCCGTCCATGAGCCCCGATAACTGACGCTCCGGCTATTGCCTTTGCCTCCTCCTCAGCTTTGTCCAGATCCGCCTCGATAACTTCCTCCTCCGGAGCACATGGTTCTGAAGATTTCCGCCTCCACGTCGCAGTTAAGCGGCTAATCGGCCACCGATGTTTACCCCACCTAGCTTGGCGTCGACTGAGTGGAGGAGCGGTGGCCTTCCTGGGACCAGAGTGGCGGCAACCTACCATGTACTACCCTTCCTCATTGCCGGCTGCGCCCGTGCCCGCGCGCCGACTTCGTGGTCGTGGCGACGGAGGGCGGCCGGGGGGGGGGGGAGCCGGCGATGTCCTTCTTCTGCTCCTGCGACAGTACGTCCAGGAGAGCTTTGGAGAGTGCCCGGAGCAGAGCCGCTAATGTCCTTCATCTTCTCCCGCGACTGTACGTTCAAGACAGCTTTGGAGCGCCAGGAGGTGATACGTCTCCGTCGTATCTACTTTTCCAAACACTTTTGCCCTTGTTTTGGACTCTAACTTGTATGATTCGAATGGAACTTACCCGGACTGACGCTGTTTTCAGCAGAACTACCATGGTGTTGTTTTTTGTGCAGAAAATAAAGATTCTCGGAATATCCTGAAATTCCACGGAACACCTTAGAAAAATAAAGAAAAATCCTCGCAAAAGATGAAGACCAGGGGGCCCACACCCTGCTCACGAGGTGGGCGCCTCGGGCGCGCCTCTACCTTGTGGGCCCCTGGTGGCCCTCCGACGCCAACTCCAACTCCATATATTGGCTTTCGTGGAGAAAAATCGAGAGAAGAAATCATCGCGTTTTACGATCACAGACGCCGCCAAGCCCTAATCTCTCGGGAGGGCTGATCCGAGTCCGCTCGGGGCTCAAGAGGGGATTCGTTGTCCGTCATCATTATCAACCATCCTCCATCACCAATTTCATGATGCTCACCGCCGTGCATGAGTAATTGGATCGTAGGCTTGCTAGACGGTGATGGGTTGGATGAGATTTATCATGTAATTGAGTTAGTTTTGTTAGGGTTTGATCCCTAGTATCCATTATGTTTTGAGATTGATGTTGCTATGACTTTGCTATGCTTAATGCTTGTCACTAAGGCCCGAGTGCCATGATTTCAGATCTGAACCTATTATGTTTTCATGAATATATGTGTGTTCTAGATCCTATCTTGCAAGTCTATAGTCACCTACTATGTGTTATGATCCGGCAACCCCGAAGTGACAATAATCGGGACCACGCTCGGTGATGACCATAGTCTGAGGAGTTCATGTATTCACTATGTGCTAATGCTTTGTTCCGGTTCTCTATTAAAAGGAGGCCTTAATATCCCTTAGTTTCCAATAGGACCCCGCTGCCACGGGAGGGTAGGCCAAAAGATGTCATGCAAGTTGTTTTCATAAGCACGTATGACTATATACGGAATACATGCCTACATTACATTGATGAACTGGAGCTAGTTCTGTGTCACCCTATGTTATGACTGCTACATGATGAACCACATCCGGCATAATTATCCATCGCTAATCCAGTGCCTACGAGTTTTCCATATACTGGTTTACACTTATTTACTTTTCCATTACTACTATTACAATCTCTACAAAATACCAAAAACATTACTTTTACTGTCTTTACTTTTGTTACCGTTACCACCACTATCATATTACTTTGCTACTAAACACTTTGCTGCAGATACTAAGTTTCAGGTGTGGTTGAATTGACAACTCAACTGCTAATACTTGAGAATATTCTTTGGCTCCCCTTGTGTCGAATCAATAAATTTGGGTTGAATACTCTACCCTCGAAAACTGTTGCGATCCCCTATACTTGTGGGTCATCAAGACTATTTTCTGGCGCCGTTGCCGGGGAGCATAGCTCTATTCTTTGAGTCACTTGGGATTTATATCTGCTGGACACTATGAAGAACTTGAAAGATATCAAACTACTATTTTGCCCTCAACTACGAGGGGAGGTAAGGGATTGCCATCTAGCCTTGCACTAGATTCTCCTTCTATTATGAGTAAGTTTTCGACACCTAAACCTACTACTGCTATTGATTCTGATATGTCACATGTTATTGATGATGCCACTTCTGCTATGCATGATACTTATGATGAAACTACTTCTATGCTTGATACTACTGTGCCACTTGGTGAATATCTTGATGAGCAAATTGCTAGGTCTAGAGAAAGAGAAATTATTGAACCTGAACACGATGATGTTAGTGATGATGAAGCTATGCCTTCTATTCCCGAGGGTTATCTTTTGATGCTGAATCTTCGCAGCTATTTTTGCTTGCCGTGATAGATATGAACTTAAGAGGTTGCTAATTAAATGGAGTAAAGAATCTTTTAGAGATAGGATGAGACCCGACCTGCTTTTGCTACTTCACCTATCGTGTTCCTGATCAGGACTATTATGATTTTTCTGTCGATCCAGATATAATTACTTTGGTTGAATCTGATCCTTTTTATGGCTATGAATCTGAAAGTGTTGTGGCACATCTCACTAAGTTAAATGATATAGCTGCCCTGTTTACTAATAATGAGAGATCGCGCTACATTTATTTACTTAAGATATTTCTGTTCTCATTAAAGGGTGATGCTAAGATTTGTTATAATTCTCTTAATCCTGGTTGTGTGCAAAGTCCCCAGGATATGATTTATTACTTCTCTACTAAATATTTCCCTGCTCATAAGAAACAAGCTGCTTTGACGGAAATATACAATTTTGTGCAAATTGAAGAAGAGAGTCTCCCACAAGCTTGGGGGAGGCTTCTCAAGTTACTTAATGCTTTGCCTGATCATCCTCTTAAGAAACCTGAAATATTTGATATCTTTTATAATGGACTGACTGATGCTTCCAAAGATTACCTGGATAGTTGTGCTGGTTCTCTTTTCAGGGAAAGAACACCGGATGACGCTGAAATTCTATTGAATAATATGTTGGCTAATGAAAATAATTGGGCACCTCCCGAGCTACCTCCTGAGCCAGTTCCTGAGCCAATTACTGAGCCTATTCCTAAACCAACTCCGAAGAAGAGAGGTGTTCTATTTCTCAGTCCCGAAGATATGCAAGAGGCAAAGAAATCTATGAAAGAAAAAGGTATTAAAGCTGAAGATGTTAAGAATTTACCTCCTATTGAAGAAATACATGGTCTTAATTTACCTCCTGTTGAAGAAGTATATGATCTCAATTACTTATTTAATGAAGAACCTCCCGATATCCCGACACAGGTAGTAAAGGTAAATTCTCTCTATATATATGATAAAGCTGAAGTCCCTCCTACTAAAATTGCTAGTCAGTGCTTGGATGAGTTTGATGACTTTATGTTTAAGCAAGATGACTTTAATGCTTATTTTGGTAGACAACTAAAATAGAATACCTTTATGATTAAACACTTGGGTGATTATATGGTAGATATTAGAGGTAAACTTAAACTTGTTAGCAAACATGCTTCTATGGTTACTACTCAAGTAGAACAAGTACATAAAGCTCAAAAAGAAGTGCTTGATGAAATGAATAGCAAGAAAAATGATTATGCTATTAGAGTGGCTACTAGAACTGGTAGAATGACTCAGGAACCTTTGTATCCTGAAGGCCACCCTAGGAGAATCGAGCAAGATTCTCAGAGAAACAATATTGATATACCTAGTTCTTCTAAGAGGAATAAAAAGAAAAATGATAGGACTTTGCAAACTTCTAGTGAACCTATCGCTGAACCACCTGAGAATCCAAATGATATCTCTGTTTCTGATGCTGAAACACAATCAGGTGATGAACATGAACCTAGTGATAATGTTAATGATAATGTTCATGTTGATGCTCAACCTAGTAATGATAATGATGTAGAAGTTGAACCTGCTGTTGATCTTGATAACCCACAATCAAAGAATCAATGTTATGATAAAAGAGATTTTGTTGCTAGGAACCATGGGTTCAGAAACCCATGCCTTTTCCTTCGAAACCATCCAAGAAAAAGGATGATGAGGATTTTGAGTGCTTTGCTGAAATGATTAGACCCATCTTTTTGCGTATGCGATTAACTGATGTGCTCAAAACAAATCCTTATGCTAAGTATATGAAGGATATTATTACTAATAAAATAAAGATACCTGAAGCTGAAATTTCCACCATGCTTGCTAATTACACTTTTAAGGGTGGAATACCAAAGAAACTTGGAGATCCCGGAGTGCCTACTATACCATGCTCCATTAAGAGAAATTATGTTAAAACTGCTTTATGTGATCTTGGAGCCGGTGTTAGTGTTATGCCTCACTTTATATCGTAGACTTGACTTGAATAAGTTGACACCTACTGAAATATATTTGCAAATGGCTAATAAATCAACTGCCATACCTGTCAGTATTTGTGAGGATGTGCCTGTTGTAGTTGCAAATGTTACTATTTTAACGAACTTTGTTATTCTTGATATTCCCGAGGATGATAGCATGTCTATTATTCTTGGAAGACCTTTCCTTAACACTGCAGGGGCCGTTATTGATTGCACCAAAGGCAATGTCACTTTTCATGTTAATGGAAACGAGCAAACGATACATTTTCCGAGTTTATAGTATCAACTCTATTGGAAAAATTCCATCGATTATATTTGGAGGTTTTGAATTTCCTCTCCCTACTGTCAAGAAAAAGTATGATATTCTTATTGTTGGGGATTTTCATATCCCCGTTGAGGTAACTTAGTGTCATTCGAAATTTCTCCGGTTCCGGGATTATTCGGAATGAGTTTGTTAACAAGACCTGATCAACCTTATTAGTGGGTTCATTTTGATGATCACAAGATGGATGAAACTAGAAGCACAACTTTCTGTACCCTCTTTATATTTTCTGTTATTTAGTAGAAATAAAGTAAAATAATATTTTTTTGTCTATTTCCTGACTTATCCGTGCAATATAAAAATATCCTGAAAATGAAAGTCCTCAGAATGCCATGCCAATTTAATATGATTTTTTCGGGAATATTTGAGAATTTACTGTGCAAAAATTACCACGGGGGGAGCTGCCACCTGGCCACGAGGGTGGAGGGCGCGCCCTACCCCCTGGGCGCGCCCCTGCCTCATGGGCCCACGGTGGCCCTCCTCCACTTATTCCTGCACCCATCTTCTTCCTCCGCCTCACACAAACACGAAAAACCAACTCAAGCACGAGTTCCAGCCCCCGTTGCTGTGTTTTTCGATCTCCTTGCTCAAAGCACCTCTCGCAAAACTGCTTGGGGAGATTGTTCCTTGGTATGTGACTCCTCCATTGGTCTAATTAGTTTTTTTTCTAGTGCTTTATTCTTTGCAAATTTGTGCTACATAGGTGACCATGTTCTTGAGCTTGCGTGACAAATTTATATGGTTCCAAGTAGTCCAATGCTTTATATAGGCCCAAGGCACTTGTGGGAGTTGTTACTATCAATTTTATTGAAGTTGGTTCACTTTTATTTGAAGTTACTAAAAATTTCAGAAATCTTTCAGAGGAAACATTATGCTTAGGAGGACGTTCCAAGGTGGTCCTTCAAGGAAGCAAGGTCCCAGGCTTGCAATACGTGATGCTGATGAGGAACCACCAAGAGACGCTCCTGTGAGGCCCTGTGAATGGCCGTCGGAAAATTTTATGAATCAAGTGGCAATCAAAGAAGAATTTACCGCATATTTGAGTAACGCCGGTCTTGAGGACTTTGAAGCTGACAAATGCCCCCAGTATCATGATCTCACAAGTTCATTTGTGAGGAGGTTTGAGTTTTCCACTTCGCGAAATTCTCCTTCAGTCATGTTTGACCTTTATGACTAATCTTATACCATGGACTTAGAGGATTTTACTTCTGCTTGCAAACTTCCATCTTGGGGTAATGTCAGGGATCCCCCTAAATCCGAATATAGAGACTTTCTTGCTAAAATAACTGTGGGCGAATCTAGAGATATAACACAAGCCACTATAGGGAGCATTCACTTTCCTGCTAATCATTATTTTGCTCTCTTCATAGGAAGATGTATAAATGCTAAGGATGAAGCATGTCACATGTGTGTCCCTGATCTCAGTATTCTCAGGAGTGCTGTGTTAGGAGACCAATCTTATCATTTGGGAGCCATTGTAGCTCGCAGGTTGCATCAGAATAGACATAGCGGAGATTTCTTTGGAGGAATTTATGCAACCTGCTTAGATAATTTTCTTGAGGTAGACATTCGTGAGGGTGACATGGAGTTACCCCCTTATTATTTAGATTTTGATTCTATGGTTTCCCACCAGTTTGTTGAGAGGACTGAACCACCTCTCCAGTATCGACTAATCTTTGACAGACGTCGTGTAGTCCATATTGCTCTTCCTGCTCCTGCTTTCTTTGATTCACAGGCAAAAAGAAGATATATTATTACCAGAGAGGACGTAGATGAGTACGAAAGGAGAGTAGAGGCTGCTCGACTCCATGCTACAGCTTAGGCGGCGATAGCAGCTGCGTCACGGTATGACCCCAGCTTCACCTACGGATATCTGCCAGGCCATCCCTGGCAATAGACCAACTTAGGCCAAAAGCCTAAGCTTGGGGGAGTACGTATTTCCCACCGACATTACATTTATGTTCACACACACACTCATTGCTAGATGTCGGTGCTCATACTCTTTCACTGTAATATCCATGTTAGTTTAAATTTCTTTTTCTAGTTTTCTTCGTGTGTGTTTGTTAAACTTTAAGAAAAAACAAAAAATTAGTTAGTATACTTTTCATGCTTGTAGTAGAATTAAAAGGAAAACCCAAAAATATTTCCCGTTCTTCTTTTTACTTGTTGGGAGCTTTCCCGTGTAAATAGTTTTTATTTCTTTTCCTTTCTTTGGGGGTCGAGAAGACTATATTAAAAATGCTTAGTGGCTCTTATATGCATGATTGATTATATAACTTAGAGCCCATATTACTTGTCTTCTCACTTGAGTTGAATGCTTGCAGAATCCAGCTTAGTCCAATGCACGTGCACTCTTATTATTATACACACCGTTCAGTCGTGCAAGTGAAAGGCAATAATTGTTGGGGAACGTAGTAATTTCAAAAAAATTCCTACGCACACGCAAGATCATGGTGATGGCACAGCAACGAGAGGGGAGAGTGTTGTCCATGTACCCTCGTAGACCGTAAGCGGAAGCGTTATGACAACGCGGTTGATGTAGTTGTACGTCTTCACGATCCGACCGATCCAAGCACCGAACGTACGGCACCTCCGAGTTCAGCACACGTTCAGCTCGATGATGATCACCGGGCTCCGATCCAGCAAAGCTTCGGGGATGAGTTCCGTCAGCACGACGTGGTGGTGACGATGATGATGTTCTACCGGCGCAGGGCTTCGCCTAAACTCCGCGACAATATGACCGAGGTGGAATATGGTGGAAGGGGGCACCGCACACGGCTAAGGAATGATCTGTAGATCAACTTGTGTGTCTATGGGGTGCCCCCTGCGCCCGTATATAAAGGAGCAAGGGGGGAGGCCGGCCGGCCCAAGGGGCAAGACCAGAGGAGGAGTCCTCCTCCTAGTAGAGTAGGACTCCCCTTTCCTACTCCTACTAGGAGGGGAAGGAAAGGGAGAGGGGAAGGAAAGAGGGGCGCCGCCTCCTAGTCCAATTCGGACTAGAGGAGAGGGGCACGCGCCCACCCCGACCGCCCTCTCTCTTTCCCACTAAGGCCCATAAGGCCCATTACTCTCTGGGGGGTTCGGTAACCTCCCAAGACCGGTTTTCTCCAAATCGCCGGAACACTTCCGGTGTCCGAATATAGTCGCCCAATATATCAATCTTTATGTCTCGACCATTTTGAGACTCCTCGTCATGTCCATGATCACATCCGGACTCAACAAACTTCGGTACATCAAAACTTATAAACTCATAATAAAACTGTCATCGTAACGTTAAGCGTGCGGACCCTACGGGTTCGAGAACTATGTAGACATGACCTAGAACTATTCTCGGTCAATAACAAGCGGAACCTGGATGCCCATATTGGTCCCTACATATTCTACGAAGATCTTTATCGGTCAAACCGCATAACGACATACGTTGTTCCCTTTGTCATCGGTATGTTACTTGCCCGAGATTCGATCGTCGGTATCCAATACCTAGTTCAATCTCGTTACCGGCAAGTCTCTTTACTCGTTATGTAATGCATCATCCGTAACCAACTCATTGGTCACATTGCTTGCAAGGCTTATAGTGATGTGCATTACCGAGAGGGCCCAGAGATACCTCTCCGACAATCGGAGTGACAAAACCTAATCTCGAAATACGCCAACTCAACATGTACCTCCGGAGACACCTGTAGTACTCCTTTATAATCACCCAGTTACGTTGTGATGTTTGGTAGTACCCAAAGTGTTCCTCCGGTAAACGGGAGTTGCATAATTCTCATAGTTACAGGAACATGTATAAGTCATGAAGAAAGCAATAGCAATATACTAAACGGTCAAATGCTAGGCTAACGGAATGGGTCATGTCAATCACACCATTCTCCTAATGATGTGATCCCATTAATCAAATGACAACACATGTCTATGGTTAGGAAACATAACCATCTTTGATTAATGAGCTAGTCAAGTAGAGGCATACTAGTGACGTTATGTTTGTCTATGTATTCACACATGTATCATGTTTCCGGTTAATACAATTCTAGCATGAATAATAAACATTTATCATGATATGAGGAAATAAATAATAACTTTATTATTGCCTCTAGGGCATATTTCCTTCAGTCTCCCACTTGCACTAGAGTCAATAATCTAGATTACATAGTAATGATTTTAACACCCATGGAGTCTTGGTGTTGATCATGTTTTGCTTGTCAGAGAGGCTTAGTCAACGGGTCTGCAACATTCAGATCCGTATGTATCTTGCAAATCTCAATGTCTCCCACTTGGACTTGGCCCCGAATGGAGTTGAAGCGTCTCTTGATGTGCTTGGTCCTCTTGTGAAATCTGGATTCCTTTGCCAAGGCAATTGCACCAGTATTGTCACAGAAGATCTTCATTGGTCCCGCTGCACTAGGTATGACACCTAGATCGGAAATGAACTCCTTCATCCGACTCCTTCATTTGCTTTGCTCGTAGCAGCTATGTACTCCGCTTCACATGTAGATCCCGCCACAACGCTTTGTTTAGAACTGCACCAACTTACAGCTCCATCGTTTAATAAAAATACGTATCCGGTTTGCGATTTAGAATTGTCCCGATCAGTGTCAAAGCTTGCATCAACGTAACCATTTATGACTAGCTCTTTGCCACCTCCATATACAAGAAACATATCCTTAGTCCTTTTCAGGTATTTCAGGATGTTCTTGACCGCTGTCCAGTGATCCACTCCTGGATTACTTTGGTACCTTCCTGTCAAGCTTATTGCTAAGCATACGTCAGGTCTGGTACACAGCATTGCATACATGATAGAGCTATGGCTGAAGCATAGGGAACATCTTTCATTTTCTCTCTATCTTCTGTTGTGGTCGCGCATTGAGTTTGACTCAACTTCACACCTTGTAGCACGGGTGTCGGTGTCAAACCGGCGGATCTCGGGTAGGGGGTCCCGAACTGTGCGTCTAGGCGGATGGTAACAGGAGACAAGGGATACGATGTTTTTACCCAGGTTCGGGCCCTCTCGATGGAGGTAAAACCCTACTCCTGCTTGATTAATATTGATGATATGGGTAGTACAAGAGTGGATCTACCATGAGATCAAGGAGGCTAAACCCTAGAAGCTACCCTATGGTATGATTGTTGTAATGGTTGTTCGTCCTATGGACTAAAACCCTCCGGTTTATATAGACACCGGAGAGGGCTAGGGTTACACAGAGTCGGTTACAATGGTAGGAGATCTACATATCCGTATCGCCAAGCTTGCCTTCCACGCCAAGGAAAGTCCCATCCGGACACGGGACAAAGTCTTCAATCTTGTATCTTCATAGTCTTGGAGTCCGACCGATGATGATAGTCCGGCTATCCGTACACCCCCTAGTCCAGGACTCCCTTAGTAGCCCCTGAACCAGGCTTCAATGACGATGAGTCCGGCGTGCATTTTGTTCGGCATTGCAAGGCGGGTTCCTCCTCCGAATAATTCATAGAAGATTGCGAACACCAGGATAGTGTCCGGCTCTGCAAAATAAATTCCACATAGCACTGTAGAGAGAATAATATGTACACTAGTTCAATCTGCTGACGTATTTTGTGGCATGATGTCACGCGACTACCAAGCCTTTACTTGAATTTTATTATACCACCTCAGTGCGTTTAGCGAAGCGGTTTCCTTGGCACGCCTTGTCGAGCAGAGATCGTGTTCCCTTATTCAGGATTCCCATCAATACGGACGTGGGTAACCCAACCGCGCCATTGATTGTGGCGCTTGGGAGATATCTGAGTTTTACCGGGCGGTGGGGACGATAGTCTTCATCCGCCCATATATAAGGGATAAGGATCCACCCTTTTCACCACGCCTTCTTCCTCCTTTGCCTATCCATCTCCGCAAGACTCGAGCTCCAGCGCCCAAGTCGCACATCTCGTCTCAACCTTCTCCAGCCATGTCCGGAGCGGAGGCAGTGGATGGCTTCCTCCGTTACGGAGGGCACATCGAAAAATCTGCTGGCGCGGATACTGTCCAGCGACATCACAGACCGGCCGCCCGACAAGGCAGCTCACTCCCATCCCCAGCCCCATGAGAGGGTCGATTCTTCCCCACTTCCTCCGCGGACTGGGCTTCCCACTTCACCCCTTCGTCCGGGGGCTCATTACTACTATGGCCTGGACTTCCACGATCTGGCGCCAAACTTCATCCTCAACATCTCGGCGTTTATCGTCGTGTGCGAGGCCTTCCTCTGCATCCAGCCCCACTTCGGCTTTTGGCTAAAAACCTTCAATGTCAAGCCAAAGGTAGTGAAGGGCGTCCAAGCGGAGTGCGGAGGCGCCATGGTGGGTAAAATGCCCAACGTCCTCTGGCTCGAGGGCGCCTTCATGGAAACCATCAAAGGGTGGCAATCGGGGTGGTTCTATATCACCGAGCCGCGTGACCCTAAATGGGCAGCAGCCCCCCGAGTTCACCTCCTGGAAAGAGAAGGGCTTGCTATGGGGCAGTTCGGAGGAGCTGACCGGACTCCAGTCCTGTCTCCAGACCCTGGTGAACAAGAACCTCAAGCTTGTCAACGTGATCCAGGTCATGCTCGTCCGCCGGATTCTCCCCTGCCAACAACGGGCCTTCAATCTGTGGGAGTTTGATCCGGCACAGCACCGGACCCTTAACGGGCTCTTCGACACAACGTACGAAGCTGCCTGGAGGGTGCTGTTCAAGGGCGGAGAAGCCCCCGCATTCGCAACTGAAGATCACGGATTCAGCACGAAACGCCCGGCCGGTGTGGTAAGATATGTTATCCTTTATGGGACATTTATTTCTTTCATAGTTTGACTCTATTGTGGGATCTAAAATTCCCAATGCCTTTAACAGGACTGGCAAAGGTCGTCCGGACAGGTTAACTGTCCGGCTCCCCTCCCCGAAGACCCAGCGGATACCCGTTTAACGGGGCTGCTAGTCCTGGCACTTTATGTGGTGCCGGAGAAGAAGACAAGAAGAAGGCCACGGGAACCCGAAGGAGTTCCCGGCGCCAGGTGGTATCGGACTCATCGTCCGATGGCTCCAAGGCGGACTCCTCCCCCGAAGACGAGGAGGAGAAAGAGGACTCTCCCCAGGAGGGGGGATAGAGGAAGAGGAAGGCTTCCCCAATGGGGGAGGCCGAAGGGTCCAAGAGGGGAAGGACCCTTCCTCCGGACAGCTCCGCCAACGCCAACGACGGCGACGAAGGGTGGCCCTCAAGGTCCAAGCCCCCGGCAAGATCGTAAGTATCCGGATTCCTGAATGATTTATAATTTCTCTTTTGTGCCACATGGTGTCCTTCTAATGCCGCAAACTACCTGCAGTCCGGCCGAGGATGATCTTCCTGCTTCATCGAGCGGGTCCTTGGCTCCGTCGGATGTGGATTCCATTCCGACCGCCTCCACCCCTCGTGATGCTAACAACGCCGAGGTGGGATCTCAGGAGGGGACCCATCAGGAGGAGGCTCCGGAGGTGCCGCAAGGCAGCCTCCCGAACTTTGTGCCGGACTCCGTGCCGGAACCCGCAGTGGTTTCGGAGTCCGACAGGCGGCCCCTTTGTAAGAAAGGCAAAACCGTGACACCGGCAGCCTCTGTCCAACCGGAGGCGCCGGACAACTTGTTGGAGGCGCTCAACGGCGCTTCCATCAAGGAAGAACACCGCACTATCATGAGTGCGGTGATTCAGAAGGTTCAGCTCGCCAAGAGCGGGCTGACCGAAGCCTGCAGCAGCCTTCTAACAGGCTTTGAGGTAAGAAGTTTTTAAATATGCAATATAATACCGCATAGACAGTAGCCCCTGATGCTCAGTTCGGTGTTCGGAAAGAAAAGCCAGACTAAGGATCTAAAAAGATATACGCAGGAGTTCTAAAAATTATGTCAATATGGGGTTGCAGGCTGCGCTGCTGACCTCTGCCGCATTGACTGCGGAGGTCGGTGCTTTGAAGCAGGACCTCGAGCGGACCGAGAACAAGCTCAGCCTTGCCAAGAAGCAGCTCGAGGACAAAGAAGGTGAGTAACACCATATTAAATTTGTACCTTACAGAAAAGGATTTTGGTTGCAATAGAAATAACAAAGATAACGTGGGCACTGCAGGGGCCACGAGCGAGGTGGCGACCCTGAAGGAGGCCGTGTCCGCGGACGAACGTAATGCAGCCGCGGAACGAGCGGAGCGAGAGAAGCAGGAGGCGCGGGTGGCGGAGGTGTGGCAAGAGCTCCAGGCTCTCATGGAAAAGCATGAGAGTTTGGAGCGCGACTCGAAGACTCGAGAGTCCGAGCTTGCCTCGGCTCTTGAGAGTGCCAAAGCCGTTAAGGCCGAGGCCCATAAGGCCCTCCAGGAGATTGAGGCGGTGAAGAAAATAGCGGCGGGTAAGGCATTTTTCATGCAAAGCAAGCATGTGAATGTGAATTACCTGTTACTTACCCGAATTCGGAGCTCTCCAGGAGCGTTTACAGATCTGCCTCGCAGCGTGTCCGATGCCGCCGCATTCTACCGGGCCGAGGAGGGGAGCTCAACGGAGAAGGTCTTCTGGTCTCAGTATGTTGAGGCGGACATCAGTTTTTAGCGACCAGTGAAGCGGTGGTCGAGCTCCAAAAGGTAGCCGAGCAGGCCATGAAGGGCCTCATAGTCCGGTTGTGGCCTGAAGAGGCCATGCCTGGGAGCTACTTCGGCATGGTGTGGCGGCTGGTGGATGCGTGTCCCTGGGTGGAAGTCATCAAGCGCTCCGCCTGTATTGAAGGTGCCCGTCGGGCCCTTGCCCGCGCAAAGGTGCACTAGGGCAGGCTGGATGCTGAGAAGCTTCTGACGGACGCGCCACCGGCGGGCAAGGAGTATCACACGCCCGAAATGTATTATAAGAGTGTCCTGAAGGGTGCCCGCAAGGTTGCAGATGAGTGTCCCAAAGATGTAATATTTGAGTAGACTCGCAATGTGTTATCCTGTGCGCTGAAAACTCTGTTCATATGCGCTAATCAATGCTTATTAATTTAAAATATTACATTCTGTGTGGCCGTTTATCAAATTTGAGAGATGGCAAGTCGTCGGCTTCAGCCCCCATGCCACGAGTGCTGGGGTGTTTGGGATAAACTTGAGCACTCTTGTTCCCATTTTTGGGTCCATCTAGGGAGGCGCTCAACACAACGAACAAGCAAACCGGACTTATAATGCTTGAACACTCTCACTTAGCCATAGAATTCTATAATTTTAAATTTCGGCGAAGCCCCTAGTGTTCGGAAGACCGAGTTCGGGCGCTATCACGCTGGGCGGACGAAGCCGGTTCCTCGCTCTAAGCGGCATAAGTCTTTAGGGACTCGAAAATACCTCTCGAATAGCGACCAGCTCTCGCTTTATCATGACGGTCAGTTTTAGCTTTCTCCGAGGCGCCGCCCAGCTCAACCGGGCGCAATCGCGGTGGATCTCCGATGCTACCTTAGCCGACGGAACGGAACGTAAGGTACCAAAACATGGGAGCCGGGCAAACCCAACTATTGACCCAAGACATGATTCGGAGCCGATGCATATAATGCTATAAGTTCGGGGTGCCGCACTTGTGAAAGTGTTCGGACTTATCACACCGTAATGCGGGGAACATAAGTCCCTGGTGTATTCGGCCATACCAAAGTGTACGGATGCAAAATGTTATAAATGAACATACATGTAAGAAAGGAATGCAATTACAAGCGAAAAGTGATGCATTGTTTACTCAAGGTATTCTGCCATGAGTGCAAGACGATAGAAATAGTGCGGTAAGCAAGGGATTGGACTATTAGACATGTCCCCCTCTAGGGGTAGGCTGCGGAATGGTGTATTTAACAAATTTAATGCTCATTATGGAGACCACCTGAGTGTTCGTTGTAGCCTGTGTCCTTCCCTGGCTGTTGCATCGTGAGTTCGGCAGATTCACCGCCGGACAGGGTCTCTGGTGAACGAAGTCCTGTGGATAAATAGAAAAAAAGGAAAAGTAAAAGAGCGACACACTTGGGAGCCCCTGGTGTGGTTGAGCCGTACTCTGGGCCTGTCGTGGTCGTGCCCCTCCCCCTATGCCCATGGTATCTCCAGAGCGTAATGATGTATGCGAAGAGCTGGTCTTGCAATCATGCATGGGCTGGGGTTGGGGCCGCATTGCTACGCATGCTCGGAACGTGCCAGGTGGTCTTGATTTATTTTACTCCGGGCGCGTTTGGCCATGTCCGGTCGTTTAACGGCCGGACTCAAAATTGCCTTAAGAGGCTGCTCAGATTTCGCCGCGAGAGCCGCTGTGTGTTCCTCCGCTCGAGGGAGCGTTGATGTTTCCGCTGACCGTGATGACTCCACGAGGGGCGACATCTTGAGGTTAAGGTATGCATAACGCGGCACGCGCTGAACTTTGCAAACGCGTTCGTCCGAAAGCAGAGCGTGATAGCCATCGCAGAACGGGACTATGTCAAGATTAACTCTCTCGAAAATTATCCGGGATCCGAAGACCACTTCAGTGTGGTCGAGCTCTGTATAATTGGCCTCAACACCGGTATGACACCTTTGAAGGTCGTCTTTGTAGGTTTAATCCTTGAGGGTCTATGCCCATCTTGCACATCGTATCTCGATAAAGCAGGTTCGGGCTGCCGCCGCCGTCCATCGATTTAGTGAGGTGAAATCCATCGACGATTGGGTCTAAAACCACGCGCGAATCCGCCATGGCGGATCTTGGTGGGTGGTCCTTCGATCGAAAGTGATCGGGCAAGAGGACCATGGATTGAACTTGGGCGATCGCTCCATCGCATATACGACCCTAGGTGCACGCTCGCTCCCTCTTGGGTATATGGGTTGCGTATATCATGTTTACCGTCCGCACTTGTGGGGAAACCTTCATCCTCTCATTGCTCGGGCGGCGAGTCTCTTCCTCGTTATCATTGTGCAACCCCTTGTCATTGTTTTTGGCAATTAACTTGCTCTGCTCGCTTGAATACCCAACAATCCTGTTGGTGTGGTTTTTGCTTTTTTGGGTGCCATGTATCTGGCAAGAGCGGTCGAGTATTCGATCCAAATTGGACGTACCTGGAGTGGTTCTTTTGAATGGCTTCTTCCGCTGACCGGGTTTAGAGCCTCTGAATCCGGCGTTGACTGTCGTATCCTCAGTGTTATCGCCGTTAACGTGGCGTTTGTTTTTGTTTTGACGCGACCTGCCATTGCGGTCCTTAGTATCCGGACTGCCAGCATTTTTGTTGTGGTTGTTACTGCGGGCTAGCTAGCTGTCCTCCCCCGCACAGAAGCGGGTCATGAGTGATGTGAGGGATGCCATGGATTTCGGCTTTTCCTGTCCTAGGTGTCAGGCCAGCCACTCATCGCGGATGTTGTGTTTGAAGGCTGCGAGGGCCTCTGCGTCCGGACAGTCGATGATTTGATTTTTCTTTGTGAGGAACCGTGTCCAGAATTGTCTGGCCGATTCGTCTGGCTGCTGAATTATGTGGCTTAGGTCATCGGCGTCTGGTGGTCGCACATATGTGCCCTGGAAGTTGTCAAGGAATGCGGCTTCCAGGTCCTCCCAACACCCAATTGATTCTGTTGGCAAGCGGTTAAGCCAATGCTGAGCTGGTCCTTTAAGCTTGAGCGGGAGATACTTGATGGCGTGGAGATCGTCACCGCGGGCCATATGGATATGAAGGAGATAATCTTCGATCCAAACCGCGGGGTCTGTTGTGCCATCGTAGGATTCAATGTTCACGGGTTTGAACCCTTCGGGGATTTGATGATCCATTACTTCATCCGTGAAGCATAGTGGGTGTCGGCGCCTCTATCTTTGGGCAATATCACGACGTAGCTCAAGAGAGCTTTGTCTGCTTTGTGTTCGCCCGCCGGAGTTGTCAGATCCGCGCGACGGTAGTCGTTGTGGATCGTGGGGCGCCCACGTGATCCGTAGATAGATCTTGATTGTCTTGCCTTGTCCTCCAATATGTCCCGCAAGTCCGGCGCATTCCCCGGTTGCTTCGCGTTTTTCGAGCGGTGTTGGGGTACGGTTCTGGTGGAGGGCCTAGATGCCTCCCTGTCGCGGCTACGAGGTGGCCCGTCTGCCGTATGTGCACTGGTGATGAAGGTTTATATGCCTCCTCCTCTAATCGGGGGAGCAACTTGCGTTTTGGGTAGCTTTTGGAGGGGCGTTCGAGTTCATGCTCTTCGGCCACGAGGACCTCGGTCCATCTATAGGCCAGCAGGTCTTGATCAGCTCGAAGCTGTTGCTGCTATTTCTTTAGGCTGTTTGCCGTGGCCATTAGCCTGCGTTTAAAACACTCTTGTTTGACGGGATCCTCGGGCACGACGAATTCGTCGTCGTTGAGGCTTGCCTCATCTCCGTAGGGAGGCGTGTGATTGTCAACCTCTATCTCCTCGTCTGCCGTTCTCTCTCGAGGGCTGGCTTCTCCGTCCTCTGTCTGAATCTTCTTTGGAGGGGTTGTCTTCGCACTCTCGGGTGTTATTGTCTCCGGTGCCAGAATCTCCATTCTTGCTGTGGCGGGATTTAGAGCAGCGCCGCTGACGTCGGCGCTTGGGCTATTTCTTAGAGGAATCTTCCTCCGCTGCTTCTTCGCCATTCCCATCTTTTGGGATGTCCACCATGTATATGTCGTATGACGAGGTGGTCTTCCAGTGCCCCGTAGGCGCTGGTTCTTGGTCGTCTCCGGCATCGTCGTCCATACCGTCGATGTCTTCGGAGTCGTAGTCTAGCATGTCGGTTAGATCGTCAACAGTGGCTACAAAGTGGGTGGTGGGTGGGTTTTGAATTTCTTCGTCATCCGCATCCCAACCGTCCTGACCGTAGTCCGGCCAGGGCTCTCCAGATAACGAGAGATGCTTTAGAGAATTCAAGATGTCGCCAAAGGGTGAGTGCTGAGAGATGTCCACAGCGGTGAACTCCATGATCGGCGCCCAATCAGATTCGGTTGGCAGGGGCGTAGGAGGTTCGGAGTCCGGCAAGGAGTCCGGCACCTCAGAGTCACAAGCTTTGCAAGGACAGGTCGGTGTTCGCTCCATCGCCATAGAGATTGCAGCCCCGAGGCGGTGTCCAACCACTGTCCTCAATCTGCGTGGTCGGCTCCGAACTAGGGTCGGAGCGGACTCATGTGCGGCCTCCAGGGCGCTGTCCGGCGCAGAGCTAAATCATGTCCATCGTGACAGTGCGGCGCGCTCGGCTGTGGCTCGAATCCATCGAAGATCAAGTCTTCACGGATGTCGGCCGTGAAGTTTAGGCTTCCAAATCTGACCTGACAGCCAGGGGCGTAGGTTTCGATCTGCTCCAGATGGCCAAGTGAATTAGCTCGCAGTGCGAAGCCGCCGAACACGAAGATCTGTCCGGGGAGAAAAGTCTCACCCTGGACTGCGTTGTTGTTGATTGAAGAAGCCATCAAGCCTATAGGTGACGACACAGAGGAACTCTCAATGAAAGCACCAATGTCGGTGTCAAAACCGGCGGATCTCGGGTAGGGGGTCCCGAACTGTGCGTCGAGGCGGATGGTAACAGGAGACAAGGGACACGATGTTTTACCTGTGTTGGGCCCTCTCGATGGAGGTAAAACCCTACTCCTGCTTGATTAATATTGATGATATGGGTAGTACAAGAGTGGATCTACCACGAGATCAAGGAGGCTAAACCCTAGAAGCTAGCCTATGGTATGATTGTTGTAATGGTTGTTCGTCCTACGGACTAAAACCCTCCGGTTTATATAGACACCAGAGAGGGCCAGGGTTACACAGAGTCGGTTACAATGGTAGGAGATCTACATATCCGTATTGCCCATCTTGCCTTCCACGCCAAGGAAAGTCCCATCCGGACACGGGACGAAGTCTTCAATCTTGTATCTTCATAGTCTTGGAGTCCGGCCAATGATGATAGTCCGGCTATCCGGACACCCCCTAGTCCAGGACTCCCTCAACGGGCAAGAACCCTTTCTTTGCCTGATCCATTTTGAACTTTTTCAAAATTTTATCAAGGTATGTGCTTTGTGAAAGTCCTATCAAGCGTCTTGATCTATCTCTATAGATCTTGATGCCCAATATGTAAGCAGCTTCACCGAGGTCTTTCATTGAAAACTTTTATTCAAGTATCCCTTTATGCTATCCAGAAATTCTATATCATTTCCAATTAATAATATGTCATCTACATATAATAACAGAAATGCTACAGAGCTCCCACTCACTTTCTTGTAAATACAGGTTTCTCCAAAAGTCTGTATAAAACCATATGCTTTTATCACACTATCAAAGCATTTATTCCAACTCCGAGATGCTTGCACCAGTCCATAAATGGAACGCTGGAGCTTGCACACTTTGTTAGCACCTTTTGGATCAACAAAACCTTTTGGCTGCATCATATACAACTCTTCTTCCAGAAATCCATTCAAGAATGCAGTTTTGATATCCATTTGCCAAATTTCATAATCATGAAATGCAACAATAGCTAACATTATTCGGACAGACTTAAGCATCGCTACGGGTGAGAAAGTCTCATCGTAGTCAACCCCTTGAACTTGTCGAAAACCTTTCGCAACAAGTCAAGCTTTATAGACAGTTACATTACCATCAGCGTCAGTCTTTTTCTTAAAGATCCATTTATTCTCAATGGCTTGCCGATCATCGGGCAAGTCAACCAAAGTCCATACTTTGTTTTCATACATGGATCCCATCTCAGATTTCATGGCCTCTAGCCATTTTTAGGAATCTGGGCTCATCATCGCTTCCTCATAGTTCGTAGGTTCCTCATGGGCAAGTAACATGACTTCGTAATAGGATTACCGTACCACTCTGGTGCGGATCTTACTCTGGTAGACCTACGTGGTTCAGTAGAAACTTGATCTGAAGTTTCATGATCAATATCATTAGCTTCCTCACTAATTGGTGTAGTTGTCACAGGAACCGGTTCTTGTGATGAACTACTTTCCAATAAGGGAGTAGATACAGTTATCTCATCAAGTTCTACTTTCCTCCCACTCACTTCTTTCGAGAGAAACTCCTTCTCTAGAAAGGATCCGATTTTAGCAACGAAAATCTTGCTCTTAGATCTGTGATAGAAGGTGTACCCAATAGTCTCTTTTGGGTATCCTATGAAGACACATTTCTCTGATTTGGGTTCGAGATTTTCTGGCTGAAGTTTCTTCACATAAGCATCGCATCCCCAAACTTTAAGAAACGACAACTTTGGTTTCTTGCCAAACCACAGTTCATAAGGCGTCGTCTCAACGGATTTTGATGGTGCCCTATTTAACGTGAATGCGGCCGTCTCTAAAGCATAACCCCAAAACGATAGCGGTAAATCAGTAAGAGACATCATAGATCGCACCATATCTAGTAAAGTACGATTCTGACGCTCGACACACCATTTCGTTGTGGTGTTCGGGTGGCGTGAGTTGCTAAACTATTTCGCATTGTTTCAAGTGTAGACCAAACTCGTAACTCAAATATTCTCCTCCACGATCGATCGTAGAAACTTTATTTTCTTGTTACGATGATTTTCCACTTCACTCTGAAACTCTTTGAACTTTTCAAATGTTTCAGACTTGTGTTTCATTAAGTAGATATACCCATATCTGCTCAAATCATCTGTGAAGGTGAGAAAATAACGACACCGCCATGAGCCTCAACATTCATTGGACCACAAACATCGGTATGTATGATTTCCAACAAATCGGTTGCTCGCTCCATAGTTCCGAGAACGGCGTTTTAGTCATCTTGCCCATAAGGCACGGTTCGCAAGTACCAAGTGATTCATAATCAAGTGATTCCAAAAGCCCATCAAGATGGAGTTTCTTCATGCGCTTTACACCGATATGACCTAAACGGCAAGTGCCACAAATAAGTTGCACTATCGTTATCAACTCTGCATCTTTTGTTTCAACACTATGAATATGTGTATCACTACTATCGAGATTCAATAAAATAGACCACTCTTTAAGGGTGCATGACCGTAAAAGATATTACTCATATAAATAGAACAACCATTATTCTCTCGATTTAAATGAATAACCGTCTCGCATCAAACAAGATCCAGATATAATGTTCATGCTTAACGCCGCACCAAATAACAATTATTTAGGTCTAAAACTAATCCCGATGGTAGATGTAGAGGTAGCGTGCCGACCGCGATCACATCGACTTTGGAACCATTTCCCACGCCAAGATCGTCACCTCGTCCTTAGCCAATCTTCGCAATCCGTAGTCCCTGCTTTGAGTTGCAAATGTTAGCAATGTAACCAATATCAAATACCTGTGTACTATCTGCGAGCATTATTAAGGTACACATCAATAACATGTATATCACATATACCTTTGTTCACTTTGCCATCCTTCTTATCGCCAAATACTTGGGGCAGTTCCGCTTCAAATGTCGATCGCTTAAAGAGAAACACTCGATTTCAGGCTTAAGTCCAGACTTGGATTTCTTCTCTTGAGCGACAACTTGTTTGTTGTTCTTTTGAAGTTCCTTCTTCTTCCCTTTGCCCTTTTCTTGAAACCGGTGGTCTTGTTAACCATCAACACTTGATGCTCCTTCTTGATTTCTACCTCCGCGGCTTTTAGCATTGCAAAGAGCTCGGGAATAGTCTTGTTCATCCCTTGCATATTATAGTTCATCACGAAGCTCTTGTAGCTTGGTGGCAGTGATTGACGAATTTTGTCAATGACACTATCATCAGGAATATTAACTCCCAGTTGAATCAAGTGATTATTATACCCAGACATTTTGAGTATGTGTTCACTGATAGAACTCTTCTCCTCCATCTTGCAGCTATGGAACTTATTGGAGACTTCATATCTCTCAATCCGGGCATTTGCTTGAAATATTAACTTCAACTCCTGGATCATCTCATATGCTCCATGACGTTCAAAACGTTGTTGAAGACCCGGTTCTAAGCCGTAAAGCATGGCACACTGAACTATTGAGTAGTCATCAGCTTTGCTCTGCCAGACGTTCTTCACATCGTCAGTTGCATCAGCAGCAGGCTTGGCACCCAGCGGTGCTTCTAGGACGTAACTTTTCTATGCAGCAATGAGGATAATCCTCAGGTTACGGACCCAGTCCGTGTAATTGCTACCATCATCTTTCAACTTTGCTTTCTCAAGGAACGCATTAAAATTCAACGGAACAACAACACGAGCCATCCATCTACAAACAAACATAGACAAGCAAAATACTATCAGGTACTAAGTTCATGATAAATTTAAGTTCAATTAATCATATTACTTAAGAACTCCCACTTAGACAGACATCTCTCGAGTCATCTAAGTGACCACGTGATCCAAATCAACTAAACCATGTCCGATCATCACGTGAGATGGAGTAGTTTCAATGGTGAACATCACTATGTTGATCATATCTACTATATGATTCACGCTCGACCTATCGGTCTCTATGTTACGAGGCCATATCTCAGATATGCTAGGCTCCTCAAGTATGACTCGAGTATTCGCGTGTGCAACTGTTTTGCACCGTTGTACTTGAACATAGAGCCTATCACACCCGATCATCACGTGGTGTCTCAAAGACGAAGAACTTTCATAGCGGTGCATACTCGTGGAGAACACTTCTTGATTATTAGTGAGAGATCATCTTAAAATGCTACCATCAATCAAAGCAAGATAAGATGCATAAAGGATAAACATCACATGCAATCAATATAAGTGATATGATATGGCCATCATCATCTTGTGCTTGTGATCTCCATCTTCAAGCACCGTCGTGATCACCATCGTCACCGCGCGACACCTTGATCTCCATCGTAGCATCGTTGTCGTTACGCCATCTATTGCTTCTCGACTATCGCTACCGCTTAGTGATAAAGTAAAGCAATTACTGTATGCGTTGCATTTCATACAATAAAGCGACAACCATATGGCTCCTGCCAGTTGCCGATAACTTCGGTTACAAAACATGATCATCTCATACAATAAAATATAGCATCACGCCTTGACCATATCACATCACAACATGCCCTGCAAAAACAACTTAGACGTCCTCTACTTTGTTGTTGCAAATTTTACGTGGCTGCTACGGGCTTTAGCAAGAACCGTTCTTACCTACGCATCAAAACCACAACGATAGTTCGTCAGGTTGGTGCTGTTTTAACCTTCTCAAGGACCGGGCGTAGCCACACTCGATTCAGCTAAAGTGAGAGAGACAGAGACCCGCCAGACACCTTTAAGCACGAGTGCTCGTAACGGTGAAACCAGTCTCGCGTAAGCGTACGTGTAATGTCGGTCTGGGCCGCTTCAACTCACAATACCGCCGAACCAAAGTATGACATGCTGGTAAGCAGTATGACTTGTATCGCCCACAACTCACTTGTGTTCTACTCGTGCATATAACATCAACGCATAAAACCTGGCTCTGATACCACTATTGGGGAACGTAGTAATTCAAAAAATTTCCTACGCACATGCAAGATCATGGTGATGGCACAGCAACGAGAGGGGAGAGTGTTGTCCACGTACCCTCGTAGACCGTAAGCAGAAGTGTTATGACAACACGGTTGATGTAGTCGTACGTCTTCACGAGCCGACCGATCCAAGCACCGAACGTACGGCACCTCCGAGTTCAGCACACGTTCAGCTCGATGACGATCCCCGGGCTCCGATCCAGCAAAGCTTCGGGGATGAGTTCTGTCAGCACGACGGCGTGGTGACGATGATGATGTTCTACCGGCTCAGGGCTTCGCCTAAACTCCGCGAAGATATGACTGAGGTGGAATATGGTGGAAGGGGGCACCGCACACTGCTAAGGAACGATCCGTAGATCAACTTGTGTGTCTATGGGGTGCCCCCTGCCCCCGTATATAAAGGAGCAAGGGGGAGGCCGGCCGGCCCAAGGGGGGCGCCAGAGGAGGAGTCCTCCTCCTAGTAGGAGTAGGACTCCCCTTTCCTACTCCTACTAGGAGGGGAAGGAAAGGGAGAGGGGAAGGAAAGAGGGGTGCGCGCCCTCCTAGTCAATTCGGACCAGAGGGAGAGGGGCACGCGCCCACCCTGGCCGCCTCTCTCTTTCCCACTAAGGCCCATAAGGCCCATTACTCTCCGGGGGTTCGGTAACCTCCCGGCACTCGGTTTTCTCCAAATCGCCGGAACACTTCGGTGTCCGAATATAGTCGTCCAATATATCAATCTTTATGTCTCGACCATTTCGAGACTCCTCGTCATGTCCGTGATCACATCCGGGACTCCGAACAAACTTCGGTACATCAAAACTTATAAACTCATAATAAAACTGTCATCGTAACTTTAAGCGTGCGGACCCTACGGGTTCGAGAACTATGTAGACATGACCTAGAACTATTCTCGGTCAATAACCAATAGTGGAACCTGGATGCCCATATTGGTTCCTACATATTCTACGAAGATCTTTATCGGTCAAACCGCATAACAACATACGTTGTTCCCTTTGTCATCGGTATGTTACTTGCCCGAGATTCGATCGTCGGTATCCAATACCTAGTTCAATCTCGTTACCGGCAAGTCTCTTTACTCGTTATGTAATGCATCATCCGTAACCAACTCATTGGTCACATTGCTTGCAAGGCTTATAGTGATGTGCATTACCGAGAGGGCCCAGAGATACCTCTCCGACAATCGGAGTGACGAAACCTAATCTCGAAATACGCCAACTCAACATGTACCTTCGGAGACACCTGTAGTACTCCTTTATAATCACCCAGTTACGTTGTGACGTTTGGTAGTACCCAAAGTGTTCCTCCGGTAAACGGGAGTTGCGTAATTCTCATAGTTACAGGAACATGTATAAGTCATGAAGAAAGCAATAACAATATACTAAATGATCAAATGCTAGGCTAACGGAATGGGTCATGTCAATCTCATCATTCTCCTAATGATGTTATCCCATTAATCAAATGACAACACATGTCTATGGTTAGGAAACATAACCATCTTTGATTAATGAGCTAGTCAAGTAGAGGCATACTAGTGACGTTATGTTTGTCTATGTATTCACACATGTATCATGTTTCCGGTTAATACAATTCTAGCATGAATAATAAACATTTATCATGATATGAGGAAATAAATAATAACTTTATTATTGCCTCTAGGGCATATTTCCTTCAATAATGATGATATATGATGGACTTATTGGGAAGAGAAAAGCTGGTATGAACTCGACCTCTCTTGTTTTTGTAAATATGATGATTCATCGTTCCTGATTCAGCTATTATGAAGTAAACATATTTGCAATGACATTTAGAGATTATAGTTGCTTGTGCCATGCTTTATTAGCTATGAGTTATAATGGTTTACCTTGCGTGCCAACATGCTATTAGAATGATTATGATGTGGTATGATGGGGTGGTATCCTCCTTTAAATGCATTGAGTGACTCGACTTGGCACATGTTCACGCATGTAGTTGAATCCAATCAACATAGCCTTCATGATATTAATGCTCATGGTGGATTATATCCTACTCATGCTTGTATTTGGTGTGAATTAATTTTAATGCATGTTTACGACTGTTGTCGCTCTCTCAGTTGGTCGCTTCCCAGTATTTTGCTAGCCTTCACCTATACTAAGCGGGAATACTGCTTGTGCATCCAAACTCCTTAAACCCCAAAGTTATTCCATATGAGTCCACTATACCTACCTATATGCGGTATTTACCTGCCGTTCCTAGTAAATTTGTATGTGTCAAACTCTAAACCTTCAAATAAACATTCTGTTTTGCATGCTCGAATAGCTCATATGTCAACTAGAGCTGCCCTTATCTTCCGTGTTAGGCGGGTTATTCTCAAGAGGAGTGGACTCTGCTCCTCATTCACGAGAAAATGGCTGGTATCCGGGATGCCCAGTCCCATGCTTTGTGCAAACTAAATCAAAATAACTACAAACAAAACTCCCCTTGGGACCTGTTGAATGTTGGAGGCACTCGTTGTTTCGAGCAAGCCATGTATTGATGCTTGTGGAGGAAGGGGAGTATAAACTTTACCATTCTGTTTGGGAACCGCCTATAATCTGTTTAGCGTGGAAGTTATCGTCGTCTTTTAGTTGTTATGTTGACAATGAAAGTATGCCGCTCAAAATATAATTTATCTCTATTTCAAAATCGAGCTCTGGCACCTCTACAAATCCCTGCTTCCCTCTGCGAAGGGCCTATCTATTTACTTTTACGTTGAGTCATCACCCTTCTTATTAAAAAGCACCCACTGGAGAGCACACTGTCGTTTGCATTAATTATTATTGGTTTATATTGGGTATGATTTGACTGGATCTCTTTTACCATGAATTACAATGTTTAGTCAGTCCTTGATCTTTAAAGGTGCTCTGCATTTATGTTTTGCGGTCTCAGAAAGGGCTAGTGAGATACCATTTTGTTATATCATGTTATGATTATTTTGAGAAAGTCTTGTCATCTGAGTTTTGCTATTATGGCTCGCTAGCTGATTGTGCTATTGATATGAGTGATTATGGGACCTACGTGTCATTGTGAGTATGGTTAGTTCATAATAATTGCTAAAACTTGAATGCTGGCTTTTCATGTTTACAACAACAAGACCAAACAGAGTTTGTAAAAGTTTTTCTTTTTCTCTTTCAGTTTGTCAACTGAATTGCTTGAGGACAAGCAAGGGTTTAAGCTTGGGGGAGTTGATACGTCTCCGTCGTATCTACTTTTCCAAACACATTTGCCCTTGTTTTGGACTCTAACTTGTATGATTTGAAAGGAACTAACCCGGACTGACGCTGTTTTCAGCAGAACTGCCATGGTGTTGTTTTTTGTGCAGAAAATAAAGATTCTCGGAATATCTTGAAACTCCACGGAACACCTTAAAAAAATAAAGAAAAATCCTCAGAAAAGATGAAGACCAGGGGGCTCACACCCTTCTCACGAGGGTGGGGGCGCCCCCCTAGGCGCACCCCCCTACCTCGTGGGCCCCCTAGTGGCCCTCCGACGCCAACTCCAACTCCATATATTGGCTTTCGGGGAGAAAAAATCAGAGAGAAGAAATCGTCGCGTTTTACGATACGGAGCCGCCGCCAAGCCCTAATCTCTCTCGGGAGGGCTGATCTGGAGTCCGTTCGGGGCTCCGGAGAGGGGGATTCGTCGCCGTCATCATCATCAACCATCCTCCATCACCAATTTCATGATGCTCACCGCCGTGCATGAGTAATTGCATCGTAGGCTTGCTGGACGGTGATGGGTTGGATGAGATTTATCATGTAATCGAGTTAGTTTTGTTAGGGTTTGATCCCTAGTATCCATTATGTTCTGAGATTGATGTTGCTATGACTTTGCTATGCTTAATGCTTGTCACTAGTGCCCGAGTGCCATGATTTCAGATCTGAACCTATTATGTTTTCATGAATATATGTGTGTTCTAGATCCTATCTTGCAAGTCTATAGTCACCTACTATCTGTTATGATCCAGCAACCCCGAAGTGACAATAATCGGGACCACTCCCGGTGATGACCATAGTTTGAGGAGTTCATGTATTCACTATGTGCTAATGCTTTGTTCCGGTTCTCTATTAAAAGGAGGCCTTAATATCCCTTAGTTTCCAATAGGACCCCGCTGCCATGGGAGGGTAGGACAAAGATGTCATGCAAGTTGTTTTCATAAGCACGTATGACTATATACGGAATACATGCCTACATTACATTGATGAACTGGATCTAGTTCGGTGTCACCCTATGTTATGATTGCTACATGATGAACCACATCCGGCATAATTATCCATCGCTAATCCGGTGCCTACGAGTTTTCCATATACTGGTTTACACTTATTTACTTTTCCGTTGCTCTTTGTTATAATCTCTACAAAATACCAAAAACATTACTTTTACTGTCTTTACTTTTGTTACCGTTACCACCACTATCATATTACTTTGCTACTAAACACTTTGCTGCAGATACTAAGTTTCAGGTGTGGTTGAATTGACAACTTAGTTGCTAATACTTGAGAATATTCTTTGGCTCCCCTTGTGTCGAATCAATAAATTTGGGTTGAATACTCTACCCTCGAAAACTGTTGCGATCCCCTATACTTGTGGGTCATTAGGAGGCCATGGTTGGAGTGGTGCCGATAGAAGGAAGGGAACCGGAGGAGAATGGTTGTGGGTCTTTGGCTATGGCTGGGAGTTGGGGCTGAAGTTAATATAGCGGGCGATTGGCAATGAGCCGTGGCAGACGGATGGACGGCTGGTGCCGAAGTAGGTTCATCGGCAGCCATGTGTCATTAACGTGGGCGATGGACGGACGGATGGTCGTGGTGTCATTAACGCGGAGCATTCGCTTGCACCGGGATGTCGTGCGGGTGGCGCTCTCTTGACCGTCGCGCTGCTGCAATGCTGGCGCCAGTGAGAGGTCGCGTTGGGCGTGAATGCATCATTGATGTTCTGGATCCACGGTGACCATTTTAGGCGGGAAGCACGCGCTAGAAATGGAAGGGGCTTCGGTAGGCCAGGGTGGTCAGACGCCGGCGTGGTGGTAAAATGTGAACTCATGGATGACGAGCCTTTGAAGCGTATGCGACACGTATGGACAACCAGGCGTCCACACAACCGCTCTTGTCGCCAGCTAGCCTTCGATGACCACCATTAGACACCACACAACCATACATAACTTAGAATAATGGACGAATCAATCACACACTTGTGTGCAGTGCCACTATGATCGGTCGCTCACAATACATATATAGGTACCATAGTACCCTCTCTAGCTAGGCTGTTTAATAGATTTTCGTTGTGATGGATGATATACATGAGCAAGGCACCGAGTCATGTCGTCGCTCGTGTGCAGAGCCATGGCTAATGTCGAGCAACTCGGTGCCCAAGCACGAGTATGACGTTGGTGTTGAGCCAGGTGAATACATGCTCGGTGTTCGTGGAGGCCGCCTGCAAACATCTTTTTTTTGCAAGACCGCCGGGGCACTCAGGTGACGGGCTCACCGTTTGTGTTGCGCCATGAGCAGGACTTTGATTGAGAGGGCGACATGCATGCATTAGCATGGTTTTACAGCGTGAGCATGAGTGTCTGCACGCGTACATGCTACTTGCGTCTATGGACAGTGTGCGCTAATGTGTGCATCACATATAATATAAAAAAATCGGTTTGTGCATTTAATACAAAGTATTTCATTTTCATTTGGCTGATGAGTGTGCGTTGCAGTGACGAGTTCCATGGTTTGATTACTCACATACGCATAATTTTAGCTTTTATTTCTTTATCCACTGACAGATAGGCCTGCATAGATAGATAGATAGATACAGAACACGAGCTGATGAGGCGCATGCGGACTGTTTGACTGGTCAACCAAAAAAATACGGAGCTATACGCTGAGCCTGTGATTGTATAATCACCATATCTCGTATACAATGATCAAAGTGAAGATATCGAGACAAGTTCGATGACCGCCAATGCATTTTACTCTGTAATAAATGACCAGGATTGAAGGAATCCATATTTCCTTCATCTTCTATCCTTGAGCTCTTGACAAACCAATGCACTATATACGGTTGTCTGACCACTCTGCCCAGAGCTCTCACCAAGCGTCGTTCATGCCACCGCGCCGCACACTAACTGGTAAGCAATCGATGGCATCCCGCCATGCCGAGTTCCTCGCTGCCCACGACCGCACACAAAATGGTAGGGAAGTGATGACATCCCACTGTGTCGAGTTCATCGCTGCTCGCGACCTCACAACTACATGGGAGGACTTTGAAGCTGCCAAGGCCGAATGGGAGGTAGAGCAAGAGGCGGACAAAGCCGCACAGAGGGAGCAGAAAAAGGCATAAAGCACTAAAGAAAAGAGAGGCCTGCTACCGCAAGAAAGAACAGGACGCACACACTGTTGCGGAGAGCTCGGCGGAGATCCAAGCACGGTGGGGTGTCACCGACAAAGCGGGGAAGGAGAACAATGGCGTCTAGCCAGCATGTGAGAAGTAGTAGTACTAGTAGTAGTGTGTGTGTCTGTGTCGCCCGCACGTTTGTTCAATTAATTATGAGCATGTACCAGTACTAGTTACTACTGTAGTTTTTAGAGCAAATTACCAGTACATTAGCTTAGACTCAATGGAAAAATTCCTATCCTATGCATCAAATGGCATCTCTTTCTCTATAGGAATTGACATGCATGTCATCTCACTTCCTATGATTTTTATATTCCTATAAATTCCTATCCTATGAACCAAAGGAGGCCTCTGCTGGAGTACATGACTATTGTAGCTAGCAGTATTGCTGGTACAATAGTTTTCTTCAAGAAGCGGAATTCAACGAAGTCTGAGCAACTTCACAGTGGGAAAGGTTGGGCCTTTGATTTGACAGCTCATTAGTCATTATTACTGCAGCATGACGATCGGGGTGACTCTCCCTTGGAGTTTTGCGTGCATGGCAAGTGTACCAGGATGGTCGACGTCCCACATGTCGGCGAACGGAAGTATTCTTTCAGATATCGAGGAGCAAGGAAACCGCATGGTATAGTATCACTGCTGATTTATATTTATTGTTTATTTTTGATGAAAGCTAGTGTTTCAACTCTTACGACGAAGGAGTGCCAAACACGGCACATGCTGGATGTCCTACATGTCAGCGTAAGGAGTGGGACATGAACAACGTGGTAGAGCGTCTCCACTTCTTCCACTTCTAGGTCGGAGACCACACATAGTACTAGTGGTATGAACAATACAAAGTGCGACCCGGAGAGAAAGACACGTCTAGTTGAAAGGTCTTGGGCAAAACTACTTGCAATGCATGCATGCGTGACCAATATAAATGACCAATAAAAAACTAGTACATGCACGCAATGATTTAATGGACATTGTAATCTCAATATGGGATGGGGAGCTCTAAATTTGAATTTGAAACTTATAAAGAAAAATTTCAAAACAAATGAACATGAAGAGAGGGAGTATACCATAGGACTTACCATACTAAACAAGTCCCCTGGTTTGTCACCGCGAAGATGCGGTTAGAAAGGAGCACAGCATCTTCGTACTCGTACATCAACAAATCGGCCACAGACAGCATGGCCCACCTTTGACCGCCATGTGCAGGGTTCGTGAAAGAAATCATAATGTCGAACACCATGATGAGAGTGTAATTTTGGTTGGCGGATGACCTTATCGGGGCTTTCGGGATTGCTATCTGCTTCAATCTCACCATGGTTCCATCGTACCAATTCAGGCGATGGCCCGTTGCATGGTTGATCCCAATGTTGGCAAAGGTTCTACGGGAATGGTGCCACCATTGTAAATGTTGTGGAAATTGATGTTGGTACCCTCCCGTACATATGCCAGCCAATCTCCACTGGCACCAAGCCTAACCTATGAAACAGTTGGCAGCGGGGGAATTAGGAAATGGACACAGAAGTAGTCTTTAGAATGCATTTACTACGTGATCAAACTCATCACTTACCTGCTCATGTGACAAAATCCGAGTGCCCCTCAACGTCGGCATCTCAAGGGGCGTGAACTTGCAACTATGGCCACGCTGCGCTGGAGAGACCCCCCAAGGAAACATCCTCGTGTGTTGCACGTAACATCAAGATGCATTTGTATGAGTAGTTTATCTTGTGAGAGAAAAGGATGAACGAGAGAAGGCCTTATTTGCAATTGTGGAGAGGGGTGTGGGTATCTTTTTGCAAAATTGCCATAGTTTCCTTCCTATCCATCAGATATAAATCGGACGGCCTATATTGTAGGGTGGCAGGCACACCATCATCACCAACTCTGTTTTTTATAAGATAAATACTAGTAAGATGCCCATGCGTTGCACGGAACATCAAGATGCATTTGTATGAGTAGTTTATCTTATGGGAGAAAAGGTTGAACAAGGGAAGGCCTTATTTGCAAATGTTGAGTGGGTGTGGGTATATTTTTGCAAAATTGCCATTGTTTTCTTCCTATCCGTCAGATATAAATCGGATGACTTATATTGCAGGATGGCAGGCACACCATCATCACCAACTATGTTTTTTATAAGAGTAGAGATAAAAAAGAAGAGTAGTAGAAGAAGAGTAGAGATAGAGATTAGGGAGCTGGCGGGCGGTTCATTGTACGGCACATTCGCATCCATCCACTAGCTCAGAATTAAAGCATGCACGACATTTACAGCGATTGGGATTAGTTGTTTTCTGGGCGCATGGACCAACACGGACTAGCGGACCTGGTCGCCCATTTTCGAGCACGCCTTCGACAAGTACGTGCGTGACATGCGTGCATGCAAATCTTGTGTGACCAAACCTTGCAAAGCGGAGCAGTAGGTTGTTGAACTGCAGCCTGCATGTTGCAGCCATGTCATCCACACACAACCTAAAGGCCAATTCATTCATACTCAGCTGTACTATAGTGTACAACAATGCATTGTTTGGCACGAACGTTCCTTGGAGCTCGTGCTACAACTGGCGTACTCCACAGCCCGCTTCCCTTCTCCTTCCTCTTCCACCACCCGCGCACATCAGCGGGAAGCGACCTGTCAACCCTTATATAGGAGTGCTAGCACAAAAAGATGCGTGCATGACCGCTCAAATTTCCTTTCTCTTGTATCTATGAAATAAATGTGGTGTGAAACTCAAAGCCCTTTAAGTCTGAGTATAATGGAAGTCATCTTCCTCCTCCGGCTCCGCTTCACCCGCGTCGTCATCCTCCTGTACCGGCTCTACGTCATCGTTCTCCTCCCCCGTCTCCGCGTGCTGCTCCTCCTCCAACGCCTCCTCGCCTGGCTCCGGCTAGTCCAGACTCCGGAGGCAGGCCGACTGCGATCCGGGCTTCGCGCCGCCTCCAGATTAAAGCGCCACTCCGGTGGGAGTATGGCGTATGTCGTTACCTTCGGCCGGGCCATGGCTATTGGGTGACGGCGACCAGAGAAGAGGCTTCAGGAGGGGAATGAATGCAGCTACTGTTTGGGTTCGCGGTCTGGCTTAAATAAATGTGCACCATCACGTGTACCCGCGGGTGCACAAATTGTAACAGACGGTTCTTCTTAGGGGCCGTCACGTAACTCGTATGTGTGTGAAATTTTTTGAGACAGAGTGCGTGTGTGCGACTCTACTCTTCGGACATGTAGTTGCATCGGGATATAAGTATAATGGTATTACACTTTACCTAGTGATTTATGTGGCCATGTTAATGTGGTTGTGTAAAAAAATGTCACTTCCTGCTCATGATTTGCGCTATATAATTATGAGAAGTTTGCTAACTACTAAAGTAAAGTGGAATTTTTCCATGTTATACAAGTAAATTAAGGTGTTTGTTTATCATACGGGTAAGATTGGAGGAAGGATGGTAGGAACAAATGCTCCGCCTAGAGCATGTGTATGTGTGAGATGGAGTCTTTGTGTCTGCGTCTAGGGGTGTGTGTGTGTGTGTGTGTGTGTGTGTGTGTGTGAAGTGGAGTCTTCGGTGGCGGAAGTAATTTAAGTGTGTGTGCGGCTTCATCGTACGTAGAGAGGTTATGTGTATGGCAGATGTTGGGGAACGCAGTAATTTCAAAACAATTCCTACGATCATGCAAGATCTATCTAGGTGATGCATATCAACGAGAGGGGAGAGTGTGTCCATGTACCCTCGTAGACCGAAAGCGGAAGCGTTTCAATAACACGGTCGATGTAGTCGAACTTGTTCGCGATCCAGCCGATAAAGTACCAAACGTACGGCACCTCCGCGATCTGCACACGTTCAGCTCGGTGACGTCCCTCGAACCCTAGATCCAGCTGAGGCCGAGGGAGAGTTCCGTCAGCACGACGGCGTGGTGACAGTGATGATGAAGTTATCGGTGCAGGGCTTCACCTAAGCACTACAATGGTATGATTGAGGTGTGTAACTATGGAGGGGGTACCGCACACGGTTAAGAGAAACTTATGTGTCTATGGGGTGCCCCCTGCCCCCGTATATAAAGGAGGGAGGGAGAGAGGCCGGCCCCCTAGGGGCACGCCAAGTGTATGGAGTCCTACTAGGACTTCCAAGTCCTAGTAGGAATCCTTTCCCTTTTAGGAGTAGGAGAGAAGGAAGGAGAGAGGGAGTAGGAAGGGGCAAGGGGGGCGCCGCCCCCTTCCCCTAGTACAATTCGGACCGATGGGCGGGGGGGGGGGGGGGCGCCACCTCCCCTTGGCCTGCCTCCTGTATTTCCCGTATGGCCCAATAAGGCCCATTACTTCTCACAATGAATTCCCGTAAATCCCCGATACTCCAAAAAATACCCGAATCACTCAAAACCTTTACGATGTCCGAATATAGCCTTCCAATATATCGATCTTTACGTCTCGACAATTTCGAGACTCCTCATCACGTCCATTATCTCATCCGGGACTTCGAATAAATTCGGTCATGAAAACACATAACTCATGATACAAATCGTCATCGAACGTTAAGCGTGCGGACCCTACGGGTTCCAGAACTATGTAGACATGATTGAGACACATCCACGATCAATAACCAATAGAGGAACCTAGATGCTCATATTGGCTCCTATATATTATACGAAGATCTTTATCGGTCAAACCGCATAACAACATACGTTGTTCCCTTTGTCATCGGTATGTTACTTGCCCGAGATTCGATCATCGATATCATCATACCTAGTTCAATCTCATTACTAGCAAGTCTCTTTACTTGTTTCGTAATGCTTCATCCCGCAACTAACTCATTAGTCACATTGCTTGCAAGGCTCATAGGGATGATCATTACCGAGAGGGCCCAGAGATACCTCTCCGATACATGGAGTGACAAATTATAATATCGATCTATGCCAACCCAAAAAACACCTTTGGAGACACCTGTGGAGCATCTTTATAATCACCCGGTTACATTGTGATGTTTGATAGCACACAAGGTGTTCCTATGGTATTCGGGAGTTGCATAATCTCATAGTCTGAGGAACATGTATAAGTCATGAAGAAAGCAGTAGCAATGAAACTGTAACGATCATAATGCTAAGCTAACGGATGGGTCTTGTCCATCACATCATTCTCCTAATGATGTGATCCCGTTTATCAAATGACAACACATGTCTATGGTTAGGAAACATAACCATCTTTGATTAACGAGCTAGTCAAATAGAGGCATACTAGGGACACTCTGTTTTGTCTATGTATTCACACATGTACTAAGTTTCCAGTTAATACAATTCTAGCATGAATAATAAACATTTATCATGATATAAGGAAATAAATACTAACTTTATTATTGCCTCTAGGGCATATTTCCTTCAGTCTCCCACTTGCACTAGAGTCAATAATCTAGTTCACCTCGCCATGTGACCAACACCCAAAAGGTTTACTAGAATCAATAATCTAGTTCACATCGCTATGTGATTAACACCCAAAGAATACTAAGGTGTGATCATGTTTTGCTTGTGAGAGAAGTTTAGTCAATGGGTCTGTCACATTCAAAGTCGTATGTATTTTGCAAATATTCTATGTCTACAATGCTCTGCATGAGCTACTCTAGATAATTGCTCCCACTTTCAATATGTATCCAGATTGAGACTTAGAGTCATCTGGATTGGTGTAAAATTTTGCATCAATGTAAATCTTTACGATAAACTCTTTATCACCTCCATAACCGAGAAATATTTCCTTAGTCCTCACTAAGGATAATCTTGACCGCTGTCCAGTGATCTACTCTTAGATCACTATTGTACCCCCCTTGCCAAACTCATGGTAAGGTGCACAATAGGTCTGGTACACAGCCCAACATAGTTTATAGAACCTATGACTGTGGCATAGGGAATGACTTCCATTCTCTTTCTATCTTTACACCTTGTAATACAGGAAATAACTTTTTTCTTTGACTAATCCATTTTGAACTCTTTCAAAAAACTTGTCAAGGTATGTATTCATTGCAAAATCTTATCAAGCGTCTTGATCTATCTCTATAGATCTTGATGCCCAATATATAAGCAACTTCACCGAGGTCTTTCTTTGAAAAAATCCTTTCAAACTCTCCTTTATGCTTTCCAGAAAATTCTACATCATTTCCGATCAACAATATGCCATTCACATATACTTATCAGAAAGGCTGTAGTGCTCCCACTCACTTTCTTGTAAATACAGGCTTCACCGCAAGTCTGTATAAAACTATATGCTTTGATCAACTCATCAAAGCATATATTCTAACTCTGAGATGCTTGCACAAGTCCATAGATGGATCGCTGGAGCTTGCACACCTTGTTAATACCTTTAGGATTGACAAAACCTTATGGTTGCATCATATAAGACTCTTTAAGAAATATCCATTTAAGGAATGCAGTTTTGACATCCATTTGCCAGATTTCATAAAATATGGCAACTGCTAACATGATTCGAACGGATTTAAGCATCGCTACAGTTGAGAAAATCTCATTGTAGTCAACACCTTGAACTTGTCGAAAACCTTTTTGCGACAAGTCGAGCTTTGTAGATAGTAACACTACTATCAGTGTTCGTATTCCTCTTGAAGATTCATTTATTTAGTATGGCTTGCCGATCATCAGGCAAGTCCACCAAAGTCCACACTTTGTTTTCATACATGGATCACATCTCAGATTTCATGGCCTCAAACCATTTCGTGGAATCTGGGCTCATCAGCGCTTCCTCATAGTTCATAGGTTCATCATGGTCTAGTAATGACTTCCAGAATAGGATTGCCGTACCACTCTGGTGCGGACCGTACTCTGGAAGACCTACGAGGTTCTGTAGTAACTTGATCATGATCATCATCATTAGCTTCCTCACTAATTGGTGTAGGAATCACTAGAACTGATTTCTGTGATGAACTACTTTCCAATTCGGGAGAAGGTACAATTACCTCATCGAGCTCTACTTTCCTCCCACTCACTTCTTTCGAGAGAAACTCCTTCTCTAGAAAGGAACCATTCTTAGCAACGAATATCTTGCCTTCAGATCTTTGATAGAAGGTGTACCCAACAGTTTCCTTTGGGTATCCTATGAAGATGCACTTCTTCGATTTGGGTTCGAGCTTATCAGGTTGAAGCTTTTTCACATAAGCATCGCATCATCAAACTTTAAGAAACAACAACTTTGGTTTCTTGCTAAACCACAGTTCATAAGGCGTCGTCTCAATGTATTTTGATGTTGCCATGCTTAACGTGAATGCAGCTGCCTCTAATGCATAACCCCAAAACAATAGTGGTAAATCGGTAAGAGACATCATAGATCGCACCATATCCAATAAAGTGCAGTTATAACGTTCAGACACACCATTATGTTGTGGTGTTCCAGGTGGCGTGAGGTGTGAAACTATTCCACATTGTTTTAAATGAAGGCCAAACTCATAACTCAAATATTCTCCTCCACGGTCAGATCGTAGAAACTTTATTTTCTTGTTACGATGATTCCCCAATTCACTCTGAAATTCTTTGAACTTTTCAAATGTTTTAGACTTATGTTTCATTAAGTAGATATACCCATATCTGCTCAAATCATCTGCAAAGGTCAAAAAATAACGATACCTGCCACAAGCATCAACACTCATTGGACCGCATACATTGGTATGTATTATTTCTAATAAGTCACTAGCTCATTCCTTTGTTCCAGAGAACGGAGTTTTGGTCATCTTGCCCATAAGGCATGGTTTGCAAGCATCAAATGATTCAGAATCAAGTGATTCCAAAAGTCCATAAGCATGGAGTTTCTTCATGTGCTTTATACCGATATGACCAAAACGGAAGTGCCACAAATAAGTTGCACTATCATTATCAACTTTGCATCTTTTGGCATCAATACTATGAATATGTGTATTACCACGATCAAGATTAAATGAACCATCAACATTGGGTGTATGACCATAGAAGGTTTTATTCATGTAAACAGAATAACAATTATTCTCTGTCTTAAATGAATAACCGTATTGCAATTAACATGATCTAATCAAATTCATGCTCAACGCAAACACCAAATAACATTTATTTAGGTTCAACACTAATCCCGAAAGTTTAGGGAGTGCTCGATGATGATCATATCAATCTTGGGACCACTTCCAACACACATCGTCACTTCATCCTCAACTAGTCTCTATTTATTCTATAACTCCTGTTTTGAGTTACTAATCTTAGCAAACGAACAAGTATCAAATACCCAGGGATTACTACGAGCACTAGTAAGGTACACATCAATAATGTGTATATGAAATATACCTATGTTCACTTTGCCATCCTTCTTATCCGCCAAATATTCGGGACAGTTCTACTTCTAGTGACCATTTCCTTGCAGTAGAAGCACTTAGTTTCAGGCTTAGGTCCAGCTTTGGGCTTCTTCACGGGAGTGACAACTTTCTTGCCATTCTTCTTGAAGTTCCCTTTATTTCCCTTTGCCCTTTTCTTGAAACCAGTGGTCTTGTTTAATCATCAACATTTGATGCTTTTTCTTGATTTCTACCTTCGTCGATTTCAACATCACAAAGAGCTCGGGAATCTTTTTAGGCATCCCTTGCATACTATAGTTCATCATGAAGTTCTAGTAACTTGGTGATGGTGACTAGAGAACTCCGTCGATCACTATCTTATCTGGAAGATTAACTCCCACTTGATTCAAGTGATTATAGTACCCAGACATTCTGAGCACATGCTCACTAGTTGAGCAATTCTCCTCCATTTTTAGGCAAAGTACTTGTCAGAGGTCTCATACCTTTTGACACGGGCATGAATCTGAAATACAGATTTCAGCTCTTGGAACATCTCATATGCTTCGTGACGTTTCAAAAACATTTTTGAAGTCTCGGTTCTAAGCCGTAAAGCATGGTGCACTAAACTATCAAGTAGTCATCATATTGAGGTAGCCAAACGTTAATAACATCTTCTGCTCCTGCAATAGGTCTGTCACCTAGTGGTGCATCAAGGACATAATTCTTCTGTGCAGCAATGAGGATAAACCTCAGATCATGGACCCAGTCTGCATCATTGCTACTATCATCTTTCAACTTAGTTTTCTCTAGGAACATATAAAAAACATAGGGAAGCTATAACGCGAGCTATTGATCAATAACATAATTCGCAAAATACTATTAGGACAAAGTTCATGATAAATTAAAGTTCAATTAATCATATTACTTGAGAACTCCCACTTAGATAGACATCCTTATAGTCATCTAAATGATCACATGATCCAAATCAACTAAACCATGTACGATCATCATGTGAGATGGAGTAGTTTTCAATGGTGAACATCATTATGTTGATCATATCTACTATATGATTCACGCTCGACCTTTCGGTCTCGAGTGTTCCGAGGCCATATCTACATATGCTAGGCTCGTCAAGTTTAACCCGAGTATTCTGTGTGTGAAAAACTGGCTTGTACCCGTTGTATGTGAACGTAGAGCCTATCACACCCGATCATCACGTGGTGTCTCAGCACGATGAACTGTCGCAACGGTGCATACTCAGGGAGAACACTTATACCTTGAAATTTAGTGAGAGACCATCTTATAATGCTACCTCTGAACTAAGAAAAATAAGATGCATAAAAGATAAACATCACATGCAATCAAAATATGTGACATGATATGGCCATCATCATCTTGTGCTCATGATCTCTATCACTGAAGCATCGTCATGATCTCCATCGTCATTAGCGCGACACCTTGATCTTCATTGTAGCATCATTGTCGTCTCGCCAACTATTGTTACTACGACTATCGCTACCGCTTAGTGATAAAGTAAAACAATTACATGGCGGTTGCATTGCATACAATAAAGCGACAACCATATGGCTCCTGCCAGTTGTCGATAACTTTGTTACCAAACATGATCATCTCATACAACAATTTATGTCACATCATGCTTGACCATATCACATCATGGCAAGCCCTGCAAAAACAAGTTAGACGTCCTCTACCTTGTTGTTGTAAGTTTTACGTGGCTGCTACGGGCTTAGCAAGAACCGTTCTTACCTACACATCAAAACCACAACGATTTTTCGTCAAGTATGTTGTTTTAACCTTCAACAAGGACCGGGCATAGCCACACTTGATTCACCTAAAGTTGGAGAAACAGACACTCACTAGCCACCTGTGTGCGAAGCACGTCGGTAGAACCAGTCACGCGTAAGCATATGCGTAATGTCGGTCTGAGCCGTTTCATCCAACAATACCGCCGAATCAAAGTATGACATGCTGGTAAGCAGTATGACTAATATTGCCCACAACTCTTTGTGTTCTACTCGTGCATATAACATCTATGCATAGACCTGGCTCGGATGCCAGTAATTTCAAAAAAATTCCTACGATCACGCAAGATCTATCTAGGTGATGCATAGAAACGAGAGGGGAGAGTGTGTCCACGTACCCTCATAGACCGAAAGCGGAAGCGTTTCAAAAAAGCGGTTGATGTAGTCGAACTTCTTCGCGATCCAGCCGATCAAGTACCGAACGTACGGCACCTCCGCGATCTGCACACGTTCAGCTCGGTGACGTCCCTCGAACTCTAGATCCAGCTGAGGCCGAGGGAGAGTTCTGTCAGCACGACGGCGTGGTGACGGTGATGATGAAGTTACCGGCGCAGGGCTTCGCCTAAGCACTACAATGGTATGATCGAGGTATGTAACTATGGAGGGGGGCACCGCACACGGTTAAGAGAAACTTGTGTGTCTATGGGGTGCCCCTGCCCCCGTATATAAAGGAGGGAGGGAGAGAGGCCGACCCCCTAGGGGTGCACCAAGTGTATGGAGTCCTACTAGCACTTCCAAGTCCTAATAGGAATCCTTTCCCTTTTAGGAGTAGGAGAGAAGGAAGGAGAGAGGGAATCCGCCCCCTTCCTCTAGTCCAATTAGGACCCAACGGGGGGTGCGCCACCTCCCCTTGGCATGCCTCCTTTATTTCCCGTATGGCCCAATAAGGCCCATTACTTCTCCCGATGAATTCCCGTAACTCCTCGGTACTCCAAAAAATACCCGAATCACTCAAAACCTTTCTGATGTCCGAACATAGCCTTCCAATATATCGATCTTTACATCTCGACCATTTTGAGACTCCTCGTCACGTCCGTGATCTCATCCGGGACTCCGAACAAACTTCGGTCATCAAAAAACATAATTCATAATACAAATTGTCATCGAACTTTAAACCTGCAGACCCTACGAGTTCGAGAGCTATGTAGACATGATCGAGACACATCTCTGATCAATAACCAATAGCAGAACTTGGATGCTCATATTGGCTCCTACATATTCTACGAAGATCTTTATCGGTCAAACCGCATAACAACATACGTTGTTCCCTTTGTCATCGGTAAGTTACTTGCCCGAGATTCGATCGTCGGTATCATCATACCTAGTTCAATCTCGTTACCGGCAAGTCTCTTTACTCATTCCGTAATGCCTCATCCCGCAACTAACTCATTAGTCACATTGCTTGCAAGTCTCATAGTGATGATCATTACCGAGAGGGCCCAGAGATACCTCTCTGATACACAGAGTGACAAATCCTAATCTCGATCTATGCCAACCCAACAAACACCTTTGGAGACACCTGTAGAGCATCTTTATAATCATCCAGTTACGTTGTGACGTTTGATAGCACACAAGGTGTTCCTCCGGTATTCGGAAGTTGCATAATCGCATAGTCTGAGGAACGTGTATAAGTCATGAAGAAAGCAGTAGCAATGAAACTGTAACGATCATAATGCTAAGCGAACGGATGGGTCTTGTCCATCACATCATTCTCCTAATGATGTGATCATGTTTATCAAATGACAACACATGTCTATGGTCAGGAAACATAACCATCTTTGATTAACGAGCTAGTCAAATAAAGGCATACTAGGGACACTCTGTTTTGTCTATGTATTCACACATGTACTAAGTTTCTGGTTAATACATTTCTAGCATGAATAATAAACATTTACCATGATATAAGGAAATAAATAACAACTTTATTATTGACTCTAGGGCATATTTCCTTCAGTAGAGGCCATCAACAAGGGGGTGCGAGAGAGAACATTCCCGTAGAGAGGGAAGAGAAGGCGTGTGCGCGTGAGAGGAGTCGACATCGAGAGAACATGTTTGTTCGAGAGACACCAAGGAAGACTACTATATATCGATGGTGCATGTAGGCGGGAATTAAATGAATGGATGGTCTTATTGATTTCGGGGATATAGGGGAAGAGTGAGAGGGGGTAGCTAGAAGGAGATTGTTAAATGTGAGTGTGTGCTTTACCCATCCATGCGGAAGTTATGTGCACACAAGAAGAGAACGATTCGATGTGGGGTTAGGGCTGAGGGTAGTTAACTACGTATGGAGACATAGGAGACCTTAAACGTGCATGTGCAAGAGGTATACATGTATACGTGGGATGTCTATGTGCGCACACGCACGCATGATCGAGATAAAAGAAAGAAGACGTAAGTCATAAGATCAATGACATGGGAGAGATGGATCGGTATGACAATATGCGTGCATGTGAGAGTGGAGGGAAGAAGGCCCGATAATTGAGCATGTGTTTTTGTCTTTAAGAGATAGTGGCGTGGGCTGGAGCATGCATCCAAGGTTGTCATAATCGTGATTCTGTTATACGATTCTACGACTTTACGATCCAAACAAACCCCTATGATTCTATGATTTTAGTTCTTAGAATCTACGACTTTACGATCCTGATAGTGAAGATTCTACGATTTGCGATCCTACCATCGAAGGTCCGATCCGATTCAAAATCGCGATTCTGACAACCTTGCATGCATCTATGGCAAGCAGAGGGAGCGAGACAAAATGATTGTGCAAAAGAGATCAACCTATAGATGCATGTATGGAGAGACAAATATAGCGTTCATGATAGGAAGCAAGAGCGCGTGCGAGAAAGAAATGTTGACAGAGAAACTATAGATATATAGAGAGATAGAGATCCTCGCTAGAGGGACATCGGCTAGTTTGTGTGTTAGAGATGACCGCCGAGTGGTTCAGAGGGTGAGGTTATGTGTGTGAGAGAGAAAGATAAAAGGAGGGCGCAGGACTGCATGTAGCGAGAAACATATATAGTGTTCGTGATAGGAAGCAAGAGTGAGGGCAAGAAAAGAAGGTTGATGGAGAAACAGATAAATAGAAAGATAAAGATGCTAGCTAGTGTGTGTTAGAGATAAGAGTCGAGTGGTTCAGAAGGCTGAGTTATGTGTGTGGGTGTGAGAGAGATAGAGAGAGGGTGCATGTGAGTCACATACAAATAAATATGAGAGAGAAATGAGATCCCGTCAAACGGAATTTTGTGTTTGTGACAGAGAAAGATATTTCACAACCAGAGTGATAGCTAGGGAGACATATGAGGGGACGCGAGATATCTCTAGGGAGAGTGTGTGTGAGCGTCATACAAGAGAATGTGCAGAGATATGAGACCTTGGGAGACAAACTTTGTATTTGTGTGAGAGAAAGACATAATTAAGAGGAAGAAGAGTCATACCTTCTCATACCTAAGGATCGCAAGACATCTCTGTGTGAGAGGGGGTGTGCGAGTGGCACACACGGGAATAGTAGAGAGAAATGAGAACCCGGGAGACGAAGTTTGTGTTTGTGTGAGAGAAAGAGATTTCACAGGGAGAATCATAGTTAGAGACACATATCAGGGAGCGAGGTATACTTAGAGAGAGATAGAGTGAAGGTCGAGGGAGAGAGTATCGACAGTGTGTTACAAAGATAAAATATCATTGTCGACATACAAGTAGCATGAGAGATACCCGAGAGATGATGAAGGCGTATAGGTCTAGAGAGATATATAAGCATGAGTGATAGCTATGTGAGACGAATATCTGGATTAAAGGGGATTCAAATATTTAAACTAGAGGCCACAACATTGATAATATCATAACGAAAATTGGTTTATCAAACACTCATATTCATTTTAATTTAGGGACACGTGTAATGTTATATAGTTTATCAATATTAGTGATCCATAGATTCTTTAATTAGAGACAATGCATGCTTTATATGCAATTAATGGCTAAACGGGATTACACTATATGTTGCGTGTGTGAAACACATTATACATGTTTGAGAAGTAAAAAAATAGAACCGCATGAAACACACATTAACTGGAGATAGTTAGCGAGGAATGCATACATTGGATTTCATCATAAAGTGATTTCAAACATTTGAAAATAAAAATTAAGATGGATCCAACCTTATGAATCTGAGATCATGCCATTTGTAAACCATATTTATGTATAAAGGATGTTGTGCTTTTGAAAGTATATATAAAAAAAATGATGTATATAGATTTGTATTCGAATACAAAATGGATCCTGCCCGGAAAAAAATGGATTCGAATTGAGTTGGCACGGTAAACGTGCACTATTTCTCTGCAAAAATTTGAACGAAGCGGGGAAAGTCGCAGTAACCACCCGAAACCAAAATCTATGAGATGGAAATTATTGCCTATCCCTGACACGCAAAGCCTATCGGCTCGATTTCTATAGGTTCAGATAGGGGTAGGCTTGTAATTTCACCCAAACATGACATAACCGCCTCCGCCTCTCACCTCCCCGGATTCATACACGGTGGGTGCCAAAACATTGTTTCTCCTCGGCCGAAATTGCCTCTAACCTCCCTCCCTGATTCATACACGGTGGGCGCCAAAACAAACTCTCATCGGCCGAAATCTCCATCGGCAAATATTCGGTGTAGATTACCGAGCCTAGCAATGTTGTGTTCGTGCCCCCGATCTACCCTCCAGGTTATACAAACACCAAAGGGGCTTAGGGTTGTACAAATTCGGTTTTTGCAGAAAGGAATAAGATATTCGGACTCCTATACTTGCCATCCACGCATACGGGAGTCCCCACTAGACACGAGAGATAATCTTTTGTCTTGTATCTTGACGGCCCATCAGTACGGCCCACATCAATAGTCCGGACGCCCGAGGACCCCCTAGTCCAGGACTCCCACAGTAGCCCCTGAACCAGTCTTCAATTATTATATTATTCGGCGTTCAGGTTGTCTTTGGCATTGCAACGCGGGTTAGTTGAAGAATACACATCAGCTCTTCTTTGTAAAAGAATTGTATCCGGCTTTTCATAATAAACACAACCCTTAGCCGTGAAGGCAGGATACACATATAAAAAAATAAGAATAGTGTCTTTTTTACTGACAACTTTTCCGATTAAGCGTCAGACTTGACCCTTCGACATTTTGAACCATTTTCACACCCCGCGTTCCCTGTTTCGAGGCCATGCCTCATTGGCATGTCTTATCAAAACAGAGATCGTGCCTACTTAATACGGGATTGCACATCAATGGTATTTGGGTAATCCAACCGACTGCGGCGCACACCCACATCGAAAACAAGCGAGGTTTTAAGGCTAGCGAGGTGGGCGCTCGGTATTCACGGCCTATATAAGCGGATAAAGATCCATCTTTTCTATCCCACACCTTCTTCCTTCCTCAGCCTTCCCATCTTCGAGCTCCAGCGCCCAAGCTTCGATCCTCCCCACTGACACCAACCTCTCTGGCCATGTCCGGATCTGACTCTCAAGGCAAGTGGGTGGCCTCTTCCGTGAAGGAGAAGGACATCAAGGGGCTCCGGGAGACGGGGTACCTGAGTACGGACATTGCATGCAAGATCCCTACCAACAAGCAGGTCATCCCCACTCCGGGGCCCGGCGAAAGGGAGGTATTTATCCCCCACTTCCTCCGCAGACTAGGGTTTCCACTTCACCCTTTTGTCCACGGCCTCATGTTCTATTACGGGCTAGATTTCCATGATGTAGACCCAAACTCCTTCCTCCACATCTTGGAGTTTATCGTCGTGTGAGAGGCACTCCTCCGCATCCCCCCCCCCCCACACTTTGGCTTTTGGCTCAAAGTCTTCAATGTGAAGCCTAAGGTGGTGGACGGGCAGCACGCAGACTGCGGAGATGCTATGGTGAGCAAACTTCCCAACGTCACCTGGCCCAAAGGGGCCTTCGTGGAAACTGTCAAAATATGATAGCAGGAATGGTTCTACATCACCGAACCTCGTGGCGCCAACTGGGCAGCCACTCCTGAGTTCATATCCGGACCCCCGATGTGGCTCGCATCGTGGATCAACAAGGGTCTGGATTGGGGGTCGACCGACGAGGTGTTGATGCTGCAAAAGCGCATCAAATACATTATAGAAAAGAACACTAGCCTCACAACGTGATCTAGGTGATGCTATTCTGCCGGACCCTTCCCTGCCAGCGCCTGCCTCTTCATATGTGGGAGTTTGACGTCTACTACACAACCTTCTTCTTGTAGACGTTGTTGGGCCTGCAAGTGCACAGGTTTGTAGGACAGTAGCAAATTTCCCTCAAGTGGATGACCTAAGGTTTATCAATCTGTAGGAGGCGTAGGATGAAGATGGTCTCTCTCAAACAATCCTGCAACCAAATAACAAAGAGTCTCTTGTGTCCCCAACACACCCAATACAATGGTAAATTGTATAGGTGCACTAGTTCGGCGAAGAGATGGTGATACAAGTGCAATATGGATGGTAGATAAAGGTATTTGTAATCTGAAAATATAAAAACAGCAAGGTAACTAATGATAAAAGTGAGCGTAAACGGTATTGCAATGATAGGAAACAAGCCATAGGGTTCATACTTTCACTAGTGCAAGTTATCTCAACAATAATAACATCATTGGATCATATAACTATCCCTCAACATGCAACAAAGAGTCACTCCAAAGCCACTAATAGCGGAGAACAAACGAAGAGATTATGGTAGGGTACGAAACCACCTCAAAGTTATTCTTTCGGATCGATCTATTCAAGAGTTCGTACTAGAATAACACCTTAAGACACAAATCAACCAAAACCCTAATGTCACCTAGATACTCCATTGTCACCTCAAGTATCCGTGGGCATGATTATACGATATGCATCACAAAATCTCAGATTCATTTATTCAACCAACACAAAGTACTTCAAAGAGTGCCCCAAAGTTTCTACCGGAGAGTCAAGACAAAAACGTGTGCCAACCCCTATGCATAGGTTCATGGGCGGAACTCGCAAGTTGATCACCAAAACATACATCAAGTGGATCACGTGAATATCCCATTGTCACCATAGATAAGCACGGCAAGACATGCATCAAGTGTTCTCAAATCCTTAAAGACTCAATCCAACAAGACAACTTCAAAGGGAAAACTCAATTCATCACAAGAGAGTAGAGGGGGAGAAACATCATAAAATCCAACTATAATAGCAAAGCTCGCGATACATCAAGATCGTGCCATAGATAGAACATGAGAGAGAGAGAGATCAAACACATAGCTACTGGTACATACCCTCAGCCCCGAGGGTGAACTACTCCCTCCTCGTCATGGAGAGCACCGGGATGATGAAGATGGCCACCGGTGAGGGATCCCCCCTCCGGCAGGGTGCCGGAATGGGCTCCCGAGAGGTTTTTGGTGGCTACAGAGGCTTGCGGCGGCGGAACTCCCGATCTATCTTCGTCCCCGATGTTTTTGGGTATGTGGACTTATATAGGCGAAAGAAGTCGGTCAGGGGAGCCTCGAGGGGCCCAGGAGACAGGGGGCGCGCCCAGGGGTGGGCGCACCCTCCTATCTCCTGGCCTCCTCGAACCTTCCCTGGCTTGAACTCCAAGTCTCCAGGATCATATCCTTTCCAAAAATCACGTTCCCGAAGCTTTCATTCCGTTTGGACTCCGTTTGATATTCCTTTTCTTTGAAATACTGAAACAGGCAATAAAACGGCAATATGGGCTGGGCCTCCGGTTAGTAGGTTAGTCCCAAAAATGATATAAATGTGTAAAATAAAGCCCATAAACATCTAAAAGGGGTCATATAATAGCATGGAACAATCAAAAATTATAGATACATTGGAGACGTATCAAGCATCCCCAAGCTTAATTCCTGCTCGTCCTCGAGTAGGTAAATGATAAAAACAGAATTTTTGATGTGGAATGCTACCTAGCATAATTCTTAATGTAATTTTCTTTATTGTGGCATGAATTTTCAGATCCAAATGATTCGAGATAAAAGCTTATAAAAACATAAAAATAATAATGCTTCGAAGCATACTAACAAATAATCATGTCCTATCAAAATAGCATAGCCAAAGAAAGCTTATCCCTACAAAATCATATAGTTAGGCCATGCTTCATTTTCGTTACACAAAATACTCCCATCATGCACAACCCCGGTTTCAGCCAAGCAATTGGTTCATACTTTTTAACGCGCTTCAGCTTTTTCAACTCTTACGCAATACATGAGCACAAGCCATGGACATAGCACTATGGTGGTATATGGTGGTGGTTGTGAGGACAAAAAGGGAGAAGATAGTCTCACATCAACTAGGCGTATTAACGGGCTATGGAGATGCCCATCAATATATATCAGTGTGAGTGAGTAGGGATTGCCATGCAATGGATGCACTAGAGCTATAAATATATGAAAGCTCAACAAAAGAAACTAAGTGGGTGTGCATCCAACTTGCTTGCTCACGAAGACCTAGGGCATTTTGAGGAAGCCCATGATTGGAATATACAAGCCAAGTTTTATAATGAAAAATTCCCACTTAGTATATGAAAATGACAACATAGGAGACTCTCTATCATGAAGATCATGGTGCTACTTTGAAGCACAAGTGTTGAAAAATAGATAGTAGCATTGCCCCTTCTCTCTTTTTCTGTCTTTTTTCTTCTTCTTCTTTTTTCTTTTTTTCATTTTCCCCCTTTTTTTCTTTGGCCTTCCTTTTTTTGGCCTTTCTTTTTTTTCTTTTTAAAGTCCGAAGTCTCATCCCGACTTGTGGGGGAATAATAGTCTTCATCATCCTTTCCTCACTGGGACAATGCTCTAATAATGAAGATCATCACACTTTTATTGATTTACAACTCAAAACTAGAACAAGATATGACTCTATATGAATGGCTCCGGTGGTGTACCGGGATATGCAATGAACCAAGAGCGACATGTATGAAAATTATGAAGGTGGCTTTGCCACAAATACGATGTCAACTACATGATCATGCAAAGAGAAATATGACAATGATGAAGTGTGTCATAATAAACGGAACGGTGGAAAGTTGCATGGCAATATATCTTGCAATGGCTATGGAAATGCCATAATAGGTAGGTATGGTGTCTGTTTTGAGGAAGGTAAATAATGGGTGCATGATATCGGCGAAAGTTGCGCGGTATAATAGAGTCTAGCAAAGTGGAAGGGTGAGTGTGCGTATATCCATGGACTCACATTAGTCATAAAGAACGCATATACTTATTGCAAAAGTCTACTTGCCCTCGAAGCAAAGTACTACTACGCATGCTCCTAGGGGAAGGGTTGGTCGGAGTTAACTATCACGCGATCCCGACCTCCACTCATAAGGAAGACAATTAAAAGAGCACCTCATGCAACAAATTTGTCACACAACTTTTACCATACGTGCATGCTACGGGACTTGCCAACTTCAACACAAGTATTTCTCAATTTCATAATTACCCACTAGCATGACTCTAACATTACTACCTCTATATCTCAAAACAATTATCAAGCATCAAATTGATCCTAGTGTTTTATGCACTTTCTATGATAGTTTTTATTATACCCAACTTGGATGCTCATCATTCTAGGACCAAATTTATAACCATAGCAAATACCATGCTGTTCTAAAAGACTCTCAAAATAATATAAGTGAAGCATGAGAGACTAGAAATTTCTTCAAAATTAAGCCACCGCCGTGCTCTAAAAGATATAAGTGAAGCACTAGATCAAAAACTATCAATCTCAAAAGATATAAGTGAAGCATATAGAGTATTCTAACAAATTCTAATCAAGTGGGCTTCTCCCAAAAGGTGTGTATAGCAAGGATGATAGTGGTAAACTAAAAAGCAAATACTAATATAATACATGACGCTCCAAGCAAAACACATATCATGTGGCGATAAAAATATAGCTCCAAGTAAAGTTACCAATGAACGAAGACGAAAGAGGAGATGCCTTCCCGGGACATCTCCAAGCTTAGGTTTTTGGCTATTCTTGAATATCTTGGGGTGCCATGGGCATCCCCAAGCTTAGGCATTTGCCACTCCTTATTCCACAACCTTTACCCAAAACTTGAAAACTTCACAACACAAAACTCAACAGGAAATCTCATAAGCTCCGTTAGTGAAAGAAAACAAAACCACCACATAAGGTACTGTAATGAACTCATTCTTTATTTATATTGGTGTTTAACCTACTGTATTCCAGGTTCTCTATGGTTCATACCACTTAATACTAGCCATAGATGCATCAAAATAAGCAAACAACACACGAAAAACAGAATCTATCAAAAACAGAACAGTCTTTAGTAATCTGTATAAAACGTATACTTCTGGAACTCCAACAATCCTACCTAATTAGGAAGTCCTAAGCAATTTGTGTAACAATCCAGAGCAAAAGAATCAGATCAGAAGCACGTTTCTATTAATTAACAAAACTAATTTACTGGGTGCAAAAGTTTCTGATTCTCAGCAGGATCAACACAACTATCACCGTAAGCTATCCTAAAGGTCTTACTTGGCACTTTATTGAAACAAAAGCTATAAAACATGATTAATACAGTAGCATGATCATGTGAAAACACAAAAACATAGGGTAAATATTGGGTTGTCTCCCAACAAACGCTTTTCTTTAATGCCTTTCTAGCTAGGCATGATTATGACAATGATGCACTACAAAAAAAGACACATCCGTGACATTTTGGGCCGAACGAATTTTTTTTCTGTCATACATATGACACTTCTATGACGATAATTGTGACAAAACCCGTTATCATCATAGATGTGGTGGGCTCCTACTTCTATGACAAAAAAATCATGACAGAAAATGGGTTTTTCGTCCTAGGCGGGCCGGAGACGCAGCTGCATGACATTCTTTGGGCGGTCCATGACGGAAAAACCATGGTAGAAGCAAGGGGGAGGAAAATTTCGGGGAGTTGCCGGTTATGGTGGGAGGTCGGGGGCCGAGCGATGCACGTTTCTCTCATACATGTACGCGCGTGTGTGCGAGGCGTTGGCTCTAACTGAACCCGAGCGAGGCGTTGGGCTCTAACTGAACCCGATCAATTGCATTGCAGGCTACGCGTTACTAAACTCGAGCGATCGATCGATGGCTGTTAACTGAACCCGATCGAGTGATTCCTTCGCTACTGCTACTGAAGCCGGTCGATGCTGCCTCTGGAATGAACAGTGAGCATTGGGGGGAGGGGGGTTGGATGAACAATGAGCGGTGGCATTGCCTCTGGATGAACAGGACCCCGTGGTGTGGAGGGCTGGATGAATAGTAGACGGTGGAGGGGTGGTTGAACAGGACCACGTGGTGTGGAGGGCTGGATGAACAGTAGACGATGGAGGGGTGCCCGTGGAGGGGTGGTTGAACAGTAGCCGGTGGAGTAGCGCGCGGTGGAGGCTGGATGAACAGAAGCCCGTGGAGGCTAGAGGCGGTCGACAGTGGAGATGGACAGTATCCCGCGGACTCCCGTTTTGCGGTACGCTACACCCTCCCGATGAACAGGACCCCCGTTTCGACTGTAGCGCTCCAACACAAGTCCCTTTCGTCCGTTTTACGGTATGCCACACCCCTCCCGATCAATAGGACCCCCGTTTCGACTGTAGGAGGTCCCTTTCCTCCATTTTGCGGTACGCCACACCCCTCCCGATCAACAGGACCCTCATTTCGACCGTAGGAGGTCCGTTTCGTCCGTTTTGCGGTACGCCACACCCCTCCTGATCAATAGGACCCCCGTTTCGACCGTAGGAGGTCCGTTTCCTCCGTTTTGCGGTACGCCGGGCCTCGTTTTCATCGCCTGTTTCGTCCAAGCCCTCCCGATGAACACGACCACGCATTTCGTTCCGACCCAGCCGGTTGGCTCCCACACGTTCTGTTGCCTCCCGATGAACACGATGCATTCCGTTGCCTCCCCATGAACATGACGCATTCCGTTGCCTCCCCATGAACACGAGCCCTCGCCATACGTATGCATGAGTAGGCGTTCGAGACCCCGCCCGTATGTACACATACGTGGCCGTATTTTCTTTCTTGCACCCTGGCCGCTGTACGTACGTGTACATGCTATGTGCGTGCCTCTACTACAACACGTGCGCGCCTCTACATCCACCAGTATATATGTACGTACATGTTCGCGACCAGAATGACAACGCTACGTACGCTTCTACCAGGTGGGTCTCGACTGTCGGGCACTTCCTTGCCTGCGAAGATGTAGCTGGTGGATCCCAGCAGTCAGGGGGGCGAATTGTTTTGTTTTTTTTTGCCCAGACGCACTTCCTTGCGTGTGAAGATGTAGCTGGTGGGTCCCAGCAGTCAGGGGGGCGAATTGTTTTTTTTGCCCGGATGCACTTCCTTGCGTGCGAAGGTGTAGCTGGTGGGTCCCAGCAGTCAGGAGGGAAACGTTTTTTTTGCGAAATACGGTGCCCCGTCCGGTGGGTCCCTGCTGTCAAGTAGAGGAATCATTATTTTCCGCGTAATAAGGAGGCACTTCCTTGCTGCGGCCGTGGACCCAGCTGTTAGCCTCTCCACGTACAGTCCACGTCCGATGGAAGTCGTACCTTGACCACGTTGACCACGCCGCACCGAGAGCACCAGGGCGATGGACGACGGCGAGGCCTAGGAAGGGGATGACGCGGAGCCGGTGAAGATGCGGCAGTGGATGCCCACGCGGAGAGGAGTATGAGGGTTCACTCGTTCGGCTGCAGTGTGAGGCTGCCGTCGCCGCAGGGCCTGGCCAGCGGTGGGAATAGTAGGAGGCGGTGAGGCCTCTGCGGTAGCATAGCCGGCCATGGGAGGCAGGAGCAGGCGGCACGACCGGCGCTACTTTGGGCGGCTGGAGCAAGAAGACTAGAGGTTGAAGAAGCACTACGGTCGTTGGATGGACATCGTACGGTCACTGGAGCTAGAATCGTTCATATTGACTAAGTTGACAAAGCCCTCCATCCCCGTCAACTTAGTAGGCCGACAAGTCAGCCTCCCACCAAGGTGGGTCCCAGCTAGCAGGGGGAGTATTCATTTTTTTGTGCGTAATAAAGAGGCACTTCCGGTGGGTCCAAGCTGACAGCGGGGGGGGGGGGCATTTTTTCAAAATACGGTGGCCCGTCCGGTGGGTCCCAGCAGTCAGGGTGGAAATGTTTTTTTCGTGAAATAAGGTGGCCCGTCCGGTGGGTCCCTGCTGTCAAGTGGAGGAATAATTATTTTGCACGTAATAAGGAGGCACTTCCTTGCGGCCGCTGTGGACCCAGCTGTCAGCCTCTCCACGTACAGTACTCTTCCGAAGGAAATCAGTCGTTGACCACGTTGACCACGCCACGCCGAGAGCACCAGGGCGGTGGACGACGGCGAGGCCTAGGAAGGGGACAACGCGGAGCTGGGGAAGACACCGCAGTTGAGGCCCGCGCGGAGAGGAGTATGAGGGTTCACTGGTTTGGCTGCGGCGTGAGGCTGCCGTCACCACAGAATAACATGGGGTGTGGGTGAGTGGAGGGATGGCCTGGCCAGCGGTGGGAGTAGTATGGGGGCGGTGAGGCCTCCGCGGCAGCACAGCCGGCCACGGGAGGCAGGAGCAGGCGGCATGACCGACGCTGCTTTGGGCGGTTGGACCAAGAAGACCAGAGGTTGAAGAAGCACTACGACCGTTGGATGGACATCGTACGGTCACTGAAGCTAGAATCGATTATATTGACTAAGTTGACAAAGCCCTTGGTATGCTCCAACTTAGTAGGCCCCTGGTCAGACCTCTCAAAGCAGTGCGCCCGGATGTCGTGGGAGGAATCATTTTTGGGTGGTGAAGCTAAGAATGTCGAGATTGAAGAAGAAGCACGACATCCGTTGGATAGACATCCAACGACCACTGCTGCTAGAACCGTGTGTTGACTATAATAAGTTGACAAAGCCTTGCATACGCGTCAACTTATTTTTTAGGGGACGCATAACTTAGTAGGCCCACAAGTGTGTGGCAGAGAACTTATAGCCCATTTGCATTTTGTAAGAATGTACAACCCATTTTTGAATTCTAATGGAATTTACAACAGCCCATTTACAGTTTGTTAAAAGTACAGCCCATTTTCTAGCTAGGATAACGATTAATAATTTCAACCAACCGTTGAAGACAGAATTCAATAAAATTTCCCACATTTTGATGGGATCCGAAATATTTTTATCCCGAAATTTATAGTCGGATTAAATATAAATTTGTATTACGTAAAAATCCAACGAAACATTGCGTGCGCAACAATGAAAATTTAAGATTTTCAAAATCCATAAATAATATATTATAAACTAATTTCGTGTTTGGTGCATTTTTTATAGTTACTACCCAGTTTTTATAATTACATCCCATTTATTATTTTTAAAGCCCATTTTCCTGTTAAGCCTAATGCATCCCTCCTAGGAAAGATTTGCAGCCCAGCGGGGCGGAGAATAATAAGTTGACCTTGCCTGGGTATTCCTCAAAAAGACGTATAGCTGGGCTAGCCATTTTCATCTTGAAAAAAATTAGTATCTGGGCTAGATATCTGGTCTAGGCTAGACGGGCCACAGCCCGCCCAGTTAATACCCTGCTCTCCTCTGAACAACAACGAAATCATCGCCAAGAAAAACTCTGCATTGCTCACGCCTCAAAAACACAAATACTGCTCGAGCTGCTTGGTCCCAGCTGCCGGCCGCACCTTGTGCAAATGTCTCTTTTATATTGACTACATAGGTTGACAATGGTGTGGGACCGTGATGTCAGGAAACCAGGAGAAAGCAAAAAAAAATATAGTTGTACATAATAAGGAGGCACTTGCGTACGTACGGCTATGGCCCTAGTGGGTCCCTAGTGTGATCTAGTCAAAATAAAGTCATCTCCTGAATCCTCATGTTCGTTGACGATGTTAACAATGCTCGGTGCCACGACGAGCACAACAACTCGACGGACAACGGAGAGGGCCTCGCGGGCCCTATGGAGGTCTGATACGGCGCGCGCTGCTCATTCAGGAAGCCAGGATCATCGGACACCTATGAGCACCTTCGAGAAACTGAGACGGCATGAAACAGTAAGGCCGCGCTTGGGAGCTCTGGTTTATTTCAAACCTGTACTAACATAGAAGTGTAATTTACTCGTCATCGGAAACAACGCGTAAAATACAGGCGTAATGAAACCGAGGGCCCAAGGTCTGTAAGTAAAACCGGCAGGTTACGCGTGTAATTTGAGAGACCGGTGTATATTTTACGAGCACTACTATATGGACGACATTACCAGACGATACATGCACGACGTGCGTATCATGCCATCCATGGGCAAGGCTGAAACAGCAGCTAACGGCTGGATTAGCAATCGTCCGAGTGTCGTTCAGCATTTTTATCGTGTGTGAAGTACTTCTGATATTTTACTAGTCGAAATCGACCAACCAAGCACCTTCGCCCGAGACCATCTGCTTTAATTTACAAGCGTCAGTTTTACAAGCGGTTTTGGTTGGAAAACGACGATCCAATCACGGCCTAATATCATGAGTTGGTTGGAAGGTCATATGGTTTCACGTCTAACCTACCCGACATGTCGTATAGGCTATGAATGAAACATCAGACGATGAACTTCTTACGCACGGAAACAACAGAAGAGGATGATCTTCTTAACAAGCAAATAATTGCCATTAGATCGACATGCAAAACAATACGAAGCATTATTCTCAGGAGGCACGGTGAACAGCTCGTGATGCCGCATGCCACAACATTCCAAGCTCAATTTTGCAATCAAACACAAGGCCTGGCATTACATAGACAATATTCAGAACAAACACTTAACACAGGAATATCTCAGCAGAGTAACTATTTACTTCTAAACTGAACACAGGAATAGGAAAAAACACTCGACGCTGCTCACAGCAAGGGCATCCCACTCAAAAATATCAAATGCATGTCTTCTGGCTAACATCAATGAGAAAATTTTGACAAGGTTTTCCAATTCCAATATATTAAACTAATGTCTTCTTGCTAACATCAATGATTAAACTTTGACAAGCTTTTCCTAGTCAAACTATGTAATGCCTATGGTCGTGGAGTCCTGTCGTAGCTTCTTGTACTTGTTTGGGCAATTTTTGCCCAGGGCACTCCACGTGTTGTTAAATTGCCAATGGTCTCTGCAGACTAGTCATGTCACCGATGTCTAATAATACTATGTAAAGCTTCTCGGTCATTCCTTCTATAATGTAGCGCAAACAGTGACTGCTTCTTTCTGCAAAGTGGAACGACCAACTGGACCCAGTAACGCAGCAGTTTGCCTTGGACACATTGGCTCCTTTTGTGCAGTTCAACTAAAATTGAAGTCGGAATAAAACCGAGCTTTAATTTTTATATCCCTGTAAGCAACAATAGGTATAAGGGAAACAATTACTGAGAAATAACGGTTGATGACTTGTCTTAATGGGAAACAAAGCAGGAGAGTAGCAATTCTCCATCAGTGTGATTCATTCATATTGATTGAGACATTATCTTAACAATGCCTTGTTTCAACATGTATAAAGAACGACAAAGCAGAAAAGTACCATTCCTAAAACAATGCAACTGATTCATTTTAACGGAGACATTATCTTAACAATACCTTGGTTAAACATATAGAAAGAACTACAAAGCAGGATAGTACCATTCCTAACAAGTGTTGCAGTTTTGAACTAAGATTCAGTAGTTAATTAATTCTGAGAGTGGCATTGCTTAATTTTACCAGCGGCATTAGATTAACGAAAAGCATAAACAGTTCTAGGGGAGAGTGGGCGCAACAACAATATGTGCTTCCATCTACTTATAAAGGGGGTGATGCAGAGTTTGTTGTAACAAAGCAACAAGCATCATGACTGGGTTGGTCCCATTTTTGTTCACTACTTGATGGGAAAAGACAGCAATACAATAGCTTCAATTCAACATTTATTTAAAATAGTACCAATACAAGTAGCACAACATCTCAAAGCACACTGCACAATCATGTGGATGAAGGCCTGTACTAACCTTTCATGAGAACACTAGGATAAAATAAGAATCTGCCAACACGAATAGGAAATCCAATCTCGTTTTGTGCAGTTGCATTGAAATCAAGAAAAGTGTTTCGCGTAGCCAAGCAAAATGTCGCAATAGCGACAAGTTGAATAGATATCCCTGTTTAAACAGAGGCAACAAAGGAATCAATTACTGGCTAATAAAGGAGGATGAAACATGCGGCCACAAAAATGGTAATCCCGCCAATCCCTAACAAGTGTTGCAGTTTTGAAATAAGATTCAGTAGTTAATTCTGAGAGTGGCATCAATTACAGTCTTATAAAGGGGGTGATGCTGAATTTGTTGTAACAAAGCAACAAGCATCATGTCTGGGTTGGTCCCATTTTTGTTCACTACTTAATGGGAAAAGACAGCAATACAACAACTTCAATTCAACATTTATTTAAAACAGTATCAAAACAAGCAGCACAACATCTGAAAGCACACTGCACATCATGTGGTTGAGACCAAGATTTGAAACAACTCGCCATGAAGACTGGAAACAAATCTCAATCTCCTTTTGTGCAGTTCCACCAAAATTAAGCAAAGTCACCGGTGTGACATTCAAGTTGAACTGCACAAAACACTCTTAAAATATAAGTGTTTCGAGTAGCGAAGCAAAATGTCGCAATAGCAACAAGTTGGATCGATACCCCTGTTTTAACAGAGGCAAAAAAGAAACAATTACTCCCGATAAAGGAGGATGAAACAAACGGTGATAGAAAGAACCATCTAACTTATCTTGGATGGAAAACAAAGTAGGATAGTAGCATTTCTAAAACGGTTGCATTAATTCGTATTAATAGAGACATTCTCTTGAAACAACATTCGTTAAAAAATGTAATTTACTTTTAACAGTGGCATTGCTTCAATTTTCCGGTGGCATTCTTAGATTAACAACAGCAAAATAGCTGTATGGGACATGCTAGCACCATGTGCGTCCACCCGTATAAATGGGTGATGCAGAGTATGTAGCCAAGCAACATATCTGTGTTGGTCCCATATTTGTTCTCTTTGAACTTTTTTCCTATGCGAGGGTAGCAAATCTAGTCCTGCACAAACTACCCGACCCCCCCAGTTTCTTTCCCTTTTCAACAAAGAGATCGGTTCCTTACAGATGTGTGTACTGGGTTACACCCTTTTTCCCTTTTCGACCAACAAAGCGGCTGGATAGCCAGTCTATACTACTTTTCCTCCCTCCTTCCTCATTGAACCACGTCCTAAATTCATGCTCCACCCCACCGCACCCTTCTTTCCTCTTTGAACCAAGACCTAGATTCGACTACAGATCGAAAAAGATCCACATGCAGCTAGAGCAACGACGATTTCAAAGAAACTTATACCTTAGGGTCGTCGGGATGTGGCAAGGCGTGCGGCGGGAGGCCGGATCTGCCCACACTACGTATGGCAGCAAGGAAGAAGGGGTCGGTGGCTCTCCCGCATAGGCGCTGGGTGAAAGAGAATAGCGCACCCGGCAGGGATTGCCTCCCTCGCCGAAGGCGATAGAGTGAATGATGCACCTCCTCCCCTTCCCGGTGCGACGGGATACGGATGCCTCCTTCACCAGCTGTGAGGAGGGAGAGAGAGACAAGAGGCCAACACAGTCTTGTTTAGATCTGGTGAAGAGAGGGCGAGAGACTGTGAATATAGCAAACCCTAGCAAATGAACGCTGAGCCTCCAGCGTGTAACATATATGTAGTGCGGCGAGTGTTGGGGATGTTACCACTAGGTGTAAACCGGCCAAGTTTGGGCCGGGTTAGCCCTGCTAGTGGTGTAGTCATGGAAAGGCCCAAGGCCTATAGTCGGTTTAGAACTTGTAGCCGTAAACCGGCCTGATGTATAAACTTGTATTGTAAGTTAGGAATAGAGAGAGACCAACCGGGATACGAATATGAACCGGTTGGGACTCTGCAAACCGACGGGCGTCACTCGTGTATATAAGGGGACGACCCGGCGGCGGTTCAAGAGAGACAACGACAACTCGAGCCTAGGCGAAGCTTATTCGCTCCCTAGCCATCGAGACCACATCAATTCCATCACAACTAGACGTAGGCTTTTACCTTCATCGAAGGGGCCGAACTAGTATAAAACCCTCGTGTCTTTGTGTCCGTTTTAACCCCTACAAGTAAACCCGTAGCGATGGCTCCACGACTAAGTCCTTATGCTAGGACATCTGCCGTGACAAATCCACGACAGTTGGCGCCCACCGTGGGGCTATCGCACGATGGTTTGGCGATCTTGGAGGGCAAGCTCAAAGGACTCGAAGGCTACGTCGTGGGCCGGATGACCAAGAGTCGTCGTGGCCGGATCTACATCGACAATGCTGGATGGGGTCCCGAGGCCGATTCAATCGAGTATGGATACGGGTCCCCTTGGCGCGCATACGTCTTCATCGGCAAGATCGAAGGGCTCGAGCGGACATCCGCACCGACCTCGTCGAGACGGCTCGGCAGCAGAACCAGCCGGGCTAAACCGGCCGTGAAGCATGTCTTCGTTGGAGCTACCCATGGAGGGGAGTATGATGCGGTTGAGTACGGTAGTGAGACCGTCGTTTACTCGGCGATGAATCTTCAGCAGGAGAGACCGAGTCATTGTACCGATTGCAGGATGGTATGATCGGGGCTGTTCGATGGTGACGAGATTCCGGACCCCCAAGCCGCTTAAACGGATCGGTGTATTTATGGCGGTACTCAGTCAAAACCTCTCTTCAACCGCAGCAGCAATGCTTTCCGTTCGATCGCGGTAGCGAGGGGCAGAGGCCGGTCGCCCGCCGGTTCAAGTTTTGTCGACTGTTTGATCGCTTAGCAGCGCTCATGGCGGAGGATAACCCGCAGATCAGAGGCCCATAACGCAGAAATTGCGAAGGTGAAAAGCGATCCACGCAAGCCAAAGCGGATCTAGCGGCGAGAGAAGGAGCGCATGGCGCAGAGCGGGCGCTTTGGACGCCACGAGCTTACAAACTCATGCTCACCGTAGCAGCGTCGCAGAGGTATTAAAGCGGAAATACGATCGCGTCGCCATCGTGGCTCGACCCGAAACCTCTTTCAAACCCCGAGCGGACCCGATAACCCGCCCAAAGACAGGAGGTAAACCGGATTGAGGCACCGGAGCGGGAGCGGCGGTCCAACCACGCTGATGGAGCCCCGGCAGAGAATCTGATGATTCCTCCGCGGTCTGAGCGCCCGGGCCATTACTCTAACCCTATGGACAACCTTGTTGCGGCTGCGCACGATTGAGGCGATCGATCAAGGAGATTCCCCTGGCGGTTGAGACACGCGGGTTAAGGAGCTTCTCCGGACTGCACTAATCGGCAGAAGCATATTCATACAGCCGTGATCGGATTCACTCACGCCCGTCAAGCGGAGCTACAGCGGTAGCGTGGATGAACCGCCCTATCAAAACGCGGGACCGTGAAGCGCCCGAGGCAATAACCCGATAGGCAGCGCTTCGTAATGCTCGGAGGTGGTGGATCGGGCCCGCACGAGGGAGGCGAGTTAGCAGCCACAGGTGACGCTGGTCAACACACGCCGGTTCGCCCTACCTCCTTCACCGGACCAGGAGTCACCTCCGCTTTGGGAGTGCCCTGTTTAATCCCCGCTTTGCGCAATGTGCGTCTGCCTAAGGATTTTAAAGGCCCGCGTAAGGTGCCAAATTACACTGCAGATCTATCCCCTGAGGCGTGGGTTGAGAGTTATGAGATGGCCATGGAGATGCTAGATGTTGATGAAGCAGCGTGTGCAAAATACTTCACCATGATGATGGAGGGCACAACCCGTACTTGGTTAAAAAGCTTGCCGCCCAATTCTATCAGTTCATGGGGTCAGTTACGGGCCCAGTTTATCCAGAATTTCAAGGATACATGTAAACAGCCCAAGTCCATAGTGGACCTGGCGGCTTGCGTTCAGGAAGAAGGGGAGTCAACAACCCGTTGGGTACGCCGTGTGTCTGAGATTTTGCACTCCTCCGACCGGATCAATGCCGACTCGGCGATCATCACCCTGGAAAGCAACTGCCGGTTTGAGCCTCTGAAACTGAAGCTGGGACGTATGAAGCGGTTCTGCAATGATACGGGAACCCTCATGACCGCTTTGGTAAAGTATGCCGATTCAGACAGTACCAAGGATCCTGAAGCAGATGATGACGAAGCAGGGAAGGGAAAGAAGAATGGCAACTCCAAGCAGCAGCATCTCAAATCGGCAAGTCATGGAAACGGGGGCAAGCGCAAAGCTGATGGCAATCCGGATTTCGTAGCCAACACTAATGCGCAGGACAGAGGCCCGCGGCGCAGAGGCAAGGCGAACCGGGGCCCAAGTGCTGGTGCAAACCGTTTGAACTACTTGTTGAATCAGCCTTGTCCCAAGCACGGAACGAAGGAATCCCCATCGAATCATCTTTGGAAAGATTGTTATATTATGCAAGAGTTTAAAAATTCTGATGCTTTCCGATATGACCAGGGATCAGGTGGTGGTGCAGGATCCGGTTTTCATGGGCCGGGTCAGGACAGAGCTTCCGGTTCAGGACACAACCAGGGCAATTTCAACAACCAGAGTAATCAAGGCAGCCAGCAGCAGCAGCAGCAGTCAGGCTATTAGAGCCAGCCAAAGCAGTTGAATGGCGGGTAGTATCATGTTTTCACAACCAGTTTGGACAAGCGGGATCGGAAGCTTCACAAACGGGCAGTAAATTCTGTTGAACCGGCTTTACCACGGTATTTGCGTTGGTCAGAGCAGCCTATCGTATGGAGTAGAGGACCATCCCCGGGTTGATAATCCGGTCGGTGGCTTTGGTGGTAGACCCCCAAGTTGGGGGCTATAAATTTACTAAGGTACTTATGGATGGAGGAAGCAGTATCAATATATTGTATTATGACACTTTCCATCGCATGGGTCTCATAGATAAAGATCTCAGACCGTCCAATACCGTGTTCCATGGTGTAGTGCCAGGCAAATCTGCTTATCCTATTGGCAAGATAGCCTTGGATGTGGCCTTTGGAGATGAGCATGATTCCCGGTCTGAAAAGCTAACCTTTGAAGTGGTGAAAATCCGGAGCCCATATCATGCCCTGTTTGGACGGCCGGCTTATGCTAAGTTCATGGCACGACCTTGTTATATCTACTTGCAGCTCAAAATGCCGGGTTACAAAGGAACAATAACGGTGCATGGAAGCCGCCGAGTCGCTTTGGAATGTGAGGAAGGAGATGCAGCTTATGCAGAGGCGGTCTGTGCCACAGAGGAGTTGAAATTCTATAAGGACAATGTTGATCCGGCCGATATGACCCCTCTGAAGAAGCCTACTACAGAGCATGAATCGGATCTGAAATTCAAATCGGCAGCTGAAACCAAGCTTGTTGACTTCGTGCCAGGCGATTCGTCCAAGCAGTTCACTGTCAGTGCCAACCTGGATCCTAAATAGGAAGGCGCGCTCATCGAGTTCATCCGTGAGAACCGGGACATTTTTGCATGGAAGCCATCTGACATGCCAGGTGTACCGAGGGAACTCGCTGAGCACACGCTTAATGTGGATCCTAAGTATAAACCGTGAACCGGTTCCTCCGCCGGTTTAATGAAGAAAGACGCAAGGCCATTGGAGAAGAAGTAGCGAAGCTTCGGCAGGTGGCTTTATCATCGAGGTGTTTCATCCGAGTGGCTTGCTAATCCGGTGCTGGTCCTTAAGAAAACGGCACTGGCGTATGTGTGTAGACTACACAGATCTTAACAAGGCTTGTCCGGCGGATCCTTTTGCTCTCCCCGCATTGATCAGATTATTGATGCCACGGCAGATGTGGCGTTTAAGCTTTTGGGCGCATACTGGATATCATCAGATTAAGATGGCAGTCAAGGACCAGGAGAAAACGGCGTTTATAACTCCCTTTGGAGCCTTCTGCTATGTGTCTATGCCTTTTGGGCTCAAGAGCGCCCAAGCTACTTATCAGCGGTGTGTCTGAAATTGCTTGCATACAGATCGGCCGCAATGTGCATGCTTATGTGGATGACATTGTGGTGAAATCAAGACAGAAGGAGACGCTGGTGGACGATTTGAAGGAGACCTTCGACAACCTGCGCATTTATAAGATGATGCTTAATCCGGCCAAGTGTGTTTTTGGTGTTCCGGCTGGCAAGTTATTGGGGTTCCTGGTGTCTAACAGGGGAATCGAAGCCAATCCGGAGAAAATTAAGGCGATCACCTCCTTGGCTAAACCGAAGTGTATCAACGATGTTCAACGCTTGGCGGGCCGGATTGCGGCATTGAGCCGGTTTATCAGCCGCCTCGGAGAGAAGGCTATTCCTTTATACCAGATGTTGAGGAAGACAGATCATTTCGTCTGGAGTCCAGCTGCTGACGAAGCTTTCGAGGACCTAAAGCGGCAATTGGCCAATCCGCCGGTCCTTGCGGCCCCGGTCGACAAGGAACCGCTGTTATTATATGTGGCAGCCAATGCACGGCGGTGGCGTAGCCATTGTGGTAAGCGCAGGAGGCAGAAAGAATATCGGTTCAACGGCGGATTATTATATCGATGAGGTACTTATTGAGTCCAAGCAGAGGTATCCGCATTGGCGAAGCTAGTCTATGGTGTTTTTATGGCGGTCGGAAGCTGAAACAGTATTTCCAAGGGCATCCTATTACGATGGTTAGTTCAGCTCCTTTGGGTGATATCATACAAAAAGCGAAGCGGCGGCGGATTGCCAAATGGGCCATTGAACTTGGGCCACATGGGCTCAAGTATACACCACGCGAAGCAGCGGTGAAGTCACAAGCACTTGTTGACTTCATTAATGATTAGACGGAGTTACAAGCACCGGAGGAGAAGCCGGATCATACATCTTGGACTATCCACTTCGATGGATCCAGCGGTTGGAAGGCTCGAAATTTGGAGTCGTGTTAACTTCCCCACGAGGTGATAAGTTTTGTTACGTTCTCCGTCTAATGTTCCCTTGTACTAATAATGCAGCTGAGTATGAAGCCTTGCTCCATGGTCTCCGGATGGCTAAGGAGATGAACTTAAGCCGCGTTAAGTGCTTTGGTGACTCGGACCTGGTGGCGCAGCAAGTATCTGGCACTTGGGATCCTAAGGACCCCCTCATGGCTGCATATCGACGAGAGGTGGATAATATTGTAGGGTGCTTCAAGGGATATCAAGTGGATCATGTGGATCGCCGGAAGAACGAAGCGGCAGACGCTTTAAGCCGTCTGGGTTCTCAGCGTAAACCGGTTCCCCCTAATGTCTTCCTCGACATCTTGCACAACCCGTCGGTTCAGCTCCCTGGTGAAGCAGATTTGGCAATTCCTGACCCGGAGGCCCAGTTGGTGGCAGCATTACATGCTATTCCGGATTGGACGGTGCCTTATCTTGCATATATGACTCGAGGAGAATTGCCAGACGATGAGGTTCTGGCCAGGCAGGTAATCCGGCGCTCCAAGTCCATGACGATTATTAATGGTGAGTTGCATCATTGCAGTGTTTTAGGGGCGTTTCAACGCTGTGTTTCCCCTGAGGAAGGTTGCGAAATTTTACGAGAAATCCATGAAGGAGATTGTGGGCATCATGCCAGTTCAAAGTCCCTGGTGGCGAAGGCATTCCGTCATGGATTTTACTGGTTAACTGCTCATGCTGATGCAGAGGACTTGGTCAAATGGTGCGATGGGTGTCAGAAATTCTCCAGACGTGCCCATGTACCGGCACAAGAGTTGAAGATGATCCCAATAACGTGGCCGTTTGCAACATGGGGGCTGGATATGGTCGGGCCTTTTAAGCAATCTAAAGATAAGAAGACCCACCTGTTAGTGGCAGTGGACAAATTCACCAAGTGGGTTGAAGCGGAACCTGTCAGTAAGTGTGATGCGGCAACAGCGGTGCAGTTCATCAAAAAGGTGATTTTCCGGTTTGGCTTTCCACACAGTATCATTACTGACAATGGCACTAATCTGTCCAAGGAGCTATGAAAGAATTACGTGAGCGTGAGCATATCCGACTTGATGTATCATCGATGGCGCACCCCATCCAGCGGGCAGGCAGAGCGTGCTAATCAAGAAATCTTGCGAGGTATCAAACCACGGCTTCTGGTTCCATTGCAGAGAACACCGGGGTGCTGGGTTGAAGAGCTCCCATCGGTACTATGGAGTATCAATACTACGCCAAACCGGTCTACTGGTTACACGCCTTTCTTCATGGTTTATGGAGCAGAAGCAGTCCTCCCCAGTGATATCCGGCACGATTCGCCCCGTGTAGCGGCTTATGTTGAAGCGGACAATGAAGCGGCACGACAGGATGCTTTGGACTTACTGGATGAGGAGCATGATATGGCAGCCGCTCGGTCGGCGATTTACCAGCAAGATCTTCGTCGTTATCACGATCGCGGGTTAAAACCGAGCCTTCGGGAAGGAGATTTGGTGCTTCGCCTCATCAAGACCGCACAGATATGCACAAGCTATCCCGCCTTGGGAAGGACCCTTTGTGGTCAGCAAGAATCTGCACAACGGTTCCTACTATCTGGTTGATATTCGAGAGCATAAAGACTCACGTACATCAGAGGAGGAGACCAACAGGCCGTGGAATATAGCTCATCTTCGACCTTACTACACATGAGTCATCGGCTCAGTTTATGTACATAGCATAACAATGTATATATTATCTTGATATAATAAAAATCGGGGCCTCACCAAAGCGGGGTCTCTGTCTTTCTTTTCATGCGTGGTTACATGGAGTGTTTACATTTTTAAAGCGGCCTCGGTTTACCCTTGACAGATTATATTTATCACTTGGGGGCTTGGTCGTATCCGAACCAATGCAACACCTCTTGATAGGCGAAAGCCACCAGATCATTTGGGGACACGGTCACGTCTGAACCGGTCACGCCTCTTGGTCGGCCAATAGGGCCAGCGCCACTTGGGGGCTTGGTCGAACCCGAACCAATGTCACACCATCGGCGTACTCGCCAAGAGTCTTTTGGGGACCTGGCTGACTAGCACCATCACTACGCCTTCGGGGGGCTTGGTTGCGTCTGACCATGGTAATGCCATCTGACCAGCTCCATGAAGCTTTACTTTTGCAAAGAGTTATTGTCTTTGTTGCCATATTTGGTGTTCAATTCTTGTTGCGTTTTTAAAACCCGACGAATATTTTTTCTGGTTTAGCTGTCAGTACTAAACTGACAGGACACGGTTTGGTATTACACCGAAGTTTTTCTCTTTCCGGTTTACCTTTTTCCGGTTCATCCTTATGGAGAAACATGGGGGCTTGTGCTGATTCAGCACGCCTATGTGGAGGTTATTGTTTCCCCAGACGGTTATGGTTTTTAAACAAAAAAGCCTCCGCTTCAAGATTGGCTACGCCAGCTTTATGCCCGGATATGGCAGGTATTTGTATCACATACTAATGGATTTTCAATACATAAGATATATTGGATGCCATAAACCGGCTGGCGGTATCACCGCCGCCGAAGTTCAATCTTTTGGTTGCAGGGAGTATGACTTAAACAAAAGTTTCCTCGATGCGCGAAGGCATACCCAGACAGCAAAGTTATTGACTAAGATTATTACAAGGCAACCACGATTGCCCAAATGATCGATGTTCTCTAAACCGGCTACGGTTCACGATTATTCTTCATCCTCCGCCGCTTCAAACATCCTCCTCTCTACCCATTGGCTGGAAATCCACGAAGTCGATCGATGCCCATCAGCGGCGAAAAACAGCTTCCTCATGAATCAAAGACGACGGCTCAATGTCGGAGCGTAAGTGTGCTTACGGATTGAGGGATCAAGTTTTCCGGTTCAAAAGTTGGAGCGGAATACACGCTTGTTACGATCATTGTATTGGGCTTGGTAGTGCTCCAAATCGGCTTCTTCCGCCAATTGACAAGCAAGCGGGCGTACTGCACGGTTTATTGCACGCAAGTCCTCTTCATTAAAGTCCGAGCCGTCTTCCTTCACACTGGGATAGCCCTGAGCTGCTTCCACGTTATCAAAATCTGGCACCCAGGCTTTGGCCCGGATCAAGGCGTTGATGGCTCCGGTTCGTGCAGCAGATTTCTTCACCTCTTCAATCCGGGAAGGAAGGATGGAAAGCCGGTTCAAGGTATCTTGGATCAGGGACGGCGCTGGATTATTTTGTGACATTGTGGTAATGACGCGCTGGGCTCCGGTATATAGCTGCTCCACTAAAGTGTAGACAGCTTTCGGTTTCTTCCATGCGTCATTACCCAAGTGCCAACGCGTGCTCGCATATAATGACAGGATATTTTAAACCGGAATAGTGGGGCAACAGGAAAAGCATATTACACTTATTAACAGGAACTTACGAAGATGGCTGCCCTCATAGAATGCACTTGCCGCTTCACGGTGTCCGATCATCCACCACGGTTTAAGGGCAGCTTCAAAGCATTCTCGGCCCGTTTAAGCAAATTGGCTTTTCGGTGGCCCGACCGCTGTTCCTTCTTCTGTTCTCCTTCATTTGTTCCGCAGCAGTCCAAGGCTTTGGTTAGCTCCTTCTTGGCTTTATCTCTCGGCCTCTTTGGGTTTTCAATGCCGCTTTGTAAATCGGCAATTCGATCGTCCTTGATTTTCACCTCCGCCTATGCATTGACAAGTATGATCAGCCAGCGATTCTGATTCAAGTCTCAACCACACAACATAGTTATATGCTTGACACTTGGGGGCTAATGCACCTTCATTTTTTCTACTTCTGATACAAGGCAAAGTCCCAAGTTCAATACGAGTATTCAACTGGCACTTGGGGGCTAATGGCTATTTGATTCTATTAAAAGTTTTTGGAGTGCCGGTTCATGTATGCATGTTTCAACCGGCCCTGGTGGTTATGAGGGAAGATTGCAAGTTTATCAATGAAAGTTGTCAAGTACCAGTTTGATCAAAGATTGCAAACCGGCCCTTGGGGGCTACAAGGATTACTATATTGGTAATAAGGAAAGGAGTGTTACCTCAAACTTATCTCTCATCAGTTTCACCAGGCCAGCTTCATAATCACGGCTCATTGTAAAGCGGTTTAGATATCGGAGTGAAGATCTTGGCGCTCATAGCGGCATATGTTTCCAGCTCTACATTCCACTTTCCTTTGTTAAAAGTGGAAGAGTCCTCTTTCACAGTATGCCGGGTTAGAGTGGCAGCATTCCCCGGGTCAGAGTGGCCCGTTCCAGTGATTACAACGTCGTCATCTTTCAATTCGACGGATCGTGTGGGCACACCTGTTTCAGCTGGACTATGAGGATCTTCAAACCGGACGGAAGGGGCGGCCGAATCAACAGACATTGAAACAGTCGCAGGCCTCTCCTCCGGAATCACATCTTCTTGAACCAGGGGATCACTCGGAATGTCTTCAAAAGCAGCATTTTCATGATCCGGCGCCTGCTCATGATCTGAAGCGGCAGCCTCTTCAGCTGTTTTCTCCAAGCGAGCTTTCTTGCTGGGTTTCGGTTTGGTCCTGAAGAAACAGAAAGATTCAAGGCACATACATTATAGAAGAAATTGACAAACATGTGGTCATATTGACTTACCCGACAGCTATCTTCAGTGGTGGTAGCTGAGTGGCTGACGATTCGCCAGATGATGAATGAGAGGTGACCTGATAATCGGAGTCGGACGGATTAAGAGGTTGTGGAATAAACCGCTTTGGAATTCAAGGTAATAAAATGGTTGGAAACCTCGGTGCGGCGCTTTCGAGCCGGGCTGTTTGGTAAACCGGCAGAGGTAACTACCTGTCCGCTGTGCCGGGTTGTGCGGCGGGCCTCGTGCTGCTGTGTCTTCATAAGAAGTTTGGGATCCAAGTGAGCAAGAGGGTGAGAAAAGTTAAATTTCCGGTTTTCCCGGCGAAATTTTGGTGAAGGTAAGTTTGTTGAATCGGAAGAGAGAATGGTTACCTCGGCAAATCCAGCGTTGCTGGCTTCAGCGTCATCCTGACAAGCATCGTCATCAATAAGACGTGTAAAAAACAAGCCAAGAGAATCAAGTTCCGGGTTACCCACATCATCATCGATGGCCGGGTCAGACGAAGCCGTGGTTTTCCTCTTGTGGGCGGATTTCTTGACAACTTTTGTTTTGGGCCGGTTTTGCCGCCCAGCCTTGTCCGCTTTATCTTGAGAGATTTTCTTGCTCCAAAACGGATCATCACCCTGGATTGGAAATAATTGAGAATTGGAAGTATAAAAGTGATGGTAATATTTATGACGGCACAGTCAGAGACTTACCGCAGGAGGTGCGTTGAAGGTGCAGTAAGGAGCCAAGCCGGTTTGGGCACAAAGGTGCTCCGGTTCATTCAGCATCTTCCTCACTGAATCTGTGACTTCATCTTCAGACAATTCCAGTTTGGTGTGTCGGAGTGGGTCATCGACACTGCCGGTATACTGGCACATCAAACCGGAACGCCGGCTCAGAGGCAATATGCCCCAAGATAACCAGCAGCGTGCCAGATCGATTCCAGTCAAACCGTTGGCCATAAAGGCCCGGAGCTTGGATAGTTGGGGAGCGTATTTGCTTCTCTCTTTCGCGGTCAATCGTTGCGGAAAGGGATGTGTGTTCTTGAGCCGCCCGGGCGAAAACCAGGTAAAGGATTTTCACCTTGAGGAGGTGTCTTTGCGATAGAACCAAGTTGCGTTCCATTCTTTGGGATGAGAGTGGAGCTTGGCGTGGGGATAAGTGATCTCTTTCCTCTTACGGATAGCCATACCGCTTGATTTAGTATTGGGGCCATCGGTGAATTGATGCACGGCGGTTTAGGTGGAAAAGATCCTGAACAGTTCAACAGAGGGTTCCTCTTGCAGATATGCTTCGGAATGACACTTGAAAATGGCGCAGATTGGTATGTAATTGGGGCCGATATCTTGAGGACGGAGTTGGAAATTGGCCATCACGTCCCGATAAAATTTTGACCCGGGCGGTTTGAAACCCCGGAACAAGTGATCTGCGAAAACCACAACTTCTCCTTCCTGAGGGGTAGGAGGACATTCCTCTCCAGGAACCCTCCAATGGATTGTGTTTTGATCATCTAAAGCGCCGATTGATACCAGTTCCTTTAACTGTGTCTCGGAGACGCGGGAAGGAACCCAGTTGCATTCGTACACCTGTTTGGCCATCATGAGGTCTACAAGGAGAAGAATCCGGTTTAAGAAAGTACTCATTACAGAGTAATTGATCTAAGTTATGATAAACCGGAGGAGGTTCCGACGAATCAGTTTGATATGATATGATGTCAGATATATGTTGGCGGTTCAACACGGGGACTAATGGTGTGTCGATGCCGGTTTAGCAATTTTTGATACTATGGTGAGTTAAACCGCCTAATCTTGGGTTCAAAGGAAATGGGCGAAACAGGTTTCACAAGAGTTCATGTTTATTATGGATCAAACGCGAGTTTTCGTAAAAACAGAAAAGCGTCGTGAAGGTAAAGAAGAAACAGGATGTACCATAAGATATATATATATGCGTAAGATCTATGGGATTCAGATAAGAAAGTCGGCGGATAAGCGAGTCTTCGTTTGGTACGTAACAGGATTCATAGCATGGTTCAAAAGCTAGAAAGGTGAGAGCATATGAAGAACGTGGTATGAAGCTTGAACCCTAGAAACAGATCTAAGATGACGAACAGACTGAAGAAGGGCAGGAGATTTATCCGAAACGGAGGAGATGCGGAGAAAGACGCAGTATTCTGGTCCGAACAGGTTGATGCAGCGGCCAAGGTCAAAGCAGACGATTGATGGTGACGACGGAGCTCCAAAGGCAGCGGCGCGAGGAAGAAGAAGAGGAAGCGAAGGGAGAAAACGGAATGACCCTTCGGTCCTATTTATAAGGTAGTAAAACTAGGTCAAGCGCGTGAATCCAGGGACGGTCATTAAAGAAGGCGTTATAAAGGATAAACTTCAAGATGACGTCATGCGGTTTCTGATGACGAAGCAATAAGGTCATGCCGGTTCTGATGATCGAAGCGATGACGACGTGACGATTTATTACACAAAGAAGATATCCAAGATGCAGGTTTTACGAAGGATTGACATGAACCAGTTCAAATCAATGGGGCCTAATGTTGGGGATGTTACCACTAGGTGTAAACCGGCCAAGTTTGGGCGGGTTAGCCTCGCTAGTGGTGTAGTCATGGAAAGGCCCAAGGCCTATAGTCGGTTTAGAACTTGTAGCCGTAAACCGCCCGATGTATAAACTTGTATTGTAAGTTAGGAATAGAGAGAGACCAACGGGATACGAATATGAACCGTTGGGACTCTGCAAACCGACGGGCGTCACTCGTGTATATAAGGGACGACCGGGCGGTTCAAGAGAGACAACGACAACTCGAGCCTAGGCGGCTTATTCGCCCCCTAGCCATCGAGACCACATCAATTCCATCACAACTAGGCGTAGGCTTTACCTTCATCGAAGGGCCGAACTAGTATAAAACCCTCGTGTCTTTGTGTCCGTTTTAACCCCTACAAGTAAACCCGTAGCGATGGCTCCACGACTAAGTCCTTATGCTAGGACATCTGCCGTGACAAATCCACAACAGCGAGCGTGTGGAGAGTGCAAACCCTAGCGAACAAGCGCTGAGGCTCCCGCTTATATATATACTAATGTAGTACGGACTGAGCTCCAGTGCCTTCACTGCATCTACTTTTGGCTGTATGAAAAGGTGAGCCAGCCACATTGTGGGCCCACCTGTCATAAACCCAAAGGCAGGTGCACTAAGTCAATGAAGTTGCGTCCATATAGTACTCTCGTGTATACGACTAATATATAGTGAAGTGGTTTTCTTATTCTCTACATAACAATCGTTTTAAATTGTGTAAGTACGAAATGAAACTCTTTATTTAATGTACAGTGAAGAAAACTAGTACTACTTCCGATGAACTAACGATCCACGCCCACGCGTCCTGGTCGCACTTCCTGTCCTTCACGTGTGGTACACTACCCTCCCTTAAGTGAACAAACACTCATGCGCCAAATTGTCGGAAACGTGTGAGAGTGTGTGCAAAAAAAGAATTTTAATTTCAATTATCAGAAAGCGGTTTGAGAGTATTACAAAGTTTGACATCAGTCAAATCTAATATGCGGAGTAAATAAAAATGGAGGGCTACTACGTCCATCCGGGTTTTTAGTCCACACCATTTTTTAAATCAAAGTTAATAGCTGGACAAATAAAATTACAGGGGAGCTGGAGACAAAGTTTTGAGAAGGCTTAGAAATCAATACAAACTTATGCTCTTAGTACCAACGTCGATCCTTCTTCGAGGAAACATTTGGTTCATAGCCAATTGTGTGAAAAAATTGCACCAACGTGAAAGACGACTGCGTCTCCAACGCAACCAAGGTGAACTGACGAAGGATATCATCTTTGTGCGTAACAAGCAAAGAGCACTGATGGAAGACAACTTGTTTTTCATTGAAAATCGATCAGCTTCACCAGCCGACACAACCATGAGGCACAACCATGAGCATAGATTGGTCATCGTGGTGATGCATCATCCATTTGGCATCAAGTTTGGGTGAGGCACCTATGAAGTTCGACAAATCCTCACTGTGGTCTGTTTCTTCTCAGTAATCAAGCTCGAGGAAGGAAGAATGACGTGGCAGAGGACAGTGAGGCGGAACCACATCGGCCATCCAATTTTGTGCAGTTCCACTAAAATTGAGGAAGACATGCCTGGGTATGGAGACACGCATCGTTGTTTCCAAAAATATGAAAAAGGGTTAGCAACGACATCTCAATTGTCAATAAGAATTAATGAAAAGTACACCAACAAACAGAAGCATCATAATTATATCTTGATGGGAACTAAACCAGGATACCCGAGAAAAAAAGCATTTCTTCATTTAACCAGTGATAGTACTACCATCATATGGACGGAATATGGACAATGACCGCACAACCACCATGTACTTTTTGTCGAAACAACATGTATACCTCCACCGAGGCATAAATCAGGACAACTTTTCGAGTGGCATTTCCTCTATAATAGTACTAGTAGGTGATGTTGGACCAGCCGATGAACCCTAGCTACTGTGCATGGGGAGCTGGGGAGTAGTCGCATAGAAGAAAACCCGCACGCAATGACCTGGGGAGCTGGACCAGTACAAGAAGTTATACCTCAGGTGGGCGAGATGTCGTTTAGGCGGGCAGGCGGGATCTGCCCACACGACGGCAGCGAACAAGGGCGCGGAGGATCTTCGTCCGCACCAGCGCCGGCTCCGAGAGGACGGTGCGCATCGGCTTCCTCCGTCACCGACGGTGACAACGTCAATGCTACACCTCCTCACCTCCCGCAGTGGACGGGATTCGGCCGAATCTGTGACCACCAGTGAGGAGAGAGATAGAGTGGACACTGTCATCTTGTTTTGATATGGAGAGGGTGAGAGAGCGAGACGCGAGAAACTCTATCAAACAAGAGGCTATAATGGAGTAAAAAATCTCTCCATAGCAGTGGTTTTAAATATAATACGCGCGTTCCCGGAAAAAAGAAACGAAAACTGGCGGAAAATTTTTTTAAGGTTCTGTCTAGGACACATCTAGATGTGACATAGTTATGTCACATCTAAGTTGATGTCCACTCTGTTTGTGGTGTATTTATTTTGTCCTAGTTTTTTTTTTGTTTCTTGTTGCTACATTATATACTTGTGGGAGCTTAGATGTGATATCCTTGAATAACATCTAGATGTGAATTAGACAAACTGATTTTCTAACTTACCAAGAAAGAAAACTCGATCAAAAACACGCCCCCGCTTCCAGGTCGCGAGAGTCGTCGCACACACACACATAGACATAGACATGCATATCCGTGTTTACGTAAAATTCCATTTCCATCTCCATCTCCAATCATATTTGTCCAACTGGCACATTATTTACGTTATTATTTATATACGCAGCAATATTAACGTACAACATCTCTTGTTTGCGCATGTCCGGACCGCTGCCACGGCCGGTCCTGACCAACCCGAACCCTCTTCATCACCCACGTGAGCTTCCCACCCGAAACCGTCAGTGCCGCATTCATGCCCGGCCAGAGCGGACGCGACCTCTCACTGGCGCCGGCATTGAAGCGGCGCGCCGGCCGAGAGAGCGTCGCCCGCGCCGCTTCCGGGTGCACGTGGCTGCTCCGCGTTCAAAGGTCGCAATAGCCGGCTACAACATGCATGTAAAAAGTTCTTGGGAGTCTGTGCTACAGCTAGCTGTCCTCCCCCAACTCGTCAATCTCTCCCAGTAGTGCTAGTACTCCATGGCGCGATCCATCGACAAGCAGGCGGGAAAGTTATCGTATACTCGGTTTGCGGTGAGTGGCATGCCGAGCGATAGTGTGGGGTCGAGCCGTGGAGGAGGGTGAGACACGAACATGACATACGTGATTTAAACATTGGTTTTGCTCGATGGCGCGATCCAAGGAAACGAAACGTTGGTTTCTCTCTGTTTCCATTTTTTCTCCGGAAAAACGGGAACTTTCCACTCCATTTTCATTCCTATTCCATGGTTGCCCCGTTACAACATTCCATCAAATACAAAGGAAAACTAACACGCATGCTGATGCATCTCAATGATTCACAGACCATAGACAATATTTACTTCACAACTAAAGAAAAAAGTTGTGAGAGCGTGTACGAAAGAAAAACTACTAATGGGGTCACTACGACTTAAACCATAAACCCTAAACATGATTTAATTCCCTGGCCAGGTAGAACCTGTCGAAGGAAAGACGGCTGGCACCCTCGGACCATACGATGCTTTTGTGCAGTTCCACTAAAATCGACCTGAGCATCCCTGATGGCAAAGATATTGAAGAAGTGTGATTAGAATAATAGTACTGGCACTAGTTCATGAGACATAAACTCATCACAAGTAGAAGCCGGTAGAAGTAGAGAAAGATCGACATGGAGATGGAGCTACGGCAGTGGAGCAAGCCGGCTCCAAAAGGAAGATGGACTACCTGGGACGTCGGGTTGTAGCTAGAAGGGCGGTTGGGACGCGGCATCGCCCATACCGGTGACCCCGATTGGGACGCACCGATCGTGGGTTTCTCCTCGCCAATGTCGACCAAGCGTCACGCAGAACATTGTTCCTTGCCCCGTTGTGGGATCAGCCCGTCGTTCTATGCTTGTGAAGAGAGCAACCTTAGCAAGCAGGCTTGTAGCTTAGGCTCCTGCTAGTGTATATATAGTGGTTTTCTTTTTCTCTCAATATCAACCATTTTATATTGCGTACGTGTTATTCAAGAGTGAAATGATGGTTGCTTCTTCCGACTAACTTACTGTGTGATTTGACTGCTCCTTAGTGGCCCCTACACGTACTCCCCCTACGTGTATGCAATAGTCACACGTACACATGGACGCAAAAACGCGCGCGACGCCCTAATGCATGCATGTCTGAGCACACGACAGAACACACACGGTCACGCTAAGTGCTCAACCTACACGTGCATGCACACACATACTCAGTCAGGGTGAGCTAGTGACCGTATAAACACCGGAAAATATATATATTGAGCGCAATGAGCGTATTATGAAGTCCACTAACCATATTTTTACAAATATACAGTGACAGACAGTGTATTTATCTCGTTTGAAATTAAGCCATATTAACCGGAGAGGAGGCAGTATGGACTAGCATTACTTTGGCCTTGTTTGGATACTCTAACTCAGTTAGAGGTTAGAGTTAGATTCTAACCCTGAACTAACCGTGAACTAACTCTAGCCAAAGAGGTGTTTAGATGACAGGGTTAGATGGAGCACGAATACGGCGAGGCGCCTTCACGGGCGTTGCGAGAGGGAGGGAGGAAGAGGACGAGAAGCTTCAAGGAAGTGGCGAGGGATTTGCTGCGGCGAGAGTGAGAGAAAAATGTGTTTTTTTAGTGCTCCAGAGAAGAACTAACCCAAATAAGCACCTCTTGGGTGGGTTAGATTTTTTGGATGGGTTAGATGCTTCTAACCCAAACTAACCCTCCTGTTTGGATACTTTTGGGTTAGTTGAGTACAAACCAACCCAAACTAACTCTAATCCATGGATCCAAATAGGGCCTTTGTTGTGTCCCATCAACTTGCCAAACGAGGAGAAGGTTGCAGGATGGGAGAAGCTTGCGCGCGGTGGCTCGCAGACAAGGAGAAACTTTTGACTAATGAAAGCTCTCCCTCGCTTAGGCGGTGGACGTGCAACAGTTAATTCGGTGTCAGATTGCCAGAAGCATACACTTTACTACTAGTGCTACTATTGTTCGACTTCCCGAATAGGCGAACCAAGCGCAAAGTTTACTAGTACTAGTACTACTACTATAGTCTATAAAGGTACATACTATACTAGTACTAGGAACCAGATGGAGGAGCGTCTGCACTCTTATTATAATTTTAAAATGTGATAAAGCAATCTTCAACACATTTGGTTCTCTTCGAGGGTTCTCGCATGTGATAATGGAAGTTGATTGCAAGGAACACTCGCCACAATTCTAGCTTAATTCTGGCTCATATCCTGTTACAATAGTAGCGCTCGATAATATTTCCTCTTTTTTTTTGTTATTCAGCATGTAAACAGGTCAGCAAACCTTGCGGCGCATCTTTGTGCGAACCGTGCTTGCTGCACTTTGAATGTGGCCGAGAGCTGGCTTGATGAAACACCTCGCTTCCTACTTCTTTTTTTGCGGGGTACCTCGCTTCCTAGTGACCAGTTTTCTTGGCTGATCGTCCTAAGAATGCTTATACATGAATAAAGCTCTCTCATTTACCCGCAAAAAAGATTAAGCCATATTAACCGGAAAGGAGGGAGTATGGACTAGCACTACTTTTTGGTGTGTCCCGTCAACTTGTGGAACAAGGAGAAGCTTGCAGGACAAGGTGAAGCTCGCTTACGCCTTTTAACTAATGCAACCTACCCTCGGTGGACACGCATCAGTCCATTCGGTGTCAGATTGTCAGAGGCATACACTATAGTACCCAACATGCGGAGTACCATCATTGTTCGACTTCACGAAGAGGCGAAGAGCCAAGCGTAGTAGTACGAGTAGTACTACTACTAGAACCGCATGGTGGAGCGTCTGTACTCTTCTTTTTTTATCTCTAATAAAGTACACGTTTATTCGGGAGAAGGGCGGAAAACGGCAGCCCAACATGTAATGAATGATATCGATCAACCAACCATGCTTGAATATATCTTGGCCTCCGTGCGAGCCCGTCTGTGTGTTCTCGCTCCTCTTCTCTCTCAAGGAACGGGGGGTTAGCTCTTTGCCGTCAATTTAGATCGGTTTGCTCACACACCTGTCCCACATGTCAGTGATATGCCAAGAGGAGGTGCGTTGACCGACTGGCCATACGTGTACTTGGTTTTGCACCTTCATACTACTCCTCCCTCTGTCACAGTTTACAGGGCGCGCTTCATTATGATGCATTTCTATCAATGCATTTCCACCACCAGAGAGACTTTAGAAGCGTTTGGTTTAATGCTCAATTAATTAGGGCGTGGTAACCGCAATCAAGTCCACAATCTTCTCTCCATGTACTCTGTACTACTAAGGAGTGGAGTAAGTGCATGCATGTGTGTACCCGGGGTGGAAGCACTGCATGCACGTGTGTACGCATTATTCCCTCTAGTAATAGACGCCGTGCTATAACTACCAATGCTATTTATCAGGCCGATCGCTAGTCGCCTTGGTCCCACAGATTTTTTTCTTTTTTCTGAAGCACAATGTATAAACAGTGACGGATGGAGTAGTATGAGCGGATTCAAAGAAGAGCGTATTGATGGTTGCTTCTTCAGAGCAACTTACAGTGGGAAAGGTGGGGCTTATGATTTGACTGCTCATTACTCACTATTAATGCGGTGCAACGACCGGGCTGAGTCTCCCATGCGTTTGTACTACCCCCTCGGTTCTTAAATATACCCCGGAGTATTTGTCTTTCTAGAGATTTCAACGAGTGACTACTCAAATATTTATCTTTTTAAAGATTCCAAATGGACTGGCACATACAGATGTATATATACATATTTTAGAGTTCATTTTGCTCCATATGTAGTCACTTGTTGAAATCTCTAGAAAGACGAATAGAATATTTAGGAACGGAGGGAGTACACATACAAAGCAAAATGAGTGAATCTACACTCTAAAATATGCCCGTTTGAAATTTGTAAAAAGACAAATATTTAGGAACGAAGGAGTATAATTTTGTGCATGGCACATGGACCCGGATGATGAAGAGGCTTCTGGCAATGCTATCAAGCTTCCATCATTTGTTTACATAATTGACGTACTATACAAATAATTTTCTAGCGACATGAAATTGTACAATGGTGTGAGCTTTCAACTTTTCTTTCGAGTGTCTTGCCAACGATGCTCTTTCGGAAACAATAAAAAACTAACTTCCTTGCTAATGCATGTCAATTATTAGCAGATCAGAGCTAATAATTACATCACAACTAAACATAGAAGAGTTGTGAGAAGGTGTTAAATTAAAATTGATCCATGCTTTCATTGGCTGCAACGTCCCCCCCAGCTCTGTCTAAATCAACAGGGCATGTTGGGAAAAAAAGTAGCTGTCTGAAGCATGCAACATTCCGATCATTTTGTGCAGTTCCGCTAAAATAGAGCTGAGCGTCCCTGTTCCAAAGATATTAAGTGTGATTACGATAATAGAGGACTGCTGATGAAACAATAAACACACAAATAGAAGCCGGTCACCTTTGTAGTCTCTCTTAAGACTAACTAGCTGGAGAAGATTATGCTCGGAGTTGGATGAGGAGGATAGAGCAAAACCAATCTCCCTTTGTGTAGTCGCACTAAAATGTAGAGACGTTCCCCGTGTGACATTTTAGTACAACTGCACAAAACACTCTTAAGAAAAAAGTGATTTGTACAGTTCACCAAAAGGTCGCAATAGCAACGAGGTGAAATGGATAGCCCTGTTTGCAAAAAAGAGGTAGAATGGAAACAATTACTGGCCAATAACAGTTGATGACACATGTGACGACAAAAAAGAAGCATATTCCTTGCCCTAAGGGAAGATAACAACACGGTTGTGTTTGTCTAAAATGGTGTGAGGACGAGAATGCAATATGGAAAGTACGTCGGACGAGCTACGTTTTGGGCAAAGAACTATGGAAGATCCACATGCAGCGACGTGGGAAGACGGGCAGTGAAGCAAGGCCGGAGGGGATACCTGGAGGTCGTCAGGATGTAACTAGGTGAGCGGTGGCAGGCGGAATCTGCGAGCAGGTGGCGTAGGCCCTGCCGCACCAGAGCTTGGTCAGAGAGAACGGCGTGTACCGCATATCGGGACGTGCTGCCTCGGCGTCGTCGAACGGAGAAACAATGCACTTCCTCCCTTTCCCCCGACGGACGGGATGCGGCTAGATCAGTGACCAACGCTGAGAGAGAGAGGCCACCGCACTCCCTTTCCCCGGCGGATGGGATGCGGCCGGATCAGTGACCAATAGTGAGAGAGAGAGAGAGGCCACCGCAGCCTTGTGTGAGATACTCTGAAGAGTGACAAACCAGGCACGCAAGGCTCCATTGTATATAGTGAGCGGACTACCTTTTTCTCCATCAAAATCGTTTTATATTCTGTGACCGTGCCATTGAGCGCTATAACTTTATTTAAAAATAACACGACAATGCGTCAAGTCGATCTTTGTTTCGTGCACGCGTGGTACATGACCACCCTAGGTAAACAACCGCTACAGGCGTTCAAATTAGCACGTGGGCTGCCATTTCGTAAAGAAATGAGCTCCACCGTGTACCCGCGCGGGTGTGGCTGGGCACAAAGCATGAGTACGTGCACGGTGCACCTATTCTCTTCTTGTACACGTACACCACCTACGTGGGGTTGTGTGAGAGAGATACAAACCTAGAGAGATATAGTGTGTGGGTTCTTGAGAGTTTTTTTGGGGGGGGGTCAATCAAAAAATGTAACATATGCAATGTGTGTGAAATAGAGTCCTGGATATAACATATATATAGAGGGGGCGATCCACGAGAAGAGAGTGGAGGTATCATCAGCTTGAGGTGTCCATAGAATCGAAGAGAGGGATGATGTGTGTGTGTGTGTGTGTGTGTGTGTGTGTGTGTGTGTGTGCATGCGCGATCAATAAAGAGTGCCATCGAATTTGTGTGTGCCCACGTCAAAGATATAGAGTGGCTGGCCTACTAGAATGTGACAGGGGACATGTGCAGTTTGTCTCTGTGGCATGGATACCTACCTACAGCGCTCGACTATCGGTGTGTGGTGGGGGAAGAGGGAGGCCAAATTAACTATAGAGGTACAATGGCTGGTATATGTGTGGAGGAGGAGAGAGGCCTACCTCATGTATTAAGGAGATCGATCTGCCTCATGTATTAAGGGAGATCGATCGGCATCTATGCATATGTGCAGGAATAAGGTTGGGAGAGAGACAAAGCTAGAGTGTTGGAGGGGTGGTAGTGGAATAGGCTTGCTAGACAAACGGAGGGCACGCCCGCAATATCAATAAGAGAGGAGATGACTGCTTGTTGTCTGTGCACGTGCGTGTGAGAGACGGGTCAGGAGGCATGCACGAATGATGAGGGGGGGTGATGTGGCTGTGGTAAGCAGATGTAACTACATAGGTAGATCAATCTCCCTTTGTTAGAGAAAGGAGAGACATAACTTGTGAGGTATGTCGATCGATGGGGGATAGTTAAAGTCGATCTAGGTATATGTTGGGAGACCGATTGATATACATGCATGTGTGTGCTAGAAGCAAATGAGGCACGAGGAGAAGGATAGAGAGAGAGGGATGCATGTAGGAGGTGGTACGAGAGGCATACTATATCGAGGGGGGAGGAGTGTGCGAGTATGAGAACGATGAAAAGAGTGGTGGGAGTGAGGCATGGACGGTGACAAGAGAAGAGGTGAAGCTTGTGTTTGTGCTAGGCACACCTTGCTAGAGAGGCATATCGGTCGATGTGTGTCGTAATGAAGGAGCTGGGGGGCCTACACACACCATGGGTGAACGACATAAAGTGAAACGACGAATTTGCACGATGGAGCTAGAGAATGTTGAGGGAGGGTGAGAGGGATGCGGGCATGTGCATGCACAAGAGAAAGTTAGCGCTAGCTACAAAGATAAGAGGGTTGTGTGGGTGTAAAAGACGAATAGAGATCATATATACTTCATTATAAAAAGCGAATTCGGATATTTGAAGAATTTATCATAGTGTTTTAAACCGACACATGTGTGAATATATATAACAGTGATACACATGGTGTGTTTATGAACATGTTATACTACATTTAATATATTTTATCTCTACTCTTATAAAAAACAGAGTTGTTGATGATGGTGTGCCTGCCATCCTGCATTATAGGTCGTCCGATTTATATCTGGCGGATAGCAAGGAAACTATGATGGTTGAAGTTGGCAACAATCATGATTGTAGATTCTTATTGAAATAGAGAAACAAATTCAAATTTAGTTCGAATTGCAGCAGTAGTATAGACATTTGGAATGCACTAAAATGTTGGTATGAGTAGGTTACATGCATTATACAGCAAGCGAAAAAATTTAATCGGACATAACATGGATTCATACTAGCTTTGAATAGCATTTGTATAGTAAAACGGGGCAAGACTCTCTCTTTGTGTGGTGTGAATAGTTTTATTTTTTTGTTTTCTTTTTGGTTGAGGGAAGTGCGAATTGATTGGTACGTACAAGTACAATATTACTACACGTTAGGCTTGTCCCTAAAATTCAACCCGCGTTTTGTTATATCCCGAAAATTCAGACATCGTGCTCCCAAAACTGGCGCCTTCACAACACGCGCCTTGCTTCCCCGAAATTACAACGCGCGCGGAAACTCCCTCCAGCTGCCAAATCCCAACATGCGAAATTCCCCCTTCTAACCCTGAGCCAAAAGGGCCGCTAGTTCAAATTGGTGGGGGGTACTTTTGTAACACACCCTACATTTTGGACAAGCACGTCCCTAAGTCATGCTTCACCCCCTCCCATCGCCCCCTTTTCACCATTCGAAATCCCAGGCCGCCATAACCTCTCCGCTCCAGCCGCGAAACCCCACCCTCCTCCGTCTGCCACACCACTGCTGCCTAGCCGGAGCCTCTTCCCCGATGACGTCATCCACCGCAACAGCTCAACGTCCCTCGTCCACCTCCCCGGATGAGGATCCGTCGTCCATCTCGTCGTCCCGCCGGTTCAACCGCCCCGTCCTACACCTCCAAGGAGCTGCTCTGACGATCGCCTCGTCTATCGCGGCTACTCCATCCCCACAGCGCCGCCTTAACCTGCTCCACCAGAACCGCAGCATCCTCACCGACTCCTCAGACGAAGTCGAGGCCTACTCGGCGCCACCAAGGAGGTTGTACACTCATCGCATCGCACCTTCTCCTTAACTCGACCTCCCGGCACTGACGATGCTCCATCCCGCACCCCCATGGAGCGGCTACCTTGAAGCCGGCTCCGTGGGCGACATCTCCACGGTGGCTCTCCCCCAGTGCGAGGCCCCTTCGACGGCATCCATACCAGCCAGATCTGCTGCTGCTGCTTTGGCTCTCGCTCGCTCGCTCGCGCTGCTGCTGCTGCTCCGACTCTCGCTCAATCGCTCGCTCGCCTAGCTGCTACTGCTCTCCCCCTCGTTCGTGCTACTGCTCTTCTCCGATTAAGCCACACTTCAGTCGACTGAATCGACTTTTGGGTCAGTCGATTTTTAGGGGTTGGGGGGCTCGCCGGAGTTAAGGAAGAACCACCCGCAGCGAGGACAGGGGCTCGCCAGAGAGGTACCCCACTATCTATCTTAGGGTTCAGGGTGGGGGCGGGGGGCCTAGAAGGCTGGCCGGGGCGGCGGTGGCGAGTTGTTTCGGGGCGACGAGGCGGCGCTGGGGCCGGTGGTTCGGCCGGTGGTGGCTGGCGGCTCAGGGGGGTGCAGGTTGAAGATGAACTGCAGGCCCTCCCTAAACTACATGTCAAGTGCCTCTCTGCTACCATTGCGTTCAGTTTCGACAGTAGCATTAAGATTCCATAGTAAATTTTAGTTTGACGCTTAAGTTCAGAGTCAACGGTTTTACCTCATCTGTTGTAGTCGGTGGTTTTTGGTGATGTTAATTTTACATCCATTTTACATCATCTATTGGAGATGCTATTAGAACCCCACTTGAGATTGATGATGTTTGTCTTGTCTTGCTTCAGCCTTGACGTCTTACGGCTCACGGAGCTGCTCCAACGACGTAATCGATCCATCACAATGAGAGCAAGTGCCCTGGACGCCGTCTCTGATTCCTCAGATCTTCGTCCACACCTCCGACAGCCACCTCTGCCTCAATCGCTTCAAATGACCAACCCAACGATGCCGAGGTCGACACGGCTACTGACAAAGAGGTTGTACACTTGTTGCATCACTTATTACTATACATTCACGTCGATCCATTAGGGCTATTTTGGTTTAACGGAAAAACTTCGATCCACTGGTTGGTACCATCACTCTAAATTTCTGCATGCTCTCCTTACATAATCTCACCATATTTTTTCGTATGCATGTCAGATATTGTACATAGTCATGCTGAACATGTAGAGAAAAAGAGAAGAGTTTTGTGCGGTAATACAATGTCATGCAGACATCGCTCCATGGTGGGTTCAGTGGCAAACCCTCCCCACCCCTCTCCAGATTGTAATCCAGAGGAGATAACTGTTCTGAGGCAGATTCAGATGCCGCTGACCACTCCTATTTACCCCCCAAGGTGTTTGCTCTACCTTGGCATGATGATGTTAGTCATATCATGCATATGTTGCCTTGTAGTGCCTACTTTTGACATCATATATGTGATCTGCTTAGTTTATACATGTTCTGTAATGCTACCTATTTAGTTTCTATATCATATATGGGAATTATGCAGTCTCATGTCTTTTAGCTATCCATAATATATGTGAAATGTGCAATGCCATCCTGTTTAACCAGGCATCATATATTTGAATGATATCTTGCCCATCCTTTTCTTCATTACATTTCCATTTGTCGACAATGTTTGTACATTAAACTAATCTTCCTGTGAATCAGCCATTTGGGTGGGAGATGGAAAAATCTGGAGTGAAAACAAGGCCTTCAGAGCAGACAGTGCTACCTGTCGAAGCAGATCTCTTGTTGGGTCCCGATAGCTCCACAGAGATGGATTCAGACATATGACCAATCCTATTCCCCTACTGAGATGTATGCCCTAACTTGGCACGGTTATACTGCTCATATCATGCATATGGTGTCTTGCATTGCATAGTTTAGACATCATATACACAATACTCAACACCATGTTCTTAGTTCAGACATCATATCGAATGCCCTCTGTTTAGCATATAAATCACATATGTTAATTAAATGATGTGATCCTGATTACTTAGATAACATGTAGGTGAATTATGTCATGCGATCTTGTTTAGTTATTCATCATATCTTTGAATTATGTTATGCTATGCTATCCAATTTAGATAGATATCATATATGTGAAATTATGTCATGCTATCCGTTTTAGTTAAACAATATACATGTCAACTATTTCATGCCCTCTTTTTTCCACACTATCTATTGCATCTATCTCTCATACAATGTCTGTACATTCAACTATGTTTCTGCTTATCAGCCATTTGAATTGGAGCGGTGATGCCAGATTCAGCGGAATAAAACACGGTCTTCAAATAAAACAGTGCTACCTCTTGGTGGATATAGCATCCCGGTTGTACATGCACAAGAACCAGCCCTACCACACATAACCCAAACTCTCGCAAATTGTACCCCTACTGCGATGGACAGAGAACCAGCTTCACCCAATCTAACCCCAACCCCAGCCAATAGTAACCTGGGTTCCTATTGACACAAAGACCATCTCCACCACAGAGCTCCCAAACAAGAGTAGTTAGTAAGGCAGCTCCAGTGCCCAAAGGGCCAGTACTATCACGGCGAACCCCAACTCCACCAGTTAGTACTCCTATTCCTGTGGAGGAAGCACAACCAGCTAGTCGTACTTTAGCATCTATCACATTTGATGTTGTTAAATCGTATGTGTGTATCTTCCCATCTTGGAAATATTATACTGAAGATGAAGGAAAATGCCAGTTGCAGGTGTTTTTCCAGGAGTTATGTGTAAGTAATGTTATTCATGGCAATTACTTTGCTTCATCCCATACATCCTACCTCCATGATGGTTATAATACAGCAAAATTTTCCATTTTTCTCTATAGAGAAGGATCGAGTTGGAAACTCAGGATGAGGTAACATATGCTAATACCTCTGCATCTTCAAGAATGCTTGGTGGCAGTATCGGAATTACCTGAAGAAAATGTACTTCACCGTCAAAGAAACTCATCAAATTCCCTTATGTTCTCCTGAGACACATTTACTGGACGATGACTGGGAACGCCTTATTCTGTACTGGTCCGAAACCAAGAATGTGGTAAGGTCTATGAGCTCATTTTCTATTTTTAAGTATTATATTCTTGCGTCTTACTGTACTCTGTTCATGTAGAACAAGTGTCTAAACCTGAAGAACAACTGTTCTAATTTAAGATTCCATTGCTATCATAGTTCAAAAAAGCGCTAGGCGATAATTGTGCGTTTTGCCACCGCCCTGCGCTTTACTGACCAAAGCGCATGCTTATGCGCAGTTATGCATAGATTATGCGTAGTTATGCGCAATGCGTTTTGCCAACGCCAGGAGCCTAGGCGCGCTTAAGCGCTCGCTTAGGCGCACCTTTTTTAACTATGATTGCTTTGCTCTTGTATCACTGTATTTACTCATACAAACTTATTTTTAAATTGAATGATCCAATCAAAACTACAATGGCACAGCAGGTATGTTCACGCATGTTTTTTTAACAGGTTTGCTCTTATCAATAGCTCTGTTGATTTCAATTTCAATTGTGTATACAGTTGACTTTCATATCATGCACATTACTAGCATCACAACAGAGCCAATAGTGTTGTTGTACATGTAGACCCGTGGTACCCATCTGAAATCTTGTTGTGCCGTGTAGTATCCCACGCTTTGCATTCTTTCACTGCTGCTTTGTCTTGAACTGATATGATTTGAACCGTGTCTCTATTTTGATTTGGCAAGACAATGCAGTAACCATAGGACATAAATATATGTTTGTTTGATGCTTTTATTATGTACTAGTACTTGGCAATAGAAGACTTGGTAGTTTAATCATGTCCACCTTACTAATGAACTGGTTCACCGAAATGAGTTTCATATACTAGTACATGCTAAACTTGTTATGTGTCTGCTTGTTTCTTCTTTTAGAATGCTGACAGAATATTGGCGAAGAGTGCCTTATTAAGCAATGGTAAAGGAAGTAATGCAGATAAGGTTCAGGATAGTGACACATCCTTGTTGGTCTCCAACAAAGCTGATAAAATAGCTAAGGAAGACTATCTTGAAGACAGCGAGACAACCCCAAAGTCCTGTCTTGGTTTAGTGTTCGATTTATTGGCCACTACCGCTTGCACAAGCTATTCAAACTCACTGTCTGAATTAGTTCGGTTTTTTGAGTCTCAACTACAAGCTGAAAGACATCGATCAGCTGTGCTGCGACAAGAAGCGGAAGGACTGCGGAAGTCCCTGGAGCATTCAGATGCATACTTTCTGGTGCAATAGCAAGCGTTGGAGGATTTTAGCGATAAACAGGACAAAGCTAATCAGCTTGCAAAGCTTATTGCCAGCATGGTGGATACCCAGGATAATGTTTCTTGAGCTCTTCTGAAGTTGTTTCAGTTATGCTCTTGTTTTGCTACCGCGCTTATTTGCCTTGGTGGCCAATTTTGATGGCGATGTATGTACTATGCTGCTTTGTTCCCTATATTTGCACTGGTGGCGAACTTTGATGCCCAGTGGATGTAATATGTGTAATAGCGGTAATAGGCTAGCGTTAATTGCTTGCTTGTGTATTTCCTTATTGTCTTGTTTAGTTGTTTGCTTGTAGTCACTGCAGTTCTTTTTATGTGTTTTTCTAGTGGCCACAATAGCCTATTTTTGGTAACTAGGCCAAAATAATCATGGCAACACACGGACTGTTGTAACCATGGGCCTCCTGCAGGCCGTATGATCCATGGGCCTTCGTCCGACCGTAGGATCCATTGGCCTTCTATATGGGCCGTAGGATCCATCGGCCTTCTATACGGGCCTTAGGGTCCATGGGCCTTCTGCGGGCCGTACGATCCATGGGCCTTCTACGGGCCGTACTATCCATGGGCCTCATACGGGCCGTAGGATCCATGGGCCTTCTACGGGGCGTATCATCATTTCGCCAATCATGGGCTGTACTATTCATGGACCATAACGGGCCGTTAATAGGCCGTATTTGATAACTCTATGAAAATAGCCCAACGGGTTTTTTACATGAAAATGGCCCAACGTATTAATGGTCCACAAACGGGCCGACTGTAACGACTAGCTGAATTTGGCCCACAAGCAGAAAATGACAGTAACGGGCCGTATGTAACCGAATGCTGCAAATGAGCCCAAGAATCAATGGGCCCTGAGAAGGCCGAAAGATAACTTGGGCTGGAAACGGCCCAATGAATAACGGGCCGTTAATGGGTATAAAGTGATACACTGTTCATTACGGGCCAGTTTGACCACAGGCCGTTAATGGGCCAAGAGTTACAAAGGTCCACATATGGGCCGAAAGAAGTCATGGGACACACATGGGCCGGAAGTTAAAACGGGCTGAATCATATTGGACAGCCCAGATGACGCTACTGGGCCTAATTCGGATAGGGCGTAACGGGCCCTGGGTTAGCGGGCTGTAAATGGGCTATATGCGAACAGGCCGTTAACAGGCTTTCCGTGGGCCGGGCCACCACCTTTTGACCAAGTCAAACAGGCCGGCCTTTTCACAGGAATGGGCCTCTGTTGGGCCGTGCCACATGTCGTCGTATCATAGGCGACTTCGGTCCAATGGGCGGATGACATATGTCCCAACGGTGAGCCGACACGTATTTCCTCCAGCCAATGATGATTTTACACGTGGAAAATCCCCATTGGTCGGGGTTGTTAACGGGTTATCGGATCTAAAACCTGACCCGACAGCTTCACGGCGTTCCGTTACGGTGGATGCACGTGCCGGTCACCCTTGACGAAAGCACTTCTGTGACGCGCGATTTATCGTCATGGAAGTGGACACTTCCCTGATGATAATTTTGGTAATTTCATGGAACACTTCTACAACAGCACAGGTATGACTATCCTAATTCTGCCATAAATTTGTCATGGATGTACATGCATGACAAAAAACGCGACCTACTGTGACAAACACGTATCATCACGGAAGTGTATTTTTTTGTAGTGATGCTCACATAAAACATAAGAATTGAGATATAACAGGAGCATCATGAAGCATATGACTAGAACATTTAAGTCTAACCCACTTCCTATGCATAGGGATTTTGTGAGCAAACAACTTATGGGAACAAGAATCAATTAGCATAGGAAGGTAAAACAAGCATAGCTTCAAGATTTTCAACACATAGAGAGGAAACTTGACATTATTGCAATTCCAACAAGCATATGTTCCTCCCTCATAATAATTTTCAGTAGCATCATGGATGAATTCAACAATATACCCAGCACCTAAAGAATTCTTTTCATGATCTACAAGCATAGAAATTCTATTACTCTCCACATAAGCAAAATTCTTCTCATTTGGAATATTAGTGGGAGCAAATTCAACAAAATAATTATCATGTGAGGCATAATCCAATTGAGAACTAAAATCATGATGACAAGTTTCATGGTTATCATTATTCTTAATAGCATACAAGTCATCAAAATAATCATCATAGATAGCAACTTTGTTCTCATAATCAATTGGAACGTCTTCTGAAATAGTGGATTCATCACTAAATAAAGTCATGACCTCTCCAAATCAACGTTCATCAATATAATCATCATAAATAGGAGGCATGATTTCATCATAATAAATATTCTCGTCAAAACTTGGGGGACTAAACATATCATCTTCGCATCCCCAAGCTTGTGGCTTTGCATATCATTAGCATCATGGGTATTCAAGGAATTCATACTAACAACATTGCCATCATGCTCATCATACAAAGATCTAGTAACAAATATTTTAATGCATTCTTCTTCTAGAAATTGAGCACAATTTTCCTTTCCATCATACTCACAAAAGATATTAAAAAGATGAAGCGTATGAGGCAAACTCAATTCCATTTTTTGTAGTTTTCTTTTATAAACTAAACTAGTGATAAAACAAGAAACAAAAAGATTCGATTGCAAGATCTAAAGATATACCTTCAAGCACTCACCTCCCCGGCAACGGAGCGTAAAAGAGCTTGATGTCTACTACACAACCTTCTTCTTGTAGACGTTGTTGGGCCCGCAAGTGCACAGTTTGTAGGACAAGAGCAAATTTCCTCAAGTCGATGACCTAAGGTTTATCAATCCGTAGGAGGCGAGGATGAAGATGGTCTCTCTCAAACAACCCTGCAACCAAATAACAAAGAGTCTCTTGTGTCCCCAACACACGCAATACAATGGTAAATTTTATAGGTGCACTAGTTCGGCGAAGAGATGGTGATACAAGTGCAATATGGATGGTAGATATGAGTATTTGTAATATGAAATTATAAAAACAGCAAGGTAACAAGTGATATAACTGAGCACAAACGATATTCCAATGATAGGAAACAAGGCCTACGGTTCATACTTTCACTAGTGCAAGTTCTCTCAACAATAATAACATAATTGGATCATATAACTATCCCTCAACATGCAACAAAGAGTCACTCCAAAGCCACTAATAGCGGAGAACAAATGAAGAGACTATGGTAGGGTACGAAACCACCTCAAAGTTATTCTTTCGGATCGATCTATTCAAGAGTTCGTACTAGAATAACACCTTAAGACACAAATCAACCAAAACCCTAATGTCACCTAGATACTCCATTGTCACCTCAAGTATCCGTGGGCATGATTATACGATATGCATCACACAATCTCAGATTCATCTATTCAACCAACACAAAGTACTTCAAAGAGTGCCCCAAAGTTTCTACCGGAGAGTCAGGACGAAAATGTGCGCCAACCCCTATGCATAGGTTCATGGGAGGAACCCACAAGTTGATCACCAAAACATACATCAAGTGGATCACGTGAATATCCCGTTGTCACCACAGATAAGCACGGCAAGACATACATCAAGTGTTCTCAAATCCTTAAAGACTCAATCCGACAAGACAACTTCATAGGGAAAACTCAATTCATCACAAGAGAGTAGAGGGGGAGAAACATCATAAGATCCAACTATAATAGCAAAGCTCGCGATACATCAAGATCGTGCCATAGAGGGAACACGAGAGAGAGAGAGAGAGAGCGAGAGAGAGAGAGAGAGATCAAACACATAGCTACTGGTACATACCCTCGGCCCCGAGGGTGAACTACTCCCTCCTCGTCATGGAGAGCGCCGAGATGATGAAGATGGCCACGGTGAGGATCCCCCCCCCAGGTGCCGAACGGCTCCCGAGAGGTTTTGGTGGCTACAGGGCTTGCGGCGGTGGAACTCCCGATCTATCTTCGCCCCGATGTTTTTAGGGCACGTGGACTTATATAGGCGAAAGAAGTCGGTCGGGGAGCCTCGAGGCCCAGGAGACAGGGCGCGCCAGGTGGCGCGCCTCCTATCTCTGGCCTCCTCGAACCTTCCCGGCTTGAACTCCAAGTCTCCCAGATCATATCCTTTCCAAAAATCACGTTCCCGAAGGTTTCATTCCGTTTGGACTCCGTTTGATATTCCTTTTCTTCGAAATACTGAAACAGGCAATAAAACAACAATATGGGTTGGGCCTCCTGTTAGTAGGTTAGTCCCAAAAATGATATAAATGTGTAAAATAAAGCCTATAAACATCCAAAAGGGGTAATATAATAGCATGGAACAATCAAAAATTATAGATACGTTGGAGACGTATCAGAGTTGAACCCAGAAGGGTCGTGACCCTGCAGCGATTCTTCGGCAGATGCATGAAGAGATCTGGAGGCTGCTTTTCAAGGCCCAGAAGTCATGGCCGAAGACAACCAACGACATCAGCCTCGACTGTGCTCACCTGGCCTCCCCAGTAAGTTTTTTAGTTTTCGAACATAACTTAGTTCAGAAATCGAAGGGGTATACTAAGACTTCCATCCTTTAATCAGGGCTGGACGATGAAGGCAGAGCGAATCAAGTGTCTGGCTCCACTGCCTTAAAACCCCGCTGATCCTCTGCTGATGAGGATGCTGGTCCCGGCGCCGTACCAGGCACCGGAGAAGAAGGCCAAGAAGAAGGGCAAGGAGGCCAAAGGTGGCCCCTGCCATAAATGTACTCCGGACGCTGTGTCCGGGGATTCCGAAGCTCTCTCCTCCCACGAGGGAGATGAAGACAAAAATGAGGAGGAGGGAGAGAGAGTGATTCTCCCCTTAAGGCGAGGAAGAAGAAAAGAGTGACCTCCGTAGACCCAGAGGCGAAGGCGTCCAAGAGGGGGAAGATATCCCTCTCGGACGACTCGGATTCGGATGCCGAAGCCATCCACGAGCGGCGCCCCAGGTCGAAGCCCCTGGCCGATTTGTAAGTATCCATGGATGTCTTACATATATCGGCATTTATGATTGCAGTACTTAATACATTATCAGTCCGGCCCGTGATCTCCCCCAACTATCATCATCTCCGGGGAACTTGGTGGAGCAGGGGATGGTGGAGAGCAAGACGCCTCCGCGGGCTTCTCCGCCAACCGCTATGGATGACACCGAAGTTTTGTCCCGAAGAGCCTCTACAGGCCAAGGAGAGGTGCGGGAGGCTGCAAAGACGGCGCCGCAGGGTAGTACCTCGGCTGCCGAGAACATGGGGGAACCAACCCTCATGGAGACCGACAACGGGGACCATGACCAATCCAGCCCCCAGCCGAACACTATTCCGGAGACCCACACGACTCCGGAATCGAGCGAGGAACCCCCTTTGAAGGAGGGGGAGCATCGACTCCACCGGTGACCTCCGACAATCCGGAGGCGTTGGATACTTTGGTGGAAGTATTTCATCGTGTTTCTGTCGTGGAGGAGCATCGTACCCTGATGGGTATGGTGGTTGAGAAGATTCAGTCCACCAAAAGCGGGCTGAACGAAGCCTTCACCAACCTATTAACAGGCTTTGAGGTATGCGATGCAATTCTCTAACAAATTTTAATAAAGGAATATGCTTGTGTATAGATAGTAGCCCCTGAGATTCTATCTGGCTTTGGCAAAGCCGGACAAAGTATCACATAGTGTTCGGAATAGGTGACATATTACTTTATTGTACAACAGGATTCCTTGCTGGCGGCGAGCGCCTAGGCCGCTGAAGTTTCCGAATTCACTCAGAAGATGCGGCTGGCTGATGAAGAAGTAGTTTGCATCAACAAGCGGTTTGAGGAGACACAAGGTATGCGTGCATTGAGGAGTTTGATCATATATCTCCAATGGTATATCCGAAAATTGTGTATATTTTAGTCGTTTTAAACTGACTAAAAAATGTTATAAATGTACTCACAGTTGGCGCCGACGAGGTCAATTCCCTCAAGAGCGCCCTTGCCGAAGTCAAGAAGGAGGCGGAGGCGAGCAAGGCGGCCGCGGACAAAGCGGCCAAAAATTTAGAGAAGGAGCAAACCACCCGCCGACGACAGGAGGCGCGGGTGGGGAGGTCGAAAAAGAGCTCAAGGACACCATCACTAGATGCAAGTTCTTGGAGCAGAAGAGTTCAAAGAAGGCCTCCGAGCTCACCAAGCTTTGGAGAGCCTGAAGGAAGCCCGGGTTGATGCCGAGGGCGCTCGCTAGGAGATCAAAGAGGCGAGGCGGATTGCGGCTGGTAAGGCCTTTATAGGAAGAGTAGATATACTAGTAAGAGATATATTTTACTAACCCGAGTTCGGAGTTCTCCAGGCGCCTTTGCAGATCTGCCAAGGAGTATTGCGGATGCCGCCGCATTCTTTCGAGCCGAAGAGGGGAGTTCAATGGAGAAATTGTTCTGGTCGCAGTACCTTGCGCCAGAGCTTCCAGTTCCCTGAGCGACCAGTTGTAGCAGTTGTCCGAGCTGCATAGGGTGGCCGGACTGGCCATGAAGGACGTAATAGTCTGTCTATGGCCGGCCGAGGTCATACCTAGCAGCCGGTTCAGACTCGTGAAGAGGCTAGTGGAGGCGCTTCCTCGGATCAATGCCCTTAAGCGGTCGTCCTGTATTGAAAGTGCTCGAATGACCTTCGCCCGCGTCAAGGTGCAGTAGGCGAAGATGAAGGCCACCGAGATTGCCACCGCAGGGCCACCTGAGGGCAAGGAGCACCGGCAGCCGGAGAGGTACTTCGACGAGGTCCTCGAGGGAGCCCATATTGTAGAAGGCCAGTGCTCCAAGCACATCATATTTGAGTAGTTGTGTCCAGTTTGTAAGATTCATTCAGTGAACTCATGATGTAAAAAATGGTTATCTTGTTTATGATTAGTTTATCCGCCTATTTTGGCCGTTTATATGTCTAAAAGTTTACTAGTAATCGGCTTCGGCCCCCACGTAAATATTACAGGGGTGTTCGGGAACGCATGACAGCACTTAATCCAACATCTTGGTCCGATGTAGGAGGTGTCTTGCGGCGTGAACTAGGCAATCAGACTATGCGGCTTTAGTACTTTCACTTAGCCATAAGAGTCCATTGGTGGCGCTAAGTACTAGCCCCTCGTCCCATGATCAACAATCCGGAGTGCGACGCCTTTGCAACGCCGCTGGTCAAAGACCCATCCCCTCTTATAACACGGCATAAATCGCGAGCGATTCATAGTATAATACTGAGTCACCGGATCGCTGACCCGCTCTCGCTTATCATGACAGTCGGTCTTCAGCTTTCCCTACTGAGGTACTTTACCAGACGAAGCAGAAATACAATCGCAGTAGTTCTCCCTTTACTACCTTAGCCGAACTTGAGGAATGGTAAACACAGGATCCGGGCAACCCAACTATATACCAAAGACATGATTTGGAGCTCATGCATATAATGCAATATCCGGGATGCCGAAGAGTTCCCTATAGGTTTTCGGACTTAAGAATTCTGTGGGGCCGAATACAACCCTAGTATGAAGACCGCGTCGAACCACGTATGTCAGTCGAACGTAAGGGGGAGCGCAGATGACAAGGAAAAAACCAAAACCCAACCGAAAAGGTGGTAATCATCTGCGCCCTTTATATCTTTATTGATACATTGATGACAGGCAATGTCGTTCAATATTAAGGTTATATTACATGCCCAAAGAGAAAAAGGAAAGATTTTACATAAGGGAAAGTCTAACACAGGGCCTAAAAATCATAGTTTGGAAAAGAAACTCCAATGATGCCCTGCCACACGTCTGCGCCTTTCTCCTCAGTAGTGAATCCTTTGAGAGGCGTATTTGATGGTTGAGACGCACCAGCCTTAAAAGGATCTTCTGCAACAACCATCTTGCAAGTAGGGCTCTTAATGAACCTACGTTAAAAGGAAAAATGATTTATGCGGTCCAACTATGGTCAAGCCATGCAATGGACCTCTTCCACAGTGTGCCTCCAGTGCCACCCAATGTATTTTTAGTGCGTAATTGTGTATGCGCGGTACATAGGCCACAACCTGGTGGGGCGATCGACGGAGGCTGAACTGCTAACCAATGTCTGGATCCGTTGATTTATCGCTATTATGCATGGACTGGACTCGTTTGGATATGCCATTGGCTTTATTGGCCGGTGAACTATTCAGCTTGATAAGGCCGCCATATACTTCAGCTGCAAGGGTCGCGGTGTGCTCTTCAGTACGGAGTGAGCGCTCCATCTTACCATCGACTGTAATAACGCCACGGGGTCCAAGCATTTTAAGCTTCAAGTAAGCATAGTGCAGGACTGCATTGAAGAGGGCGAAAGCAGTTTGTCCGAGCAGTGCATGGTAGCCACTGCGGAAAGGGGCGATGTCGAAGATTAACTCTTCGCTGCGAAAGTTATATGGGGAGCCGAATACTACCTCCAGTGTAATTGAGCCCGTACAATGGGCCTCCACTCCTGGTATCACACCTTTAAAGGTAGTTGTCGGTGTCAAAACTGGCAGATCTCAGGTAGGGGGGCCAAGCTATATGTCTAAGGACCAATGGTAACTATGGACAAAGGACACAATGTTTACCCAGGTTCAGACCCTCATAATGGAGGTAAAACCCTACTCCTGCTTGATTATATTCGAGGGTATGGGGGTTACAAGAGTTGATTTACCTCGAGATCAATTCGGCTAACCCTAGATCAGCTAGCCTAGCAATGTTGTCCTCCTGCCTCCGATCTACCCTCTGGTTTATATAGACACCGGGGGGTGTACAAAGTCGGTTTTACAGAAAGTAATAAGATATCCGGACACCTATACTTGCCATCCACGCATACGGAAGTCCCTACCGGACAAGAGAAATAATCTTTTGCCTTGTATATTCACGGCCCATTAGTCCGGCCCACATTAATAGACCGGACGCCCGGGGACCCCCTAGTCCATGACTCCCACAGTAGCCCGTGAACCAGTCTTCAATGATGATATATTCGGGTTCAGATTGTCTTCGGCATTGCAAGGCAGGTTCCTTGAAGAATACACATCGGCCTTCCTCTGTAAAAGAACTGTATCCGGCTTTTCACAATAAACACAACCCTTAGCCGCGAAGGCAGGATATAAAAAATAAGAATAGTGTCTTTACTGACAGCTTTTCTGATGAAGCGTCAGACTTGACCCTTCGTCATTTCGAACCATTTTCACACCCCGTGTTCCGTGTTTCGAGGTCATGCCTCATTGGCTTGTCCTGTCAAACAGAGATCGTGCCCATTTAATACAGGACTGCATATCAATGGTATATGGGTAATCCAACCGACCGCGGCGCATACCCACATTGGGAACATGCGAGGTTTTAAAGCTAGGGCGGGTGTTTGGCATTCACGGCCTACATAAACGGATAGAGATCCATCTTTTCCACCCGACGCCTTCTTCCTTCCTCAGCCTTCCCATCTCCAAGCTCCAGCACCCAAGCTTCAATCTTCCCCACTGCCACCAACCTCTCTAGCCATGTCCGGATCCGGCTCTCAAGGCAAGTGGGTGGCCTCCTCTGTGACGGCGAAGGACATCAAGGAGCTCCGGGAGGCGGGGTACCTGGGTGTGGACAATGCGCACCGGATCCCGGCCAAGAAGCAGGTCATCCCCACTCCGGAGCCCAGCGAAAGGGTGGTATTTATCTCCCACTTTCTCCGTGTACTAGGGTTTCCACTTCACCCTTTTGTCTGCGGCCTCATGTTCTATTACGAGCTAGATTTTCATGATCTTGCCCCAAACTCCTTCCTCCACATCTCGGCGTTTATTGATGTGTGTGAGGCGCTCCTCCACATTCCCTCCCATTTCGGCTTATGGCTCAAAGTATTCAACGTGAAGCCGAAGGTGGTTGAAGGGCAGCACGCAGATTGCGGAGGTGCGATGGTGAGCAAGCTCCACAACGTCACCTGGCCAAAAGGGGCCTTCACGGAAACTGTCAAGATATGGCAACAAGAGTGGTTCTATATCACCGAACCCCGCGGCGCCAACTGGGCAGCCCCTCCTGAGTTCAAATCCGGACCCCCGATGCGGCTCGCGTCATGGATCAACAAGGGTCTAGACTGGGGGTCGGCCAACGAGGTGTTGATGCTGCAGAAGCATATCAAAAATATTATAGAAAAGAACACCAGTCTTATTGATGTGGTCTAGGTGATGTTGTTCCGCCGGACCCTTTCCTGCCAGCGTCGGCCTCTCCATATGTGGGAGTTTAATCCGGAAGGGCCGCGGACCCTGCAGCGATTCTTCGGCACGAGGCATGAAGAGATCTGGAAGCTGCTTTTCAAGGCGCGGAAGTCATGGCCAGAGACGACCGATGACATCGACCTCGACTGCGATCACCCAGCCTCCCCGGTAAGTTTTTTAGTTTCTGAACATATCTTAGTTCGGAAATCAAGGGGGTATGCTGAGACTTCCATCCTTGATCAGGGCTGGACGAAGAAAGCGAAGCGGATCAAGTGTCCGGCTCCGCAGCCCGAAAACCCAGCCGATCCTTTCCTGACGAGGATGCTGGTCCCGGCGTCGTACCAGGCGCAGGAGAAGAGGGCCAAGAAGAAGGGCAAGGAGGCCAAAGGTGGCCCCCGCTGTAAAGGTACTCCGGATGTGGTGTCCGGAGATACCGAAGTTCTCTCCTCCCACGAGGGGGATGAAGACGAAAAGGAGGAGGAGGGAGAGAGCGATTCTCCCCCTGAGGGGAGGAAGAAGAAAAGAGCGGCCTCCGAAGACCCAGAAGGGAGGCGTCCAAGAGGGGGAAGATATCCCTCTCGGACGACTCAGATTCGGATGCCGAAGTCATCCCCGAGCAGCACCCCAGGTCAAAGCCCCTGGCTGATTCGTAAGTATCCCAGGATGCCTTACATATATCAGTGTTTATTATTGTAGTTTTTAATACATTATATTGTATGCTTCAGTCTGGCCCGCGATCTCCCCCAACTATCATCTCCGGGGAACTCGATGGAGCCGGGGATGGTGGAGAGCGATACGCCTCCGCGGGCCTCTCCGCCAACCGCTACGGACGACACCAAAGTCTTGTCCTGGAGAGCCTCTCCGGGTCATGGAGAGGTGCGGGAGGCCGTCAAAACGGCGCCAGAGGGTAACACCTCGGCTGCCGAAGATATGGGGGGACCAACCTCCATGGAGACTGATGACGGGGGCCATGACCAATCCGGCCCCCAGCCAAATACTATTCCGGAGACCCATACGGCTCCGGAATCGGGTGAGCGATCCCCTTTGAAGGAGGGGGAGCATCGACTACACCGGCAACCTCCATAAATCCGGAGGCGCTGGATACTTTGGCGGAAGCACTTCATCGTGCTTCCATCATGGAGGAGCACCGTACCATGATGGGTATGGTGTTGAGAAGATTCGGTCCGCCAAAAGCGGGCTGAATGAAGCCTTTACCAGTTGATTAACAGGCTTTCAGGTATGCGATGTAATTTTCTAACCAATTTTAATAAAGGAATATGCCTGTGTATAGATAGTAGCCCCTGAGACTGTCCGGCTGTGGCGAAGCCGGACAGAGGATCACATAGTGTTCGAAAGAGGTGACATAATACTCTATTGTACAACAGGCTTCCTTGCTGGTGGCGAGCGCCCAGGCCGCCGAAGTTTCTGAACTCACTCGAAAGCTGCGGCTAGCCGATGAAGTAGTCCGCATCAACAAGCGGTTCGAGGAGACGCAAGGTAAGCGTGCATTGAGGAGTTTGATCATATATCTCCAATGGTATACCCGAAAATTGTATATATGTTAGTCATTTTATACTGACTAAAATTGTTGCAAATATACTCGAAGTTGGCGCCGACGAGGTCGAGTCCCTCAAGAACGCCCTTGCCGAAGCCAAGAAGGAGGAGGAGGCGAGCAAGGCGGCCGCGGACAAAGCGGCCAAAAGTTTAGAGGAGGAGTAGACCACCCGTCAATGACATGAGGCGCGGGTGGGCGAGGTTGAAAAAGAGCTCAAGGACACTATCGCTAAATGTGAAATCTTGGAGCAGAAGAGTTCGGAGCAGGCCTCCGAGCTCACCAAAGCTCGTGAGAGCCTGAAGCAAGCCCGGGTTAATGCCCAGGGTGCTCGCCAGGAGATCCAATAGGCGAGGTGGATTGCGGCTGGTAAGGCCTTTATCAATTAGAGTAGATATACTAGTAGGAGATATATTTTACTAATCCGAGTTCAGAGTTCCCAAGGTGCCTTCGCGGATCTGCTAAAAAGTATTGCGGATGCTGTTGCATTCTTCCGAGCCGAAGAGGGGAGCTCCACAGAGAAATTGTTCTGGTCGTAGTACCTTGTGCCAGAGCTTCCAGTACCCCTGAGCGACCAGCTGAAGCAACTGTCTGAACTGCATAGGGTGGACGAACTTGCCATGAAGGACGTAATAGTATGTCTATGGCCGGACGAGGCCATACCTAGCAGTCACTTCGGACTCGTGAAGAGGCCAGTCTAGGCGCTTCCTCGGATCGACGCCCTTAAGCGATCGTCCTGTATTGGAGGTGCTCGGGTGGCCTCCGCCCGCGTCAAGGTGTAGTGGGCGAAGATGAAGGCCACAGAGATTGCCACCGCAGGGCCACCTGAGGGCAAGAAGCACCAGCGGCCGGAAAGGTACTTCGACGAGGTCCTTGAAGGAGCCTGTCGGTGTCAAAACCGGCGGATCTCGGGTAGGGGGTCCCGAACTGTGCGTCTAGGCGGATGGTAACAGGAGACAAGGGACACGATGTTTTTACCTAGGTTCGGGCCCTTTCGATGCAGGTAAAACCCTACGTCCTGCTTGATTAATATTGATGATATGGGTAGTACAAGAGTGGATCTACCATAGATCAGAGAGGCTAAACCCTAGAATCTAGCCTATGGTATGATTGTTCTTCGTCCTACGGACTAAAACCCTCCGGTTTATATAAGCACCGAAGAGGGTTAGGGTTACACAGAGTCGGTTACAATGGTAGGAGATCTACATATCCAGACGCCAAGCTTGCCTTCCACGCCAAGGAAAGTCCTATCCGGACACGGACGAAGTCTTCAATCTTGTATCTTCATAGTCCAGAGTCCGCCAAAGGTGATAGTTCGCTATCCCGACTCCTCAAGAGCTCTCTAACCAGGCTTCAATGGTGATGAGTCCGGCGCATAGATTGTCTTCGGCATTGCAAGGCGGGTTCTTCTCCAAATCCTATGTACCTGTTGAATAGCGTTCAGCTCCTTATAAATATTGCGCTCCTCGGCTTCCACGCCCAATAACGGCCATCTTCCACATGTTGAACGAATGCGAAAAGCCAGGGTATTTTTACATTTAGCCCCCTAGCCGTGCAAACGAGCTGCCTATAAAAGAGACGAGGATCTAGATCCAAATCACACCATCCTCCCTTCGCGAGCATTCATTAGAGCGCATTTGACAAAAATCCATTCCATCATGGACAGTCGACGTGGCTCCTCCTCTCGCCCTCCCAGCCCTCAGCCTGGTGATTGGGAGAGATGCTCCGTCCCGCACAGCGAGCTAGTGGCGCTCCAAACCAAGGGATTTCTTCCCCCAGCCTTCATGGTTCCGGTTCGAGCCGGACTCACCACCTATAAGGGCGGAAAGCAAGCGGAGAGCGTCCCCAGCCCCTCCAAAGGAGAGCAGGTATGCCTTGTCTCTTATTTGATAAGAGGGCTCGGATTTCCAATTCATCCGTTTCTCCAGGGGCTCCTGGAGTTCTACGGCCTCCAGTTGCACAACCTTACGACTTCCTCCATTTTGCACATTGCGGGCTTCGTGGCCCTTTGCGAGTTGTTTTTGGGCATCGAGGCTCATTTTGCGCTGTGGAAGAAGCTATTCTGCCTTGTGCCCCGTTCTCAAGAGGGGTCAATATATCAAGTGGGTGAGCCGAACTATGGCGCATCGCCGGGACCGGATATCTATCCGGAACCCCGAAGAAGGCGTCCGAAGACTGGCCTTCGGCATAGTTTTATATAGAAGATGTCCCCCTGCCGGACCCTATTCGGGTCGGCCTCCCTGAGTTTAACAACGCTCCTTGGAAGAAACACCTAAGCTGGCGTCCACAGAGTCCTCAGAAGGAAAATGACAGGGACGCCCTTTACCTGATGAGCCGGATTAGGCTGTTAGCTCATTCCGGACTGACCATGATCGGGGTCATGGCCACATGCATTATGCGGGGGGTGCAGCCGCTCCATTATAGAGGCCACCCCATGTGGGATTTCAACGGGGAGGATGATGCCACCCGCTGCGGCCGTAAGGGGCCGGGATCGGTCGCCGATCTGATGAAGATCTTGTCCGCGTTGTACAAGGGAGAAGAGGAGGAATTTCTCCGCGTTAATCCGCAGGGCGGATTTTCTATGAACAATCCTCCAAGCTGGGTAAGCGGACATTTATTTTTGCCTATCTGATCTGTACTCCCATAGTCAAGTATCTCATTTTGTGATTTCGGCGCGGGAACTGTGCCGGGCCGTAAAGGATATAAACAGCCCGCCTCCACAACCCGAGGATCCGGAACGGTTCCTCAATCCGACCTCCCAAGAGGATCCGGACATATCGGTGGAGCTGATCGACGGGGTATTCCACCAACTGAGCATCGATAAAGCCTTGGTCGCCATTACAACCGATTACCCCGGAATACTTCCCGCCTCGCAGGTAACTGAGACCGAAGTCCCAATACTTTGAAAATGACCCGTCCGTGCGTGTTTTTGATCACCGTATACCAATGGTGTTTCGCAGGGGAAGTCCTTGAGGCGGAAGGCCGAGCCTGCGACGGCCGGTCAACAAGAGACAGCAAGGCCCAACAGGCCGAAAAGAAGTGCAGTCCAGATTGAAACGCTGATGCAATGGTATGGTGTGTCATCTTGCTCCCAGGTTTTATTCTAGGGGGCATACTAACGCTCGTGCTTTTTCAGGAAGAAGAGCGCTCGCCGGACTATATCCGGAGAGGTTGCCAATCAATCTCCGCCGCTTCGCCCAGGCCAGTCCGTAACCGAGGCGAACACGAGGCGTGCGTCGGATGCTCCTCCGAGAGAGGATGCTGACAGGTTATCTGCCACCAATTCCGAGGTGGAGAGTGCCATGAATCACAGGCATCGCCAGACAGTTCTTCGTGACGCATGTTTCTCCCAGAGGCATTGGATGCCTTCAATTCGGGAGATGCGCACCTCCGTGACGCTCAAAATGGTCTAGCGAGAGCCACGGAGTAGTATGTAAAAGACATACGGGTGAGAAAATTTGTGATTATATATGCCAAGAGTCTCGAGACTTAAAATAGTTAGAATAACTGATTTAAGGATCATTTATTGTGCAGGATCTTACAGAGAAGAATACCCAACTGTCCCAGGAGCTGGAGGAGTGCAAAGCCCAACTTGAGGCCGCACTAGCCGCAGTGGGGGAAGCCAAAGAGACCCCCCTATAGTAATATATGCTTCCAAATATAAGTAATTTCTGAAGTGCGGCGTGTGTATAAGTCTGACAATAATATTGCAGATGGCGCCGGGGTAGATCCGGACAAGCAACAGCTCACGCGCCGGTTAAAGGCCGGCAAGAATGTGCTTACAAGGGTGAGGTAGGCGAAAAATAATCTCCAAGATGCCAACACCCAGCTGGGTGAGGAACTAAAGGATGTTCGTGCCCAGCTATCTGACTCCGTTAAGGAGAATCGGCGGCTTCGACGTGGCATTTTTAGTAAGTGCTTGAACGAACTTTGAAAAAGAGTTCAGCGAGGAAGTCGACTAACAGAGTTATGTCTGTAGGTATGCTCACATGCTGTCCTGCAGAGGAAATGCCCGGTTCTACAGGTGACCTTCTTCCCGAGCTCTTGCAACTGCACGAACAAGTTTGGCAGGTGATGAAAGGCGTCGCCCAGGCCTTGTGGCCATCTGTCTCCCTGCCCGAAGGCCTTGGAGAGCTTGCAGAGAGGCTTCAGGGAGCGTGGCAGTGCTTCCGCTTATGGAAGATATCAGCCTGCCGTCAAGGCGACAAGGAGGCCTGGGCCATGGTGAAGACGCGGTACACGAAGGCTGACCCAAACCACATGGCCGAGGTCGGACCTGCGGGGCCCGATCGGAAGGAGATCCCTGTGAGCTTAGTGTACCGTCAAGTAGAATTGGCATAAAGTATTCCTAACAGATCAGAACTAGATAGCTTCTTTGGATGGCATTGAAGAGGAATATGCCCGATCAAGTTGACTATCTAATTTAAGATGACATGTAAAATGCCTTCTAGCCGGATTGTAGATCGCTTATTACAGCGCACCTTTTGCTTCAACCTCGACCCGATAGTTCGAGTGTGTCCGAATACCCTCGCGTTATATAAGAACCGGGCATGCGTGGAGACCAGCGTAGGGGTCATTAGTGCTGTATCGGATAAGTGCCCAACTAGTTATGTTATATTACATGGTTAGTAAGAAACATCTTCCAGGAGAATAGTTCCGTTAGGGGTTCCTTTCTCGGGGCATGCCCTAAAGTGCATGTCCGGATGCAAAAAAAGTAAAAACATCGGGGCAGATAAATAAATAGATAAGAAATCGTCTTTTAGTTCACCGATCGAATATTCCCTTAAGAATGCTAGCTTTCGGCTTCACCCACCGAGGTACACATCCGCCGACCGGCAAGAATAATCGCAGAGGTGCTCCTTTACCGCCTAGCCAAACAATCGGGAACGAGGGGTAAGCACAGGAGCCAGGCAACCCAGCTTGGCCAAAACTTAAGTCATATCGATGCATATAATGGTGAATAAAATGTACATGCGGAAGTGTGACACATGTGTTGGGCATGAAGCCCGTATAAATAAGCTTCTGTTAAAGAAGCCCCCAGGTATAATGAGCGCAGATAGTGCATCAAGTATGTGCGAACAATGCGCAAACAAGCTTTCAAAGGCTGTAATAGGAAAGGAGGGAGAAGGAGAGAAACAGAAGACAGCTAATATGTAAAGTATAGACGGAGGAAGGAGACGAACTCAGAATCCGACACTAGGCGTATAATCTTCGGAGATGGGCTGCATTCCATTGGTTCGGCTCGAGTCGGTTATCTGATGCATCCCGCAGACGGTACGCTCCACCGGTCAGGACTTGGTCGATGATAAAGGGACCTTCCCATTTGGGCTTGAGTTTGTCCTTTTTCTTGTCCGGCAAGCGTAGAACTAACTCGCCAACGTTGTAAGTTTTGGCCCGTACTTCTCTGCTTTGATATCTTTGAGCTTGCTGTTGATAGAATGCGGAACGGGCTTTTGCCACGTCACGCTCCTCCTCCAATGCGTCCAAACAGTCTTGCCGATCGAGCTCGGCTTCTCTTTCTTCGTACATGCGTACGTGAGGTGAGTCATGAATTATGTCACAGTGTGGGGACCCTGACTCATAAGTCGAGATCACCGAATGCACGTGTACAGTGATCCCAGAGATCAATGCTCACTGAACACACAGAAGCTGAATAACAAGAGTCTTACATCCATACATACCATTTTACACAAATTATGACCGTTATGGTCAAGTCTTACATTGATAAATCCTTAAGGGCTGAACATCAAATGAAACACAAGCAGCGGAAATCTTCGTCGATAAGTAGAACCCATGCCGTCTGCCTTAACCCTACAGGCATTCTGACTGGGAAACCTCCTAGTTTGCATGTTCGTCTCCAAAGAACTCTTCTTCGAACTCTAGTTCTTCCATGCCTGGTCAATTAAATAACCAGTGGCAAGCCAATGAGTACTTTGAATGTACTCGCAAGCAACCCATGTTTTGGTTCAAGATACAACAATGCATGATATAGGTAAATTTTTGCAGAAAGCTGGTTCTGAGTGCAATGACATGTTCAACAACTTGTAAGACATGCATCAAGAGAATTCAAGTAACCATGAGGACAGGTTACAGATATCAACATAAATAGAGCGGGCACCAACCCAACTCAATCATGTCAAGTCCCTTGACTTGACCCAAGTCATTTTATCAACACACACACATGGTTTGTAAACATGTGGACGTAGCCCAAGAGTGGTTACCCAACTGTCCTTGACCGTGGACACGGCTATTCGAATAGTTTTACACTCTGGAGAGGTTGCACGCTATACCCACAAGATCCGGGGAACTTCCGTGTCATCCACGACCCGCGATACCTCAAGTACTCGGGGTAAGCACCCGATCACTACCTTTCCCTAGACGACACTAACATGGAGTCCACTCGATTGGTAGTAACCCCCGTGCCCAACATTTCACATCATAAAGTTGTGGAGCCTCGCTCCCATATTCATCACATACCACAAGCACGGGGTACCAACGGTGTGTCCGGTGCCCTGTGAAAACAGTCATGGCCGCCCTACCTGGCACGACCCCGTCCCGAGAGAGCGCACCAACAACTCTCCCGTCACTAGTAATGCGGGCTCCAAGCTAGTATCAGTCTAGGTAATCAATAATGCCCTTTCCCATATAAGGGTAGAGTGGTTGCGCATGTAAGGTTGGAATAACGGTCGCAACTTAAACCAATCCGTTTTGAAAACAACACACACTTGCCTCGGTACACCACTTCGTCATCAAGTGGCTACCCAACTCATCATCTCCCCTGGGCATAAGTGGCACCCGGTGGGGTTTTCGAAAAGTCTTTTTAAAAAAAAATGCTTTGCCTCCATCACCATGCATATTCCCGTCCCTTTTTGCGTAGCACTACTTTAGCATCCTATCTACTCCCACCGGCATAACCCTCATAAGGAGGTAGGGTCATGCACAATGCAAGTATCAACGAGGAAGTACGGTGGCAAACCATCAGAGTGGTTACCACCCCATCATGATTCCATTGCAACAACAATATGGTGCTATATGACATGCATAAAAAGGTTTCATAGACATGGTCAAAGGGCTGCTTGCCTGGTTCCTCAGAGTATTCAAGTCTTCTGGTCCTTCTCCAAGTACTCCATCTACTTCGTCAACTAACGTCGGAAATAATCATAATAAGCAACACAACAAGGCAAAAATAAAAGTGCTCTAAAAATGTGAGTTGGACTTTTCCAGGATACCTATGGTCATATGAGGGATGACCAAAGTGGTTTCATTGGGATTTGATCAATGGACATCTCTGAACATTTCAATATGATGGAGTCAAGGGATTAATGGATTTGCAAGAAGTGTACAGAAACATTATTTTCAAAAATGAGCAGAGGCACCCATTTGACAAGGTATGATTTTAGAAGCACCTAGGAGTTGGTTTCTCTGGATTTGGAGTTCAAATGAATATCCTATGATTTTGCAAAGTTGGCTATACATGAAGAAATAGACCATTATTTGAGGTGATACAGAAAGTATTAGTAAAAATGTTCAAAAACTAAGTTTTGAACTTATAGACATCTAGGAGTTTGAATCATGGAATTTGGATCGAAAATGGGCTCTCTGTGATTTTCTAAAGTTCATCACAGAAATGGAAAAACAAGATTTGATAAATGTTTGTGAAGAAAAAGTCTCTGGAAAAATGTGCATGTTGCACCAACAGGTAGAGCATGATTTATGGAGTCACTGGAAATTTGAATCATCAAATTTGGAGTTAAAATGAATTTATTATGGATTTTAGGAGTTCAAAATAAAAGAAAAAGGAAAGGTTTAGGCTTATACCTAAAACACGCATCGGACGAGGGATAGCCACTGGGCCGGCCCAGTGGCTCAGCTGCGCGGGGGAAGGGCCACGTCGAAGGCGTCGTCACGCTTTACGTTTTTGCTGCAGGGAAACGGCCCGCAGCGAAACCGTGTCCACTTAACTCATGGGCCCGCCCCACTGTGCCGCTGATGCGTGGGGCCCACATGTCGGGTTCGTCCCCCACTCCCGCTCTCGAACAGAGGCGAGGCAGGGGGCAGGGCCGAACGCTTGCGGGGGTGGGCTCCGGTGGCATAGGCCACCTCCGGCGATGCCCAGCATACCGGCGGGTTCAGGAGAGCGTGACGCACGCGCCAAGGTGCTCCACGACGGCTGGGGTGGCGTGATGCGAGCGGTGCATCGCCCGCGGCGGACAGAACCGACGGTGAGGTTGGGGCATGGCGCTGCAGCCGCAGAGAGGACGAAATGAAGCGGGGGAGATATGCATGATGGTGGTGGAGATGTTCTGAGGCCATGAGGTGAAGAGGAGGGGCTCGGGTTGGCACGAATTTAACCGAAGTCCGGCGGCTCGGCTCCAGCCATGGAGGTGCAAGGAGGGCACGGGGAGAGGAGCGGGTCGGTCCAGGGGGTGCACGGGAGGGAGAGAGAGGCAAAGGAGTAGAGAGGAGGCTCGGGTGGCCTTAAATAGAAGGGGGCGAGGTGCACCGTGGCTCGTGCGCCGGCGAGCTTCTAGCCGTTGCTGGAGGCCACGGGGGCGCATGTGGGCGTGTCTGGGGTGCTCGTGGGGTTGGTCTAGGGCGAGGGGAGAGAAGAGAGATAGCGGGGAAGGGCAGAGCATCAGCGTGTGAGGCGCCCATTGGGCTTCAGGCGGCGGTCAAGCGTCTTGAGAGGAGGCAGGAGGAGGGAGAAGGAGGAGGGGGACAAGGGGGTAGCGTGACGCAGACGTCGAGGCACCTCGTCGGGCGCTCTGGGGAGGCCCGAGGTGGCCGGAGGTGCTTGGGCGCTACTACAAGGGAGGCGCCTGATGGCAGCGCTCAGAGCGCCCATATGGCGGTCTAGGCCATTTTCTATGCTTGTGGGCGTGCCCTTGCATGTCCAGTAGCATTTGGGGGGTGCTAAGGAAGGGATCTTGGCCTTGGATGCTTTGGGTGGCCAGTGGGTGAAGAGAGAGGAAGGAGAAGAGTGGAAATGGGGCTGTCCAGAATAGAAAATTGGTGGTTCCATCCCCTTGATCAATAAGCATTGACTTGAGCTGAATGACAGAGGTAGAGGGAGGTTAGGAGGAGGTGTGGTAAAGAGGAGAACTCATTTGGATTAGTGGAAGAGGCCCAAAAAGGGTTTTTAGTTAAAATGCAGAAGGTGTTTGATGCTAGGTTGGGCAAGTAGATGATCTCCATTTGCCATGAGACTCCACAGGGTGAAATGGCACATATAACTAGGGCCTTCCACCAATTTGGAGCTTATTTGGGCAAAGTTCCCAATGCAACTCTTGTAAACCCTAGAAATTAGCAGAAATGAACTTGTGTAGATCTAGTTGAGCAAATCACTTCTCCTTGATGCACCACTTGGTGTAATGGCCTCATTTGTTCATGTGAACATGCTCACAAAAGTTGGGGTCAAGGAGAGAAAGTTGGTAGTACAAAGTTGTTCAAATTTGATTCTGGTCAGAGAGGGTTTTGGGGCACTTTGATCAATATAACTTGTTCTCCAACTTGTGCCACTTGGTCTAGATGAATAATTAGAACATTTGAGAATGTTCACGTTTGAGAACATTTGGAAATGTTTGGCAATGTAAAGTTGCTCAAACTTCAAAATGGACAGAAATGGTTTTGAGGGGATTTGATGATGTTATGCTATTCTCCATGACATGATACTTGTCCAGATCATCAAACATGTCATATGTGACATGATAGAATTTTCTTGGAATTTTTGGAGAATATTTCCTTTGTAAATATGTCAAAATCTTGAAATATCCAGAAAGGGTTTTTGAGGGATTTGACCAATATTTTGAACATGACCATGTGTTGAAACTCTTATATATGGGAAATATATGCCCACTGAGCTTCCCTGATTTTTGTCAAATATTTTTAAAACAATAAAATAATTTTTTTCCCTATTAAAGACCATTTCTGGCCTTAAGAAAAAGCTTTTAAATAAAATAGGAAAATAACTTTTAAAATTATATTTTTGTGGTTTATGGGAGTCCTACATCTAATAGGTTTCAAATATACCTTTTGAAATATTTTTCACACCCCAAATCAAGTACTTGCAGTGCAAATCTCAATTCAGGGGTTTTTGGAAAACTACTTTTTGGAAATACTATTTGGCCAAATTATTTTTGTAAGAAATTATTTTTACGTCCTATAAACATGGCATGATCATTGGTCAAGGTTTTTGGATCAAGGGTAAGGAGTATAAGGGTTGGAGAATTTATTTGATTTTTAGAGCACTTGCAAACAGCACACAAAAACCAATCAAGGCAAGGTCCAAAACACTCGAAAAAATTTGTCAAACCACATTTTATCATGATTGTTAGCTTAAGTGTACTGGCATGAAAATCAGGGTGTGACAGACCTACCCCCCTTACAAGAATCTCGTCCCCGAGATTCCCAAACTAGGCGCGGAAAGGGATACAAGAAACTTGGATCTGGGGTAGTCTTCAAGTCCTCATGTCGCTTCTGCTTTCGTGTAGTGCTCCATTGAGCTTGAAGTACTTGATGGTGTGGCTTCGTGTATGACGCTCTTCTTGATCCAGGTTGCTAATGGGTAGCTCGCGGTAGGTTAGATTGGGCTAGGGGTCAATGGCTTGGTGGTCAATGTCCTTATTAGTGCTCGGGCTAGCTAGGAAGTTAGAAACACTTCCGGGGGTTGTGATGCATGGAAAGCGTTGTGCACATTAGGTAACTCAGGTGGCAACTCCAGCTGGTAACTGTCTTCTCTTTGTCTTGTAGTGATCTCAGAGGGGGTTGTTAAATCTTGGAGTGATCTCGAAGGGGGTCGATGAATCCTGGTGTGGGTCTCCTTGTCATGGAAATGCTTGGTTCCTTAGAGAGAAGTGGCTTGCAAATATGCCTGGTCTTCGATGCGGGGGTTTACTTCTTGAAGATGGTGGTTGTTCTTCCTCCTTGGCATGGCGGTCTTCAAATGTTCCTGGACTAGCTGAACGGCTCTTCTTCCGTCTTCGGGTGGACAAGTAGGTCACCATTGATGATGACAACTATCTTGTCTAAGCACTCCATGAAGACTTGTTCACGGGGTACATAAAGTAGGCTGGGGAATTAGTGGTGGTCTTGTTGAGTGTGGCCAAAGGTGGTTCTAGATCTAGTGTCAAGGCCCTAAGGTCCTGATCCGACCATGTTGTAGCTTGGTAGGGCTTAAGGGTTTCAAGGATTCTAGTGTGCGAGTGAACATTTGTCATCTTATCTTTAAGCACGGTTTCTAAGATGCCAATAGTCTATCTAATCCTTTAAACAAATCACATCATATCACCGATAGCATCACTTTGCATAGGTCAACTCCAATCATCACTCATGTGATTCATATCCTCACGGCTCCCGAGAGGAGGTCTAACAGAATCATATATGTCTACAATCCCCAAACTCATATGTATGTCTAGCCCTAAAAATCCATGGGTAGAACATATAAGCCGCTAAGCTTGAACGTGACAACCCAAGTGCTCAGCCTGTTCTTCCAAGGTCTAAGATAAAGCACCACTATCCTAAGGAAACACGTCGTATGCCACTCCAAAATCTTGTTTTCTTCCTATGAATCAACTCCAACAACCCATTAACTACACCAATCATTACATGACCCAGTAGTCCTTCCAATCCAATCTCTATGGTGTTCCACACGATCTTCTAATACCCTATAATCCACAAATACTGGGAAGGCTACCTTACTATGGTCAGTCCACCAATTTCCATTATCATGGTCATGTAAACTCCAAGGTCAAGCTTATATAGAACTCTAAATCAACTCCGACAATTAATCCAATCTCCTAGTTTATTGTCCTCCAGGAAACATGGTATCATGATCGAGATCATCAGTCTAAATCCAATTTACAACGAACCATGTAGACTTACTCAGCATCTATATTCAACTAGGATCACCTATTTAAATCCAAATCTTGTGTCCAACGAGAATTTCCACACTTTCCCCCCAAGTCATTATCGTAATATCAACTATCACCTATCAATATCCCCTGCCTAAGACAAATCCAAATACTTCCAAGAATTTCAGCTTGTGATCATAATTGTCCTATTAAATCCGATTTACTCAGGGGTAATGAAAGCTATGCTAATCTATACTCATGATCCCACCAAGTTCATCTACCAACATCAAAGCCTCATAATCCACCAAATAGTCTCATATAATTCCTCAAGTCATTGATATAAACTCATCAAGTCATTTGTCCTCTATTCCTATATCCTCAGATTGGTCCTTCCTATGGCATCATCAGTTTTGGTGCTATCTTAGGATGATAATGTGCTCATTCACTATGTCCACTAGTTCCATAATGAACCCAGTGATAAGCAAGGTTACGGGGGCTTAACAGGTTCTCTTGCAATTCCGTAGGTTAAGCTCATTGTCGGTGTCAAAACCGGCGGATCTCGGGTAGGGGGTCCCGAACTGTGCGTCTAGGCGGATGGTAATAGGAGACGAGGGACACGATGTTTTACCCAGGTTCGGGCCCTCTCGATGGAGGTAAAACCCTACGTCCTGCTTGATTAATATTGATGATATGGGTAGTACAAGAGTGGATCTACCACGAGATCAAGGAGGCTAAACCCTAAAGCTAGCCTATGGTATGATTGTTGTAATGTATGTTGTGTCCCACGGACTAAAGCCCTCCGGTTTATATAGACACCGGAGGAAGCTAGGGTTACAGAGTCGGTTACAATGGTAGGAGATCTACATCTCCGATCGCCAAGCTTGCCCTCCACGCCAAGGAAAGTCCCATCCGGACACGGGACGAGTCTTCAATCTTGTATCTTCGTAGTCTTGGAGTCCGGGGACGATGATAGTCCGGCTGTCCAGACACCCCTAGTCCAGACTCCTCGGTAGCCCTCGAACCAGGCTTCAATGACGATAAGTCCGGCGCGCATAATTTTCGGCATTGCAAGGCGGGTTCCTCCCTTGAATAATCCAGAGAAGATCATGAACACCAGGATAGTGTTCGGCTCTGCAAAATAAATTTCCACATTCCACCGTAGAGAGAGTAAAATGCACACAAGTCCAATCTGCTGACGTATTATGCGGCATGGTATCACACCGCTACCAGGCTTTTACTTGAATCGTTCTTTTATTATACCACCTCAACACGTTTAGCGAAGCGGTTTCCTTGGCACGTCTTGTCGAAGCAGAGATCGTGTTCCCCTTATTCCGGGATTCTCATCAATACGCTGGGTAACCCAACCGTGTTCGCCGCCACGCCTCTATCGAAGGTGAATCCCGAACGGTCACAGAGACGACTCTTGGTATTTTTCCCCTTTATAAGAGGACCAAGGCTCATTCCTTTTCTTCAATCTCGCATCGAATCTCCTCCTCGCTCCTAGTTCCAACACCTAGAGCCCCAGATTCGAGCGCTTCGGATTCTCAACCATGTCCTGCTCCGACCACCAGGGTCGGTGGATGCATGACGGAGGAGGACGTGCTAAAGTTGCGTGAGGCCAAGTACCTGTCCTGCGAGATTTCGCACAGGTTGCCTGCCCAAGGGCAGGCCGTGCCCGCCCCCGAGCCCGGTGAGTACGTTGTCTTCGTATCCCACCTCCGTCGGGGTTTAGGCTTCCCGACGGACCCCTTCGTGAGAGGGCTCATGTTCTACTACGGGCTGGATTTTCACGACTTGGCTCCGGAGTCCATCCTCCATATCTCCGCATTCATTATCATCTGCGAAGCCTTCCTCCGCGTCACTCCCCACTTCGGCCTGTGGCTGAAGACCTTTAATGTGGAGCCGAAGATGATCGGGGGGCGTCAAGCGGAGTGCGGCGGGGCGGCCATAAGCAGAAGGGTCGATGCCCCATGGCCCGGGGGTTCCTTCCTAGAGGAACTCGGACTGTGGCAGCAAGAGTGGTTCTATATCACCGCTCCGAAGGGCAGCAATCAAAAGCCGCCGCCTTCGTTCCGCCCGGGACCTCCACGTCGACTGATGTCGTGGGTCAACCAAGGGCTCAATTGGGGGCCGTCCGAAGACGTGCCCTCATTGCAGGGCCGGATTTGAGACCTCCAGGTGAGGGAGATCAATCTGGTCGTGGTCATGCAGGTTATGCTAATCCGGCGTCTTCTGCCCTGCAAACGCCGTCCTCTCCGTCTATGGGAGTTCAATCCGGAGGGACCTCGAATTCTCCAACACTTCATGGGTGCGACACCCGTGGAGATGTACAAGTTGTTCTTCGGACCGCAGGTAGCGTGTCCGGAATTGACCGACGACGCAGGCCTAAGTTGCAATCGCCCGGATACTCAGGTAAATAGCTCAGAGTCCGGACGTTCCGTTTATCTGCTTTTCTAGAGTTCGCCTCCTAACCCATTACTCTTCACAGGAGTGGGTAGCGCGATCGAAGCTGATAAGGTGTCCAGCTCCCCTCCCAGAGACCGCACTGGAGCCCGCGCTGGTCAGAATATTGGAGGTCGCGCCCGTAGAAGGGAGCGATGGGGAAAATAGAGGAGCTATTATGCCGCCCAAAGGGGCATCTGAAGAGGGGGGAATCAAAAAACCTCCTTCCAGGGGGAGAAGAGGACCGCCTCCGAAGATCCGGAGGCCAAAGCCCCTAAACAGGGGAAGGGATCTTCACCGGGGGGTCCGGCGTCCGGGGAGAATCCGGACGCACAATCGTCGCTAAAGGATCAGCCCTCCAGCGAGCCGTGAGTAGGAAAAGGGGAATTCATTAGTAAGAAAATACCTCCATTTGTGCTTCTGTGGGTAACCGAAATTTTTATCTTGCAGTTCGGATTTGCAGCCTTCTCAGATGAGTTCGTCTTCGGGGGACCTTCTTCAGGAGATGATGGAGAGCGAAACGCCTCCGTCTGCTGCGCCGTCGGGTAGGGCAGACGAGCTGAAGTATCGTCACGGAGGGTATCCCGAGTCCGGAGGGGCCGGAGAGTTCGGCGCCCACTAGTATCCGGCTGGGAGAATCAAGAATCGCTTGAGAGGCGCCCATCTCAGAAGATCACCGTGCTTTGATGCGTATGGTGATTGGAAGGATTTTGTCCACCGAGAGCGGATTGCGTAATGCCGCTACGAGTTTGCTGGCGGGATTTGAGGTACGCGAGAATGACGCACCCCTTTTTTGACAGTTTGGCACATAAAAGTGCGCCCTGTATAGATAGTAGCCCGTGAGACTCGGTAGGTTGTCAAAAACGACAGCGTGCCGAGGATCAAAATCGCAAGTAATGAATGTCGCCGTTCCTATGCAGGTGGCGGATAGTCCGAGGGCTAGCCGGACTAGTGGAGTTGCCGAGTTAATGCGGCAGCAGCGTGGCGAATGCGGACATCGCACTTGTCAACCGGTGACTTGACGAGTCGCAAGGTAAATGAGTTCTCCACGATTTGCTTTATTAAGGGGTCAAAGCCCTCCTTTGATAAATTATAGGTTGTGATCTACGACGGTGCTGCTCTTTGTGGGCGCCGGGCGAACTTGCTCAAGCTAAGGAGCAAGCCCGAAGGAGTGACGCTGCTGCCTCAAGGGCGGCCGAGGAGTTGAAAGCGAAAAGGCTGCACTTGCGCCTAGCGAGGAAGAGATGGCGAATTGGCCGTGAAATTAAAAGATACTGCCGACCGCAATGAGGCTCTTGAAAAGGAGCGCTTATTGGAGCGGGAAGACCTGGGGAAGGCCACCGCCGAGGCCAAGGATGCCCGTTCTCCAATGCGGGCTATGAAGGAGGAGCTGCACCAGGCCGGAGATATTGTGGCTGGCAAGCCTTTTCTGTTGCTTCGCCGGTTTACGGATCAAAAGTATGCTCAACTTGGCCAGCTGTGGGGTCCGGAGGATCCGTATATGGACTTAGCGGCAAGTGCGGCTGATGCCGTTGAGCACTTCCGGAGCCAGAAGGATCACCAGACGGAAGAGCTATTTTGGTCTCAATTCCATAGTCCGGGACGTTCACTTCCGTTGACCGATCGGTTGGCCGAATGGGCCGAGCTGAATAGATTGTCCGGACTTGCCATGACTGATGTCGTGGCTCATGTCTGGCCAGAGAGGCCCAAGGCGACGAGCTATTTCGGCTTATTGCAGCAATTTCTTGGAGCGGTGCCGCATATCAAGGAGATGAAGCGGTCGCCTGCATTGAAGGCGCGCAGATGGCTCTTGCCCGTGTGAAGACACATTGGACAGAGATGGATGCCACCGCTATTGCCGCCCAGGGTTCGGATGAAATCCGGTTACCCACCGAGCACTATTTTGGGGAAGTTATGCGTGGCGCTCGTGTAATAGAGTCGCAGTGCTCAAAAAATGTCACGTTCAAATGAACGTCTTTAGCTTGTAAAACGATGATTATGCTATAACTGCTTTTTATACTTGTGCGTCCCAAGTAGTAAAATTTCTCCTATGCGGTCGTTTATGTATACATTTGTATAACCTGAAAGATTGCAGTCTTTGGCTTCAGCCCCCACGCACAAGGTCCGGGGGTGTTCGCAAAAATAGCGCGTTTTCACACTTAATCCGATGTCTTGGTCCTGTTAAGGAGGTGTTAGCGTAGCAAACGAGGCAATCCGGACTATAATGCTTTATCACTTTCACTTAGCCAGTGGAGTTTGAGGGTGGGGCTACTATATAGCCCCTTGGGGCACCGCACTTCTCCGAGTTCGGGGCGCGTGTGTGCCTGACCAGGAAACGGTCCTTCGTCAAAGCGGGGAATTCTAAACATTCCGGTAGTCGATCGAGTGGTTGACCAGTCTCTCGCTATATCATGATGATCAGTTTTGGCTTTCTCTCGAGGTGCTCGCCCGGCGGGGCACAATCGCGATAGTTCTCCTGGTGCGCGTTAGCCGATGATACTGAGCGTAAAGGCAGCAAAACACACTGGGCGGGCAAACCCAACATTTGACCAAAGACATGATTCGGAGATGATGCATATAATGCCTAACTCGAGACGCCGAACACTCCCTAAGGTGTTCGGTCTTTTATAATAATGGGCAGAACAATGCCCTAAGACCCTAGTGTCCAGGTACGGGCATGGTCCTCTGACGCGGCCGATGCCAAAACGTCAGGCTCCGCTTTGGTTATAGGAAAAAACCAAGGAAGAATAACAACAAGAGACAGTAAAAAAGGTTTACGCAGGGTCTTAATCTGAAAAGAATCCTCGCAACGGGTCCCTACTGCACGTCTGCGCATGTGTCTCCGTTGTGCCGTTATCCTGGACGGGTGTGCACGTTGTTCATCTGTAAAAAGAGAGGAACTTTAGTTGAAAACAACTCGTGCGGAAAAGGTATGTGTGAAAGAAGAAATATAAATAAGTAAAGCGGGGTTTGTATGAACTCGCGGTTGTTTGTGCGCGCAGCCCCTTGTGAAGGGGTGTGCGGCTAGGGAGCCCCTAGCCTACTGATGTTGGACTCGTCTATCCGTGTCCGGGGTCTTTAAGTGACCCTCACACTGTAATGATGCCACGTGGACCGGGCATCTTGAGTGTAAGAGACGCGTAATGCGGTATGGCGTTGAAACGGACAAAAGCCTTTTGTCCCAAGAGTGCTTGATATCCACTTCTAAATGGGACGATATGAAAGATTAGTTTTTCGCGTCGAAAGTTGTTCGGTGATCCGAACACAACTTCTAGTAATAGGTAGCCTGTGCACTTGGCGTAAGGGCCTGGCGTCACTCCTTTGAAGGAAGTGCGGCTGTGTCGAATTTTAGTAGGGTCTATCCCCAACTTGAGGATTGTGTTTGAGTACAGCAGGTTTAAGTCGCTGCCTCCGTCCATTAGGACTCGAGTAAATTGTAGTCCATCAATTATGGGATCCAATATCAGGGCAGTCCGTCCTGCGTTTCGAACACTTCTGGAATAATCCAGGTGGTCGAAAGTGATTGGTTTTGATGTCCTATCTCTATGGTCTGCTGGGTTGAACCGTGCGGGGCTCTTTTTAGAAGGTGCCGCACTATTTTTCCGTATTATCACATGAAGTGAGTTTACTGCTTTGACCTCTTGTGGGAAAGTCTTTTGCTTTCCGGTGCTCTGCTGGTGGGGTTTATCGTCTTCGCTTGACGCGTCGAGCCCCTTGTGTTTAGCGTTTAGTCGGCGGATCTGTTTGAAAACCCAACAATCTCGATGGGTGTGGTTTGCAGGCCTTCCGGGGGTACTGTGGATTTGACATATCCGACCCAAAATCTTGTTTAAGTTGGATAACTCATCGCTGTCATCCTTAAGAGGCGGTGTTTTGTTGTTTGGCCACGAGCTTTTGAATCCGGCGTTGACTGCCGTGCTCTTTGGGCTTTTCTCTTTATTCCGGTGCTGCTCTTTTCTGCGCCGGGATTTTCCATTTCCATCTCATATCTCGGATGTACTTGGGTCGCTGGTGCTGCATCTTGCTAGCCAGCTATCCTCTCCCGCACAGAAGCGGGTCATGAGGCTTGTTAGCGCGGACATTGTCCTCGGTTTCTCTTGGCCGAGGTGTCTGGCGAGCCATTCGTCTTGGACGTTGTGTTTAAAAGCTGCTAAGGCTTCGGCGTCCGGACAATCGACTATTTGGTTCTTTTTGGTGAGGAACTTGTTCTAGAATTTGCGCGCTGACTCTCCGGGCTGTTGAGTTATATGACTTAGATCATCTCCATCCGGAGGGCGGACATAAGTCCCTTGAAAATTTGCTCTAAACGCGTCCTCGAGCTCTTCCCAACTTCCCACAGTGTTTTTCGGGAGGCTTTTAAGCCAATGACGGGCTGGCCCTTTGAGCTTGAGGGTAGGTATTTTATGGCGTGGAGATCATCTCCTCGGCCATGTGTATATGTAGTATATAATCTTCTATCCGGACTCCGAGTCTGTTGTTCCATCGTAGGCCTCTATGTTTATGGGTTTAAATCCTGCTGGGAATTCATGGTCCAGCACCTCATTGGTGAAACATAGTGGGTGTGCGGCACCCCTGTATTTGGGTGTGCCCTATCTTCGGACACTTGACGTGTTGCCTTGCTTCCTGGGGCCTTATTCTTTGGCCCGTAGATGGACCTGGCTGGGCCATCTATCTTTCCAGGTTCATTTGTAGGTTTATGTGCGGCGCTGCTTTCAGAATTTGGCCTATCATCTGGCCGTCTATCCAACCAGGCAGCCTCTTTATTTTTTGACTGTGGGGGCTCTGTGGCCTCCTCGTCGAATTCTGGTAGCAGCTTGCGCTTCGGGTAGCTCTTTGATTGGTGGCCATTGCCGTATTCATCCGCGGTTTTGAGCACTTTGCTCCACCTCATTCTGAGTGTGTCCTCCGCTGTTTTGAGCTTCCGCTTTTCCTTCTTCAAGCTTCTTGCAGTGTTGACGAGTCTTTTCCGAAGGTTTTTACCCTCCGGCGGCGTGTCCGGCGTGAGATCGTCCGGACTGTCGTTTTCGCTGGGCCTGGACTGATTATCTGACTTGTCTTGTTTGGATGGTTGCTTATCTGCATGTTCGTCGTTCACTTGTGTGCCCTGCTGTATTGCGGGGTCTTTAGGAGCGTTGTTGTTGTCGAGGCGGGGCTTAGGGCGGCGTCTGCGCTGCCGTTTTGGTTGTTTGTCGGCGGGGTTATCTTCTGCCGCGGCCCATTGGTCCTCGTTATCGCTCTCTTTTGGAGTATCCACCATGTATACATCATATGACGAGGTGGTCCTCCCGTGCCCTGTAGGCGCCGGTTCTTGTTCATCTCCGGCATCGTCGTCCATACCGTCGATGTCTTCGGAGTCATAGTCTAGCATGTCGGTTAGATCGTCGACAGTGGCTACAAAGTGGGTGGTGGGTGGGCGCTGAATTTCTTCGTCGTCCGCATCCCAACCATCCTGGCCGTAGTCCAGCCAGGACTCTCCTGATAACGAGAGATGCTTTAGAGAATTTAGGATGTCGCAAAAGGGCGAGTATTGGAAGATGTCTGCGGCGGTGAATTCCATAACCGGCGCCCAATCCGAATCGATTGGTGGGGGCGTGGGAGGTTCGGAGTCCGGCAAGGAGTCCGACACCTCGGAATCACGAGTTTCGCGGGGGACAATCTTAGCGTTCGGCTCCATCGCCGTGGAAGTTGAAGCCCCTGAGGTGGTGTCCATCCACCGATCCTCGATATGGGCGATCCGCTCCGGACTAAGGGCCAGGGCGGATCCGTGTACGGCCACCAAGGCACTGTTCGGCGGCAGAGCTAGATCATGCCCATCGTAACAGTGCGGCGCGCTTGGCTGTGGCTCGAGCCTGTCGAAGATCAAGTCTCCGCGGACGTCGGCCGTGAAGTTTAGACTTCGAATCGACTGACGGCCGGGGCGTAGCTTCGATCTGCTCCGGATGGCCTGCGAATTAGCCCTTGATGTGAAGCCGCCGAATATGAAGATCTGTTCGGGAGAAAAGTCTCACCACGGACAGCGTTGTTGGTCGAAGATGCCATCGAGCCTATCGGGGGCGACAGAGGAACTCTCAATGAAAGCACCAATGTCGTGTCAAAACCGGCGGATCTGGGGTAGGGGTCCCGAGCTGTGCGTCTAGGCGGATGGTAATAGGAGACAAGGGACACGATGTTTTACCTGTGTTGGGCCCTCTCGATGGAGGTAAAACCCTACGTCCTGCTTGATTAATATTGATGATATGGGTAGTACAAGAGTGGATCTACCACGAGATCAAGGAGGCTAAACCCTAAAGCTAGCCTATGGTATGATTGTTGTAATGTATGTTGTGTCCTACGGACTAAAGCCCTCCGGTTTATATAGACACCGGAGGAAGCTAGGGTTACACAGAGTCGGTTACAATGGTAGGAGATCTACATATCCGTATCGCCAAGCTTGCCCTCCACGCCAAGGAAAGTCCCATCCGGACACGGGACAGAGTCTTCAATCTTGTATCTTCGTAGTCTTGGAGTCCGGCGGACGATGATAGTCCGGCTGTCCGGACACCCCCTAGTCCAGGACTCCCTCACTCATGGTTAAGGATTCGAGCTGGGGTATCTTGTGAAGTCTTGAAGGGTCTAGGAATAGGGTTCTAGTCTTGAGGTGTAAACATACGGGGTTGTACTTGGTCGAGGAGGTTGTAGCAAAAGTCTTCAGTGCTTGTTGGTCGCCGAAGTGGAATCCTTGGTGATATTGTCTTGCTTGTCTTCAGTTGAGGAAAGAGATGAGAGGGAAAAGTAGCATAGAGGAGGGGAATGCCTAAAGGGGCTTCTATAGTGCAAGTGCAAACAAACAGGTGCAAAAAGGGCCAAACAGAAGAAGCAAGGTAAGGAAGGTGATATAGTCGCATACTTGTCCCTAGGGCAAAAGTGCGACCTATATCAAAACACAAGCAAATAAAAACAAGCAACACACAATCATGGTTCTATTTGAACTATCATACAGACTCGACTGCGCATAGGGGGTACACGACTCATCCTACCCTAGGGGTTCTCGGACTCAGTAGTCGTGCCTTGTGCCTCATGCAGTCTTCCGAGTTTTCCTCAGGTGTTGCTATGTCTCTTGTAGTTGTTCGATGAAACAACCCGGGTTGAGCCTGAAGATTCTTCAACAACTTCTCGCATGTTGAAGTGATGGGGTGAAGGCGGCTCCTCGTAACTGGCATTGACTTGGTCTTCTATTGTCTTCTTAATCACGACGATCCCTTTTTGTCTTTTTAAGGTGTTGGCGGTTCCAGGTGGCACTCCTTTATGCAATGACATTAACAAGGCATAATAGAGGCCCAATCTGTCAGACACATTGTTGACAATATCGTCACCGAGAGCGGGGGATGAAGAGAACCGTTTTCCTGCTCACTATAGTGAGGCGGACCAAATGGCTAGGTTCTCATCCACCGGTGGTTGCCGATGCAACAATGATAGGCAGGGTTGCTCTACTAGCGATGTATATCATGATCTTGCTTATCCCATGCCCTGGTCATCATAGGCCAAGGTTTCATAATCCTGGGCAATCTCAAAGGTGTCACCATCCTCTGGTCTTCATGTCCTCATTCCTTGAGGGCGTACCTTCTCTTGGCATCGTCTTGCTGTGGTGTTGCCAATCTTGTGTTCAGAAGAGGTGGGTGAGTGTCTGGCAAGGCGTCTTACTTCTAAATTATCCACGAGGATTACAAGGAATCCCGTGGTCAGGGCATAAGGATTCTAGCGACCATTAAATTTGAAGGGGAAGAGGAAAGTATATCTTAGTTTTCAAAAAACTCAGAAGGGAAGAGAAGTATAGATTGTTTTGAAAACTAGTAGTAGTTTTAGAAATATTTTACCCTAACTAACGACCATGCTAACTAAGGCTTCCTACAGTCAGGATGGCTCTGATACCAGCTCTGTGGGGACCCCGACTCATAAGTCGAGATCATTGAATGCACGTGTATAGTGATCCCAGAGATCAATGCTCACTGAACACACAGAAGCTGAATAACAAGAGTCTTACATCCATACATACCGTTTTAAACAAATTATGACTGTTATGGTCAAGTCTTACATTGATAAAGCCTTAAGGGCTGAACATCAAATGAAACACAAGCAGCGGAAATCTTCGTCGATAAGTAGAACCCATGCCATCTGCCTTAACCCTACAGGCATTACTCGACCGAAACGTCCTAGTTCGCATGTTCGTCTCCAAATAACTCTTCTTCGAACTCCGGTTCTTCAATGCCTGGTCAATTAAATAACCAGTGGCAAGCCAATGAGTACTTTGAATGTACTCGCAAGCAACCCATGTTTTGGTTCAAGATACAACAATGCATGATATAGGTAATTTTTTGCAAAAAGCTGGTTTTGAGTGCAAGACATGTTCAACAACTTGTAAGACATGCATCAAGAGAATTCAAGTAACCATGAGGACAGGTTACAGATATCAACATAAATAGAGCGGGCACCAACCCAACTCAATCATGGCAAGTCCCTTGACTTGACCCAAGTCATTTTATCAACACACACACACGGTTTGTAAAGATGTGGACGTAGCCCAAGAGCGGTTACCCAACTGTCCTTGACCGTGGACACGGCTATTCGAATAGTTTTATACTCTGCAGAGGTTGCACACTATACCCACAAGATCCGGGGAACTTCCGTGTCATCCATGACCCGCGATACCTCAAATACCCGGGGTAAGCACCCGATCACTACCTTTCCGTAGACGACACTAACATGGAGTCCACTCGATTGGTAGTAACCCCCGTGCCCAACATTTCACATCATAAAGTTGTGGAGCCTCGCTCCCATATTCATCACATACCACAAGCACGGGGTACCAGCGGTGTGTCCGGTGCCCTGTGAAAACAGTCATGGCCTCCCTACCTGGCACGACCCCGTCTCGAGAGAGCGCACCAACAACTCTCCCCTCACTAGTAATGCAGGCTCCAAGCTAGTATCGGTCTAGGTAATCAATAATGCCCTTTCCCATATAAGGGTAGAGTGGTTGCGCATGTAAGGTTGGAATAACGGTCGCAACTTAAACCAATCCGTTTTCAAAACAACACACACTTGCCTCGGTACACCACTTCGTCATCAAGTGGCTACCCAACTCATCATCTCCCCCGAGCATAAGTGGCACCCGGTGGGGTTTTCGATAAGTCTTTTTTTTAAATGCTTTGCCTCCATCACCATGCATATTCCCATCCCTTTTTGCGTAGCACTACTTTAGCATCCTATCTACTCCCACCGGCATAACCCTCATAAGGAGGTAGGGTCGTGCACAATGCAAGTATCAACGAGGAAGTACGGTGGCAAACCATCAGAGTGGTTACCACCCCATCATGATTCCGTTGCAACAACAATATGGTGCTATATGACATGCATAAAAAGGTTTCATAGACATGGTCAAAGGGCTGCTTGCCTGGTTCCTCAGAGTCTTCAAGTCTTCTGGTCCTTCTCCAAGTACTCCGTCTACTTCGTCAACTAACGTCGGAAATAATCATAATAAGCAACACAACAAGGCAAAAATAAAAGTGCTCTAAAAATGTGAGTTGGACTTTTCCAGGATACCTATGGTCATATGAGGGATGACCAAAGTGGTTTCATTGGGATTTGATCAATGGACATCTCTGAACATTTCAATATGATGGAGTCAAGGGATTAATGGATTTGCAAGAAGTGTATAGAAACATTATTTTCGAAAATGAGCAGAGGCACCCATTTGACAAGGCATGATTTTAGAAGCACCTAGGAGTTGGTTTCTCTGGATTTGGAGTTCAAATGAATATCCTATGATTTTGCAAAGTTGGCTATACATGAAGAAATAGACCATTATTTGAGGTGATACAGAAAGTATTAGTAAAAATGTTCAAAAACTAAGTTTTGAACTTATAGACATCTAGGAGTTTGAATCATGGAATTTGGATCAAAAATGGGCTCTCTGTGATTTTCTAAAGTCATCACAGAAATGGAAAAACAAGATTTGATAAATGTTTGTGAAGAAAAAGTCTCTGGAAAAATGTGCATGTTGCACCAACAGGTAGAGTATGATTTATGGAGTCACTAGAAATTTGAATCATCAAATTTGGAGTTAAAATGAATTTATTATGGATTTTAGGAGTTCAAAATAAAAGAAAAAGGAAAGGTTTAGGCTTATACCTAAAACACGCATCGGGCGAGGGATAGCCCTTGGGCCGCCCAGTGGCTCAGCTCTGTGGGAAGGGCCACGTCGGCGTCGTCACGCTTTACGTTTTCGCTGCAGGGAAGCGGCCGCAGCTGAACCGTGTCCACTTAACTCATGGGCCCGCCCTTGTGTGCCGACGCCTTGAGGCCCACATGTCGGGTTAATCGCCACTCCCGCTCTCGAACAGAGGCGAGGCAGGGGAGGCGGGCTTAACGCTATGGGCGTGGGCTCGGTGGCTGAGCCACCTCCGGCGATGCCCGGCATACCGGCGGGTTCAGGAGAGCGTGACGCACCCGCCGAGGTGCTCCACGATGGCTGGGGTGGCGGGATGTGAGCGGTGCATCGCCCGCGGTGGACAAAGGCGACGGTGAGGTTGTGGCATGGCGCTGCAGCTGCGGAGAGGACGAAATGAAGCGGGGGAGATATGCATGATGGTGGTGGAGATGTTCTGAGGCCATGAGGTGAAGAGGAGGGGCTCGGGTTGGCACGAATTTAACCGAAGTCTGGCGGCTCGGCTCCGGCCATGGAGGTGCAAGGAGGGCGCAGGGAGAGGAGTGGGTCGGTCCAGGGGGTGCACGGGAGGGAGAGAGAGGCAAAGGAGTAGAGAGGAGGCTTGGGGTGGCCTTGAATAGAAGGGGGCGAGGTGCACCGTGGCTCGTGCGCCGGCGAGCTTCTAGCCGTTGCTGGAGGCCATAGGGGCGCGTGTGGGCGTGTTTGGGGTGCTCGTAGGGTTGGTCCAGGGCGAGGGGAGAGAAGAGAGATAGCGGGGAAGGGCCAGAGCATCGCCCGTGTGAGACTGCCCATTGGAGCGCTCGGGCGGCCGGTGCGCGTGCGAGAGGAGGCAGGAGGAGGGAGAAGGAGGAGGGGGACAAGGGGGTAGCGTGACGCAGACGTCGAGGCACCTCGTCGGGCGCTCTGGGGAGGCCCGAGGTGGCCGGAGGTGCTTGGCAGGGGGCGGCTACAGTCTTGGGGGCAAGATCAGAAGGCCTCCAGAGCGCCCATATGGCTGTCCAGGCCATTTTCTATGCTTGTGGGCGCGCCCTTGCATGTCCATTAGCATTTGGGGGGTGCTAAGGAAGGGATCTTGGCCTTGGATGCTTTGGGTGGCCAGTGGGTAAAGAGAGAGGAAGGAGAAGAGTGGAAATGGGGCTATCCAGAATAGAAAATTGGTGGTTCCATCCCCTTGATCAATAAGCATTGACTTGAGCTGAATGACAGAGGTAGAGGGAGGTTAGGAGGAGGTGTGGTAAAGAGGAGAACTCATTTGGATTAGTGGAAGAGGCCCAAACAGGGTTTTTAGTTAAAATGCAGAAGGTGTTTGATGCTAGGTTGGGCAAGTAGATGATCTCCATTTGCCATGAGACTCCACAGGGTGAAATGGCACATATAACTAGGGCCTTCCACCAATTTGGAGCTTATTTGGGCAAAGTTCCCAATGCAACTCTTGTAAACCCTAGAAATTAGCAGAAAGGAACTTGTGTAGATCTAGTTGAGCAAATCACTTCTCCTTGATGCACCACTTGGTGTAATGGCCTCATTTGGTCATGTGAACATGCTCACAAAAGTTGGGGTCAAGGAGAGAAAGTTGGTAGTACAAAGTTGTTCAAATTTGATTCTGGTCAGAGATGGTTTTGGGGCACTTTGATCAATATAACTTGTTCTCCAACTTGTGCCACCTGGTCTAGATGAATAATTAGAACATTTGAGAATGTTCACAAGGTTTGAGAACATTTCGAAATGTTTGGTAATGTAAAGTTGCTCAAACTTCAAAATCGATAGAACTGGTTTGAGGGGATTTGATGATGTTATGCTACTCTCCATGACATGATACTTGTCCCGATCATCAAACATGTCATATGTGACATGCTAGAATTTTCTTGGAATTTTTGGAGAATATTTCCTTTGCAAATATTTCAAAAGCTTGAAATATCCAGAAAAGGTTTTTGAGGGATTTGACCAATATTTTGAACATGACCATGTGTTGAAACTCTTATATATGGGAAATATATGCCTTTGAGTTTCCTGATTTTTGTCAAATATTTTAAAACAATAAAATAAGTTTTTCCTATTAAAGACCATTTCTGGCCTTAAGAAAAAGCTTTTAAATAAAATAGGAAAATAACTTTTAAAATTATATTTTTGTGGTTTATGGGAGTCCTACATCTAATAGGTTTCAAATATACCTTTTGAAATATTTTTCACACCACAAATCAAGTACTTGCAGTGCAAATCTCAATTCAGGGGTTTTTGGAAAACTACTTTTTGGAAATACTATTTGGCCAAATTATTTTTGTAAGAAATTATTTTTATGTCCTATACACATGGCATGATTATTGGTCAAGGTTTTTGGATCAAGGGTAAGGAGTATAAGGGTTGGAGAATTTATTTGATTTTTAGAGCACTTGCAAACAGCACACAAAAACCAATCAAGGCAAGGTCCAAAACACTCAAAAAAAATTGTCAAACCACATTTTATCATGATTGTTAGCTTAAGTGTACTGGCATGAAAATCAGGGTGTGACACACAGGGCAGAACTGCCTCTGCGCCGTATACCATAAAAAATGGTGTAAATCCGGTGGTGCGATTCGGAGTGGTCCGCAGCCCCTAGAGTACGGAGTCGAGCTCCTCTACCCAGTGCGTGTTAGATTCCTTGAGGAACCGCACTAATCTGGGTTTGATTCCGCTCATGATTAGACCATTTGCTCGCTCGACTTGACCGTTAGTTTGAGGGGGATAGATTGAAGCATAGTCGAGCTTGATGCCCATGTTTTTGCACCAGAGTTTAACCTCGTCGGCCGTAAAGTTCGTGTCGTTATCAGTGATGATGCTATGGGGGACGCCGTAACGGTGTACGACACCTGATATGAAGTCTATCACCAGTCCGGATTCGGCTGTCTTAACAGGTTTGGCCTCTATCCATTTGGTGAATTTATCCACCATGACCAGTAGGTATTTTTGCTTGTGGGTTCCTCCTTTAAGGGGTCCAACCATGTCAAGCCCTGGACATGAAGGGCAGGTTATGGGTATAGTTTTGAGGGCGGTGGGTGGCATGTGGCTTTGATTAGCAAAGAGCTGGCAATCGACGCATCGTTGGACTAAGTCCTGAGCATCTGCCCGGGCCGTCGGCCAATAAAATCCTGTACGGGAGGCCTTGCCTACAAGGGCCCGGGCTGCAGCATGGTGCCCGCCGAGTCCGGCATGAATTTCAGCCCGAAGATTTCGTCCTTCCTCTTTCGAGATACACCTTTGAAGGACTCTGCTTGTGCTTTTCTTGTAAATCTCTCCCTCATGGACCTTATAGGCTTTAGATCGCCGCACTATGCAGCGGGCCTCATTTTGGTCCTCGAGAAGTTCCTTCCTAGTTAGGTAGGCTAGGAATGGTTCCGTCCACGGGGCAATGACTGCCATTGTTACGTGGGCTGAGGATGTTACTTCGTTGGCCGAACCGCCAATTGTGTCAGAATGTTCGGTGTCAGGCAGTGCGGTTGGGTTCGGATTATTATTTCCGGATTCCCCTCCCATAGTACAGATGGCTTGAACAGCCTCTCTAGGAAGATGTTGGGAGGGACGGCATCGCGCTTTGCGCCCATGCGTGCCAATACATCTGCTGCCTGGTTGTTATCCCGAGCTATATGGTGAAATTCGAGCCCCTCAAACCGAGCTGACATTTTTAGGATGGCGTTGCGATAAGCTGCCATTTTCGGATCCTTGGCATCAAAGTCTCCATTTATTTGGGATATCGCGAGGTTCGAGTCCCCGCGCACCTCTAGGCGTTGAATGCCCATGGAGACTGCCATCCGGAGGCCATGTAGAAGGGCCTCGTATTCGGCTGCGTTGTTGGACTTCGTACACATTATCTCGAGTACGTATTGAACCGTATCTCCGGTTGGGGACGTCAGAACGACGCCAGCCCCCAGACCAGCCAACATTTTGGAGCCGTCGAAGTGCATGATCCAGTTGGAATATGCGCCGTACTCTTTAGGGAGTTCGGCTTCAGTCCATTCGGCGACGAAGTCGGCCAAAACTTGCGACTTAATAGCTCGCCGTGGCTTATAGGTTATGTCAAACGGGAGGAGCTCAATGGCCCATTTGGCAATCCGGCCCGTCGCGTCGCGGTTGTTTATAATATCATTAAGAGGTACTTCGGAGGCTACTGTTATCGAACACTCTTGAAAGTAGTGTCGCAGCTTCCGGGATGCCATGAACATCGCGTACGCTATCTTCTGATAATGCGGGTACCGTGACTTGCATGGAGTTAGGACCGTGGACACGTAGTAAACTGGTTTTTGAAGGGGGAACTTGTGTCCGTCCATTTCTCGTTCGACAACGAGCACCGCGCTCACCACTTGATGAGTTGCTGCGATATATAATAGCATTGGTTCGACTATGTTGGGCGCTGCCAGGACCGGGTTTGTTGCCAATATGGATTTTATTTCTTCGAGTCCGGCCGTGGCAGCATCCGTCCACTCGAAGTGTTCGGTGCATCGGAGGAGGCGATAAAGGGGTAATGCCTTTTCTCCTAAACAGGAGATAAAGCGGCTTAAAGCCGCCACGCATCCCGTCAATTTTTGTATTTGTTTGAGGTCCTTTGGGATATCCAATTGTGACAGATCTTGGATCTTGGCTGGGTTTGCTTCAATTCCTCTACAGGATACAATGAAGCCCAAGAGCTTTCCGGCTGGTATGCCGAAAACACATTTTCCCGGGTTAAGCTTAATGTCATATGTTTGAAGATTATCGAACGTGAGCCTCAAATCGTCTACTAGAGTTTCGACGTGCTTGGTTTTGACGACCGCATCATCTACGTATGCCTCCACTGTTTTGCCGATCTGGTTTGCCAGACATGTCTGAATCATGCGCTGATATGTTGTGTCGGTGTTTTTGAGCCCAAAGGGCATTGTGTTGAAGCAGAATGGGCCGTATGGGGTGATGAATGTCGTTGTGGCCTGGTCGGGCTCTGCCATCTTAATTTGGTGGTAGCCGGAGTATGCATCGAGGAAACACAATGAATCGTGTCCTGCGGTAGCGTCGATAATTTGATCGATGCGGGGGAGGGGGAAGGGATCCTTTGGGCAAGCCTTGTTGAGGTCCTTAAAATCGACGCATAGGCGCCAGGATGTGTCCTTCTTTGGTACCATCACCAGGTTTGCTAGCCAGTCCGGATGTTTTATATCTCTGATGAATCCGGCCTCCAATAATTTGGCTAGCTTCTCTCCCACGGCCTGTCTCTTGGGTTCGGAGAAACGCCGAAGAGCCTGTTTGACTGGCTTGAATCCTTTTAGGATGTTTAGGCTGTGCTCGGCCAGTCGGCGTGGGATTCCTGGCATGTCTGAAGGGTGCCAGGCAAAGATATCCCAATTTTCGCATAGGAATTCTCGTAGTGCGGCGTCTACATCAGGGTTTAATTGTGCCCCAATGGAGGCCATTTTTGTAGGGTCCATTGGATGGACTTGGAATTTGACTATTTCGTCCGCTGGTTTAAAGGAGGTGGACTTGGATCGCTTATCGAGTATCGTGTCGTCCCTATTCACCGTGGAGCGCAGCGCGGTGAGTTCCTCGGTCGCTAGGGCTTCGGATAGTGCCTCAAGGGCCAGTGCGGCTGTCTTGTTTTCGGCGCGGAGTGCTATGTCCGGGTCACTAGCAAGAGTGATGATTCCGTTGGGCCTGGGCATTTTGAGCTTCATGTACCCGTAATGGGGTATAGCTTGAAAAATTGTGAATGCTTCTCGCCCTAATAGGCGTGATATCCGCCGCTGAGCAGGGCCACTTGGAATGTGACCTCCTCGGACTGTAATTATCGGCGTGCGAACACCACATCTGTGTGATTTTTCTGTCTGACATGCTTCCCGACTAGGGATTATTCCTCTAAAGGTTGTGCTGCTTCGCTCAACGCGGCTCCAGTCTATTTCCATTTTTCTGAGGGTTTCCTCGTAAATGAGGTTCAATCCGCTGCCACCATCCATGAGTACCTTGGTAAGGCGAAAGTCGTCCACTATTGGACTAAGGACCAATGCGGCTGGTGCTCGGGCTGTTCGGAATTTAGGTTCGTCACTGGCATTAAAGGTAATTACCGTGTCACTCCATGGGTTTATTATTGCTACTTGGTAGACTTCGGCAAGGCTGCGGAGTGTTCGTTTCCGCATATTATTTGATGCGAAAGTCTCGAAGATTGTTAATACCGTACTGGTATCCTTGGGCTGGTGCTCTGGAGTTAGAAGCTCTTCGCCACTTTTGGCCACCTGCCGTAGTATCCAACATGCTCTAAGGCTATGAGTTGGAGTGGCGCCCTTTGTACTATGAATTTTGCAGGGTCCATTAAGCCATCCTTCCAATACGGTTACATGCCCTATAGAGGGTTTTTGCTTTTTGGTATTTAACCCAGGTGCCTGGTGATGATGCACCCTTTTATTTCGGACTGGGATTGTATTCAGGGCCGGATTGTCCCAAAAATTGATTTCGATTTTCCAGGCGCTTTCCATCGCACAGTACTTTTGTACTATGGACACCAAGTCAGCGAAGCGTGTGATTTCACAACGACTTACGGCGTTGAGGATTCCCTTGTCCGTGCAATTATTGCAGAAGAATGAAATTGCGTCCTCCTCACGGCAATCCTTTATCCTGTTTATGACCAGGAGGAATCGGCCCGATAATGGTGTCTTTGTTTCTGCGGGCTCTTGCCGGACTTGGGATAGATCGCTTGTGTTTGGGTGGGCGGGTGGAATTAAATTCGGGACCCCGTCCAATCTAAAACTCAGGGGCCAAGAAGTTTCCGAACTTGGAAGCTTGGGTTCTTGGATGTTGTCCGATGAATCTAGCCCGCTGTCTGACTTTAGGTTCAAGGCTTGAGTGACATCCTCCCCTCCGCGGGAATCCGGCATGGAGGGATCGGGAATCCGGACATAGCTAGTCCTTAAGATAGAAGAAGGGTCGCCGCATTGTTTCCCTACCACAACAATGTGGTGGGTAACCTGGGGAGAGTTAATCTCTCTCAGATCGGGTTTAAGCCCAATCTGATCATAGTTTGTAGCGACTCCCAGGGCGGCGATGCGATCCAAGAGCTCGTTTAAGGAAGAGAGCTCCATCGGATCTAACTACTCGTCGTCGGCGCGGCGGCCGAACAAGCGGTCATAAGGAAACCGTCTATCCGGAGAGTTTAGTCGATAGCCAAAGCTCCCTTAGTCACAGTGCCGTCTTTAAAGACGGGACCGGGCATCCTTCCTGATGGCGACGGCACAGAGTAACTCTCAATGAAAGCACCAATGTCGGTGTCAAAATCGGCGGATCTCGGGTAGGGGGTCCCGAACTATGCGTCTAGGCGGATGGTAACAGGAGACAAGGGACACGATGTTTTTACCTAGGTTCGGGCCCTCTCGATGGAGGTAAAACCCTACTCCTCCTTGATTGATATTGATGATATGGGTAGTACAAAGTAGATCTACCACGAGATCAAAGAGGCTAAACCCTAGAAGCTAGCCCATGGTATGATTGTTCTTCGTCCTACGGACTAAAACCCTCCGGTTTATATAAGCACCGAAGAGGGTTAGGGTTACACAGAGTCGGTTACAATGGTAGGAGATCTACATATCCGTATTGCCAAGCTTGCCTTCCACGCCAAGGAAAGTCCTATCCGGACATGGGACGAAGTCTTCAATCTTGTATCTTCATAGTCCAGGAGTCCGGCCAAAGGTGATAGTTCGGCTATCCACACACCCCCTAATCCGGGACTCCCTTAGATCCCGTATTGTAGAAGGCCAGGGCTCCAAGGACATTATATTTGAGAAGTTGTGTCTAGTTTGTAAGAGTCATGCAATGAACTCATGATGTAAAAAATGGTTATGCCTTTTATGATTAGTTTATCCTCCTATTTTGGCCATTTATATATCTGAAAGTTTACCAGTCGTCGGCTTCAGCCCCCACGTAAATATTACAGGGGTGTTCGGGAATGCATGACAGCACTTAATCCAACGTCTTGGTCCGATGTAGGAGGCGTCTTGCAGAGTGAACTAGGCAATCAGACTATGCGGCTTTCGTACTTTCACTTAGCCATAAGAGTCCATTGGTGGCGCTAAGTACAAGCCCCTCGTTCCATGATCGCCAATCCGGAGTGTGGCGCCTTTACAACGCGGCTGGTCAAAAACCCAGCCCCTCATATAACACGGCATAAATTGCAAGCGATTCATAGTATAACACTAAGTCATCGGATCGCAGACCCGCTCTCGCTTATCATGACAGTCAGTTTTTGGCATTCTCTACTGAGGTACTTGACCGGACGAACCGGAAACACAATCGTAGTAGTTCTACCTTTACTACCTTAGCCGAACTTGCGGAATGTAAGGTGGCAAGCACAGGAGCCGGGCAACCCAAGTATAGACCAAAGACATGATTCGGAGCCGGTGCATATAATGCCATATTCGGGACCCCGAAGAGTTCCCTATAGGTTTTCGAGCTTAAGAATTTTTGCGGAGCTGAATACAGCCCCTGGTATGAAGACCGTGTTGAAGCACGTATGTAAGTCAAACGTAAGGGGGAGCGCAGATGACAAGGAAAAAACCGAAACCCAGCCAAGAAGGTGGTGATCATCCACGCCCTTTATATCTTTATTGATGCATTGATGACAAGCAATGTCGTTCAATATTAAGGTCATATTACATGCCCAAAGAGGAAAAGAAAAGACTTTACATAAGGGAAAGTCTAACACAGGGCCTAAAAATCATAGTTCGGAAAAGAAACTCCAACGATGCCCTACCGCACGTTTGCGCCTTTCATCCTCAGTACTGAGTCCTTTGAGAGGAGTATTTGATGGTAGAGATGCGCCATCCTTAAAAGGATCTCCTGCGACAACCATCTTGCAAGTAGGGCTCTTGATGAACCTGTGTAAAAGGAAAAATTATATATGCGGTCCAACTATGGTCAAGCCATGCAATGCACCTCTTCCGTAGTGTGCCTTCGGCGCCACCCAAGGTATTTTTAGTGTGTAACTGTGTACGCGCGATACATAAGTCGCCACCTGTTGGGGTAATCAGCGGAGGCCAAAATGCTAATCACTGTCCGGATCCGTTGATTGATTGCCATTATGCGCAGACCGGACTCGTTTGGATACTTCGTTGGCTTTATTGGATGGTGAACTGTTCGGCTTGATAAGGCTGCTATATACTTCAACTGCAAGGGCCGCGGTGTGCTCTTCAGCACGGAGTGAGTGCTCCATATTACCATTGACTGTAATAACGCCATGAGGTCCACACATTTTAAGCTTCAAGTAAGCATAGTGCGGGACTGCGTTGAAGCGGGCGAAGGCAGTTCGTCCGAGCAGTGCATGGTAGCCATTGCGGAAGGGGACGATGTCGAAGATTAACTCTTCGCTGCGAAAGTTATCTAGGGAACCGAATACTACCTCTAGTGTAATTGAGCCTGTACAATGGGCCTCCACTCCTGGTATCACACCTTTAAAGGTAGTGTTACTAGGCTTGATTCATGATGGGTCGATCCCCATCTTATGGACAATATCTTGATAGATCAAGTTGAGACTGCTTCCTCTGTCCATAAGGACTCTAGTGAGATGATATCCATCAATGATTGGATCAAGAACCAGGGCGGATGAACCCCCGTGACGGATACTGGTTGGGTGGTCCCTGAGATCAAAGGTGATTGGACAGGCTGACCATGGGTTAAACTTGGGAGCGACAGGCTCTACGGCATAGACGTCCAGTTATGCGCATTTCCGCTCCCTTTTGGGGATATGAGTGACATATATCATGTTCACTGTCTTCACCTCGGGGGGAAATTGCTTCTGAACCCCAATGTTCAGCTGACGGGGCTCACCATCGTCTTTGCTTGGAGGCCCTTTTTCCTGATGTTTGGTATTTATCTTGCTGGCCTGTTTGAAAACCCAACAGTTCCTATTGGTATGGTTTGCAGGCTTATCTGGTGTGCTATGAATCTGACAGGGCCTTTCGAGGATTTTATCTAAGCTGGATGGCCCGTCTTTGTTGCCTTTGAAAGGTTTCTTCTACTGACTAGACTTTGGACCATTGAATCCGGCATTGACTACCATATCATCTGCGTCGTCGTTGTTGTTATTCCAACGTTTGTTTTTATTGTGGTGAGGTTTACCATTGTTGTCCCGCACCTCGGAGGTGCTGGGGTCATCTGAGTTGTTGCTTCTACGAGCCAACCAGCTGTCTTCGCCCGCACCGAAGCGGGTCATGAGTGTCATTAAGGTTGCCATGGCCTTAGGCTTTTCCTGCCCAAGGTGTCGTGCGAGCCATTCGTCACGGACGCTGTGCTTAAAGGCCGCTAAGGCTTCGGCGTTCGGACAGTCTACGATCTGGTACTTTTTAGTTAAGAACCGATTCCAAATTTGTGGGCTTATTCGTTTGGCTGCTGAATTATGTGACTTAAGTCGTCAGCATCCGGTGGCCGGACATAAGTGCCCTAAAAGTTGGCCCGAAAAGCATCTTCCAAGTCTTCCCAGGTTCCAATGGAGTTTTCTAGGAGGTTGTTTAGCCAGTGTCGTGCTGGTCTTTCAGCTTTAGAGGAAGATATTTGATGGCGTGGAGATCATCTCCTCGAGCCATGTAAATGTGGAGAAGAAAATCTTCAATCCAGATTGCAGGATCAATCGTTCCATCGTACTGTTCGATGTTTACAGGTTTAAATCCTTCCGGAAACTGGTGTTCCATGACCTCATCAGTAAAGCATAGGGGCTGGCCAGCCCCTCTATATCGCACAATGTCGCGGCGGAGATCAGCTGACATCTGAGTTTGGTTCTGATCCCGAACATAGTAACGGTCGTCACGCCGGACTTCATAGCCATTGTCTCGCGTCGGGGCACGACCCCTTGATCCGCTAGATTGATCTAGTCTGACCTGCTTTATTGGCTAGCTCGCGTTTCAAGTCGTACGTGTATCCCGCGGCTGCCGTCTCCCCGCCTCTTCAGCGAGGGGGTGCAGGTTGGTGTTTGGCTTGATATGCCGTTTTATCCCGTCCACGTGGTGGTCGGTCTGGTTGGTCTGCCTGATTATACTTCGATGGTGCTGGCTCAAGGGCTTCCTCATCAAATTGTGGCAGCAGCTTGCGCCTAGGGTAACTTTTAACAGGCCGCCCGTGGCCGTATTCCTCGGCGGCCAGGACCTTAGTCCACCTTTCATTCAGCATATCTTGCTCGGCTTTGAGCTGTTGCTGCTTCTTCTTCAGGCTCCGAGCTGTAGCAATGAGCTGTCGCTTGAAGCGTTCTTGGTCGAGGGGTTCCTCTAGGACAATGAAGTCTTCGTCCCCGAAGCTGACCTCCTCTTCGGATTCTGGCATATAGTTGCTGTCCTCCGCATACTCGTTGTCAGCGTGTCTATGGCTATACTCACCCTCTTCCCTTTCGTCATGTTCGGACGTGGGCTCGATAGGGTATTCCGGATCTTCGGTGTCGTCTGGAGTCTCACTATCTCCGGTGCCGGTATTGCTATCCCTCACCTGACGCGATTGCGAGCAGTGTCGCCGACGTCGGCGCTTTGGTGGTTTATCGATGGGTTTGTCCTCATCTGGGCTCGGGTTATCCTCGTCGTTCTTCGGAGTGTCCACCATGTACACATCATAGGTTGAGATGGTCGTCCAACGCCCCGTGGTGGGTGGGACTTGGCTTGGTTCAGTGTCGGCATCGTCGTCCATGCCGTCGATGTCTTCGGACGCATAGTCTAGCATGTCGGTTAAGTCCTCGACAGTGGCTATCAAGTGGGTGGTGGGTGGGGCATAAAATTCCCCGCTCTCAGCCCCTAGTCCAAGCTAGGCACAGTTTGGAGGTGAGGCCTCCGCGATGGTGAGAGACCACATCAAACCCAATGCTTTGTCTAAGAGCGGATGTGGGATCCGGAACTGCGGATCTGTTGTGCTGAGTTCGGCGTGGGATGCCTGATCGGACCCGCTAAGTGCAAACCTCGGCAGTTCGAGATGGTTGCCTAGAGCCAAGTCTAAGATTCTATCTGGGTCTTTGGTCGGCAGTTCCGCAAGGGGAAGAAGTCCGGTGGGGCTCATGCTCCCGTCTTCAGACGGTAAGACCTGCCTCAGATCTAAGGCCAAGGCGGGTGTGGGTGCCGACCCCTGGACGGGGTCTGACAGGGGATCCGAAGAGTCTTCTTGGCGGGGACATAGAGTGGCGTCTGAGGCCGCGAACCCGTCATAGACTAGGTCTCCTCGTATGTTAGCAATGTAGTTCAGGTTTCCAAAGCTGATCTGGTGGCCGGGGGCGTAACTATTGACCTGCTCGAGGCGGCCGATCGAGTTGGTACGAAGCACGAAGCCACCAAACACGAAAACCTGCCAAGGGATAAAAATTTCCTTGGACGCAGCATCATTGTTGATGGAGAGGTGAGCCATTGATCCCTGTTCGACGATACAGCGGAGCTCTCAATGAAAGCGCCAATGTCGGTGTCAAAACTGGCAGATCTCGGGTAGGTGGGCCGAAGCTGTATGTCTGAGGACCAATGGTAATTATGGACAAATGACACAGTGTTTACCTAGGTTTGGGCCCTGTTAATGGAGGTAAAACCCAACTCTTGCTTGATTATATTCGAGGGTATAGGGGTTACAAAAGTTGATCTACCTCGAGATCGATTCGGCTAACCCTAGATCAGCTAGCCTAGCAATGTTGTCCTCCTGCCTCCGATCTACCCTCCGGTTTATATAGACATCGGGGGGGCTTATGGTTGTACAAAGTCAGTTTTACAGAAAGGAATAAGATATCTGGACACCTATACTTGCCATCCACACATATGGGAGTCCCTACCGGACACGAGAGATAATCTTCTGTCTTGTATCTTGATGGCCCATCAGTCCGGCCCACATTAATAGACCGGACGCCTGAGGACCCCCTAGTCCAGGACTCCCACAGTAGTATTACTAGGCTTGATTCGTGATGGGTCGATCCCCATCTTACGGACAGTATCTTGATGGATCAGGTTGAGACTGCTTCCTCCGTCCATGAGGACTCTAGTGAGGTGGTATCCGTCAATGATTGGATCAAGAACCAGGGAGGCCGAACCACCGTGACGGATACTGTTGGGTGGTCCCTGCGATGAAAGGTGATCGGATAGGCTGACTGTCGGTGTCAAAACCGGCGGATCTCGGGTAGGGGGTCCCGAACTGTGCGTCTAGGCGGATGGTAATAGGAGACGAGGGACACGATGTTTTTACCCGAGTTGGGCCCTCTCGATGGAGGTAAAACCCTCGTCTGCTTGATTAATATTGATGATATGGGTAGTACAAGAGTAGATCTACCACGAGATCAAGGAGGCTAAACCCTAGAAGCTAGCCTATGGTATGATTGTTGTAATGTATGTTGTCCTACGGACTAAAGCCCTCCGGTTTATATAGACACGGAGGAGGCTAGGGTTACAGAGTCGGTTACAATGGTAGGAGATCTACATATCCATATTGCCAAGCTTACCTTCCACACCAAGGAAAGTCCCATCCGGACACGGGGACGGAGTCTTCAATCTTGTATCTTCGTAGTCTTGGAGTCCGGCGGATAATGATAGTCCGGCTGTCCGGACACCCCTAGTCGAGACTCCTCGGTAGCCCCGAACCAGGCTTCAATGGCGATAAGTCCGGCGTGTTTATAGTCTTGGCGTTGCAAGGCGGGTTCTCCTTCAAATTCCATGTACCTGCCGAGCGTGTCCGGCTTCATCTTGAATCTTGTGCTCCTCGGCTTCTCGCCAAATAATGGCCCTCTTCCACGCGTCGCATGCGAATGCGAAAAGCCAGGTGTCTTTGCATTTCACCCCCTAATTGTGCGAGTCGTTCGCCTATAAAAGAGGCAAGAATCCAGATCCAAACCACACCGTCTTCCTCTCGCGAATACTCCATCGAAGCGCCCTTGACCTAGAAATCCATTCCATCATGGATCATCGACGCGGCTCTTCTTCACGCGCTCCCAGCCCACCGCCGGGGAATTGGAGGAGGTGCTCTATTTCGCACAACGAGCTAGTGAAGCTCCAAGCGGGGGATTTCTCCTCCGGCCTTCATGGTCCCGATCCGGGCGGACTGGTTACTTATCAAGGTGGGAGGCGGCGGAGGACACTCCAAGCCCCAATAAGGGGGCGAGTATGCTTTGTCCCCTATCGATAAGGGGACTCGGATTTCAATACATCCGTTCCTCCACGGGCTCTGAAGTTCTACGGACTCCAGCTCCACCACCTCACGCCCGCCTCATCACTGCATATCGCGGGCTACGTAGCTCTTTGTGAGCTATTCCTGGGCATCGAGCCCCATTTTGCATTGCGGAAGAGGCTGTTTTGCCTCGTACCCCGCTCTCACGAGGGGTCCATATATCAAGTGGGCGGTGCCGAAATATGGCGCATCGCCGGGACGGATACCTATCCGGTACTCCCAGAAGCGTCCCAAGGCCCTCGGGTGGTTTTATATAGGAGGCGCTCATTGCGGATCGATCCGGATCGGCCTCCGGAGTTTAGTGCTGCTCCCTTGAAGAAGCGCCTCGGTGGCGCCCATGAGCCCCGATTGGAGGAAGACAAGGCGTCCATTACTTGATGGGTCGGATAAGATTAATGGCTCATTCGGCTTGACCATGATCGGAGTCATGGCGACATGCATCAGCGAGGGTACAGCCACTGCAATCTGAGAGGCCACCCCATGTGGGATTTCAGCGGGAAGACGATGCCACCGGCACGGCCGCAAAGGGCGGATTCGACCGAGGATCTGGTAAAGATCTGTCCAGCTGTACAAGGGGAGAAGGAGGACTTCCTTGAGCGAACCCTTTGAATGGGTTTTCCATGATCAACCCTAGAGGATGGGTAAGTGAACACCTTGAAGGGCTCAACCCATGCTTTCAAGTTTAAGCTTCTTACATTATGTCTTGGCGCGGGATCTCGCGGACTATGGAGGACATGGTGAGTCTGCTCCGCAACCCGAGGATCCGAAGGATCCTGGATCCGACCTCGAAGAGGACCGGACATCGAGGTGGAGCTGATCAACGGGGTGTTTCACCAACTCAGCATAGACAATGCTTTGGTCGCCATTACGGCGGACTACCCCGGACTAAGTCCGGCTTCCCAGGTGACCGTGACCGAAGTCCGGACACCATTATCTCTTCCCTGCCCATTTCTAACCTTCGCGAACGATGGTATTTTACAGGAAGTGCCTTTACAGCAGGAAGCCGAGCCGCGCGGCTGGCTGGTGAGCCAGAGGTCTGGACCAAAGAGCGAAAAAAGGAGCTTGTGTGGGCGGAAGCGTCGCCGCAAAGGTATAGCTCATATTTGAATTTTCGAACAGCGTTCGAGAAGCGCTGAGTGCTCATGATTCTTTGTAGGAGAAAAAGCGCCGCCGACAGTGAAAGCGCAGGAATTGCCGATCCGACCAACACGCCAGCTCCAGCGCCCGCTGGAGGGGAGGCAAGCGCAAAACGCGAGCGGATCCTTCTCCAACGGAGGATACCTGCAGGTGTCCGCCACCAAGTCGAGGTGGAGAGCGCCATGAACCATAGGCGCCGCCGACGATATTCATGAAGCGTGCTTTTCCCCGAGGTATTGAATGCCTTTAATGCGAGGGGCGCGCATCTCCGTGCCGCTCAAAATGGTTTTACGAGCCACGAGGCGGTATGTGAAAGACACACGGGTAAGGGAATTTCAATGGTTGTATATACGAGTAGCCCCGAGACTTAAAGTAGTTATGCTAACTGATTTAAGGATCATTTGAAAATCTGAGCACTTACCAAGAAGAACGCCCACTGTCTCGGAGCTGCAAGATTGCAAGGCCCAACTTGAGGCGCACTTGCTGCGCAGGAGGAGACGGAAAGACCCCTCTGGTAAGACATTTTTATTAATAAATATAAGCGATGTGCGGCGTCTTGTATGAGTCTAATAATGACATTGCAGTACCGCGGACGAGATCCGGACGAGCAAGCATTCTCGCGCCTGACTAAAGGCGGCGAGAGTGTCTTGAATAGGGTTCAGCGAGGAAAGGAACAAGCTCGAGGATGCCAGCGCCAAGCTCGGAGAAGAGCTGAAAGGCGCTCGGGCCGAGCTGTCGGCTCCGTTAAGGAGAATCAGCGGCTTCGTCGCGGCATTTATAGTAAGTGCTTGAGCGAACTCTTTTGAAAGGAAGAATTCGGCGAGGAAGTATTTTGACATGATATGTCTTGTAGGTATACTCACGGGTCATCCTGCAGAGGAGATGCCCATATCAACGGGTGATCAACTTCCCGAACTATTGCAGCTACTCGAACGAGTTCGGCAGGCAATGAGCGGCGTCGTTCAGGCTTTATGGCCAGCCTGCTCCCTACCCGAGGGCCTTGGGGAGCTTGCGGAGAAGCTTCAGGGAGTGCGGCAGTGCTTCCGTTTATGGAAGATTTCGGCTTGCCGTCAAGGTGCCAGGGAGGCTTGGGCCATGGTGAAGATGCGGTATAAGAAGGCGGATCCCAACCATATGGCCGAAGTTGGACCGGTGGGGCCCGATGGGAAGGAGATCCCTATGAGTTTAGTATATAGCCAAGTGGAGTTGGCTGCTAAGTTTTCCCAACGGGACTGTAAGTTAGACAGCCTGTTAGACGGGATTGAGGAGGAATACAATCAATAAAGTTGACAATGTATGTTTTCCTCTAAAGTGACATGTGAAATGCCTTCTAGCCGGATTGTAGATCGTTTGTCTTTGCCGACCTTTCCGCTTCAACCTCGGGACCCTAGAGTCGGAGTGTGTCGAATACCTTTTGGTTAAGAAACAACCGTGGTATGCATGGAGACCAGGCGTAGGGGTCATTAGTGCTTTATCAGACAAGTGCCCAACTAGTTATGTTATATTACATGGTTAGTAAGAAACATCTTCCAGGGAGAATAGTTCCGTTAAGGGTTCCTTTCCCTGGGAGGCATGCCCTAAAGTGCATGTCCGGACTGCGAAGAAAGCAGTAAAACATCTGGGGGCAGATAGGTAAATAGGTAAAAAGTCATCTTTTAAATCACCGACCGAATATTCCCTTAAGAACGCTAGCTTTCGGCTTCACCCAGTCTGAGGTACACATCCGGCTGACCCGGCAGTAACAATCGCAGAGGTGCTCCCTTTACCTCCTAGCCGAACGATCGGGAGCGAGGGGTAAGCACAGAGCCGAGCAACCCAGCTTGGCCAAAACTTAAGTCATATCGATGCATATAATGGCGAGTAAAAGGTGCATGTGGAAGCTTGACACATGTGCTGGGTATGAAACCCGTATGAATGAGCTTCTGTAAAAGAAGCCCCCAGGAATAATGAGTGCGGATGGCACATCATGCGTATGCAAAAAATGCGAAAATAGGCCTGTAAGGGCTTTTTAAATAAGAAGGACTAAAAAGAGAAACAAAAGACAACCGAATTGTAAAAGTTTGGACGGGGGAAGGGGACGAACTCTTAGTCCGGCGCTAGGCATAGAATCGTCGGAGGCGGGCTGCGTTCCATGGGTTCGGCTCGAGTCGGTTATCCGACGCATTTCGTAGACGGTATGCTCCGCCGGTCAAGACTTGATCGATGATGAAGGGGGCCTCCCATTTGGGCTTGAGCTTGTCCTTTTTCTTGTCCGGCAGGCGTAGAACTAGTTCGCCAACGTTGTAAGTCTTGGCCCGTACTTCTCTACTTTGATATCTTCGAGCCTGCTGCTGATAGAATGCGGAACGAGCCTTCGCAACGTCACGTTCTTCCTCCAATATGTCCAAGCTGTCCTGCCGATCAAGCTCGGCCTCTCTTTCCTCGTACATGCACACTCGAGGTGAGTCATGAATAATGTCACAGGGCAAAACTGCCTCTGCGCCGTATACCATAAAAAATGGTGTGAATCCGGTAGTACGGTTAGGCGTTGTCCGCAGCCCCAGTCTGAGTCGAGCTCCTCGACCCATTGTGTGTCTGATTTAGTAAGTGACCTCACTAGTCTGGGTTTAATGCCGCTCATTATTAGACCATTTGCTCTTTCCACTTGACCGTTGGTTTGAGGGTGATAAACTGAAGCGTAGTCGAGCTTGATGCCCATATTTTTGCACCATGACTTAACCTCGTCGGCTATGAAATTCGTGTCGTTGTCGGTGATGATCTTTGTGGGGACTCGTAGCGGTGTACCACCCTCATATAAAGTCTATCACTGGTCCGGACTCTGCTGTTTTGACGGTTTGGCCTCTATCCATTTGGTGAATTTATCCACCATGACCAATAGGTACCTTTGCTTGTGGGTTCCCCCTTTAAGGGGTCCAACCATGTCAAGCCCCTGGACATGACGGCCGGGTAATGGGTATGGTTTTGAGGCGGTGGGTGGCATATGGCTCGATTAGCAAAGAGTCGACAACCAATCATTGGACCAAGTCTGTGGCGTCTGCCCGGCCGTCGGCCAATAAAATCTCAGACGGAATGCCTTTCCTACAAGGGCCCGGGCTGCTGCGTGGTGTCCGCCTAGTCCGGCATGAATTTCAGCCAGGAGGTTTCGCCCTTCTTCTTCGGAGATACACCTTTGAAGGACTCCGGTGGTACTTTTCTTATAAAGTTCTCCCTCGTGGACCTTGTAGGCCTTCGATCGCCGAACTATGCAGCGGGCCTCATTTTGGTCTTCGGGAAGTTCCTGCCTAAGTAAGTAAGCTAGGAAAGGTTACTGCCCGCGGCGACATCGCCATCATGGCGTGGGCTGAGAGTGTTATGTCATCTGCCGAATCACCGGTTAGTGCGGTTTTCTCGGTTTGTCACTACGGGCTCCTCTTCCCATAATGCGGATGGCTTGAAGAGCGTTCGGGAAGATATTAGGAGGGGCGGCATCACGCTTCGCATCGATGCGTGCGATATGTCGGCCGCTGGTTATTATCTCGAGCTATGTGATGGAATTCAGTCCTTCAAACCGGTGACATTTTAGGACAGCGTTGCGATATGCTGCCATTTTCGGATCCTTGGCGTCAAAGTCTCCATTTATTTGGGATATTGCAAGGTTTGAATCGCGCACCTCTAGGCATTGAATGCCCATGGAGACTGCCATCCGGAGACCATGTAACAGGGCCTCGTATTCGGCTGCGTTGTTGGAGTCCGTGTACATTATTTGAAGTACATCTTGGGATGTATCTCGGTTGGGGACGTCGATCTGACCTTGACCCCATCCGCCAACATTTTGGAGCCGTCGAAGTGCATAGTCCAGTTGGAGTATGCGTCGTACTCTTTAGGGAGTTCGGCTTCGGTCCATTCGGCGACGAAGTCAGCCAAAACTTGTGACTTTATAGCTCGCCGAGGTTTGTAAGTTATGTCGAATGGTAAGAGCTTAATGGCCCATTTTGCAATCCTGCCCGTTCGTCGCGGTTATTTATAATGTCATTGAGTGGTACCTCGGAGGCCCTTGTTATCGAACACTCTTGGAAGTAGTTTGGAGCTTCGGGACGCCATGAACACCGCATATGCTATCTTTCGATAGTGCGGGTAACGGATTTTGAGGGGTTAACACGGTGGATACATAATACACTTTGGTTTTGAAGAGGGAATTTATGCCCTTCGTCACTCGTTCGACAACGAGGACCGCGCTTACAACTTGATGCGTTGCTGCGATGTATAACAACATTGGTTCGCCAGAGAGGGGTATGCCAGGACGATTTGTTGCCAATATGGCCTTTATTTCTTGAGTCCGGCGGTGGCGGCATCCGTCCACTCAAAGTGTTGGTGCGCTGAGGAGGCGATAGAGGCAGCGCCTTTTCTCCTAAATGGGAGATAAGCGGCTTAAGGCTGCCACGCATCTGTTAATTTTGTATTTGTTTGAGGTCTTTGGAATATCCAAGTGTGTGAGCTCGGATTTTAGCGGATTTGCTTCAATTCCTCTACGGATACAATGAAGCCCGGCAGCTTTCGGCTGGTACAAAACGCATTTTTCGGATTGACTTGATGTCATATGCTCTGAGGTTGTCGAATGTGAGCCTCAAGTCGTCTACTAGAGTTTCGACGTGTTTTGTTTTGACGACGACGTCGTCTACGTATGCCTCGAATGTTTTGCCGATCTGGGTGGCCAGACATGTTTGAATCATGCGCTGATATGTTGCGCCGGCGTTTTTGAGTCCGAAGGGCATCGTGTTGAAGCAGAATGGTCCATATGGAGTGATGAATGCCGTTGCGGCTTGGTCTGCTTCCGCCATCTTGATTTGATGATAGCCAGAGTATGTGTCCAGGAAGCACAACGAATCATGCCCTGCTGTTGCATCGATAATTTGATCGATGCGGGGGAGAGGGAAGGGATCTTTTGGGCAGGCCTTATTGAGGTCTTTAAAATCGACACAAAGGCGCCAGGATTTATCCTTCTTTGGTACCATCACCAGATTTGCTAGCCAGTCCGGATGTTTGATATCTCTAATGAATCTGGCTTCCAGTAGTTTGGCTAGCTCCTCTCCCATTGCCTGTCTTTTGGGTTCGGAAAATCATCGAAGAGCTCGCTTGGTCGGCTTAAATCCTTTAGGATGTTTAGGCTGTGTTACGCCAACTGCGTGGGATTCGGGCATGTCCGAAGGATGCGAGCAAAGATATCCCAATTTTCTGAAGGAATTAGCAAAGTCTGGCGTCTACTTCGGGGTTCAATTGTGCCCCGATGGAGGCCGTCTTTGTTGGGTCTTTTGGATGGACCTGGAATTTTGTTATCTCATCTGCTGGTTTGAAGGAGGTGGACTTGGATCTTTTATCGAGTATCACATCGCCCCTGTTCACCGTGAAGCCTTGTGTGGTGAGTTCTTCTGCCGCTAAGGCTTGGATAGTGCCTCGAGGGCTAGTGCTTGTTGTCTTGTTTTTGGCGCGAGTGTTATGTCCGGATCACTAGCGAGAGTGATTATTCGGCTGGGCGGGCATTTTGAGCTTCATGTACCCGTAATGGGGTATTGCTTGAAAAATTGTGAATGCCTCTCGTCCTAATATGGCGTGATACCCTTCGCTGAGCAGGGCCACAGGCGTGACTTCTTCGGATCTGTAATTGTCCGGGAGGCGAACACCACATCGAGTGTGATTTTTTCGGTGCGGCGCTTCCGGCTAGGGATTATTCCTCTGAAGGTTGTCTTTGCTTCGCTCAATGCGGCTCAATCGATTTCCATTTTTCGCAGAGTTTCCTCGTAAATGAGGTTTAGTCATTGCCGCCATCCATGAGGACTTTTGTCGATCGAGAGCCGCCCACTATGGGACTAAGTACCGGTCAGTTGGTGCTCGTTGTTCGGAATTTAGGCTCGTCGTTGGCGTTGAAGGTAATAATTTGTGTCGCTCCATGGATTTGCTGTTGCTACTTGGTAGACTTCAATGAAGTTTATGGATTGTTCGCCGCTTATTGTTTGATGCGAAGGTCTCAAGGCTGTTGATACCGTCTTTGGTATTGTTGGAGTGGTTTCGGAGCTAGAAGCTCCTCGCCACTTTTGGCCACTGCCGTAATATCAACATGCTCGAAGGCTATGTGTTGGGGCGGCCCCCTCGTAATATGAAGCTTACGGGTCCATTGAGCCATCCCTCGGTATGGTTCCGTTTCCTTATTGGGTTTTCGTTTTTCGTTTTTGCATCGGGGCCTGAGTGTAAGGCGCCCTTTTCTCATGGATTGGGTTTGGGGCGGATTATCCCAAAATTGATTTTCGGTTTTCGGAAGCTCTCCATCGCCTGATACTTTTCGTACTATGGATGCCAGATCGGTGAAGCGGGTAATTTCGCGACGATCAATCGCGTTTAGTATTCCCTTGTCCGTGCAGTTATTGCAGAAGATTGATATTGCGTTTTCCTCTCGGCAGTCCTTTATCCTGTCCATAACCGGAGGAATCGCCCGAGAGTGATGTCTTGTTTCAGCGGGCTCTTGCCGTATTAGAGATAGATCGCATATGTCGGGGTGGGTGGGTGGACTGAAATCTGGATCCCTGCCCATCTTGGGGCTCAAAGGCCGAGGGGTTTCCAGATTTGGAAGCTTGGTTTGCTTGGCACAATCCAGCGAGTCCGGAACGATGCATGATTTTAAGTTCGATGCTCGATCGAAGTCCGTCCCTCCGCGGGAATCCGGCATGGAGGTTTCGGGAATCCGGACATGAATTGTTTTCAACATAGGCAAAGAGTTGCCGTGTTGCTCCTCTACCACTGCAATGTGGTGGGTGGCCTGGGGAGAGCTAATCTCTCTCAGATCGGTTTTAAGCCCAATCTGGTTGTAGTCCGTAGCGACTCCCAGGGCGGCGATGCGATCAAGAGCTCGTTAACGAGCGAGAGCTCTCATCGGGTCAACTGTTCGGCAGCTTTAGGGCTGACGCGAAGGCTGCCGGCGACTTGCGAGGTCATTGTCGAAGCGGCGGCCGGACAGGCGGTCATAAGAAAACCACCAAACCGGATAGTTTGGCCGGCGGCCAAGGCCCCTTCGACGAAAACACCGTCTTTGAAGACGGGTGGAGGCATCTGCTCTATCGGTGACGACACAGAGGAACTCTCAATGAAAGCACCAATGTCGGTGCCAAAACAGGCGGATCTCGGGTAGGGAGTCCCGAACTGTGCGTCTAGGCGGATGGTAATAGGAGACGAGGGACACGATGTTTTTACCCAGGTTCGGGCCCTCTCGATGGAGGTAAAACCCTCGTCTGCGTGATTAATATTGATGATATGGGTAGTACAAGAGTAGATCTACCACGAGATCAAGGAGGCTAAACCCTAGAAGCTAGCCTATGGTATGATTGTTGTAATGTATGTTGTCCTACGGACTAAAATCCTCCGGTTTATATAGACACCGGAGGAGGCTAGGGTTACACAGAGTCGGTTACAATGGTAGGAGATCTACATATCCGTATTGCCAAGCTTGCCTTCCACGCCAAGGAAAGTCCCATCCGGACACGGGACGGAGTCTTCAATCTTGTATCTTCGTAGTCTTGGAGTCCGGCGGATAATGATAGTCCGGCTGTCCGGACACCCCCTAGTTCAGGACTCCCTCACTGACCATGGGTTAAACTTGGGAGCGGCAGGCTCTACGGCATAGACGTCCTGTAATGTGCGTTTGCGCTCCCTTTTGGGGATATGTGTGACATATATCATGATCATTGTCTTCACCTCGAGGGGAAACTACTTCTGACCCCCAGTGTTCGGTTGACGGGGCTCATCATCGACTTCTCTTGGAGGCCCTTTCCCTGTGTTCGGTATTTATCTTACCGGCTTGTTTGAAAACCCAACAATTCCTATTGGTGTGGTTTGCAGGCTTATCGGGTGTGCCGTGAATCTGGCAGGGCCTCTCAAGGATCTTATCTAAGCTGGATGGCCCGTCTTTATTGCTTTTGAAAGGTTTCTTACGTTGACCGGACTTAGGACTGCTATATCTGGCATTGGTTGTTGTATTGTCTGCGTCATCATTATTGTTGTTCTGATGTTTGTTTTTATTGCGGCGAGGTTTAATGTTGTGTCCCGCACCTCGGAGGTGTCGGGGTCACCCAAGCTGTTGCTTCTATGAGCCAACCAGCTGTCTTCGCCCGCACAGAAACAGGTCATGAGTGCCGTTAAGGCTGCCATGGTCTTCGGCTTTTCCTGCCCAAGGTGACGAGTGAGCCATTCATCACGGATGCTATGCTTAAAGGCCGCTAACGCTTCAGCGTCCGGACTGTCTACAATCTGGTTCTTTTTAGTTAAGAACCGATTCCAAAGCTTGCGGGCAGATTCGCCTGGCTGCTGGATTATGTGACTCAAGTCGCAGCATCCGGTGGCCGGACATAAGTGCCCTGAAAGTTAGCCCTAAAAGCATCTTCCAGGTCTTCCCAGGTTCCATTGGAGTTTTCTGGGAGGCTGTTTAGCTAGTGCCGTGCCGGTCCTTTCAGCTTTAGAGGAAGATATTTAATGGCGTGGAGATCATCTCCTTGAGCCATGTGAATGTGGAGAAGAAAATCCTCAATCCAGATGGCTGAATCCGTCGTTCCATCGTACTGTTCGATGTTTACGGGTTTGAACCCTTCCGGAAACTGGTGTTCCATGACCTCATCGGTAAAGCATAGGGGGTGTGCGGACCCTCTATATCGTGCAATGTCTCGGTGGAGATCGGCTAACATATGAGTTTAGTTCTGATCTCGAACATAGTAACAATCATCACGTCGGGCTTCATAGCCATTGTCTCGTGCCGGGGTACGGCCCCTTGATCCGTAGATTGATCTGGTCTGGCCAGCTTTATTGGCTAGGTCACGTTGCAAGTCATATGTGTATCCCACAGCTGTCGTCTCTCTGCCTCTTCGGCGAGGGGGTGCGGGTTGGTGTTCGGCTTGATATGTCGTTCTATCTCGTCCATGTGGTGGTCGGTCTGGTTGGTCTGCCTGATTATACTTCGACGGTATTGGATCAAGGGCTTCATCGTCAATTGTGGCAGCAGCTTGCGCTTAGGGTAACTTTTAACAGGTTGCTCGTGGTCGTATTCCTCAGCGGCCAGGACCTTAGTCCACCTTTCATTCAGCGTATCTTGCTCGGCTTGGAGCTGCTGCTTCTTGTTCTTAAGGCTCCGGGCTGTAGCAATGAGCTATTGCTTGAAGCGTTCTTGGTCAAGGGATTCCTCTAGGACAATGAAGTCTTCGTCACCGAGGCTAACCTCCTCTTTGGATTCGGGCATATAGTTGTTGTCCTCCGCATCTTCGTGATCAGCATGTTCAGGACTATGTTCACCCACTTCCCTATCATCTTGTTCGGACATGGGCTCGACGGGGTATTCGGATCTTCGGTGTCGTCCGGAGTCTCATTATCTCCGGTGCCGGTATTGCTATCCTTCGCCCGACACGACCATGATTGGCGTCGCTGACATTGGCGCTTTGGTGGTTTATTGACAGGTTTCTCCTCATCTGGGCTCGGATTATCCTCGTCGTTCTTTTTATCCGGAGTGTCCACCATGTACACATCGTAGATTGAGGTGGCCGTCCAACGCCCCGTGACGGGTGGCACTTGGCTTGGTTCGGCGTCGGCATCATCGTCCATGCCGTCGATGTCTTCTAACGCATCGTCGAACATGTCGGTTAAGTCATCGAAAGTGGCTATTAAGTGGGTGGTGGGTGGGTCATAAAATTCCCTGCTCTCAGCACCCAGCCCAAGCTAGGTACAATTCCGAGGTAAGGCCTCCGTGGTGGCGAGAGACTGCATCAATCCCAATGCTTTGTCTAAGAGTGGAAGTGGGACCGGAAACTACGGATCTGTTGGGCTGAGTTAGGCATGGGATGCCTGATCGGACCCGCTGAGTGCAGACCTCGGCAGCTCAGGATGGTTGCCCAGAGCCAAGTCTAAGATTGCATCTGGGTCTTCGGTCAGGAATTCCACAAAGGGAAGAAGTCTAGCGAGGCTCATGCTCCCGTCTTCTGACAATAAGACCTGCCCCGGATCTAAGGCCAAGGTGGGTGTGGATGTCGACCCCTGGACAGGATCTGACAGGGGATCCCAAGAGTCTTCTCAGCGGGGACACAGAGTGGCGGCCGAGGCCGCGAACCCGTCGAAGACTAGGTCTCCTCAGATGTCAGCAACGTAGTTCGGGTTTCCAAACCTGATATGGTGGCTGGGGGCATAACTATCGACCTGCTCGAGGTGGCCGATCGAGTTGGCACAAAGCACGAAGCCACCGAACACAAAAACCTGCCCAGGAAGAAAAATTTCCTTGGATCCAGCATCATTGTTGATGAAGAGGTGATCTATCGATCCTTCTATCGACGATACAGCGGAGCTCTCAATGAAAGCACCAATGTCGGTGTCAAAATCGGCAGATCTCGGGTAGGGTGGCCCAAGTTGTATGTCTGAGGATCAATGGTAACTATGGAGAAAGGACACAGTGTTTACCCAGGTTCGAGCCCTCTTAACGGAGGTAAAACCTTACTCCTGCTTGATTATATTCGAGGGTATAGGGGTTACAAGAGTTGACCTACCTCGAGATCGACTCGGCTAACCCTAGATTAGCTAGCCTAGCAATGTTGTGTTCCTGCCTCCGATCTACCCTCTGGTTTATATAGACACCAGAGGGGCTTAGGGTTGTACAAAGTCAGTTTTTACATAAACGAATAAGATATCCAGACACCTATACTTGCCATCCACGCATACGGGAGTCCCCACCAGACACGAGAGATAATCTTCTGTCTTGTATCTTGACGGCCCATCAGTCCGGCCCACATCAATAGACCGGACGCCCGAGGACCCCCTAGTCCAGGACTCCCATAGGGGGGTGGGGTGGGTGTGGCGGAGGAACACAGGCGGTGGGGGCGGTTCAGAGGAGGGCGGGGGGCTCGGGGCCGGTGGTTCGTCCGGCGGCCGTGCGGTGTTCTGTAGGGGAAGAATCAGAGACGAGGAAGAAGAAGGGTTAGGAGACGTAGGATCTTCATCCAACCGCCTGAAATGGTCGACTGACCCAAATGACGAAAGTCACGCGACTTGCATGCAGACATTCCTTTATATTCAGTACCATCATCATAGCTGCTTAGCACTGCTCCTCAATCCATCAAGCTAAACAACGTGCCACTCATAATTCCAAACTTGTTGCTCAAATACGAATCAGATATGATGGTGATATTACTAAAATAGATAACGTTTAATTGGTCAGCTAATGTTCCTACTTTACTTTTGAAAAGCACGTGCAACACATATAGAGAGATAGCAGGGAGTTGCATTATTAATGCACTCTGGTTCATCATGAGTGGGCACTGCACAACGAACATTTTATTATCCAAAATCTGCTCGCTCTTCTTTAGCATGTTCCTCTTCTGTTCTTCTTTAATAAGTACTATCTTTGTTCCTAAATACAAGTCCTTGTATAGATTACATATGGAGCAAAATGAGGGAATCAACACTCTTAAATGTATCTGTATACATCTATATGTGATCCATAGTGGAAACCTCTACAAAGACTTATATTTTGGAATGGATGGAGTATGATAGTAGTACAATATGTTCCTTGTAGTGAAGAGGAGCAGGGACATTTGCAGTGTAGAGGTATATTCGGTCGGTTGTGATGGACACTTTCAACTCTTCAGGCCTCTTTGATTCGTAGGATTTTGTAAACATAGGAATAGGAATTGTAGTGGCCTGCCCACTTGAATCCTACTCCCTCCGTTTCAGAATATAAGGTGTATTGATTTCCGTGCAAGTCAACCATTTAAAAGTTTGACCAAGATTATATAATAAACTATCAACATCCACAATGTCTAATAGGTGAAATACAAAACTACTTTTCATGATGGATCAAATGATATAAATTTGGTATTGTCGATGTTAACATATTTTTCTAAAAACTTGGTCAAACATGCACATGTTTGACTTTTGGAAAACAAATACACCTTATATAGAGGAACGGAGGGAGTATAAGATTAGCAAGGAAATGCGGGGAGCTGTGTTGCCGTTGAGAGTTACACTGATATTAACAGTACCGCACCTTCAGTTGAAGAGAGCTGGTATCCGAAGCCTTTCTAACCGTACAGTATATTATGAACCTATCATCTGCCAACTATCCTTACTTATGGAGCCTATTTTTCTGTGTACTTGTGCCAGATTATATTAATGCACGCACCATATTACAACACACATGGGCTCTCTTATCAGAATCCAGTGATAGCACACAAGGGTTTACAAGGAGCCCCTATATTAGAATATCTTCTGCATTACAAATATAATCTCACTACTATTTATGTTTTCATACTTCTCAGATATTTTACGTAATCACAATGAATGTCAGAATCCGCGCATCAGAAGAATATTCTGGAACACTGCAAGGACTACCAAAATTGTCACCAAGGCATTGAGTGCCATTCTGGATGCAATGAAACACATGCGCTCCCCACCTACAGATTCTTGTCCAGAATATGGTCCTAATAATTACTATTCTGACCTCGAGGAGTAGAAGGCAGATGGCCTGTCCTGTTCACCCATCAAGGTGCCAGTTCTAATTTGGCAAGGTTTTATTGATTGCGCGTATCTTGCATAAGGTGTCTTGCATTTCTTCTACTTTGTTGCACCACCATCTGCTTAGTTTACTCATCATATATGTCAAGATGCCATGCCCATCAATTATCAATACATATTCCATATGTCACCATACCATGTTTTTCCACTCAAATGTTGTTACTGTGCACCAGACATCAAAAAGGAAGAGGGTGATTGCCGAAACTGAACGAGCACTAGCAAAGTCCTTGAAAAACGTGGTGGTGCCGAAGAAATCAGACAGCACCCCACTTATACTGGCTCTACAACCAGTGACACAAAATGTAGGACCGACAGCAGACTGTACCCATACTTCATTGGCCACACCACTAGCCCCACCACACAGGACCTGCACTCCCGCAAAAGGTATGCCGATTTCAGTTGCCATAGCACCAGCCGTACCACAGAAAAATCCCACTCCAGCAAAAAGTACAGCAAGTCCACCGGCCGAAGACCTATCCCAACTGCAGAGACAGCCAATTCCTGCAGATTGGAACCCCATTCCAGTCATTTCCAGTTTAAAAGACAATACTTTCAATGTTGTTAGGGACTATGTGCATATATTCCCATCATGGGAAGATTATAGTGAAGACAAATACCATTTTCACATCTTCCTGTCCCACTTACATGTAAGTGCTATTATTAATGGTGATTATTTTTCCTGTTTTCAGCTGATTGAACACATTAGTGATTTACATTACATTCTTGTAAGTAGGTGAGGGTCAATCTGGATAGTCATGACAAGCAAAGCTTGCTTGCGCTTTTCAAGGAAGCATTGCAGCAGTATCGGTGTTACCTGAGGAAATCACACTTTGATGGCAAGTCTATAAATGAATTTCTGGTGAAGTCTCCTGTGCTAAATTTAGAAGATATTGAATGGAAAAACCTTGTTATGCACTGGTCTTGTTCCCAGGATGAGGTACTGTCTATGATATCACATGACAATTTGAACTTCTACTTTTCCACAGGAGCCTTACGGATCTCTTTTGCAGGAAATCTGCTCGAAGAACAATTCCGGTTTGAAAAGGACGACAGGATATCGCTGCTTTGATCTTGTTAGTACTTGTTGTCATGTATCATACTTGCATTCATACCTGGTTCATTATGTGACATCAGTATGCATGATAGCTTGCTTATCAATTGTTCGCTCCAAATTATCTAATCTGTATTAATGGTTACATTAGTGTAGAATATATCCAATGACAATGAAAAAGAGAAAAAGAGAGAAGGCGCAATTCTACTAACCTTTTTCCACACTTGTGCTTCAAAGTAGCACCATGATCTTCATGATAGAGAGTCTCCTATGTTGTCACTTTCATATACTAGTGGGAATTTTTCATTATAGAACTTGGCTTGTATATTCCAATGATGGGCTTCCTCAAATTGCCCTATATCTTCGTGAGCAAGTGAGTTGGATGCACACCCACTTAGTTTCTTTTTGAGCTTTCATAAACTTATAGCTCTAGTGCATCTGTTGCATGGCAATCCCTACTCACTCGCATTGATATCTATTGATGGGCATCTCCATAGCCCGTTGATACGCCTAGTTGATGTGAGACTATCTCCTTATTTTTGTCTTCTCCACTGTCGGTGTTCTGGATATGGGGGTATCCAGCCCTGCCTGCCTGCGACCCACCACGTGGCTCCATCGATAGCCTGGTACAGCCCAGCTTCAGCATCAACAGCACAAGACCCTCGCAAGGGGCCAAGCCTCGCGAGGAGAACGACGCCAAGACCTCCGAGGGGATCAGCCTCTTCAGGCTGGCTCCCGAGGGGCGGAGAGTTCTATGCAAGGTATACCTCACGAGGCTCAGCTGACGTGAGCCATGACGACCAAGGCCAGGCGGGTGCAGAGCGCAGGTTTCCTCTTTGGTGCAAAGGAGGCAGGGCGCAGGCGCGGAGTCCCGAGGAACCAGACAAAGGTTTCCATTCTGGTGCAACAAGACCAAGACCGCCAGGACGGTAGGACGGAGGTCATCGCCGAGCCCACCGCAGCATCATTACCAGAGGCTTTTCGTAGGCGAAGACTACTTTTGTCAGGATAAGCTGTACTACGTGTCCCCTTTCGAATCCGACCGTTGTGGGATCCCTTCCCGCCAACATTTGGGAAGAGGACCAAGGCCACTATAAATATGACTTAGCCACCACCATAGAGGGGCATCTGATCTGGTTCACATCCCCTCAGCCCTATCGAGCTCAAACACCTCACCTCCTGAGGACAGTTCATCCACTGTACTAGTTCATCCTCGGCCCTTAGAGGCAATCCACCAAAAACGCTGGAGTAGGGTATTACACCACAAGGTGGCCCGAACCAGGATAAACTATTGTGACTCTTTGTCTCTTCGAGCTTGTCGCGCTAGGCTTAGGAAGATCGTGAGTAGGCAGGCTGGGTAGGTTGTGATCTCCGCACGCACCCCAGAGTTTGAACCTCCCAAGGGTTTGCGGAACCCATAATCCGACATTTGGCGCGCCAGTTAGGGGTGCGTCGGATATTCTCTTCCGTCGACCGATCCACCGCCACTTCGACACCTCCATGGCCGACGCACGCCGAGCTCACGAGCGTCGGGCCACAGTTGCCTCTCGCGTTGCTCAGACGGCTCCTGCGGGCGATGGTTGTGCTCGTCATGCTCCGTCTCCGGTGGCCAACGCTGCCACGGGCCCTGCCGGCCACGAGCAGCAAGCTTCATTGGTGCACCCGTTGGTGCGACGCGTCGGGCGCACCACTACTCCGTCACTGACCCCACCGCCCGTCCTCCCACGCGTCACGGCGAGCACGCGCAGCCTCTCTCGCCATGGCACGGGAGCTCCTTCGCTACCGCCCGGTTGGTGACCTCTACGAGGAGTGGCTCGAGCGGATCGCTGAGCTCGTCAGCATGGCCTGGGGCTCCGCCGCTCCGGCTCACTCACTGCCTCAGCAGCCACCTGCAGCGGGCGACGTGGCTCACGGGGGTCCTCCACCACCTCCGGCCTAGGGCGTCATCGTCGGTCCAAAGCGTGTGGCGCCACGGCGCGACCCGCCGCGCCCTGCGCCAGCTCAGGAGGATGTGAGCTACCAGGGGTGCAGCAACCACAAGGAGAAGCGTGCCCCCGCACCAGGCCCGTGTGCCGTTGCAGGAGGTGGCGGTGTGCAGGATAAGGTTCCACCCCCTCGACGGGCTCCAGTGGCCATGGCAGGATACCGCGTGTTCACCCCGGAGCTCCGCAACGTCGTCTGGCCAAGCAAGTTCAAGCCTGCCCTGCCTCCACGCTAAGACGGCACCACCGACCCCGCTGAGTTCCTACAGCTCTATGAGCTGAGCATCGAGGCGGCCAGCGGCGATGAGAAGATCATGGCAAACTGGTTCCCGATGGCCCTCAAGGATGGCGTGCGTTCTTGGCTCCTGAACCTCCGCGAGGGGTCGGTTTCTTCCTGGGAGGAGATGCACGGACGCTTCATCGCCAACTTCCAGGGCACTCACGACCGTCCGCCGGTCGCGGGTGACCTAGGTCGCATCAAGTAGCAACCTGGAGAGACCCTGCAGAAGTATACCCAGCGCTTCAAAAACGTTCACCTCAAGATTCCTGAGGTGTCGGATGAGGCCATCATTTCAGCATTCACTGATGGCGTCCGCGATGTCAAGATGAAGGAGGAGCTCGCCATCCATGAGGATCTCTGCACAGCTCTGGAGATGTTCAACATGGCGAACAAGTGCATAAGGGCTGAGGAGGGGCGCCTCTCCCTCCTAGAGCTCCCCGATGTTGATCCAGAAGGCAAGAAGGCCAAGGCCAAGGACGTGAAGCGCAAGGGGCTGGCCGTGCTTGCGGCCAAGCCAGATATGAAGCGCGGCGGAGACCACCCCAAGTCATCCAACAGCAACCGACCATTCTGCGTCTTCCACAATGTTTATAGCCACAACACCAACGACTGTCAGGAGCTCAGGGCCCTCCGTGACGGGCGCCTCGGTCGATGCCCCGAGTGCAACGATCGAGGCTACGATCGTGGAGGTGGTCGGGGTGGAGGACGCTGGGACGGACGCGACCACTATCAGGAGTGGCGCGACCAGCCTCGTGAGGACCGCTGGCAGGGCCAGCCTCACGAGGGCACATGGAGGGAGCATCCTCGTGAGGAGCGCCCTCAAGGCAACACAGCTATGCCTCCTCTGCCTCCACCACTAATAAGGAACGAAGATCACCACCAGGACGAGGGGGCTGGAGGCTTCCAGGAGCCTCGAGCCATCGCCTGCATCTTGGGCGGCTCACAGGCCCTGGCTTCCCACCACATCTTCAAGCAGTTCGCGCACGAGGTGAATGCAGCGCTCCCCAAGCCCGAAGCAACTCACCCTCTCAGGTGGTCCAAGTGCGCCATCACCTTCATCTCCTCAAACTAGCTTAAGTGCACGGCCACTGCTGGCGCGCTCCCATGCTCTGCTCTCCCGTCATCAGCAACGTGGTCGTCACCAAGACTCTCATTGATGGCAGAGCAGGGCTCAATGTCCTGTCTGTTGAGACGTTCGATAGACTCCAAGTGTTGTACTACCAGCTTCACCCAACCAAGCCATTTTCAGGAGTGACCGATGGTTCTACACATCTGATAGGATAGGTCTGCCTTCCTGTCACCTTCGGCGAGCGCAACAACTACCGCACTGAGCTCATTGACTTGACATCGCCGACATTCGTCTGCCCTACAATGCCATCCTAGGGTACCCTGCACTGGCAAGTTCATGGCAGCTATGCACCACGGCTACAATGTCCTCAAGATGCCAGGAAGCGGTGGCGTCATCACGGAAGCGTGCCAAGAGAAGGATGTGGTGTGCTCCCTCGAGCGCGCCTTCCAGGCTGCAGCGGTCGAGAACCTGAAGACGAGGACGGCACCCTCCCTCCCGAGGTCGCCCCCAAGACGAAGAGACTGCAACTGGGACAGGGGTCTCGTGAAGGAGCATCGCCCGAGGACGACGCGCTGAGCCTCGCGTCCCTGGGCGCGGCACCTTCACCCATCGCATAGGAAGGCGCGCCCGGCGCCCCTCTCAGGCTGGACTCGGCGGCTCTCCTCGGGAGGGCCTCAGACCTAGCCAGGGTCGCGAGGGAGGCGCTCGGGCACCATGTGGAGGCGCTCTTCAGAGCACGCTTCCCAGGAGAAGGCATCAGGCAGGAGGTGCCCGGCGTTCAGGAGTTCATCAGCAAGGCAATCGAGGAGATTCACAAGCAAGGGTTCTACAAGGCGATCGTCGCCTGCCATGAGGCGCAGCTCACTGCCCCGGCGAGGGTAAGGAGTTTCGCGTCTAAATCAACATCCCCGGGCTCAACGGGGCCGCGTCTCGGCAGCTCATCTGGCCCTCTCGTGTTGGCCGATGCGAGGGTCCACCTCACAGCTACGTCTGCATGCCCTTCGGCCTGCCTGGCGTGGCTGTGGTGTTCCAGCGCTGCATGAGCGATGCCCTGGCAGCTCGCCAGGCCAGGCATCAGGCAATCCTGGCAGAGTGGAGGAGCACCTCCAGGAGCTTCCCGAGGCTTGGCACCAGAGCGGCTCATGAGGAATGACTCCAGTAGCGCGCGTTTTTTGGCTACCTCAACACCTCTTCAGCGACGGCACCAGGTGACACCTCTCTAGTTCGTTCAGTTTGGGAGCGCCCCTCGGGCTGCATCATCCCCAGGCCGTGTGGGTCCGTCCCTATGGCATGTATCCCTTTTGCATCTATCAGAGCTAGTTTACAATCCTTCGCAAGCTACCTTTAAATTATTAATTGCATGACCGAAGCTTCGTCGCTAAGAACGTCTTGCGCCCTTGTGAGCCCTCCTGCGATTGTCTCACGATTAAGGACTGGCACTGCGTCTGTGCTTGGGTCCGTCCCTGCAGCGTCACTAAATCCAAGAGGCTGAGCTCTGGCTCACGGGCCAGTCCCCATGTACGTCACCTCCCATGGCCCTTGGTGCCTTGTTCTTGCATGAGCTAATCGCGGGTGGATGAGTAAGGGCGCGCGACCTGTTGCCCCCGCGGCCACGGGAACCGCGCGCCGGTTGTTTTTCCTCAGGATCTTTGCATGAGAAGACTAGGCATGGTGTCTGTGCTCGGGTCCGTCCCTGCAGCGTCGATAAACCCAACAGCTGAGCTCTGTATGGCGGGTCGGCCTTGTTCACGTCACCTCCTGGGGTCGTTGGTGTTTGGCCTTCTCATGCAATAACATCAGGAGACTCATTCAGTGCAGGCTGCCTAACCATCTCGCTGGACTAACACAAGCACCCTCAATCAAGACTAGGCGCAACCCGCCTTGAGGTAGGGCCTCATGAGTCCCGCGCTGACTCATGGGTGCCCATATACACCTCCTCCAGCCATGTCATGCAAGCCACGTCTCAGGGCGGGGTTGTACATGCCCCGGGGGCTCTTCTGAGAGGGAGCCCCCTCCCACGCACCAGTGGAAGCACCATGCTCCGCGCTGGCCGTCGACACTGCCGAGGAGCGGCTATGCCCATGCAAGAGCGGAAGCGCTATGCTCCGCGCTGGTGATAAACAACTGGGGGTGGCCTCACGGCCGCATTAACCCCAGGGAGCCTCCGCTCTAAGTGACCAGCCTCACCGCGCTGCTCTCCCTCGGGAGGGTACCGCGAGGGGGCTGGGCATGGGGGCTATGCTCAGGTCACGCCTGGCGTACCCCACCTTGCCAGGCCTCACGAGCCTGGTCTTCGCGCACCCATCCCAAACGAGAGCTCGGCGAGGAAAAGGTATGACGGTCGGTTCGTACTTCAAGGGGGACTCTTGAGCATCGCGTCTCAGGAGCCTAACTGGCCATGTAGCCCCTCACCCCTTGGACTCGTCCTGGCGATCCAGACGACCCAACGGCGGTTGAGGCATGCACGGGGACGGGCCCTGCCGACGCAGTACGCCAAGGCCTGTCTTTCACCCTTCCTTTTCAAGTCGTTCGTACGTCAAGGGGGACTCCTAAGCATCGCGTCTCAGGAGCCTAACTGGTCACGTAGCCCCTCACCCCTTGGGCTCATCCTGGCAATCCGGACGACCCAACGGCAGCTGGGGTATGCACGGGGCCGGGCCCTGCGGATGCAGAACATCAAGGCTTACCTCTACACCTTTTCCAGAGATGTTCGCACATCAAGGAAGACTCCTGAGCATCGCATCTCAGGAGCCTAACTGGTCACGTAGCCCCTCACCCCTTGGGCTTGTCCTTGCGATCCAGACGACCCAACGTCGGCTAAGGTATGCGCGGGGCCGGGCTCTACCAACGCAGAACAACAAAGCAAACGGGAAAGTCAAGGGACCATAATCTAATTATTACAAAACATATTGTTCCAAGCAAACAGTTTTAAATGCCTCCCCGAGGCATGCTACATGATACAGGACGAACAAGTAAGAGCAGAGTCACCAAGCCACCTCTTCAGACCTGAGTGCCGCCATCACCCGCCAGAGGAACCTAGTCGCCAGGCGCGTCGCCCGTCCCCTCGGCCTAGGTCGGAGGACCGACAACCAGGAACTTACTCAGCATGGCATCCACGGAGCTCTTCACGGTGGCAGCAGCAGCGTCTCGGGAGTCGGAGTCCACCGGAGCAAGGAAGGAGGAGAAGTCGAAGCCGGTGTCCTAGAGATAAAGATGGCTGAAGACGCACGTAAGGGCTGAGGAAGAAAGCGAGCGCGCCTCACTTTCCACCAAAGAGCCAAACCCGTCGACGGCATCCTCGAGCACTGCTAAGACTTGTAGGAGCAGAGCAGCAGGGCTCTCCCTCGGGGTCGTCACCATCGCCTTCTTCAAGGGACGTCCCCAAAGAGCGACTGCTGAGCCTTGTGGAACCTCGCCTCAAGGGAGGCAAGGGTGCTGCGCTCCATGGCGGCCACCTTCTTGGCCTCGGCAAGGGCCGCCTGGGTTGCCTCCGCCTCCTCCTTCAGCCTCGTCAGGCGATTGTGCTCCGCAGCCTGCTCCAAGGCCGCCTTCTTCACCTCGGCGTCTCGATCGGCGACGGCAGCATCCTGGGCCTTCAACTTCTCCTCACGCTCCTGGAGCTGGCCGGCCTAGGCAGCTTGTTGATCCTGAAGAGCCTTCAGTTCAGCCTCCGCCACACGGCACCGATTGTCGGCATCCGTGGCCTCCTTCCGCGCCAGATCACGCTCAGTGGCAACCACCCCGAGCACCTTCTAGGCTTCCTCCGTAGAGCCCCAGGCCGCGCGGACAGACGCATCGGTCTGGAGCCAACCAGAAATCAGCCCCAGGCGTACTAACGCCGAGCGCCGGTCCGGGCCCCGAAGTTCACCTTGGAGGAGGTTCAGCGCCAGCCTCGCCTACTCTAGGGCCCCGGAGGTGGCAGGAGCGCCATGGCCCGGCTGTGCGCTGGGCAAGGGAGAAGATGTCCTTGGCGCCAAGACAGAAGAAGCCTCGGCCTCAAGAAGGACCGGGGGCTCCGAAGGCTGGGCAACCTTAGCAGGCGCAGCGAGGATGGGCGCCAGCGGGGTCAGCCTCGCCGAAGGCGCCGGCACCTCCTGAGGATGGGCTTCCACGCCCTGGGGGGACGGCATCACCACCGGAGTTGCAGGGGCCGCGGCACTCTCCTTCGCCAGGGCCGCGACAACCACTTCGGCACCTTCGACCATGGCGACTTCCACGCCCTCCTTCTGCTTCTTCGAAGACTGCTGCCTAATGACAGATGAAGATGCTAAGCATCGCTTCAAGAATCAACAAACAAGGCCAAGGGGAAGACTTACTAGTCAGCGAAGACATAGCTCCTCTTCAGGCCCAGCAGCGGGCGCCGAGACGGGGCAGCTGGGGCTGAACTCTTGGGAGCAAGAGAACTCGCGGTTGGCGCCACTCGGGACGCCGGTGAAGGCGGAACGCTGCCCGGAGGAATCAGCGCGGTCCTACCCTTCTTCACGGCCGTCCGCTTGGGCTGCTTCGAGGAGGACACCCCGGATCTCGTGGTCACCCCAGAGGGGCGAGTCACCTCCACCACCGGAGGCGCGCCATCATCATCATCGACAGGGAAGTCGTGGAGGAGCTCCCTCTGCCGCGGGGCAGAGGATTCCTCCACAACCTCATCCTCGGTGGCCTCGGAGGATTGATCGCCATCGGAGAGGTCCACCAAGGAGGTAGGTGGCAGGGGAGGCCCCGCCTGCACGAGCCCAAACTCGTCGAAGACCGGCATGGCAGCAGTGACCTCCTCACCATTGACCCGACAGTACAACGGGAGCCAATCCTCCGAAGGATTGCTCGGGCCCTTCCCCATCAAGTAAAGCAACACCTTGCTTAGCTCCTCCTCGGGAAGGGCGTCCTGGTGTAGGAGGATCTTGTCGTTGGCGCCCCCAAGCTTCCATAGGGGGCGGGAGCGATCTTGGAGCTGCGCTATGCGCTGCGTCAAGAACTCCTTGATGAACATGGCCCCCGTCAGCTTCTCGTTGTTCAGGTCCTCGTCCATCTTCTTCACCAACAGCTTCAGGGAAGGGTCAGTGATCTTCTCAGAGTACCACCCCTTCCTGGAGGAGGGAAGCTCGGTCGGCAGCTCTAGTAGGTCCTGGGAGCACTTGGCATCTATCGGAACCCACCTCTTCAGGGCATCCTCCACCTTCTTCCCGGCGCGGGAGATCACGTTGCCGCCCCGTTCCGTGACAAAGCCGATGCACCCAACGGGATGGTCGCCGGTCATGCGGAGGAAGAAGAAGTGGCGGAGCTTGGCGATGGAGGGCATCACCCCCACGAACGCCTCGCAGTAGAAGGCGAAAATGGACAGGAGGAGGATGGAGTGGGGATGAATGTGGAGAGCGTGGAGGCCATAATGGTGAAGAATGGCGTAGAAGAAGCGGGAGAATGGGGGCACCAACCCCGAGTAGACGCTATGTAGGAAGAAAGGGAAGAAAGTGTTGTTCGCGGGCTCTGGCGCAGCGCTGGCGACCTGGAGCGCAGTCCCCTTCCATTCCTTGTCCTCGCTCGCCGTCAGGAGGAGCATAGTCTGGAGCTTCTCCCCGGCCACGAAGGGCACAAGCAGCGCCGGCTCGTACCAGGCGGAGCCGACAGCCGAGGCTGAGGCCGTGATCTTCTCAGCGGCCATTGAGTGAAGGATTGGAGGGGGAAATCGGCAAATCTGGTGAGTTCTTCTGGAGCTGGGAGAAGCGGATCTGGAGAAAGACGAAGAAGAGGCAATGAAAGCCTGGAGGCAGATGTCACCCCTTTTGTCAGACGGGAACAATTGTCGAGGCAGCATGGGGAAGCAGAGTCGCCCACGTCCCATCAATCATCATGCGTCATCAAGGCTTCAAGCAGTTAGGGCCCGCGGTCCTTCGCACTTGCCCTTTGGCTTTGCCTAGAAGCCAAGTCCGAGCGCGCCTTGGGCCCGGGGGCTACTGTCGGCATTCTGGATATGGGGGTATCCAGCCCTGCCTGCCTGCGGCCCACCACGTGGCTCCATCAACGGCCTAGTATGGCTCAGCTTCAACATCAACAGCACAAGACCCTCATGAGGGACCAAGCCTCACGAGGAGAACGACGCCAATACCTCCGAGGGGATCAGCCTCTTTAGGCTGGCTCCCGAGGGGCGGAGAGTTCTATGCAAGGTATACCTCGCGAGGCTCAGCTGACATGAGCCATGACGACCAAGGCCAGGCGGGCGCCAAGCGGGCGCGGAGCGTAGGTTTCCTCTTCGGTGCAAAGGAGGCAGGGCGCAGGCGCGGAGTCCCAAGAACCAGCCAATGGTTTCCATTCTGCTGCAACAAGACCAAGATCGCCAGGACAGCAGGACGGAGGTCATCGCCGAGCCCACCGCAGCATCACGACCAGAGGCTTTTTGCAGGCGAAGACTACTTTTGTCAAGATAAGCTATACTACTTGTCCCCTTTCAAATCCGGTCGTTGTGGGATCCCTTCCCGCCAACATTTGGGAAGAGGACCAAGGCCACTATAAATAGGACTTAGCCACCACCATAGAAGGGGATCTGATCTGGTTCACATCCCCTCAGCTCTATCGAGCTCAATAACACCTCACCTCCTGAGGCTAGTTCATCCACTGTACTAGTTCATCCTCAGCCCTCTGAGGCAATCCACCAAAAACGCTGGAGTAGGGTATTACACCGCAAGGTGGCCCGAACCAGGATAAACTGTTGTGTCTCTTTGTCTCTTCAAGCTTGTTGCTCTATGCTTAGGAAGATCATGAGTAGGCAGGCTGGGTAGGATGAGATCTCCCCACGCACCCCAGAGTTCGAACCTCTCAAGGGTTTGCGGAACCCGTAATCTGACATCCACAACCACCATATTCTATTCCACCTATAGTGATATGTCCATGGCTCACGCTCATGTATTGCGTGAAAGTTGAAATTTTTTGAGAACATCAAAAGTATGAAACAATTGCTTGTCTTGTCATCGGGGTTGTGCATGATTTGAATATTTTGTGTGATGAAGATGGAGCATAGCCAGACTATATGATTTTCTAGGGATAGCTTTCTTTGGCCATGTTATTTTGAGAAGACATGATTGATTTATTAGTATGCTTGAAGTATTATCATTTTTATGTCAATATTAAACTTTTGTTTTGAATCTTATGGATCTGAATATTGTTGCCACAGTAGAGAAGATTACATGGATAAATATGTTAGGTAGCATTCCACATCAAAATTCTCTTTTTATCATTTACCTACTCGAGGACGAGCAGGTATTAAGCTTGGGGATGCTTGATACGTCTCCAACGTATCTATAATTTTTGATTGTTCCATCCTATTATATTATCCATCTTGGATGTTTTACATGCATTTATATGCTATTTTATATGATTTTTGGGACTAACCTATTAACCTAGAGCCTAGTGCAAGTTTCTGCTTTTTCCTTGCTTTTGAGTTTCGCAGAAAAGGAATATCAAACGGAGTCCAAACGAGCTGAAAATTTACGGTGATTATTTTTGGACCAGAAGAAGCCCACGGAGCATCGGAGATGGGCCAGAAGAGTCTCGAGGCCACCACAAGGGTGGAGGGCGCGTCCCCTACCTTGTGGCTGCCTCGTGTGTCCCCCTGACTTGTCCCTGATGCCAACACCTCTTATATATCCCAAAACTTCCAGAACAGAACCTAGATCAGGAGTTCCGCCACCGCATGCCTTTGTAGCCACCAAAAACCAATTGGGACCCTGTTCCGGCACCCTGCCGGAGGGGGGCATCATCACCGGTGGCCATCTTCATCATCCAGGCGGTCTCCATGACGAGGAGGGAGTAGTTCACCCTCAGTGCTGAGGGTATGTACCAGTAGCTATGTGTTTGATCTCTCTCTCTCTCGTGTTCTTGATTTGGCACGATCTTGATGTACCGGGAGCTTTGCTATTATAGTTGGATCATATGGTGTTTCTCCCTCTCTACCTTCTTGTAATGGATTGAGTTTTCCCTTTGAAGTTATCTTATCAGATTGAGTCTTTAAGGATTTGAGACACTTGATGTATGTCTTGCATGTGATTATCTGTGGTGACAATGGGATATTCATGTGGTCCACTTGATGTATGTTTTGGTGATCAACTTGCGGGTTCTGTGACCTTGTGAACTTATGCATAGGGGTTGGCAGACGTTTTCATCTTGACTCTCCGGTAGAAACTTTGGGGCTCTCTATGAAGTTCTTTGTGTTGGTTTGAATAGATGAATCTGAGATTGTGTGATGCATATCGTATAATCAAACCCGCGGATACTTGTCGTGACATTGGAGTATCTAGGTGACATTAGGGTTTTGGTTGATGTGTGTCTTAAGGTGTTATTTTAATATGAACTCTAGGGTTGTTTGTGACACTTATAGGAATAGCCCAATAGATCGATCAGAAAGAATAACTTTGAGGTGGTTTTGTACCCTACAATAATCTCTTTGTTTGTTCTCCGCTATTAGTGACTTTGGAGTGACTCTTTGTTGCACATTGAGGGATTCTTATATGATCCAATTATGTTATCATTGTTGAGAGAACTTGCACTAGTGAAAGTATGAACCCTAGGCCTTGTTTTCAAGCATTGCAATATCGTTTTCGCTCACTTTTGTTACTTGCCACCTTGTTGTTTTTATTTTTTTCAGATTACAAAAACCTATATCTACCATCCGTATTGCACTTGTATCACCATCTCTTCACTGAACTAGTGCACCCATACAATTTACCATTGTATTGGGTGTGTTGGGGACACAAGAGACTCTTTGTTATTTGGTTGCCGGGTTGTTTGAGAGATACCATCTTCATCCTATGCCTCCCACGGATTGATAAACCTTAGGTCATCCACTTGAGAGAAATTTACTTCTGTCCTACAAAACTCTGCGATTGGAGGCCCAACACGAGTCCTCAAAAAGAAGGTTGTGTAGTAGACATCAGCCCCCCTTCCATATATTGCACAAGGGAGAGAAGGAAAGGGGAGAGGCACCCCCCTCTCTTTCCTTTCGCCCTTCCAGAGATATGGTTGATGGGTAACGTAGCATGCAATTTCAAAAAAAAAATCCTACGATCATGCAAGATCTATCTAGGAGACGCATAGCAACGAGAGGGAGAGTGTGTCCACGTACCCTCGTAGACCGAAAGCAGAAGCGTTAGTTAATGTGGTTGATGTAGTCGAACATTGTCATGATCCAACCGATCCAAGTACTGAATGTACGGCACCTCTGTGTTCAGCACACATTTAGCTCAATGACGTCCCTCGAACTCTTGATCCATTAGAGGGTCGAGGGAGAGTTCCGTCAGCACGACGGCGTGCGATGGTGTTTATGATGTGATCCGCGCAGGGCTTCGCCTAAGAACTACGACACTATGATCGGAGGAGTAAACTGTGGAAGGGGGCACCGCACATGGATAAGAGAAATCTTGGTGTACCTTTGGGGTGCCCCTGCCCCCGTATATAAAGGAGGAGAGGGAGGAGGCCGCCAGCCTAGAGGGGGCGCGCCAAGGGGGGGGGGTCCAACTAGGATTCCCAACCCTAGTTGGTCTCCCTTTCCTATTCCAAGAAGGGGAAAGAGGGAAGGAGAGGGAGAGGGAGAGGGAAAGAGGGGGGCGCGCCCCTCCCCCTTGTCCAATTCGGACTCCCTTGGTGGGGGGCACCCTGTGGGCTCCCCTCTGCTACTCCCTTATGGCCCATTAAGGCCCATAACTTCCCCGGGGGTTCCGGTAACCCCTCTCCTTGATAAATATCTGAAACGTCCCGAAACCATTCCGGTGTCCAAATACCTTCGTCCAATATATCAACCTTTATGTCTCGACCATTTTGAGACTCCTCGTCATGTATGTGATCTCATCTAGGACTCCGAACAAACTTCAGTCATCAAAAACACATAACTCATAATACAAATCATCATCGAACGTTAAGCGTGCGGATTCGAGAACTATGTAGAGATGATCGAGACACATCTCCGATCAATAACCAATAACGGAACCTGGATGCTCATATTGGCTCCTACATATTCTATGAAGATCTTTATCGGTCAAACCGCACAACAACTTATGTTGTTCCCTTTGTCATCAGTATGTTACTTGCCCGAGATTCAATCATCGATATCATCATACCTAGTTCAATCTCGTTACCGGCAAGTCTCTTTACTCGTTCTGTAATGCTTCATCCCATAACTAACTCATTAGTCACATTGCTTGCGAGGCTTATAGTGATGAGCATTACCGAGAGGGCCAAGAGACACCTCTCCGATACACGGAGTGACAAATCCTAATCTCGATCTATGCCAACCCAACAAACACCTTCGGAGACACCTGTAGAGCATCTTTATAATCACCCAGTTACGTTGTGACGTTTTATAGCACACAAGGTGTTCCTCCGGTATTCGGGAGTTGCATAATCTCATAGTTAGAGGAACATGTATAAGTCATGAAGAAGAAGTAGCAATAAAACTGTAACGGTCATAATGCTAAGCTAACAGATGGGTCTTGTCCATCACTTCATTCTCTAATGATGTGATCTCGTTCATCAAATGACAACACTTGTCTATGGTTAGGAAACATAATCATCTTTGATTAATGATCTAGTCAAGTAGAGGCATACTAGGGACACTATGTATTGTCTATGTATTCACACATGTACTAAGTTTCCGGTTAATACAATTCTAGCATGAATAATAAACATTTATCATGATATAAGGAAATATAAATAACAACTTTATTATTGCCTCTAGGGCATATTTCCTTTAGTCTCCCACTTGCACTAGAGTCAATAATCTAGATTACAAAGTAATGATTCTAACACCAATGGAGTCTTGGTGCTGATCATGTTTTGCTCGTGGAAGAGGCTTAGTCAATGGGTCTGCAACATTCAGATCCGTATGTATCTTGAAAATATCTATGTCTCCCTCCATGACTTGATGACGGATGGAATTGAAGTGTCTCTTGATGTGTTTGGTTCTCTTGTGAAACCTGGATTCCTTTGCCAAGGCAATTGCTCCAGTATTGTCACAAAAGATTTGCATTGGACCCGATGCACTAGGCATTACACCTAGATCGGATATGAACTCCTTCATCCAGACTCCTCCATTTGCTGCTTCCAAAGCAGCTATGTATTCTGCTTCACACATAGATCCCGCCATGATGCTCTGCTTGGAACTGCACCAACTGACAGCTCCACCATTCAATATAAACACGTATCCGGTTTGCGACTTAGAGCCATCCGGATCAGTGTCAAAGCTTGCATCGACGTAACCATTTACGACAAGCTCTTTGTCACCTCCATAAACGAGAAACATATCCTTAGTCCTTTTCAGGTATTTCGGGATGTTCTTGAATGCTGTCCAGTGATCAACTCCTGGATTACTTTGGTACCTCTCTGCTATATTTATAGCAAGGCACACATCAGGTCTCGTACACAGCATTTCATACATGATAGAACCTATGGTTGAAGCATAGGGAATGACTTTCATTTTCTCTCTATCTTCTGCAGTGGTCGGGCGTTGAGTCTGACTCAACTTCACACCTTGTAACACAGGCAAGAACCCTCTCTTTGACTGCTCCATTTTGAACTTCTTCAAAACTTTATCAAGGTATGTGCTTTGTGGAAGTCCAATTAAGCGTCTTGATCCATCTCTATAGATCTTGACGCCCAATATGTAAGCAGCTTCACCGAGGTCTTTCATTGAAAAATTCTTATTCAAGTATCCTTTTATGCTATTAAGAAATTCTGTATTATTTCCAATCAACAATATGTCATCCACATATAATATTAGAAATGCTACAGAGCTCCCACTCACTTTCTTGTAAATACAGGCTTCTCCAAAAGTCTATATAAAACCATATGCTTTGATCACATTATCAAAGCGTATATTCTAACTCCGAGAGGCTCGCACCAGTCCATAAATGGATCACTGGAGCTTGCACACTTTGTTAGCACCTTTTGGATCAAGAAAACCTTCTGGTTGCATCATATACAACTCTTCTTTAAGGAATCCATTATGGAATGTAGTTTTGACATCCATTTGCCAAATTTCATAATCATAAAATGTGGCAATTGCTAACATGATTCGGATAAACTTAAGCATCGCTACAGGTGAGAAGGTCTCATCGTAGTCAACTCCTTGAACTTGTCGAAAACCTTTCGCAACAGGTCGAGCTTTGTAGACAGTAACATTACCATCTGCGTCAATCTTCTTCTTGAAGATCCATTTATTTTCTATGGCTTGCCGATCATCGGGCAAGTCCACCAAAGTCCACACTTTGTTCTCATACATGGATCCCATCTCAGATTTCATGGCCTCAAGCCATTTCGCGGAATCTAGGCTCATCATCGCTTCCTCATAGTTCGTAGGTTCATCATGGTCTAGTAACATGACTTCCAGAATAGGATTACCGTACCACTCTGGTGCAGATCGTACTCTGGTTTGACCTACGAGGTTCGGTAGTAACTTGATCTGAAGTTTCATGATCATCATCATTAGCTTCCTCACTAATTGGTGTAGGAATCACTGGAACTCATTCTGTGATGAACTACTTTCCAATTGGGGAGAAGGTACAATTACCTTATCAAGTTCTACTTTCCTCCCACTCACTTCTTTCGAGAGAAACTCCTTGTCAAGAAAGGATCCATTCTTAGCAACGAATATTTTGCCTTCGGATCTGTGATAGAAGGTGTACCCAACAATTTCCTTTGGGTATCCTATGAAGAAGCACTTCTCCAATTTGGGTTCGAGCTTATCAGGTTGAAGCTTTTTCACATAAGCATCGCAGCCCCAAACTTTAAGAAACGACAACTTGGGTTTCTTTCCAAACCACAGTTCATATGGTGTCGTCTCAACGGATTTTGATGGTGCCCTATTTAATGTGAATGCAGCCGTCTCTAAAGCATAACCCCAAAACGATAGCAGTAAATCAGTAGGGGACATCATAGATCACACCGTATCCAATAAAGTACGGTTATGACATTAGGACACACCATTACACTGTGGTGTTCTAGGTGGCGTGAGTTATGAAACTATTCCACATTGTTTCGAATGAAGACTAAACTCGTAGCTCAAATATTCGCCTCCACGATCAGATCATAGAAACTTTATTTTCTTGTTACAATGATTTTCCACTTCACTCTGAAATTCTTTGAACTTTTCAAATGTTTAAGACTTATGTTTCATTAAGTAGATATACCCATATCTGCTCAAATCATCTGTGAAGGTAAGAAAATAACGATACCTGCCACGAGCCTCAACTCTCATTGGACCACATACATCGGTATTTATGTATTATTTCCAATAAGTCTGTAGCTCGTTCCATTGTTCCGGAGAACAGAGTTTTAGTCATCTTGCCCATGAGACATGGTTGGCAAGCACCAAGTGATTCATAATCAAGTGATTCCAAAAGTCCATCAGCATGGAGTTTCTTCATGTGCTTTACACCAATATGACCTAAACGGCAGTGCCACAAATAAGTTGCACTATCATTATCAACTTTGCATCTTTTGGCTTCAATATTATGAACATGTGTATCAGCACGACCGAGATTCAACAAAAATATACCACTCTCATCAAGGGTGCATGACCATAAAAGATATTACTCATATAAATAGAACAACCATTATTCTCTGATTTAAATGAATAACCGTCTCGCATCAAACAAGATCCAGATATAATGTTCATGCTCAACGCCGGCAGCAAATAACAATTATTCATGTCTAAAACTAATCCCGAAGGTAGATGTGTTGGGGAACGTAGTAATTTCAAAAAAATTCCTACGCACACGCAAGATCATGGTGATGCATAGCAACGAGAGGGGAGAGTGTGTCCACGTACCCTCGTAGACCGAAAGCGGAAGCGTTATGACAACGCGGTTGATGTAGTCGTATGTCTTCACGATCTGACCGATCCAAGCACCGAACGTACGGCACCTCCATGTTCAGCACACCTTCAGCTCGATGACGTTCCCCAGACTCCGATCCAGCAGGGTGTCGGGGATGAGTTCCGTCAGCACGACGGTGTGGTGATGATGATGATGTTCTACCGGTGCAGGGCTTCGCCTAAACTCCGCGACGATATGACCGAGGTGGAATATGGTGGAGGGGGGCACCGCACACGGCTAAGGAACGATCCGTAGATCAACTTGTGTGTCTAGGGTGCCTTGCCCCGTATATAAAGGAGCAAGGGGTGCGGCGGCCCTTGGAGGAGGGCGGCCGGAGGAGTCCTACTCCCACCGGAGTAGGACTCCCCCTTCCTAGTTGGATTAGGACTTGGGGAGGAAGAGAAGCCCCCCTTCCTTGTCCTATTCAGACTAGGGGGGAGGGGGCGCGCGGCCTGCCATGGCTGGCCCTCCTCTTCTCCCTCATGGTCCACTAAGGCCCATTAACCCCTGGGAGGGTTCCGGTAACCCCCCGGTGTTCCGGTAAAATCCCAATTTCACCCGGAACCATTCCGATGTCCAAACATAGGCTTCCAATATATCAATCTTTATGTCTCGACCATTTCGAGACTCCTCGTCATGTCCGTGATCACATCCGGGACTCCGAACAAACTTAGATACATCAAAACTTATAAACTCATAATAAAACTGTCATCGTAACGTTAAGCGTGCGGGCCCTACGGGTTCGAGAACTATGTAGACATGACCTAGAATTGTTTCCAATACCTAGTTCAATCTCGTTACCGGCAAGTCTCTTTACTCGTTCTGTAATACATCATTCCGTAACTAACTCATTAGTTACAATGCTTGCAAGGCTTAAGTGATGTATATTACCGAGAGGGCCCCAGAGATACCTCTCCGACAATCGGAGTGACAAAACCTAATCTCGAATTACGCCAACTCAACAGGTACCTTTGGAGACACCTGTAGAGCACCTTTATAATCACCCAGTTACGTTGTGACGTTTGGTAGCACACAAAGTGTTCCTCCGGTAAATGGGACTTGCATAATCTCGTAGTTGTAGGAACTTTGTATAAGTCATGAAGAAAGCAATAGCAACATACTAAACGATCAAGTGCTAGGCTAACAGAATGGGTCAAGTCAATCACATCATTCTCCTAATGATGTGATCTCGTTAATCAAATAACAACACATGTCAATGGTTAGGAAACATAACCATCTTTGATTAATGAGCTAGTCAAGTAGAGGCATACTAGTGACATTATGTTTGTCTATGTATTCACACATGCATCATGTTTCCGGATAATACAATTCTAGCATGAGTAATAAACATTTATCATGATATGAGGAAATAAATAATAACTTTATTATTGCCTCTAGGGCATATTTCCTTCAAGATGTAGAGGTAGTGTGCCGACGGCGATCACATTGACCTTGGAACCATTTCTGACACGCATCGTCACCTCGTCCTTAGCCAATCTTCGTTTAATCTATAGCCCCTGTTTCGAGTTGCAAATATAAGCAACAGAACCAGTATCAAATACCCAGGCGCTACTACGAGCATTAGTAAGGTACACATCAATAACATGTATATCAAATATACCTTTCACTTTGCCATCCTTCTTATCTGCCAAATACTTGGGGCAGTTCCGCTTCCAGTGACCAGTCCCTTTGTAGTAGAAGCACTCAGTTTCAGGCTTAGGTCCAGACTTGGGCTTCTTCCTGGGAGTAGCAATTTGCTTTCTATTCTTCTTGAAGTTCCCCTTCTTACCTTTGCCCTTTTCCTTGAAACTAGTGGTCTTGTTAACCATCAACACTTGATGCTCATTCTTGATTTCTACCTCCGCAGCCTTTAGCATTGCGAAGAGCTCGGGAATAGTCTTTTCCATCCCTTGCATATTATAGTTTATCACGAAGCCTTTATAGCTTGGTGGCAGTGATTGAAGAACTCTATCAATGACACTATCATCGGGAAGATTAACTCCCAGCTGAGTCAAGTGGTTATGGTACCCAGACATTGTGGGTATGTGTTCACGAACAAAACTATTCTCCTCCATTTTGCAGCTATAGAACTTGTTGAAGACTTCATATCTCTCAACTCAGGATTTGCTTGAAATATTAACTTCAACTCTTGGAACATCTCATATGCTCCATGACGTTCAAAACGTCTTTGAAGTCCCGATTCTAAGACGTAAAGCATGGCACACTGAACTATTGAGTATTCGTCAGATCGAGTCTGCCAGACGTTCATAACATCAGCATCTGCTCCTACAGCAGACCTTGCACCTAGCGGTGCTTCCGGGACGTAATTCTTCTGTGCAGCAATGAGGATAATCCTCAAGTTACGGACCCAATCCGTGCAATTGCTACCATCATCTTTCAACTTAGCTTTCTCTAGGAATGCATTAAAATTCAAGGGAATGGTAGCACAGGCCATTGATCTACAACAATGTAGATATGCAAATAATTATCAGGACTAAGTTCATGATAAATTGAAGTTCAATTAATCATATTACTAAAGAACTCCCACTTAGATAGACATCCCTCTAGTCATCTAAATGATCGTGTGATCCATATCAACTAAACCATGTCCGATCATCATGTGAGATGGAGCAGTTTTCAATGGTGAACATCTCTATGTTCATCATATCTACTATATGATTCACATTCGACCTTTCGGTCTCAGTGTTCCGAGGCCATATCTGCATATGCTAGGTTCGTCAAGTTTAACCCGAGTATTCTGCACGTGCAAAACTGGCTTGCACTCGTTGTATGTGAATGTAGAGCTAATCACACCCGATCATCACATGGTGTCTCGGCACGACGAACTGTAGCAACGGTGCATACTCAGGGAGAACACTTATACCTTGAAATTTAGTGAGGGGTCATCTTATAATGCTACCGCCGTACTAAGCAAAATAAGATGCATAAAAGATAAACATCACATGGAATCAAAATATGTGACATGATATGGCCATCATCATCTTGTGCCTTTGATCTCCATCTCCAAAGCACCTTCATGATTTCCATTGTCACCGGCTTGACAACTTGATCTCCATCGTAGCATCGTTGTTGTCTCGCCAACTATTGCTACTACGACTATCGCTATCGCTTAGTGATAAAGTAAAGCAATTACATGGCAGTTACATTTTATATAATAAAGTGACAACCATATGGCTCCTGCCAGTTGCCGATAACTCTGTTACAAAACATGATCATCTCATACAACAATTATATCACATCATGTCTTGACCATATCACATCACAACACAAGCCCTGCAAAAACAAGTTAGACGTCCTCTACTTTGTTGTTGCAAGTTTTACGTGGCTGCTACAGGCTTCTAGCAAGAACCGTTCTTACCTACGCATCAAAACCACAACGATTTTTCGTTAAGTGTGTTGTTTTAACCTTCAACAAGGACCGGCCGTAGTCAAACTCGATGCAACTAAAGTTGGAGAAACAGACACCCGCCAGCCACCTATGTGCAAAGCACGTCGGTAGAGCCATTCTCATGAACGCGGTCATGTAATGTCGGTCTGGGCCGCTTTATCCAACAATACCGCCGAATCAAAGTAAGATGTTGGTGGTAAGCAGTATGACTATTATCGCCCACAACTCTTTGTGTTCTACTCGTGCATATCATCTACGCATAGACCTGGCTCGGATGCCACTGATGGGTAACGTAGCATGCAATTTCAAAAAAATCCTACAATCACGCAAGATCTATCTAGGAGATGCATAGCAAAGAGAGGGGAGAGTGTGTCCACGTACCCTCGTAGACTGAAAGCGGAAGCGTTAGTTAACGCGGTTGATGTAGTCGAACGTGTTCACGATCCAACTGATCCAAGTACCGAATGTACGGCACCTTCGTGTTCAGCACATGTTCAGCTCGATGACGTCCCTCGAACTCTTGATCCAGTAGAGGGTCGAGGGAGAGTTCCGTCAGCACGACGGCGTGGCGACGGTGTTCATGATGTGATCCGTGCAGGGCTTCGCCTAAGCACTACAGCGCTATGACTGGAGGAGTAAACTGTGGAAGGGGCACCGCACACGGCTAAGAGAAATCTTGGTGTACCTTTGGGGTGCCCCCGCCCCCGTATATAAAGGAGGAGAGGGAGGAGGCCAGCGGCCTAGAGGGGGCACGCCAAGGGGGAGTCCAACTAGGATTCCCAATCCTAGTTGGTCTCCCTTTCCTATTCCAAGAAGGGGAAAGAGGGAATGAGAGCGAGCGGGAGAGGGAAAGAGGGGGTCGCGCCCCCTCCCCCTTGTCTAATTCGGACTCCCTTGGGGGGCCACCCTGCGGGCTCCCCTCTCCTACTCCCTTATGGACCATTAAGGCCCATAACTTCCCCGGGGGGTTCCGGTAAACCCCTCGGTTCCCCGATAAATATCTGAAACGTCCCGAAACCATTCTGGTGTCCGAATACCTTCGTCCAATATATCAATCTTTTTTTCTTGACCATTTCGAGACTCCTCTTCATGTTTGTGATCTCATTCGGGACTCAGAACAAACTTCGGTCATCAAAAACACATAACTCATAATACAAATCGCCATCGAACGTTAAGCGTGCGGACCCTACGGGTTCGAGAACTATGTAGACATGATCGAGACACATCTCCAATGAATAACCAATATAGGAACCTATATGCTCACATTGGCTCCTACATATTCTACGGAGATCTTTATCGGTCAAACCGCACAACAACATACGTTGTTCCCTTTGTCATCGGTATGTTACTTGCCTGAGATTCGATCGTCGGTATCATCATACCTAGTTCAATATCGTTACTGGCAAGTCTATTTACTCGTTCCATAATGCTTCATCCCGTAACTAACTCATTAGTCACATTGCTTGCAAGGCTTATAGTGATGAGCATTACCGAGAGGGCCCAGAGATACCTCTCCGATGCATGGAGTGACAAATCCTAATCTCGATCTATGCCAACCCAACAAACACCTTTGGAGATACCTTTAGAGCATCTTTATAATCACCCAGTTACGTTGTGACATTTGATAGCACACAAGGTGTTCCTCCGATATTCGGGAGTTGCATAATCTCATAGTCAGAGGAACATGTATAAGTCATGAAGAAAGCAGTAGCAATAAAACTGCAACGATCATAATGCTAAGCTAACGGATGGGTTTTGTCCATCACATCATTCTCTAATGATGTGATCATGTTCATCAAATGACAACACTTGTCTATGGTTACGAAACATAACCATCTTTGATTAACGAGCTAGTCAAGTAGAGGCATACTAGGGGCACTATGTATTGTCTATGTATTCACACATGTACTAAGTTTCCGGTTAATACAATTCTAGCATGAATAATAAACATTTATCATGATATAAGGAAATATAAATAACAACTTTATTATTGCCTCTTGGGCATATTTCCTTCAATGGTAAGAGGAGGTGGTGCCTCCCCCTTCCATCTAATTAGGGTTGGCTGCCTTAAAGGGGGCGCACCAGCCCATGTGGGGTGGTGTGTTCCCTCTGCATGGACCAATAAGGCCCAATACTCTCCCGGTGCCTCCAGAACCCTTACGGTATTCCGATAACTTTCCGGTGCATTCCGAAACCATTCTGGAGACTAAATAGCATCGTCCTATATATCAATATTTACCTCCGGACAATTCCGGAGCTCCTAGTCATGTCCATGATCTCACTCAGGACTCCGAACAACATTCGGTCACCAAACCACATAACTCATATAATACCAAATCGACATTGAATGTTAAGCGTGCGGACCCTACAGGTTCGAGAACTATGTAGACATGACCGAGACACCTCTCTGGTCAATAACCAATAGCGGAACCTGGATTCCCATATTGGCTCCTACATATTCTATGAAGATCTTTATCGGTTGAACCGTTATGACAACATACACAATTCCCTTTGTCCATCGGTATGTTACTTGCCCGAGATTCGGTCATCGGTATCTCTATACCTAGTTTAATCTCGTTACCGGCAAGTCTCTTTACTTGTTCTGCAATACATCATCCCGTGACTAACTCATTAGTCATTTGCTTGCAAGGCTTATTATGATGTGTATTACCGAGAGGGCCCAGAGATACCTCTCCAATACTCAGAGTGACAAATCCTAATGTCGATTCACGCCAACCCAACAAAACACCTTCAGAGATACCTGTAGAGCATCTTTATCATCACCCAGTTACATTGTGACGTTTGATAGCCGAAAAGGTACTCCTCTGGTATCCGGGAGTTGCATGATCTCATAGTCAAAGGAATATGTATTTGACATACATGAAAGTAGTAGCAATAAACTGTACGATCAAAATGCTAAGCTAACGGATGGGTCTTGTCCATCACATCATTCTCCTAATGATGTGATCCCGTTATCAAATGACAACTCATGTCCATGGTTAGGAAACCTTAACCATCTTTGATCAACGAGCTAGTCTAGTAGAGGCTCACTAGGGACACATTGTTTGTTTATGTATTCATACATGTATTAAGGTTTACGATCAATACAATTATAGCATGAATAATAAACCTTTATCATGAATAATGAAATATAAAATAACAAATTTATTATTGCCTCTAGGGCATATTTCCTTCATAAACAAAGTAAAATCAGTGGCAATGTGGCATGGACCGGTAAAAATTGGACAAACAAGCAATCCAGTGGACCTTTACAAGCAATCACTGAAAAAAGCTACAGATTTGTTTATAAAACAGCGGGAAAACTGAGGGAATCAATACCTTTATTAGACCGGGGGCGCAGGTGAGCGTAAGGGCAGGGGTCCGGGGAGCAGTGGAGGCCGGAGGCGGACTGGCGCCTAGCGGAGCGCTGGAGACGCGCCGCCGCTGAAGCTGAACCGGAGAGCGAATGAGCGAGGGCAGGCCGGCAGGGGAGGGAGAGCCTGAGCCAGATAGGGCCGATCGGAGCGCAGAGGGGAGGGGACCGAGCCACAGAGGTCCGAGGGCGAGGGAGGCAGGAGAGGGCCGGCCTGGCCACCGGAGCCGGATCTAGGGGAGGCTGAATCGGGGCAGTACTGAATCGGGGATCGGGGAGGGAGCTAGCAGTTAGGTTAGGGAAGGGGATCGATTGGAGCAGTCGGGTGAGGAAGGCCTGGAGGCTGGAGCTGTTGCTCACGCGTGTATCCAGACACCGAGTCTGGTCATGTGCGTAGCTGCCGTGGCATATTTCCATATTCTACCGTATAGTGTATACATATTATATGTAGTAATTTTTTTGACGCGAAATTCTTGGGTATTCTAGGGAAGTCCCAGGAATAGTCACAGTGCC